>CP125973.1:124115648-124725875 GCA_030063025.1 Avena longiglumis | reverse complement strand
AGATTAAGGAGTACTTAGGGTCAAAGTTTGGCAATATAAGGCTTTGTTATTACAAGACTGTGTA
Source organism: Avena longiglumis (assembly GCA_030063025.1). Taxonomy (NCBI): domain Eukaryota; kingdom Viridiplantae; phylum Streptophyta; class Magnoliopsida; order Poales; family Poaceae; genus Avena; species Avena longiglumis. The sequence continues at coordinate 124,725,811 of CP125973.1, read as the reverse complement.
CAAAAAAAAAGGGGGCCCCATCTCCCGGTGCAAAGCCCAGCCCAACACCTCTTCGTTCTGATTTTCTGCCTAGCTGGAAGCCCGGCCCATTAGTCGAGAACCCCATTTGCATACGTCCTTCACCAATTTGTGCTCGTCCCAAATCAGCGAAAGCCCAGCGGCTGCACCTCTCCAGACGCCAGTCTTCCTGATCAGCAACTTCCCTGGCATTTTGTTACTTCCTTCGAAAGTTCGACCCATATTGTTGATTTGGATTTAGATAGATTTGGATGTATCTAGTATTAAAATATATTTAAATATATTTGAATTTAGACAAATTCAAATAAACTAATATGAGTCGGTTTTATTTGTGATCTTTTGCGAATTAGCATGGGCTACATAGGATTCGAGAGGTATGGTTTTCATATTTAGATACCTGCAAATTAGATATGGCTCCCGAGCATGCGCAAGTACGCGACGACGCAACAGACCGAAGCACTCCTCTCCTCTCCCTCGAGTGAACAGTGCTTTGAGAGTCGCCTCGTCTCTTCCGGGCCGACCTGAAGCCTCTCCGGCCGGCGATGCCGGTCGGCGACGGCGGAAGGGAGGCGCCGGATCCGTAGTAGTAGCTAGTAGATCTAGGGTTCTTGGTTGTTTGCCAGTAGTCTGGAGTAGGGCACCGGGGTCCCCTGACCGGACCTCGTGCATCCAACGCAAGCCCTCTTTCTCTGTCGAGCTCCAGTGGTCGGAGGGGGCGGAGGTGTGGCGACGCGTTGGGATCTCCGAAAATAAGGCCTGTCTCCTGGCTCTCTTCTTGTTAGTGGTTCTGCTGGTCTCCCCCTTTTCCTTGGCCGGCCGTGGAGGCGAGGAAGGAAGAGGGGATTTCTCTGCATCCCTACGAGTGGGAGAAGCCTCTGGATGGTTTGCCTTGCTGGTGCATCGGCGCTGCACCGCATGGTCGCCGACGCGGATCTCTGCTCTGCTTCTTTGGTGGAAGGAGGCGAGGTCCTGGGAAGCGCATCCCTCCAATAAGTTCCAGGTTGGTGCTTGCCATGACCGGCGATGGAGCTGTGTTCCCAATCTTTCTCTGGCCTGCCGAGGTGGCGAGGGGAGAAAGTGCGGTAGCCAGCTCTTCTCGGCCTTGTCATGGTGGTGCGACCACCATCTGCTGCAATGACGACGGGCTTATCACGCGGTGGTCATGGATGACTCCGCGTTCTTCGGCCGGCTCAGCGGTCCTGTGAGACGCCAAGATGGCGCTCAGTTCAACCTCCAAGATGGAGGCCTCTCCTGGTGCTTCAGGTCGGAGCTCCCTCCTTCTCGCCACCAAGTGATTCGTTCCCGGCGGAGTCAAGAAGGCCGACTTCGGAAGCCTTCTTCGGTGGCGACGACCAAGGACTTGATTGCGTTTTTCAGTTTCTTCCCAAGGTCCTTTGTGCACTTGTTCAGGACTGCTTTGCATTGTCATTTTTTTTAGGGTCCTGTTTGTAATTGTTCCCACCGCTTAATGAATGTCTGCAGCTTGGGTTCTTTCTAGACCCCTTCCTTGTTCAAAAAAAAAAATAGATATGGCTCCCGACCTGGACACCGTTAATTTACTAGTCAGACCTATGAGCGGGGGGAGGGGAGGGGGGGGGGGACGTGATCACGTGGTGAGCTTCATTTACGTCCTGTCTGCCCGGCTGGTGTGGCACGGTGGCAGCAAGGAGGAGGAGGAGCCGCATAGATGGGCGCGGCGTCCTCAATATACTCCGCATAGTGGGCAGGGAGGCACGGCAGCAGATGTGGGGGTGGCACGCCTATCCAGGTCCCCATATTAGTACTACTAGTACTCCGCTACGCTCCAGAGCCACAGCCACAGTACTAGCAGTAGGAGTGGGCGTGCAGCTAGATTGATTATTGCCTGCTGGCCACTTCCTGATTGCTCGAGCGATACTATGAAAGGAAAGAAATGACAAGCACAGCGCAGCTTTACCGGCTAAAGCTGGAGGATCCATCGCACGTACGCTCGGCTCGGGCCAACGCCGACGCGGGCGGGCGGGCACAAAGGCACACCCTCCCACTCCCACACGTGGTTCAAGTTTTCCGGTGCGGATCACCCACGCTACAACGGGAGCATCTTCGGCGCTCTAAACAGCATGTCCAACGGGCCCGAACAAATAGAACTTAAAAAAATGAATTGAAATGAAACTGACAAATTTTATTCAAATTTAGGATATATTACAAATTTAAATCTAAAAACCAAAGCCTAAAACATGACCACTGCCTCGCGTAGGGCGGCCAAGGCCCCGCTACTCTCCCATCCACGGCCACAGCTCCTCCTATATCAGCTTCTGCGGAGGCAGTGTCCTTGGCTTGGGGCGGCAGAAGGAGAGGTGCCCCCGAGGCGACGATTACGGCTCCTCCTTCACCTCGTGGAAGGAGATGTCGCCCCGTGGCGTTGTGCGCGACTTTGAACTAGGTGTGCGAAACGGGTTTCCTAGACAACTAAAGAGCCCCCCTTGCCCTTTGACACGTCGAAAGGGCGACACCGATGTGGCCGGTGTAAGGGTGAGAGAGACGATGCACGCATGAATATAAAGCCAGTCGAGGGAAGATCTGGGCGGGCAGTGCACATTAATGCTTGCGACGCCTAAGAAAGGCGCAACAACGAGGTATTTGCCTGTCTAGGGAGCCATCGTCGCGTTAAATTTAGTTGACTGATGCCATGTGCCGATGACTAAGCTGGTCAGCATACCAGCATTCGATGATGCAGCTGTTTCCACCCATTTCCACCATGCCCATCCTACTCTTATGGATCCGGAGAGTACCATACAGTTTATTGTTCTGCATCGTTGTCCGACAGTCTACTAGGAGGACGACACATAGCATATATTCCCAATAGCTCTATCGGGAATGCTATTTTTGAACAATGAAGGTTCCTAAGGGCCCCAGATTTTGCATTAAATATAGGGTACACTTTTGTAGGAAGGACTTAAAAGAAAACAAAAAATACAATCAGGTCCAAAATTTTAGCACAAAGCACCCTACAAACGAATGGCAGAAACGTGATCAAGTTCACGCGCATCGTCGAAGATCCGCCTCCACGCACGGCCGTCTCTGCCAACTCCAGGGATAAAACTACTTGGATCAGCCGAGACGATGAACGTCGCACAACGATAGTCGAAGATCCTTTCATATCGAAGGAAGGAAAAGCTTGAGCCCGAGTGCTCAAGCACGACTAGACCAATCCCATTACCGGTGATAGTAGTGGTCAGACGACGCCACCTCGATGAATCGCTACAACTAACGCATAATCTCACTACAAGAAATATGGCGACTAGTGATCTTTTCTTAATGACCGTGGGTTATTTGTTCATAGATCTATGACCATTCTGAACCAATTGGTTGTAGAGAATCTGGGAGGGTCCAGGGCATAGATAAATATCATTGGTTTAGAGTATTTTATTTAGATTACGACCAATCTAAATGGTCATGAGCTTAAACTTTGAGGTAAAAATACAAGACGCGGACAACTTAGCAATATCACCTACATGGCATGTCCACATGCCAATTTTTGCTTACTTGTCATGTCTACGTGTCCCTAGGCCCCACCTACTTATCTTGTCGTTTCTACGTGTCCCTCTGCTCCATTGAAGAACAGAACCAGAGGCCAGCGATGCCCGGTGTTGCCGAGAGGTTCTCTGCTTGCTTTGTGCGATACTTGTTGTAGTTTGTGCTTCTATGTGTGTTTTTACTGGGGCTTGTGTTTAGCTTTCGCTGTCTTACTGTGTTGGTTGTTAACCCAGATGATGGTGTCTTGTAATAACAATTTTTATTCTTCATCTAGTGGTCTTGTGTAATCACATTAACGTTGTGAGCATGGCTAAATTTCTTGCTTAAACTATTATTTATTTTCAGATTGTGCAAAATGTCCAAACTTGATTGGTGGGCTAGTGGTAAAAGAACTGGCAAGTGCAGCATAGAACATTTTGGGATCTAAAAATACTAAGGCCTAGATAGTAATGTCAGAAAAATTGAAGTAAAATAGAACAAATTGGTTGAAAATGGACCGTATAAAGGGCAAGGCCCAAACAAAAAATAAACCATAAAAGACCAAGGCACAAACAAAAATGGACTAAAAATAGCCAAAATGACCATGTAAAAAGACCATAATTGTTGGGCTTGGCCCATGTAAAACACGAATTGGATTGGGCTGAATCTAATCAACGACTATTTTATTTGGTCACAGATTTGCCACATAGAATCTACCACGGTGGATCCAACGTGGACAAGACAGATAACCCGTGACAAAAAAAAATGGTCATAGAATTTGTGACCATCTATATTGATCATAGACATCTATGACCAATTTAGCAAAAAAGGCTTGGTGTTTAACTAGTGACGCTCAGCTTTTGACCAGCCGATATTAGGTCATAGATAAAAAACTATGACCTTTTAGTGACCAATATGAAGGGTCATGCATCACCAAATTTATTGTAGTGTCTTGACCTGCCCGCTGTAGGTTCCCACACCACCAACCACCACCGACCATCACCAGGAATTTGTCCTCTTCTCCCTCGCCACCGAGGTCGGCCATGAGGAGCAAAGACACATGTATCTCGTCAATTTGGACGAAGAGGCGCTTATTGCAAGAACTCACCCTAAGGATCTCCATCTTCCATCCATGGAAGCATGGTGAAGACACCTAGCTGCAGTCGTCGAGCATTGAGCCTCAACTCGAAAGCGGAAGAGCTTGAAGACACTTTTTTTTGGCGGATATCCTTGACTCCAGCTTTGCCACCTGCCTCAACTTTCGCCACCAGAGCCGCACATCAGCGAAGACCAGCATCAGGTTCCGCCAGATCTAGCTGGTAGAATCCAACACCCTACTCCTACTCGCTACAACATGACAACAACTACACCTAGTAAAAATGTGTGGACCATAGGTTTAAAAGCCGTTAAATGTCGCTATGGATATGTAAAAATTACAAAAAAAATTGATGATAAACATTATTCTCTCATGTATGTTATGTTTATGGTCGTCTTTACAACGTGTGGAGCATCACGACTTGTTGTTTATGGATGTATCTACTCCTACTCGCTACAATATGATGTGTCCCCTTGGCCATCTTTGACTAACAGCGCCAGCCAGAGAAGCCTCGGTTCATCTTGGAGTCACAAGGGAGACTATCAAGTTACTATAGCTAAGAGGGAGAGGTGAAGAGAAGAAATCTACAACTGTAAGGTGAGCTCACTCACTACTACTATACTAGTGTTTTTTCCAAAAAAGGACGATTTATTGCTTAATTGTTATGCATTAAACCCGGACCCTGTATAACCATTATACACACAGGCATCCAAATCCAAATGTATCAACTGGAGTAAATAAAAGGCGCAATACAAGAAATTATCAGAAACTGTAAAGACGTCCAAGGTGGTTGAGTACCAATCCATTGATTACTTTGTCATCCATGTTAGGATAAAAATATTCCTCACTTTGTCCATCAATTGAGTAGATACATCCGTAAACAACAAGTCACGATGCTCCACACGTTGTAGAGACGACCATAAACATAACATACATGAGAGAATAATGTTTATCATCAATTTTTTTGTCATTTTTACATAGCCATAGCGACAAATAACGGCTTTTAAACCTATGGTCCACATATTTAGCCAATTGCCGAATATATCATCAACGCTGCTGGTAGGTGCAAGGTAGAACCTCTAGATGACGGACCATATAGATCTAATTGCACTCTAGGCATAAGTGTTTGATAGTCTCGTCCTGGTGGTAGAAGACACAATTTTTACTTCCATGTCGATTGTGTTTCATAAGGTTGTCTTTAGTAGGATTACACCTCGACAAACATACCACGTAAAAACTTTACATTTTAGCGGAATCTTCGTTTTCCAATTTTTTTTGTTATTATCCGTGGTCCATCTTGCTGTATTAAAACTTTGTATATGGAGTTGACAGAGAACTTACCACTCTCATGCAAATTCTGCCGAAACTCATCCGACCCCTATATGAATCGTAGCCAAACGTTGTAGCAATTCATTCCAAGATTCTAGTGTGACCAAAGAGATCTCTTCTGGACATCACATGGTTAGGTGGTATACTAGTGGTGCTTCGCTACTAATATTGGGAAAGCTATTGAAAAGGTCGATGGGGATGCTCCGACGGGTCTATTTGTAAGTTGTAACGAAGAAGATCGAGCTGAGATGTCATAATATAGCTGCAATGGTGGCTAGGGAAATTTTGTCCAGTTATTCTGTGGACTAGGCGCCATTTTCCTCGAAGAGTCGGAGTCAGAGTTGGTGGAAGAAGCTACCTTCATATTTCGTTAATTAAGCAAGTAAGTAGGTCTTTTTTTCCCCGAGGGAAAAAGCAGAGAGGTTTAAGTTCTGAAACCGCATTTAAGCTCAACGCTAACTATGACTGCGCACGAGTGCACGTACGTTCAAAATATACACATGAACGACTGCCTAGCGTAGCATCGGCAGAAAACACATGAGAATCGATCCACAATATACCTGACTTCAAGGTGCCCGTATCATCATCTTACCAACCATGTCCATGTGCGTGCGCTGCAAAATCTTGATAGATTTGGGCAAATGGCCAAGCACATGACTCTGATCCGGCGATCCGCTCCGCGCGCGATAAGACATGAGATGACATATTTTTAGCCAGGCGCGCGGCGCATCGCTACGATCCATCCGTTCCAATCTGAACATCGTCCTTGCTACCATAGCTTAATCTTTGCACACTGCCCGAGGAAGACACCAGATAATCTTTTGTCAGGGAAAATCGACGTGCTCTGAAACTAGAGCAAAAATTTGCGTTTGGATGAGGACACGAGTTCATAACCAACAATGAGAAAACGACACGGGAGAGATGATGTCTTGGTCTTTTGGTTGCTTTTGCGGGAGACTGGTCCATCCAATCAGGACAAACCAGAAGAGACCACTGGATAAGTACCCCGGAGAAAACTGACGAGAACAGGCGAACTGTCTTTATCTATCGATCTAGATGATCTCCTCACGGAAAAACGACACCTCAAACTTCAAGGCGACGCCTTACCCTAATCTTATCACCATAATGAGCAACATATTTTCCACAAAAACGTAACCACAAGACATTCAACAAAACAAACATACCTAAAAAATAGCAATCATAGATAATTAGCTTGAAGAATTGTGGAACAACGCAGGCGGCACCAAGAGCATCTCTAACAGATTCTTAAAATCTCAATCAATAAAACTCTTCAAGGTGCATCGTGAAACCTTATTTACGGACCGTAGCGAGCTACACCGGAATAGATAGCATATAATTGATATAAAAAGTAAAAATTCAGAACTTAGGGCCCACCCACCAGTGCCTTTTCTTATTTTTATTTCCTTCCCTTTTCCACCACCATCTTCTTCCCCAGATTGTCGCCACGCTACTGGTATTGTCGCCTCCCCCTCGCCGTGACACTATCCCAAGTCGACGAGGCTGCTAGCTCACGACCATCCCGCCGATCTTGAAGGAGATACACGAGGTGGCTATCCGCGTCGACTCCCTCCAACACTACCTTGAGATGGGGGCCTCTAGTACCTCAAGGATAAGGAGACAACGAGTTATGTGGCAGCGTGGCGACATGCTATCGCATTGCGTGCACATTGAGTTTGGCATGGGCCGCCTCATGGTCTCCTACGCTGTTGGTGGGGAGGTGGCATGGTTTGTGTAATCTGACGTGGCGTCATCCGTCGCCACGATGACAGGGACCAAGGTGTCGTGCTTGGCCTCACCGCTGCCACGCATGTCGACTTTGACAATGGTGGTGCTCCCATATATGAGTTCAAAATTAGCTATAATTTCACCGTAATTTTGTGAAAAACTGGCTGGAATTGGAGCTGTGGCAGCAAGAGACTCTCTCCATGGCGGGGACGGTAGGGGTGGCCAGACTCTGCCTCGGTGGTAGGGACGGCAAGGACGTGAGGGACAGGAGCTTTTGGAGCAGAAACTTTCCTTCCACCAACTGGTCGATTGTGTAGGGAAACCAAAAAATTCGTCCCCAAAACTTTAGGTTTAGGTGCACTGGGTCAGATCAGTTTACTATATCTGAACTTGACATTTTTTTTGCACAAAATCTAAAATTAGCGATTATTTTAAATCCGTTAGAGATGCTTTGATAAACCGCTGAGGCCTCACGGAATCCCTCGCAGATTCAAGAATGTTAGCCACCAGATTGGACGCTCACGATTTGCTCCAGCGTCACGTGACCAAGTGGCGTGATTGACGTTAATTGTTCATAAAGCAACGGGAAGGCTGCAAGCACAGATGATCACTGACATCTTTTTTTCTGGGACTGGGAGTTACTAGTACTAGTAGTGTAGTACAGCTGGTGAAAATTTTGAACAGGGAAAAGTGTTTGCTGGTTCCAGTACGTAAAATTTGAAATGCAATTCGGAAGAAAAGTTTAAGAGCTTTTTATGTTTCCACGTGTCAATCAGTGGATCTGTCGTCGTTAAAGGAGAATGAAAGATGTGATACCGATGGGAATTTGGAAATCGTGGCCCTCGTGGGCGCTAGCTCCCGAGGGGGGTTAGCTGAATAGATAACGGGATTTAACAAATCCTAGGAAATGGTGCAGCGGTTAGAACAGATTATCAAAGAAAATGGCACCCGCGCCAAAACGCTCCTGATTGTCTGCGCTGCAACCTACCAAGGCCTTCTCCGCTGGGCAATTCCACACAGTGAAAAACAATTTGAGTCGCAACTCGCAAGGTAACTTCGCCAGCGCGCCATATAAATCACCATTTTCTCAACTTTAGAGCGCCTCTGGTCCTTCTCTCTAACTTAACTTCCTATACGACTTCTCTAAACTTAGAATTTTGGCTACCTAAAGTAGCAAATCTAGGAAGGGGAAGTCCTAGTAGCTATTGGAAAACTTTCAGCCGTCACCTCCTGGCCTAGTCGTCGTCTCTCCTTCGTTTTCTCCATAGATCGGTTTTTCATCTCTGACCTGCCTTGCCGGCGTCAGGAGAGACGGGGAACCCGATCTATAACCGTAGTTTTTAGTAAAATTGGTGTTTTAAGAGATTAGATTAGAGTTTTGGTAGTCATCTATTTTGGCCTCTAGTCAATGAAGATGACATCGTCTACAACTGATCTTCGGTCTTTCGTTCGACGACGAGATTTTCTTTTCGGTGTCAATGGCAGTGTTATAATATTACAGTTCTATAAATACGGTCTTTCAGATCTTATTTCGCCAAGTCGATTTTGGAGTTTTTTCATGGTTCTCGCGAGGATTATCTTTGCAATATTTGTCCCAACTGCTGCGTCTTTGATAATGGTGTTTCGTACCGGTTCGTCAGTGATGTTGACCAGACTGTTCGTTACTTTTGACTGGAATAGTGGTGTTGATACTCTTGCCGGTTTGATTACTCTAATGTTTATGTGCGTGCACGCAGCCTTGATAGTGCGGATCAAATTAAAATTATGAAAGAACCCTCGTTGGTATTTACAGGTTGTAGTTTGGTATCTGTCAGGTTTTGGCTGCCTTTAGAAAAGTTTAGGATGGTGACTTGGAAGAAGAAAGAGTTTGAAGACTTAGGTGTTCTACTAGTTTTTTTAGACTTTATTTTATAATCGCTGGAGATAGCCTATGTATCTCTATCATGCACTATATGCTACTATGAATATATCGTGATATTGATTGTTAAAAAATAGAATTGGCTACCTAAGATTTGGGGTCTCTAAGAGGATTGCATAGTAGTATATACCGGGTCTTTTGATCCACCATAATCGCACACAAGAATAAATTGTGCGTGTATGATCGTACATGGTTTTGAACATAAACCGTTTGCACCCGTTTCTCCTATCTGTGATCCTATAATGATCACAAACGATCAAGGATTCTCGTCGATGTAAAAAACACTATAGATTTCCGGCAATTGAAACCGTGTTCAATATTGTTACGTATGGGTTATTAAACCTAACAATGTGCGTTCTTTGAATTTCCCACCATATGCATTGTGCTTAACCTTTAAATTAGATTTATATAAATCGTTGCACAAAAATTCATCTAAACAATACAATATAGTAAACTCATACACAAACTTTCAAATACAAAAGGGTGTTAATAACAAAATATTTTAGCAATTTGCTTATGGTTGAATTCCACGGTAGGCGGCAATGTTAATTCATATTACTAATTACAATTATTAATGATGCTATGGACAAAATTTGAAGCCATAATGACGAATATTGATGTTCTATGGACTTAAACTCATTCCTTATGGTTGAATTCCACCGAACTTCCACTGACATGTCCAATTCTAGGAAGCATGTATTTTGAAACTTTTTAAAACCATCTGAATTATTTTACACCAACACTTCATACTAATATGACTACAATGTTTCAGATTTTTAAGACCATTTTACACACTATTTTAATTTATTCAGAATGTCATGCAAATAAAATCATCTAAATTATTTTACACCAACACTTCATATCAATATGACTCTATGCAATGTTTCAGATATTTAAGACCATTTTACATACTATTTTAATTTATTCAGAATGTCATGCAAATAAAAATCATTTCCATAGCAAATTTTACAACCTTCCATTCTTTATCATCCTTCCGTACATATACTTGAATAAATATATTTTTATGAACCTGATTTCACATACTGGTAGTTCAAAATTTGAATTACTTTCAATAATCGCATAAATTCAATTAAAAAATAAAAATTGTAAACTATTGGACTAAAAACTCATACACTAACTCCGCAACATGGTATTATGTGTGCACAAAAACATAAGTGTATGTTGTTTAAAAAAGGTCCCTTCCGACCCATTTAAAAATAGAAAATCATAATGTTTTCATAACATGTTGCAATGTTAATTCATATTAGGACTTAGAATGTTAAAACTGAAGTTATGTACCCAACTTGAAGTCATATATGACGAGTGTTCTGACTTAGAATATTAAATTAAAGTTATGTATCCAACTTGAAGTCATATGATGAATATTCATTCATATGGACATAGATTTGGTTATTAGATTGACTTGCAAGAAAAATCATACCCCAAAAGCCATTTTGTAATGACTATTTTTTTTTCAAATTTTTTCCAAATCATGAGTACTGTTTTTTATCACGACACCTTGTACCCATAATATGATTAGTGCCAAGTTTAAAATTTTTAGGACACAATCTATATAGTATTATTTTGATTTATTCATAAGGACATGCAAATAGCAGCCACAATTTTCCAAAACAAAATTTAGAATTTTCCACCTTCTCTCTAGATCTTCCGTACATTTGTACACATGTACTTGAATATATATTATATATATTTTTAACTTATTTCACATAAATTTAGTTCAAAATGGAATTACTTTAAATAATCACGTGAAAGTTCATTTTTTTGCAAAACATGGGAGGAGCGCCGCCTTTTCGTTAAGGAGAGCAAAACTTCATTTGAACAATAGAAAATAATAGAAGACTTCAAAAATATCGAAACTGACACAAAAACTTTCAAATATGGTAGTGTATACACAAAACTATATGTATGATTAACTAAATATTTCTCCAACCGGTTGCACGCATGTCTCTTTTTACTTGTCATTAAAAAATAGAACTCTTATCTATGTGCGGACGAAGATCCGCCGGTTGTTTGTCTCTATTGATCTGGTTGCAGTGTCGTGTTTTGGAAGGCTTCGCCGGCGAACTCCACGGTGCGTTCATGCCAAGAGATTGCTGGATCGGGTGGGAATTGGTCGTACGCACCCATGTTTTACTCTGACCGTTTAGGTTCAGTGGAAGCGCTTCGAAGATCTGTTGGCTGTTAATATCATGCAACATGTTCTCGTTCTATTGATGGGGATACGCCTACTGGGGTATACTCAGCGGGACGTTTCCGACTGGCCCAAGGGCTGGCGAGTGGGCCTGCAGAACGGCGAGTGGATCAAAGCCCATCAAGGTATCAGGCGACTGGAAGTTGAAGGCCCAGGCGAGTAGATAGGTCCAGTCGGTCTAGGTTAAACGGTTACCGAAGCTGTAACCAAATCGGTTGAGATATGTAAACCCTAGGGGAGGTGAGCCTATATAAACCTCCCTATAGGGTGAGTAGAGACACGTTCCCTCATACACCCAAGCAACTCGCCGCCTAGTCGCCGAGTTCGCCCATTGTAAACACCTCCATAATACAATCTAGCAGGAGTAGGTCTTTACCCTCAGGCCGAACACAGGTAAAACCACTGTCTTTGCCCTCATCTCGCATGAGATGGCTGGCCGCCCTTGCCCTCGTTCTACTACTCATTGCCGATTGCGGCATCTGCCGTGGTCATTCCCACGGCAGTGGCGCCCACCGTGGGGCCTGGCGGTCGGCGGTGTTACGCGGCGAGATCAATCTGCCCATCAGCGGCAGTGCGCCACCGGCCGTATGATAGCGATCGGCGAGATGCTCCAGATCTTGCCAAGCGGCTACGTCCGGCGGCGCGACCCGTCACGCCTGGCGTAATCTTGCCGATCGGCACGATCGCCTCTTCGTCGGCCTCGCGGCGTCATCACCTCGGAGGACTCGGCTCGCATCCGCGAAATCGCCACCACGCGATCGGCTCTCGAGCCAGTTCGCACGATCCACCGCCTCGCCTCGAGTACAACTTCGGCCCGACAACGTGGCGGGAACTTCGCCGAAGACGCGGCCCTCACCGGCGACGCCGACTCGGCGACCGGCGTCACTCGCCGGATCCATCACGCGGCCTCGTCTGCGGGCTCCATCGCCAGTCTCCAGCGGGAGATTTGAGGACCCTCCATCCTCGGGATCTTGATTCGACTCGGGTCGGAAAACTCCGCCGACTTCCACAGCGGAACCGTCGCCATGCCGCGACCTACATGGCCACCGGCGCCGATCCGCCGGAGGACCCTTTCTCCACCCAATCCTCCTAACGCCACGGCAGCGGAGGTCGAGGAACTCCGCTTTGAAATTGGCGAGGCGATGCGAAAGAGCATGCCGGCGCGAAATTTCGCCTCGAGCAAGTGACGTGAGGAAGCATCACGCTACCACCGGCGGATCGGTCACGCTGAACCCTACCGTTCGCGGCCACGAACTTCAACAACGAAAACGACCCGGCTCGCATAGCCGAGCGCGCGATCTGCGAGAACGAGCCACCAGGAGGAAGCGCTCGGCCCCCGCCAGGATCAACGGCGATGGGTGCCCCACCACCACTGTGGCATCCCGCAAAACCACTACTAGAAAATCGCGTTGAATTTGTGCATTGCATCGTCATCATCATGCATTGTTTGACTGTATTATTTGAAAAGCCCAATTTTTGATTATACAAATACCCCTCTTTATTATAAAAGGCAAAACCCCGAAGGTATCGGATATTTTGTTTCACCTAAAAACTATTGGCAAAGTGGTTCTGTTTTAAATTAAAGAGGATCAAACAAACACAAAACTAAATCAGCCCCCCCTAAATCCTAGTCCCACCAAGTTACATCCTACCCTCTCTCTCATTTCGCCACCTCACCTCTCACCCAAAACATACCCACTTTGCCACCTCACCTATCCACCCCTTTTCCCTCTCCCTTTTCTCACCTAACCCTTTCCACCTCTCTCTGCAGCAGGGGCCCGGCCTTCGCCCCACTGGCCCACCACCTCTCACAGCGCGTCCCACTTGAGCAACAACCAAGCCCGCCCGCTTGCGCACCCAGCCCGCGCCCGACCCACTCCCTGCCCCTTCCCTTCCACTGTCCCCGGCGGTCACACCGCTAGCCCTCCCGATCCAACCGTCGGCCCGCTCCCCAGCCCCGGACCCACCCTCTGCGCGTCCACCCGCGTGTGACCCGTTCTCTCCTCATCCACGAGCCCCGAGCGTGCACCGCCCAACCTCCTCGTCGCCGCCTACCTCCCTCGCTCGCCGGCCAAGCACCCTCCCTCCTTCCTCGCCGGCGCTTTGCCCCGACCTCGGCCTCCTCGCCGCGCCTCCCGCCGCCCGGACCCGCCAGCCCGCATCCCCTTCCTCGACCGCCGCCCCTTGGCCTCGCGGCGTCGCCCGCTTGCCCGCTGCTCCTCAAGCTCCCCCACACGGTCCTCCTCCACCTCGCCGTGCCTCTCGCCGACCGCTCTCCGACCACCGCTCCGCCCCTGCCTTATCCCGCCCGCCCTGCGCTCACGCTCGCCAACCGCTCCCTCGGCCCAGCCTTGGGCCGCCGCCCGCCTTCCTGGCGCCGTCCTTGAGCAGCGTCGCCCGGCGTGTCCCCGCCGCCGCCGTCGCGGGCGCCGCCACCTCGCCCAGCGTCGAGACCCGCGCGTCGCTGCTCCATTGCGGCGCCCGCCCGCGCTGCGGGAGCCTTAAGCACCTCCGGCCGCCACATGCGCCCGCGGCCCGAGCAGCCGCCGCGTGCGATCCTGCCGGGCCGGGAGCTCGTCGCCCGCGCCTCTCGGCAACTGCGGACCCGCTGCAGCGTGGGCCTCGCCTCGCCGACCTCCTCATCCCCGGCGGACCCGGGCTCGTCGTGGGACCGCCGCGGCAACCATCTGCCGAGGACCGGAGCTTCTGTCACCGCGTCACCGCAGGCCGACCCTCCGATGTGTCGAAGTTTTGGCTACAAGTGTGGAAGCTTCGCGAGGATGTGGGCATGAGCCCGAACGAAGAGGCGGTACCCCAAGATCTACGAGCGCATCCGGACTCGGAGAAAACCCTCGACACGCCAAGTTGCCAAAGCCGAAGGCCGATCCCGCGGACCCGAAGACAACCCGACACTACAAGTTCGTCGGAACCCGGCGCAAGATCGCCCGGAGGTCGGACCCGTGGACCGACATGCTCTTCTTCACGGATATGACAAGCACCCGCCCGGACACCAAGTGCTTCACCCGACGCCAAGACCGACGACACGCGGACCGGCAAGTTCTTCTCGACAAGATCGCCGGCATAGAACCGAAGGACACATGTGCGACAAGGACTCCCTCGAGGACGGCAGTGCTTCATCCGGACAAGAGACCCGGATGCGACCGGAACTCCCCCGCTCGAGAACGTTTCGCTTGAAACCAATCCGTCGAACCACGGACCGGACCTGTCGAACCCGAACCGGAACCCCAAGATCTGCGAACCCTAATGTGTGACCCTTATCCGAGAACCCTATTTTATAACATAACAACTTGTTGCATGATTAATTGTCATCTTGCATGCATATCATGTGGTTTGGGGGCCTTATGCCGATTCACCTAATAATTAAATATGGGGCCCATATGCGGGCAAATCTAGTCTCATATCGGCCTCATCTAAACTTGAGTAGCGAACCCGTATCTTATCTTTTGCCATGTAAACAACATTTAAAATTGCGGGGGAGCTAAATAACTTGAACCACCCAAACAACCGTCGGGACCCGGTTAAGCAATCTGACCTAATTGCATCGCACCTTTGCCATGCCATGCATCATACATGCATCATGCCGATCTTTTGCCGTTGTATTAAATATTGCATCCGGTGTTTATTCTAGTGTTTTGGTTCTTCGCGGATAAGGCCGTTGAGTTGATGTGAGCTTACGATCTTGGATGAACCTTTCGACAATGTTTTCAGGCGAGCATCTCCCCCTTTCTACCTATCTTACTTTTATAGTATTTATTCCCTCCTGTTGATCTATTGCTATCTGTGTTGCGATGCTCTAGATTCCGTACCCTTGATATCCCTTGCAGCCATATATTGCCTTGGACACACCCTATTACCTGCTGTTTGGTAGATAGCTGGACTTGCGCGTCGTAGTTGCGTGCTCAAGTGCTGATGTGTGTCGCCACATGCCTCAGTTGCTGATGTATTGCCGCATGTTGATGTTGGAGATGATTCTAGTTTTACTTATCGTCACTTTAATTTCTGTTTAACAACTAAAATTGAATAAGCAGAGGCATCGGTGGGTGATAGATAATATTTGGTTTCCGAACGCCCACTTGTGTCACGTAAGACCAAGAGTACTTGATACATTCCTTGCTTTATCGCGCTATCCACATCCGGAGGTATATGGGACCCCACAGCGAGCTTGATTCGGACTTATTTCTTGGGGCCACAAACTAGTTTGAGGTTTTATTACGATCTGTACTTATGCCATGCTTTACCGCTTTATTTACGATTGTGCGAGGTGCACCTTTGTCTGTTAGGAAATAATGGCACGATTCCGCGGTGTCGACAAGCCCAGCCACACTTCGGGTTCCCGATCGTTCCGTAGTCCCCATAACCTTGAGGCCGTCTCGGAGCTTGCTTACTCGTTGCGGATTCTACTCTAAGGGTGGCCCTGAAATATTTCTGAATCTGTGATTGTTCGATCGTGAAAGCCTCGTTGGGTTTTGATTTGGTTTTCGAGGTTGATCGGCGTGTGTTGCTATTGGTGCACCCGGCCGGGTAAATCTTCTGGCCGTGTCGCGGTTATGGACGACTTGGAGCCGCGATATCTCGATCATAGACAAGCATAACTAAAGTTTCTTGCTATAAATTTGACTTATAATGACTAGTAATCAGCTCACTACAGCGGAATGGCTAATTAATACGCCCACAATTGCTTGTTTGGTTGTCGCTTGCGACAATTGTACTGACTAGTAACTCTTGCAACTTCTAGCGGAATGGTGATTAAAAGTACCAACAAGCTTTGGGTTTTGGGTTTATCTCATGCTATCATGCACGATTAGTAATTGTTGCAACTATCACGGAATGGTTAACTAAAAGTGCCCTTGCTTATTTTATCGGGATGATCATCTATACTTGACTAGTAATTGCTGCAAGCGATAGCTGAATAAATAAAGCGCCAGCTGTGTGAGTTCCTCGGTTGACTTCCTCGTTTGGTCTCGAGAAACACCGGGATGGGTTGTTTGGTGTTAGTTTCGAGTTGGATCCGGATAGGTCATTCTCACCCTCTCTAATTGGCGCTTGGTTATCGAGTCTCTATAGGTTGTTTAGTGCATCTGCTGCCCGCTTGATCCACCATACCTATGTGGCGAGGACGCCAATTCTAGCCTCGCCGTGTCTTGGCCTCGATCTTGGCGCTCCTTCTTTGTTTTACGCTTTGCCCTTTGTCGGCACCCTTTTGTTAAGCAGGTTTTGAGATCGACGCGCCGTTAGCGGGGTTACCCTTCCGGCTTGGCGGGGTTATGGGCGCCATTGGTTATTCTTGGGGCTCTTAGCCCCATTTGCATCTTGTCCGTGGTGGGCGTTCTATCGTTTTCAAGGTGATTTGGATCTTTGTATATTATATCGTATTCTTGACTCATGGAGTCGCTTATATATATTTGTTCATGGGTCCCATCGAGGACTGTTGTGTAATGTTATTACTTGCTTTCCACCATACGAAAGTGCTGGTGAGCACCTTTGAATCGTTTCTATGCGGGTTTGGTGAATTTTGCACGAACTTGCATAGGTCCGATTCGAGGGTGTTCTGAGTGGTATCGAGCTCGTGATTCGATACCCCACAAGTCGACTGTAGGATAACCTAGCTAACGGCGAAGTAGAGTGTTAAAACTATTTTTGAAAATCGGTTGGATAGTTACGATTAGGTCTGATTTTACTCCTTACCCTCTGCGATCTCCTCTTATCTCGGCGTGTTTTGAATCGCTCACTTATCTTTTCTTGAGTCGAGTTTCTCGTGGTTGGGTTAAAATCGTACCTTGAGGTTTCGCTTCCTCTTCTGATAACGGTGCTCTACCATCCGGTGTTCAAGCTGCCTGATGAATCCGTCTACGGTGGTACCATTCTTTGTTCCTTGTTTGTGCCTCCGGTGTTTTTCCGACGCGACGACATCCATCGAGCGGACCCGATGCGCATCCTCCTTTGTTCGAACCTCGCTTGTCGAGATCTTGATCGATTCGAGAATGGTTGCACTCTTTTCCAGAATGTGCGGAGTAATAGTTTGGGTGCGTGATGGATTGGCCCCCATGCCAACTACCCTTTCTATTCGCTTTTGTACATTGAAGTGGACGAGAATGCATCGGTTCCCTCCTTCCATCGAAGTTAGAGGTGGCTTTATTTGTGATACCTCTATCTTGACCTTTTATTCAGTGCTCTCTCGGCGATCGGGAACAACGACCCTTCGTTGGTGGTGTCGCCGATTTTGAGATCGAGGATGAACCCTCGTTAGTGGTGTCGAAGATCTGCACGAAGCAAGAAGTTTGGACCGACCTTCCTTTCCGATGCGTGAGGCGGATCTCGAGGCGAGATCCATTGTTAGTGGTGTCGGTGTGGCATCCCAAAACCACTACTAGAAAATCGCGTTGAATTTGTGCATTGCATCGTCATCATCATGCATTGTTTGGTGTATTATTTGAAAAGCCCAATTTTGATTATACAAATACCCTCTTTATTATAAAAGGCAAAACCCGAAGGTATCGGATATTTTGTTTCACCTAAAACTATTGGCAAAGTGGTTGTTTTAAATTAAAGAGGATCAAACAAACACAAAACTAAATCAGCCCCTAAATCCTAGTCCCACCAAGTTCATCCTACCCTCCTCTCATTTCGCCACCCTCCTCACCCAAAACATACCCACCCTTGCCTCACCTATCCACCCCTTTTCCCCTCTCCTTTTCTCACCTAACCCTTTCCACCCCTCTCTCTGCAAGGGGCCCACCGCTCGCCCCTGGCCCGGCCAGCCACCCACCTCCCCAGCCCCGCGTCCCAGCCTTGACCTTGCCCACCGCGCGCACCCATCGCGCCCGACCCACTCCCTCGCCTTGTGGCCCTTCCACTGTCCCCACCCGGCGGTCCACACGCTAGCCCCTCGATCCAACCGTCCAGCCGCTCCCCACTGGCCCCGCCCGGACCCACCCTCTGCGCGTCCTGCCCGGCGTGTACCCGCGTTCTCTCCCCTCATCCACGAGCCCCCGAGCCGCGTGCACCCCGCCCAACCTCCTCCGTCGCCGCCTACCTCCCTCGCCCCGCCGCCGGCCAAGCACCGCCTCCCTCCCCTTCCTCGCCGGCGCTCGCCTGCCGCCCCCGACCTCCGGCCTCCTCCGCACGCGCCTCCCGCCCCGGACCCTTGACCCGCATCCCCTTCCTCGGCCGCGCGCCTTCGCCAGCGTCGCCAGCCTTGCCCGGCTCCTCAAGCTCCCTTCCACCCGGTCCTCCACCTCGCCGTGCCTCTCGCCCAGCTCTCCACCACGCTCCGCCCGCTGCCCTTATCCCGCCGCCCCTGCTCACGGCTCCTCAACCGCTCCCCTCGGCCCGCCCTTGAACCGCCCGCCGCCTTCCTGGCGCGTCCCGCCTTGAGCCAGCGTCGCCGGCCGTGTCCCCGCGCCCGCCCGTCGGGCGCCGCCGGGACCTCGCGCCCGCCAGCGTCGGACCAGCGCGTCGCTTTGCTCATTGCGGCGCCCGCCAGCGCCTGCGGGGCCTTCCGGCGCCACTGCGCCCGCAGCCGGCCGAGCAGCCGCCGCTGATCCTCTGCCGGGCCAGGAGAGGCTCGTCGCCGGCGCGCCTCGGCAACTGCGGACCCGCTGCCGCGTGGGCCTCGCCTCGCCGACCTCCTCTCCCGGCGGACCAGCGGAGCTCGTCGTGGGACCGCCGCGGCAACCATCTGCCGAGGACCCGGGCTCGCCTGTCTGCCCGTCACCGCACGAGCCGACCCTCCGATGTGTCGAGTTTTGGCTACAAGTGTGGAAGCTCGCGAGGATGTGGGCGCCAAGGCCCGAACTCGGTAGGCCCCAAGATCTACCACGACGCATCCGGACTCGGAGAAAACCCTCGACACGCCAAGTTGCCAAAGCCCGAAGACCGATCCCGCGGACCCGAAGACCGAACCCGACACTACAAGTTCGTCGGAACCCGACGCCAAGATCGCCCCGGAGGTCGGACCCCGTGGACCGACATGCTCTTCTTCACGGATATGACAAGCACCCCGCCCGGACACCAAGTGCTTCACCCGAACGCCAAGACCGACCCGACACGCGGACCCGGCAAGTTCTTCTCGACGACAAGATCATCGGCATAGAACCCGAAGGACACATGTGCGACAAGGACTCCCTCGAGGACGACGAGTGCTTCATCCCGGACACCGAGACCCCGGATGCGACCGGAACTCCCCCCCCGCTACCGAGAACGTTTCCGCCGAAACCAATCCGTCGAACCCTGGACCCCGGACCCTGTCGAACCCCGAACCCCGGAACCCCAAGATCTGCCGAACCCTAATGTGTGACCCTTATCCGAGAACCCTATTTTATAACATAACAACTTGTTGCATGATTAATTGTCATCTTGCATGCATATCATGTGGTTTGGGGGCCTTATGCCGATTCACCTAATAATTAAATATGGGGCCCATATGCGGGCAAATCTAGTCTCATATCGGCCTCATTTAAACTTGAGTAGCGAACCGGTATCTTATCTTTTGCCATGTAAACAACATTTAAAATTGCGGGGTAGCTAAATAACTTGAACCACCTAATTAACTGTCGGGACCCCGGTTCCGCTTAATCTGACCTAATTGCATCGCACCTTTGCCATGCCATGCATCATACATGCATCATGCCGATCTTTTGCCGTTGTATTAAATATTGCATCCGGTGTTTATTCTAGTGTTTTGGTTCTTCGCGGATAAGGCCGTTGAGTTGATGTGAGCTTCGCCCCGATCTTCGGATGAACCTTTCGACAATGTTTTCAGGCGAGCATCTCCCCCTTTCTACCTATCTTACTTTTATAGTATTTATTCCCTCCTGTTGATCTATTGCTATCTGTGTTGCGATGCTCTAGATTCCGTACCCTTGATATCCCTTGCAGCCATATATTGCCTTGGACACACCCTATTACCTGCTGTTTGGTAGATAGCTGGACTTGCGCGTCGTAGTTGCGTGCTCAAGTGCTGATGTGTGTCGCCACATGCCTCAGTTGCTGATGTATTGCCGCATGTTGATGTTGGAGATGATTCTAGTTTTACTTATCGTCACTTTAATTTCTGTTTAACAACTAAAATTGAATAAGCAGAGGCATCGGTGGGTGATAGATAATATTTGGTTTCCGAACGCCCACTTGTGTCCCGTAAGACCCCGAGTACTTGATACCTGTTCCTTGCTTTATCGCGCTATCCACATCCGGGAGGTATATGGGACCCCCCTGAGCCAGAGCTTGATTCAGACTTATTTCTTGGGGCCACAAACTAGTTTGAGGTTTTATTACGATCCTGTACTTATGCCATGCTTTACCGCTTTATTTACGATTGTGCGAGGTGCACCTTTGTCTTGTTAGGAAATAATGGCACGATTCAGCGGTGTCGACAAGCCCACACTTTCGGGTTCCCGATCGTTCACACCGTCCCCATAACCTTGAGGCCGTCTCGAGCTTGCTTACTCGTTGATTCTACTCTAAGGGTGGCCCCTGAAATATTTCTGAATCTGTGATTGTTCATCGTGAAAGCCTCGTTGGGTTTTGATTTGGTTTTCGAGGTTGATCGGCGTGTGTTGCTATTGGTGCACCCGGCGGGTAAATCTTTCGAAAGCCGTGTCGCGGTTATGGGCGACTTGGAGCCGATATCTCGATCATAGACAAGCATAACTAAAGTTCTTGCTATAAATTTGACTTATAATGACTAGTAATCAGCTCCACTACAGCGGAATGGCTAATTAATACGCCCACAATTGCTTGTTTGGTTGTCGCGACAATTGTACTGACTAGTAACTCTTGCAACTTCTAGCGGAATGGCTGATTAAAAGTACCAACAAGCTTTGGGTTTTGGGTTTATCTCATGCTATCTGCACGATTAGTAATTGTTGCAACTATCACGGAATGGTTAACTAAAAGTGCCCTTGCTTATTTTATCGGGATGATCATCTATACTTGACTAGTAATTGCTGCAACGATAAGCGAATAAATAAAGCGCCAACTGTGTGAGTTCCTCGGTTGACTTCCTCGTTTGGTCTCGAGGGAAACACCGGGATGGGTTGTTTGGTGTTAGTTTCGAGTTGGATCCGGATAGGTCATTCTCACCCTCTCTAATTGGCGCGGTTGTATCGAGTCTCTATAGGTTGTTTAGTGCATCTTTGCCGCTTGATCCACCATACCTATGTGGCGAGGACCGGCAATTCTAGCCTCGCCGTGTCTTGGCCTCGATCTTGACGCTCCTTCTTTGTTTTCCTTTGCCCTTTGTCGGCACCCTTTTGTTAAGCAGGTTTTGAGATCGGCGCCGTTAGCGAGGTTACCCTTCCGGCTTGGCACAGGCGGTTATGGACGCCATTGGTTATTCTTCAGGGCTCTTAGCCCCATTTGCATCTTGTCCGTAGCTGGACGTTCTATCGTTTTCAAGGTGATTTGGATCTTTGTATATTATATCTGTATTCTTGACTCATGGAGTCGCTTATATATATATTTGTTCTGTGGGTCCCATCGAGGACTGTTGTGTAATGTTATTACTTCGTTTTCCACCCGCACGAAAGTGCCTGGTGGGCACCTTTGAATCGTTTCTATGCGGGTTTGGTGAATTTTGCCTGAACTTGCATAGGTCCGATTCTGAGGGTGTTACAACCACCCAACCGCACCCCTCCCAGAGACCAGCCGCGGATAGTCGTCTCCTCACGGGAGCGAGACGCGAACGGCCTCCCACTGTTCTCCACCCCGATGGACAACCTCGTGGCAGGCCGAGCAGCAGCCGATAGCATCACGGCCACCGGCGACGGCGCCTTACAGATCCAGTACGTCAAGGCCCTGCTCGCAAAAGCCGTGGAGCAGCGAAAGCGGCGCCGACTCGCGAAGCGGTATACTCGCTCCTCGGGAAGTAGGGCGGCCTCAAGCGGCGCCGGCGGCAAACACCCTCAATTTCCGCCACGAGCCTGCAGCTCAACGCCGACCAGACGCGGCACTCTCCTGCGATCCCAGGCGGCGACCAACCGTCGCCGCTAACGGAGAACCCATCGACGCCCGCACTCACATCATCAACAACCAAAAGCGGCGCGCCGCCGGCCCGACGACTGCGGCACACCTAACTACTCGCCACGATGGCGAGCCTATGGGGTCGATCGACTAGGGCCTAAGTGCTTCGGACCAATGATCCGAGAAAAGTACCGCCAAACTTCAAGGCGCCAAAGGAGATAGAAAATCGACTCCTGCGACCCATGATGCGGCTTGACACATACCTCATGGCAATGGGGATCGCGGGTCTGTGATCTACTACCGCCGTTACCTCCCATCGATGATGGAGGGCGTGCGGGCAATGGATCAACACGCTCCCCAAGGCGATGTCGACTCACGGGAGGAAATGCGAGACGCCGTCGAGCACTTCGAGTGCTCCTACACTCGCGCCACCACCATCGAGGACACGAACGATGCGTCCGGGGACCCGCGAGTCGACCCGAATCGGGTCCAACGGTGGCAAGAGCTCGGTAACAGCGGTCGGCATCCACCGGACACCGATCCATTGCTTCAAGACCTCGTGCGCCACGAGCCTCTAGTCGCCAAGCTCAAGCGACACGCCCGCACTCGACAACATCCCGACCTCCTCGAGATCGCCAAGCGATGCGCCGGAGGATCCCAACCAAGACGTCGGCGATGAGTCGGGAGGGCAACGCCGCGAGGCGGCAACGGCGGCGGACGCCGAACCGACCTGCTACTGGCGGCACCGCCTCACGAGCAAGCGCCGCAACGACGGGCGAAGTCGACTTCGTCGCCCGCTGAGCACGCTGCGCGAGCCCAAGAGCTACCGCCGCGACGAGGAGAACGACGCGATGGCGGGAACTACAAGAACAAGCCAAGGTTCGATCCGCGGCCCTCCTTAACCAACCATGTGCGTTTCCACGGCAGGAAGGAAAGCCCGCCACGCACACCACCGCCGACCGCCACACCCTCGTGGAAATCGAGAAGGCACGACGCGGGAAGACACCGACAACGACCCGCCAAATGGCGGAAAATTGACAAAGTAGCGGCTCGCTCCACACCTTCACGAGCTTCAACACGAAGCGCGAGAAGGTCATCGCCAGCGTCGCCGTCAACACGGTGGCCCAACAGACGTCCCCGGTTCCTCAACTGGTCGGAACAGCCCATCACCGGA
The DNA here is from genome assembly GCA_030063025.1 of Avena longiglumis. Lineage (NCBI taxonomy): Eukaryota > Viridiplantae > Streptophyta > Magnoliopsida > Poales > Poaceae > Avena > Avena longiglumis. The sequence goes on along the minus strand of CP125973.1, from coordinate 124,701,843 downwards.
GCGGCAAGACCACTCGCCACGCATCGAGTACCGGGCGAGTCGCCTTGGTGGTCAAGCCCAAGGTTGGCGACTCGGCTCCCCAAGACAGCGATGGACGGCGGCAGCTCCATCAACATCCTCTACCTCGACACCTTCAGGCGGTTACGACTCCCGCAGTCGATGATCGAGACAACCCACACCACGTTCCACGGCATCGTCCCCGGTCGGAAGGCGTACCCGATCGGCAAAGTCACGCTACCCGTCACCTTCGGTACCCCGGCAAACTTCCGCGCGGCGGATCGTCTTATTTGGTGCCCTTCGACGGCTCTTACCGCTGCGTCCTAGGGCGCCGTTCGCCAAATTCATGGCGGCGCCCACTACGCTAACGCGATGAAGCTCCCCGTGCGGCGTCATCACCATCAACGGCGACCCGACATGGCCGAATGCGAGGCCAAAGGAGCCGAACTTCGCCGACGCCGTCATCGCGGCGAAGCTAATCACGCCCGAGCTCGCCAAATACGCGGCGGGGTCAACAATGACCCCACAATACTCAAGAAGCCCAACTCGGAGGGCACAAACACCTCAACCTTTGAGGCCACGGCCTTTTTCGCCGTCGAGCTGGTCCCAGCGACCCGGCCAGACGGTGTGATCGGGACGAGCATGAGCCCGGCATAGGAAGGCGCGCTCATCGAGTTCCTTCGTGAGAACAGGGACATCTTCGCATGGAAACCCTCCGACATGCACCGGTGTCCCTAGGAGCTCGGCGAGCACAAATTAACGCCGACCCCAAAGTGCGACCCGTCAGCGGTCGCTCGACCCTTCAACGAAGAACGCCGTCGAGCAATCGCCGAGGAAGTGCGGCGCTTGCTGGCCGGCTTCATCCGCCAATCAAATACTCAAGTGGTGGCAAACCCGGTCTGGTCGAGAAGAAAAGCGGGACACGAGAATGTGTATCGACTACACAAACACGAGCGTACGCCCAAAGGCGATTCGTCCTCCGCGGATCGATCGGATAATCGATTCAACCGCGGGTTGAGTCGCTATGTTTCCTCGGCGCCTACTCCGGGTACAACCAGATCAAAATGGTGTCGAGGATGAGGAGAAGACGGCGTTCATCACGCCATTCGAACCTTACGCTACACCGCCATGACTTTCGCCTCAAGAACGCCGGGGCAACCTACCGGTGTATGCAAGAATGCCTCGCGAGCCAAATTGGCGCAACATCCACGTCTACATCGACGGCGTGGTCGTGAAATCCGCCGCCAAGGCGACATACTCGCCGACCTCGCGGAGACCGCCGAATCTGCGGTACAAGATAAAGCTCAATCGAGCAAGTGCACCTTGATTGTACCGCCGGGCAACTCTTGGGTACGTCGTCTCCAAAGCGAGGGATCGAGGCAAACCCAATGAAGATCGACACGATCGCGGCTCGGCAAACCCGAGTGCTGCGCGACGTCGAGCTGGCGGGCGTGTGGCGGCTCTCGATCGCTTCATCCCTTTTGGCGAAAAGGCGATGCCCTATACCGCCTGATGCGCAAGAACCCACCTTCCGATGGGACAAGGAAGCGACGACGCGCTCGCGACCTTAAAAAGTGCTACTCGCCGCACTACTCGCCGACCCACGACAAAGAGCCTATCTTTGGTTTACGTCGCGGCGTCCGGCGCGTCGTCGATGCCGTAATGGTCGTCGAACGACCAGAGGAAGGAAAGGAGCGCCCGGTCCAGCGGCCGGTGTACTACATCAGCGAGGTTCTCACCGAGTCGCGCCAGCGATACCCACAGTATCAAAAGCTGGTATACGCGGTCTTCAGGGCTCAGCGGTGCCTACGGAGAATGTCATGGGGACCGAGATCTGAGGACTGATAATGGTGGCTCGAGTCTGGGTGGTGTTGAGGAATTTGGCTTGACGTCTCGTGACTTGGAGCAGTGGTATGCAAGAGGGCGACTGCATAGGAGAAGTTCATAGTCCTATCTTTCAGGGTGAAAACCAAGGGTCTGACCTTAATTAGTTGTGTTTGGTAATAATCTTGTTGAAGGTATTGTTTTAAGAGTAAGGACTTTTTTCAGGATGAGAACCTAAGATCTATAATCGAAAGATGACAATGTTTGTGCACTGTTTACTTATTAGAGGCGTTGTTTTTGAAGAAGCTGGACTTATGGTGCCGTCTTGGTGGTGATAGTACTGTTGTTTCAAGAAATAGATTACTGTAGTAAAATTTTTCTTTTTTATAATTTTTTTGGCTGTGTGTATCCGTAATGCCGCTAGGACAGTGCGTTGTTGCAGAGACTACGTGTAATCGGTATTTTCGAGATATTAATATATACTTCTTTAAAAAAAATTATGCGAATGGTTAAAGCCAAAACAGTGAATAGAGGGCATCTAGCCATCAAAGCACACGCTGCTACTCCAACTAAGTTCTAAATTCTACTGGAGATAATGTTAGTCAAATAAATGTCGAATAGTAGTTGTCCAGAAACAACCATGAAGTTATTTCCATCGCTCGAATATAAAAATACAACAGGCGTATGTCTAAATTAAACAACCACCATGGTGAAGTGACGAGGCTTGACTGCCTCACAGTAGCCCACTGTGGTGCAGAGGCAGAGGATGGCTCCCTCTCCCGCCTAGAGATTGCTATGGTCCAAACGTCACTCCTCCTCTAGCGGGACTCGCAAAACCAAGAAGCCATCATAAAAAAATTGCCCGGAATTCGAGGCGCTGCGTTGCTAAGCTAAGCTCTCTGCCCACCTTCCCCTTCTTGTGCCACTGTCGCCGGTGCGGTGGTCTCTCCCAGCTTCCACCGTTCCGTTCCTCCTCCCATTTCATCCTCCCCCCGGCCCTTCACCCACAACACACCAGGCCACCACCCACCTCATAGCCCCGTCAGGTTGCACTGCTACCTGACCTGGGGTGCTCAACTGATCAGTATCGGGACATTGGAAGATCCCAGCCTTTCTGTCTCCCGCCCCCCCGCCCGTTCTTGATTCGCCTCTGTCGGTGGCCGTGCCGGTGTTGGGGAAAGAAACTCTTCCGCGGGCTGGTTGGTGGTGCGAGGTGATGTGGATGTGTCAGACACTCTGATTAATGGTGGCGGATGGAAAGTAGGCGAGGAGGAGGGCCGGCGGCGGCGGCGGCGGGAGATGCGCGCGGGCCGATGCCGGGCTTCGGGGCTCCTCAGCACACCATGACCATGTACGTGCCCTCTCGCGCCGCCCCCCTCTCCATTACTCTCATGGCTTCCTCCCCTGTCCCATTCGCCCTGCTCGTTCCCGCACGCTCCGTCTTGTCTCACCTGCCCGTACCGCGCAGCACGATGCGGTCATGATGCCCCGGCTGCTGATTAGCACGTAATCGATCATGGCGCCGGGCGGCCGCCGCTTGATTGTTCCTGCTTTCCAGGAGCGAAAAAGTTGGTCGCTTTTTTGCTCTGATTAGCTCTTGTCGATGTGGAGTGTGCCGACCTTTAGCTCGAGTGCCGTAATGATTAGAGGGCAGAGAGTAGTACAGGATTTTGGGTTCTGCTCTTCTTCTTATGCCTAGGGAGGGAGTGTAGGAGCAATGATTGATTCGTTTGTGCATCATGAACTCTCTTAATACTGATTAATCACTGGACCAAAAATGCATATATGTCATCAACCAGGACACTGGAGATCAATATTGTGGTGGTGTGGTAGGTCCAGATCTTCAAAAATGGCAACGCATATGCAGGTTGGGCGTGCACAGTTGTGGTCAACTCTTGCAATAGCTCGAATGAAGTAGGAGCACATGTTAGGGGGCATGATCTTCAGAGTTTTTAATCATGCATACTACACGCTGAAGAAATTATGGACCAGATAGATGGCCTTGGCTGTTAGCAAATGAGTGGTCCCTCTGATGGTTGGTAAATAGACATAAACCGATGCAATTGAATGACGGTGTGAGTCTTGCAGAGGACAAGAAATGCATAGAGCAATTTAGTGAATAGACAGTACAGGATGGGAGTGTGATATGCAAGATAAGATTAAGAAAATAGAAGAGCTTTGTTGTAGGTGGGCGCATTTATTTTTCTGATCTTTCTTTAACCGTGGTGAACATTACCTTTTGCAGACCCACAGATGTGAACATCATGCAGCCTTCCCGAGTTGCTGATTTCGGGGCGCTTGCGCAGTCTGCTGGATTCAGGATAGAAGATCTTGCTAATTTTAGTACAAGTATGTGGCTCTGTTCTCAGACAAATACCATGCTACTAATTTTAGTACATTTGTTGTTTTTGTTGGTCTAGTGATATTAATGCCGTGTATTTTTCTGTCTTCTGCCGGTGAAAATGGTTTGATCGTACATTGAATACTAAAGTAACTAATTTCTCCTTTATTTACTCATCTTCAGATACTTTGTTCAATCTGAAGCCAAATACTCACTCATTTACCAGTGACCCCCTTCAGTTTGGGAATTACGGAAAGGTATGCAGGCCATGTACTAACAATTCCTGATCGGACACCCATCTATTCAGTGATATTCCATCTACATTGGGAGTTGATGCAACTCTTTGTACCCCAAATTGCAGTCAATTTCTCCGAATGATCTAGCTGTTACGGCGGCAGCAGCAGCAGCTGCTGCAATAACAACAGTTGATCCTCCAGCACAACCAAATCTAGTAGCATTAAGAACTCGTAACAATGAGAACTGGGGAGAGTCAAGTATGGCTGATACAAGTCCTAGGACTGATACATCAACTGATCCAGACATAGACATTGATGAGGGGAACCAAATGGTACTTATCATTCTCAGCTCAACCTTTTATCATTCTGTCTTGTTCTGATGACACACTTGATATCGAAACTTTTGTACTCACAAGGTTTGGAGATTTAAATTCTCTTTATGACTTTTTCCCCTTGCAACTAAGGAGCTGTTTGTATTTCCTTTGAAATTTTAGTATTTGCGCGTATCTAATGCCTTGGAATCCTTGAATGATCTGTTAGATGTTAAGGTCCTTTGGCAACGTTAAATAAATACTAGCTAATTCTTGTTTTTGTTTTCCTGTTCCTTTATTTCGGGGATCTGTTTGAACCTTTGCATCATTTCGATGCACTCCTTAATTATGCGTGTTTGAGAGGAACAAAAGTTCCTATGTGTATATAGGAAGGTGCCATATTTAATGTCATTCCATGCAGTTGCACCTTTATCTTCTTTAGATTAGCCATTACATGGACTTTGATTAGTGTCTAGTTGTCTATGACTAATTGAATTTAACTTCTTGTTAACACAGATACTGAAACATAGTATTTTCACTGTGTTTAATTTCATTGTTTTAGTATGAGCAATCAAATTATACGAAGCATATTGGTTTAAGGATTATCTGCTTAACAGTTTGAACAGGGACAACTTGCTGCACCCACAGCTTCTGATTCTAGTGACAAATCAAGGGACAAATTAGATCATAAGGTACAGTTAACACTGCATATTTGATGCTCTAAATCATACGATGACTCATTATTGAAAGTAAAATTTTCATTACCAACAGTCACTTCGCCGTCTTGCCCAAAACCGTGAAGCTGCTAGGAAAAGCCGTTTGAGAAAGAAGGTGAGCTTGCATATTCTTGAATCATTTCTTACCTACTCTGGTAGCATGCTCGTTCGTTCGAACAGTGTAGGACACATCATTCTATCTTTAAGGTTTACTACTGGAACATGGCTTTGTGTTATAAAATCTTTTTGAGCCAGCACATGATTTTATGTGCAATGGTAGATTGGGTTGGTATCCTTTATTCTTATCATCTTAACTCTACCTATTACCCCATTTCCTTCTATGCATGTTCTGTTTAGCCGCTCGCGAGAATTGATTTGCATTCTTTCACCATTTGGCTTTGTCAGGCATATATCCAAAACCTTGAGAGTAGTAGATTGAAACTTTCTAAATTGGAGTCAGAGCTTCAGCGGGCTCGGCAGCAGGTATTTGCTTTATATTCCCATGCAGGAATTGTCAGAACTTCCTTGGATTAAACATGCTACCCTTTTATTTGATCAATGCATACTTTTCAGGGTATTTTTATTTCATCGTCTGGCGATCAGTCTCACTCAACGAGTGGAAATGGTAATATATACTCTACAAGTTACAGTAGTATCAGCAGTACTATGTACTGTAACTGTTTGCCCTTTTGCTGGGTGCTGCTTAGAACGTGGTAGATAAAATAAGCTAGACGCAACAACATGATACCATTTGTGGCTGATTTCTTGGCTGGTACCTTTTTTTGTATACCCCTGTTTTGCGCTTTCAACATATAGCTAGATGTGATGAAATCCCTTGGTTAGTTTCTATAAAGAGTAAAGATTGCATAACAGAATAGGTTTGTATACCATGGTAGGTAGTGTACCGTGTAACGATTATTGGGTTACCGACATTATGAAATGGCATTTGGCGAAGCTCCATTTTTTGTGACATTATCCTGTCAGTGCCTTTTATGTTCGTTTTCCTTAATTTGTAGGAGCTATGGCATTTGACATGGAGTATGCACGATGGTTGGAGGAACATAACAAGCATATAAATGAGTTGAGGGCTGCAATCAATGCACATGCTGGCGATGATGATCTTCGAAGTATTGTTGATATCATCATGGCACAGTATGTTGAATTTTTCAGGCTCAAGGGTGTAGCAGCCAAAGCAGATGTTTTCCATGTGCTGTCTGGAATGTGGAAGACCCCTGCGGAGCGGTGTTTCATGTGGTTAGGTGGCTTCAGATCATCTGAGCTCCTTAAGGTACAAATGTAATATTATGTTGCAAGCACAATTAAATTCCTTAACCTCCCAATTCTTGCATGTAAATACCAAGAGCCTAGCATAATGGGAGTTTTTCTTTCCACAGAGCTCCCAGAAAAGACAAGATAATTAACTTGTGATCATTTGTTACTATGCCTCCATCAAGTTCTTTAATACTGACTTATCTGTTGCAGTTACTGGGAGGTCAACTAGAACCTCTCACTGAGCTGCAGCTTACTGGCATATGCAACCTACAACAGTCCTCTCAACAAGCTGAAGATGCCCTTTCTCAAGGGATGGAGGCACTACAACAGTCGCTTGCAGAAACCCTAGCATCTGGATCCCTGGGCCCTGCAGGATCTTCTGGTAATGTTGCAAACTACATGGGACAGATGGCAATGGCTATGGGAAAACTTGGCACCCTAGAAAATTTCCTACGGCAGGTAACTTACACAAACCACGCAGTTGCTCTTTTCTCTGCTTAATTTCTTGCATATTGTCCAAGGTGTTTTGTGCAGACTATTTGGGTATTGTAATAATGTAAGACTTGACCATGACTAGTATTTTGGACTTGGAGTGACATATGATCAGACAATGGGATAGCAAGAAAACAGATAAAATTAAATTTATTTTCCAACTGGTGGTGAACTGTTCATCAATTTCTTATCTGCAGGCTGATAATCTGCGGCTGCAAACCCTTCAGCAACTGCAACGCATATTAACCACTCGACAATCTGCACGAGCTCTGCTTGCAATAAGCGACTACTTCTCCCGGCTACGCGCTTTGAGTTCCCTTTGGCATGCCCGTCCACGGGAATAAATTGAATCAGTTCATAAATAGGATATTGTTATTAGGTACTGTATCTTCAGTACTGTATTAGCCCCATAGGAATTCAGGTATTCCCTACTCCCCAGATTCTTCACAATGTTGTATTGGTAAGAGGTTTGGTTCAGAGACATGTCATATTATTAATTATTGGACAAGTTCCTAAAAGTTTTTGAAAAGTGGAGATGTAAATACTTGAAGAATAATTTGAGATCTTGTGAGGCGATGGGCATAGTGGTCTGTTTTTTTTTGACAGTTCTGTTCTTCCAAGTAAAATCTCAGCTACTTCCTAGATCACACTTCATACTCTAATTAGTGATAATCCTTATTCCCTTCTATTGGTCATGCATCATGCTAACTTGGATTGAGAATTTAATATTCCAGCCTATTAGAGCATGTCTAGTGGAACCCTTAAAAGTTTAAGGGTCGAGAATTGGCACATTCGAGCACTTGTGGGTGGCGATCCTCTCCTCTGATCCAATAGCTTCAAGCGGTCTTCGAACTCTTGCACGTCGACGAGGAGGCCCATCATCTTGACGTCGTCGTCTTGAAGCAACTCCTCGATGTCCGAACCGTCCGATGAAGACCAACTGGATTCGGAGGACAACGACATGGAGTCGTCGGACAAATTTTTTTGCTTATTTTTCTCACCAACAATATCAACACAATTTACAAAAAAAATAAGAACAAAATTTACCTCGGGGCTGGGAGGAGCTCGGGGGCGGGAGGAGCTCGTCGGGCGGGAGGAGCTCGGGCCGGGAGGAGCTCGGGCGGGAGGAGCTCGGGGGGAGGAGTTCCGGGGGCGGGGGGAGGAGGAGGCGGGAGGATGGCGAGGAGGGGCGGGAGGAGCTTGGGTGGCGGGAGGACGTCGAGGAGGGGCAGGAGGAGCTCGGGGCGGTGGGAGGAGGCTGGGTCGGCGGCGGGCTCGGGGCGGGACAGAGGGGAGGAGCTCGATGCGGGGCGGGAGGAGCTCGGGCGGCGGCGGGAAAAGGTCGGGCGGGGAGGAGGAGGCGGGCCGATCCGACCACGGAGTGTGGACGGGACGGAGGCGGGGAGCTCGGGGGAGGTGGCCGGCGGCGCAAGGTGGGAGGAGGCGCGGGAAGGGAAGATGAAGAAATAGTTGGCGCCCTGAAACGGAAGGAGGCCGGGTCAGGGGCCGGGTTGGAGGCTCCAACCCTCAATTCTACAGGCCGGAGGAAGGGTTGGAAGCTCGACCCTCAATTTTTTTTGAGGGTCTAAGGGTTTCACTATTTGAGATTTGGACCCTCGAATCCGTAAAAAAGCGGTTATTTAGGGGTTTAAGGGTTCCATTAGACATGCTCTTACCAAGGTATCCTGAACCAGATTCAAACCGAAGCATTCCAGGGGGCAATTGTCTGAAACTTATACCAGGTGCTTGTTAAAATGACACTTTCTAGTTAAAATATGATGAAACTCAAGCGAATATGTGAATTTCCCCTATCAGCAACGTGATTTGTATGTTCACTAAAAACCGGAAAGTGAGGTGCCTTGAATACATATGTAACCTTACAAGTTCACCTATCCTGAATCTGAATATAAATAAGGCTGATATTATATACAATGAAGTTACACATGGAACAGACGGTGTTCACCTTATAATGGTGCTAACATCAGGAGAAATGAGAACAGCCACGGAGACAGTTAAGCAGCAGTTTTGCTACGTACTACAGGAGCTCGGAGGGAAGCTCTGTAGACGGCATCTGACTTCTCAATGCCATCAAAGAGGTAGCCGAAAGGCGGGGTCCTGATGTATCTTCCTGAACCGGGCACAACATTCAGTTTGCCATCCTCCCACACCACTCGTCCTCTTGAGATGGTCACCTCTACCAGTCCCTACACCAATTTAGGCAGGAACATCCAGAGGTTAGATCACTGAGTTCTATGTCAGAACACAGTAGTGAGAAGTGAGGAGCCAACCTTTCCTTTTCTGCCCTGGTACACGTTTGTGTTGGACCTTGAATGGTGTGTGTGGGCATCCATTGCAAAGTTCCTTTTGGGGTTTAGGATGATGATGTCCGCATCAGATCCCTCGAGGATTGCTCCTTTCTGTGGGTATATGTTGAAGATCTTGGCGCTGAAAAGGTTTGAGTAATATGCATCGTTATATTTCAAACTGGTATTTTTTTGATTTAGCTATTGGATTTCTGCAGTACCATTCTGTGCTTGTCACTCTCACATAATCGGTGACAGTGATCTTGCCAGCCTCCTGCATACACAAGTCAGGGGAAACTGACAATGAAACTAATGGAGTGCCTCTGCAAAATAAATTGAAAATAACATTGGAAATCATTACTTACCACCATAGTGTCCCAAATTATGTGCATCCTTTCTTCAATACCTGGGATCAAGTATTCGAAAGAGAGATGTCTTAGCCAGCATTTTTTCGCAATGACACACAACCTACGGCTTCCTATTCTCAAGCCCTATGGATTACCATTTACACCATTGGGTATCTTCCTGAAATCATCAGAACCAAAAGCTTTCTGAGTGGAATTGAAGGTGCAGTGATCAGTTCCCACAAGCTGCACAGGAAAAATGAGCAGTCAGGTGCTAATCCAAGATAGTAGGTTTCTGTCCCCTAGTAGGCAATGCACAAAAAATATACTCCGCAACTTGCTTTAGGAAATTAAGGTAGGGATCAAGATGTCACCTGTAATATTCCTGATGAAAGAGCAGCTTGAAGTGCTTTACCGTGCCCTGCTTCCCGGATTGGAGGACTCATCACATACCTAGAAGCATGATATGAAATAAGAGGAATGACATCTACATAAACATAGATTGAGTACGTGTTTATATTTACTTTGAAGCAGTTGCGAAGTCAGTATCCCAAAGCCAAGAATCATCAAGGACTAGCCCAGATACCACAGGTTCGCCGATGACTCTCTGCCCTGCAAAGTTCGACTTCACATCAACTTATAGTCTTTTTTCGCAATTTAAAAAGAACTGAAAATTTAAGTCAACGTAGATTTGGGATATGATCAATCCCATGCGACCACTCAGTTCAGAAGCCCCAGCAAGTTAGTTTGGGATCACCTGGTACTGTATTTTGTGTGCATTGGTGCCGTAGGTGAAGTGGGTGTGGTGTTATGTTCCGTTATTGCTTGATAATGGAACCAGCTCCAAGATCAAGGCATATGGAGAAAAAAAAGGCAAACCTGTCTGCGACTTAAAAACCCGAAACTAGCTTGTCTGCATGCATGACAAACTAATTTGAACTAAATGGTCAGGTATCAGACCTTCTCTTTTAGCCTTGGCAATCTCCTCCATTGCATCAATGCTCATCACATGAACAACATAGAGTGGTGTATTGACGAATTTTGCTAATCGAATTGCCCGGGATGTTGCTTCGCCTTCCAACTGCAGAGAATAAGAGAAACTTAATTTTCACTACCTTTCTGTGAGAGGAAGCACAAATTTCGTCGTATATCTGTCTCATGAAGGGACTTAAATTTTATAAAAAACACATGAACCCATGAAGACAAAGGAATTACAACTGGAGGTCTTGAAAGAGCATGCCCTTCTGGACCAGTTATCCCAAGATCGATCATCCGCTGCTGTCCCTCAGCAACAGCATCCCCGTTCTCTGCATGAACCATAGCCAGAGCACCAAGAGACTTGCATTTTTGTAAGCCTTGCAGGAGGAGGTCATCGGTGACCATCAAGGAACCCTTATATGCCATGAAAAACTTGAAAGAGTTGATCCCTGTAAGTTTGCAGAGAGGATCTGCGTCATGTAACATAACGTAACACTAATCAAACAATACAAAAGAAAGTATACACCCACCATGTTCCTTAACCATCACTTCCATTTCCCTGGAAACCTCATCATTCCACTTGGTAATGGCCATGTGAAATCCATAATCCATAGCAGATTTTTCTGCTTTCTGTTTGTAGGATTCGATGCCTGCAGTTAAGTTTCCATTTACTGGAATGACGAAGTCAATGTGCATTGTCGTCCCACCAGCTAGTGCTGCAGCATGACCAGTAAAGAAGTCATCTATGGTTACAGTTCCCATGAACTCCATCTCCAGGTGGGTGTGAGGGTCAATTCCACCTGTGATATTTGCCAGAAGCCTGATGAACTGAACAACAAGTAACAACTGAATTATCAACATTTAGAGCAATTGCGAGAAATCACCTGGCATGACATATTTTCCAGTTGCATCAATCACTTTGACATTATCGTCACCAACCTAAATAAATGATGAAAAATGGAAGATAACTATGTGCAGCATGATTTCATCAGAACATTTCACTCGTGCCAAAGGAAATCGTACAGAAAAAAAGGACATCTCTAGAGAAGAACATGATTTGATGTATACAGAAAATGCTGCCATCGGTAATGTTTTTGCTGGTAACTCGCCTGTTTGGAAGAATGGTATTTCTTGGTAAATTTTATGGCAGATTTGCAACTTAGTGTAAAACACAATCTTTATTTTTGGCAAAGGCTGTATCATAGGACAAAGTCACAAAGGAAATGGTACTGAGTTCTTTGGCCTCCCACTAGCAGTTACAAGCTCTTAAGAAATAGAAAGCCACGACCAACTGCAGCTCTTTTCAATCACGGGCAGATTAGGAGCTTGACGAGCAAACATAAGAGAAAAACCTACTCCCTCCGATCCCAAATAAGTGTCGTGGTTTTGAACTAGAGCTAGTTCAAAACCGCGACACTTATTTAGGATCGGAGGGAGTACTGTTTTACTGTCGATTTTTTTTTGGACAAAATTTACTGTCCCTGAACATTTCTATCGGTCCTTTCCAAGTTTACCATAAGATTCCGTAGTGAGCTAGCAGTATCAATTGGCCCTAAAATAAGCAGTGCCAGAACCTCAAGTACTACTACTACTACTCTAGGGCCACTTGGCAATTGGCATCGTAGAACATGGCTACATGTGTGCGCAGCAGAGTGGCTCTTCGTTGGTCCCCCAAGTCAAGCCTCTGCCTCCCCGATCCCAAGATTCCATACCCCGAGGGGGAAAGGGCAGCCAATCCGAATCTCCCAAACGCACAGCGACCACTCACCGGGATGTTTGGCCGGACGGCGACGACCACGCCGTCCTCGATGTACACGTCCGCCTCCTCCGCCCGGTGCGCGTTCACCACCGTCCCGCCCTTGATCAGGATCCTCGTGCCGTCCCCTCCTCCGCAGCCGGCGGCGCCTCCTCCTCCTCCCGCGGCCGCGCAGAACTTCACGCGCGCACACCCAGAATACAGTCGGGTAAGGAAAGAAAACCAACCAATCGGACCAGAAACACGAGAAGAAGCGGCGGGGCACCCACCTCGTGCGCCGGGTGAGACGCCGCGACGGCGGCGACGGTGGCGAGCAGGATCAGCGTGAGGCGGCAGGGCGTCGCCATGGCTCGGGCCGCCACTTCCAGCTCCTCCTAGCTGTCCTGTGATTCACTCGCAAGTCGCAAAGCAGTTTGTTCCTTTGTTTCACGTCTTCTCTCTCTGTCAGCAGTGCGGGATTGCGGGCAGAGTATTTGTCTAACTGAAAAGGCCCCGGATTGGTCGGAGCGGCGCCAATCTCCCATCTATCTATCCGGATAAATCTCCTTCACGGGCTGTTGACTTGCAGAGCCCAAGAATCATCAGTGTCATTTTCACCATGTGCCGTAAGAGCTGAGGATTCTGTGACTATCTAAACAAGATGGATCATCATATGTCAAGAACAGCCTTTGTGGTAGTTCTGCACATGGATATAATAAGCCAATCAGCAGCATGAAGCTAATAACAGTACTCCCTCCTGCCCAAATTAATTGACACACCTCAGGAGTACACTTATACTAGACATAGTATATTGCTGCACCAATTAATTTGGGCCAGAGGGAGTACAATAATGCGGAATAACAAAATTGCTTGGTGGCGTGGCCACTGAACCTGCTCTATCTGTCAAAGAACTTTCCCAGTCGCCTCAAACTGAGAAGCTCTATCGGTCGAAGAACTTTCCCAGTCGCCTCAAACTGAGAAAGTGCTACTACTGCATAAAATCCTTCTTCCAGTATTCCTCGGTGGAACCTCAAAAATGTTAAAATTGCCATTCAAATTGGCATCTGCAGGACCGTCTGTCAGGAAGATCCCAAACATGCCAATGATCATATCTGATGTTACCAAGTCAGGACTCGAGGAACAATCCCAAAACACACTTGAGCCCCACCATAGGTCAAGCAGAATCCAGTCATCACTTCATCAAGGACCGGAAGGAGCATATGTCCTTTCTCGTCAGGGCAGTTCATGGAGTGTATCTGCACTCCAGCAACCTCCCCTTCGTTACTTGGTAGCATTACAGACATCACATTCTTGGCACCGGAGCACTTCCAATCAAGGCGGAAATTCACCTGAATCAAACAAGAAAGTTCTGGTACGATGACCATATCTTAGGCAAAGCCAAATTTTAGGTGAGGTAAACTCAGGGCTTACAGCAAACAAGCCAAACACCTCCATGCGTCATATCCAGAAACCTAGAAGAAACATTGATCAGCATAAATCTTCACTTTTACAGAGAATTAAGTGCCAAAAGTAAAACGACAGCAACAGCTCCATGATAGTTTTGTTCTTATCCATGGCGGTCATTCTGTTGTAAGAATTGGGTCTATAATAATTATGATAATGAAGAAACAGATGTTTGCATAAGGCACAAAGATGGTTTTATACATTTGATTCCAATTGTATTTGTACGAAATGGTTTTTAATCATAAAGCTTCAGATGATGCATTTCTACCCTGGTCAAGCGTACCCCGCAACCATTGTATCTAAGGAGGAGATGGCGAGTGGAAGGTAGGACCTGACTAGAACTGGGGACTGTGTTATCTAGGATGTGCTGATAACAGTGTAGTTCCCCAAAAGCCCATGCCTTGCGCAGAGGACCAACCAAATCGTTTGCTGTCGCTAAGCCTCGCCAGCGAGAACAGGACATCGGATGGGATGGCTTAGCGAGTAACCAAGGTAGCGCCTCGAAGGATGGGATGATGCCATGACGCTGCCACCATGGGTTTTCTCTGGTGCTTGCTTGAGGAGGGGAGAGGCGCAATCACAGACCATGACAGCACCCGCAAGTGTCTCCATCATTGGCTTTGGCCGTCGTCGGGCATGCCCTGGCCTGGCCACCTATCGCCAACCCTGAAGACCCCTGATGCCACCACGTCCATCTGAGGAAGGAGCAGATGAGTGAAACGGGCCTGATACAGTGGTGCAGCTTCAAGTTGTCCATGAAAGCAGAGAAGAAAGTAGGCCGCCAAAGGGCAGGGGGCATCACCTGCAGGCCGCCTGCCACCAACTAGGGCTGCAGCCGCCACACCGGCGTGCCACCAGCCAGCATGGGTGGCCAAATCTAGCGGCGGCGGCACACAGTTTGGTCCGTAGCATGCTAATTTTAAGGAAAAATTTATTGAGTCCAACCTTATGAAAAAATTCTTTTTTTTTTCAAGGACAGCTATGTCATGCATTTAACCATTTAGAAAATTTACTGTGTTTTCCTTAACCATTTAGAAAATTTGCATTACAAATTGCCATATTTTCAGTTCCTATAAGATTCAACATGCCATGGCATCAAATTCATGCATTATTCCTTTCCCTTGTTGCATGTTTTAAATTTTGCGAACAAAGAGGCCCTTAGAAATATAAAGCTGCCCACTTATTTTTCAGTTCTGTTCGGTGTCACTTTGAAGGAAATCTCAATGATTAGTAGTAAAGTACTACTAGGAGCACTACGTAGGTCCTGTCCTGTCAGTCAAAGGTCCAGTGAGGTGTGAACAGATGGCTGGAACGTGAGGTACAACAACCACCACGCTCGCTGTCCAAAAGAGCAGTTAAATATCTCGAAGCAGGGGATGGTTCCTCTCCTGCTAATTGTTTTTCTGTTACCAATGGGTCTTATGGACTGGATTGTTTTATGAGCACAAACTTCTAATATGATCAAGAATAATGAACATCATTGCAAAATTCAGGTATCTAATTTTGTCAATGAAACTTCTTCTAATTTTGTCAATGAAACATCACTGTCTTCTTCTGTGCATTGTGAACACTCCAATCAGATTCACCAATAAAACAAGGAATGCAGGATGCATAAGGAAATCTTGTTTTCACATGGAAGAGAAGTCACCATTTGCTACTGATGCCCAGACCAGGGGAATTGCATGGAAATGATTAAGCACCTTCGGCTGATGGGGTCAACACGTCCCACAAGACCGTGAGCTTTCTTTCAGCCTTTCTTCACTTCTTCGTCCTCACAGACTAACAACTCAGAAAAAACTAGGACAGTGGGGAAAAAGGGAAACAGGCTCCCATGGCAGCAGAAGCAATCTTAGGAGCCTTCATGCAAGCCCTATTTGAGAAATTATCAGAAGCACTTCTTGATCACTTCAAGTCTTGCAGGGGCATCCATGGCAAGCTGGAGAGCCTTTCTCAGATTCTCTCTCAGTTGCAGGCCTTCCTCGACGACGCTGAAGCGAAGCAGCTCGCAGATGCGTCCGTGCGGGGTTGGTTAGCGAAGCTCAAGGACGTCGCGTATGACGTTGATGATCTCCTCGACAGCTATTCATCCAAGATTTTGCATCTGAAGCGCCGGAAGATGAAACTTTCCTCAAGGGCAAGCTTGAGTTCTCCTTCTTCCTTCCTGCGTACGAATCTGTACCAGTACAGGATAAAGCATAAGATTAGCCGCATATTGGAGAGGTTAGATAAAATTGCAAAAGAACGCGACACCATTGGGCTCCAGATTTTAGGTGAAATGAGCAGGCGTGAGACCTCGGAGAGACCGCAGTCGAGTTCTCTTGTAGATAGTTCAGCTCTATTTGGCAGGGAAGGGGACAGAGAGGAGATGGTGAGGCTGACGCTATCTGATAATGGACATAGTTCCTCCAATGTTTGTGTAATTCCAGTTGTTGGCATGGGTGGGCTTGGTAAGACCACTCTTATGCAGATGGTGTACAACGATGACAGAGTCAAAGAACACTTCGAACTCAGGATCTGGATCAACGTGTCTGAAAGTTTTGACGGGAGAAAGCTAACACAAGAAACTCTTGAGGCTGCTGCCTATGACCAATCCTTTCCTAGTATCAGCGTTAACAGTGGACAGATAACCAACATGAATATGCTACAGGAAACACTCTCTGGGGTATTGCAGGGCAAGAGGTACTTGCTTGTCTTGGACGATGTCTGAAATGAAGACTATGATAAATGGCTCAGCTATAGAGCAGCCTTAATTTCAGGAGGGCTTGGAAGCAAAATAGTAGTAACATCACGAAATGAGAATGTTGGGAGAATCATGGGAGGGATCGAGCCCTACAAGTTACAGCAACTATCGGATGATGACAGCTGGTCAATTTTCAAGAGCCATGCATTCAGGGATGGTGATTGCAGCACATATCCACAGCTGGAGTTGATAGGTAGGCAAATTGTGAAGAAACTGAAGGGATTGCCTCTTGCATCAAAAGCATTAGGGAGCCTCCTCTTCTGCAAAGAAGATGAAGCAGAGTGGAAGGACATACTGAGAAATAACATATGGGAGCTACCAGCAGACAAAAATAACATATTGCCAGCTCTACGGCTAAGCTACAACCATTTGCCACCACATCTCAAGCAGTGCTTTGCATTCTGTTCTGTATATCCCAAAGATTATATATTTAGTAGAGAAAAGTTAGTTAAGATTTGGCTAGCACTCGGTTTCATCAGGCAATCTGGAAAGAAGATACTGGAGGATTCTGGTAATGCATACTTTAATGAGCTAGTCAGCAGGTCTTTTTTTCAGCCGTACAAGGAGAACTATGTGATGCATGATGCAATGCATGACCTTGCTACATCTGTTTCCATGGAACACTGTGAACAATTTGAGAACGGGAAAAGATATGTCAATGCCATCAAGACCCGTCATCTTTCATTTCCATGCACCGATGTCAGGACCATGCATTTTGATACACTATATGGGTTTAGGAAGTTAAGGACACTAATTCTGGTGCATGGATACAATTCTAAGATGTCTCGATTTCCTGATGGTATCTTTATGAAACTTCAATTTCTTAGAGTTCTTGATATGCATGGAAGAGGTCTTAAAGAACTGCCGGAATCTATAGGGAATCTGAAACAACTTCGCTTCCTAGATCTCAGCAGCACTGAAATAAAAACATTACCAGCATCTATTGTTAAGCTCTATAACTTACAAATACTGAAGCTGAACAACTGCTATTCACTAAGGGAAGTGCCACAAGGCATCACTATGCTCACTAACCTGCGGCACTTAGAGGGGAGCACAAGGCTACTGTCAAGGATAACTGGAATTGGAAATTTGATCTGCCTACAAGAATTAGAAGAATTTGTTGTCTGGAAGCGTCTTGGACACAACATCACGGAGTTAAGAAACATGGATCAGTTGCAAGGAAAACTTACCATTCGTGGCCTCAACAATGTGGCTGATGAGCAAGATGCAGTTTGTGCCAAGTTGAAATCCAAAGAACATCTTCGAGCTCTACACCTTATATGGGATGAGGACTGCAAACTCACTCCTCCAGATCAGCAAGAAGAAGTTTTGGAAGGCCTTCAACCACATCTCGATCTAAAGGAGTTGATGATAAAAGGTTTTCCAGGGGTGAGGTTCCCAAGCTGGCTAGCTGGATCATTTCTTCCCAATCTACAAACCGCTCATATATGCAACTGCAGAAGCACAATGCTCCCACCTTTAGGCCAACTCCCCTTTCTAAAAAATCTCAATATAGCAGGAGCAACTGAGGTGACACAAATTGGACGTGAGTTCACAGGACTTGGCCAAATAAAATGTTTTCCAGCATTAGAAGAGCTTCTACTGGAAGATATGCCGAAACTGAGCGAGTGGATTTTTGATGTTGCTGATCAGTTGTTCCCTCAATTAACTGAACTAGGTCTCATTAATTGTCCTAAGCTTAAGAAGTTACCCCCTGTTCCACCAACACTTGCAACACTGAGGATAGATGAATCTGGACTTGAGTCACTTCCAGATCTTCAAAATGGAGCTTGCCCGTCTTCTCTAACATCTCTATACATCAATGGTTGCCCAAACTTAACATCTCTGCGCGTAGGCTTGCTTGCACGCAATCCAACAGCCCTCAAGAATCTAACACTTGCCCGTTGTGAAGAGCTTGTTTCGCTACCAAAAGAGTGTTTCTGTCCACTTGAATCACTTCAGATACTGCACATCTACGAGTGCCCTTGTTTGGTACCATGGACAGCGCTGGAGCGAGGATTGCTTCCCACTTCAGTTGAAGAAATTCGTCTAATATCATGTTCTCTGCTAGCACCTGTACTTCTAAATGGCCTAAAATACCTTCCTCGTCTCAAGCATTTTCAAATTGCTGACTGCCCTGATATCAGTAACTTTCCACCAAAGGGCATACCTCACACACTTCAGTTCTTAGACATATCATGCTGTGATGACCTTCAATGTTTGCCTCCTAGTCTGTATGAAGTCTCCTCCCTAGAAACACTGCACATCTCCAACTGTCGGGAGATTGAAGGCTTGCCAGAAGAAGGTCTGCCCAGTGGACTGAAGGAGCTTTACATCAAACAATGCCCACTTATTAAGCAACGCTGTCAAGAAGGTGGGCAGGATCGAGTCAAGATAGCTCACATCAGAGATATTGAGATTGATGGGGATGTTATTGCTTGAGCAGATATGGAAGGTGATACATTTTCTCATAATGATAATGATGCTGCAATCATATCTCTTTTCCAATTTTAGTCTCGATAAAAATTAATTTAATTTCTTTGGCAAACTGCAACTGCGATAACATAAAGTGATGGGAGCATCAATTTTCCATGAGCCATGATAAATTGTAAGTGTTTATGATGGATCATTACACACAGTTTCTAGTTTATTTCTCTCAACATTCATAGGGTGGTTAATCAAATCAGAGGAATGAAATAAGCTAGACCATGAAAATATTGACAAATCTGGGAGGCTTCCAGATCATCCCGACAGCAATAATTTGGTTAAATTATAAATCTAATTGTGAATATTTTTCTCCATTTTTGCAATCTACCATCCTAATATCCAATTTATAGCATGCGCACGAATTGAACCTGGGTTAGGGTACTCACATGTTGGTGTCGTACAGGGTGGAGCGGACAATGTGAGAGGCAGAATGAGCAGCGGCGGCGCTGTCCAGCCGTATGTGGCCGCCTTCTGCATCACATCCGATGAGGGCAGCCGGTGAGTCCATGTACCGGAAGTTGGCCACGGCCGCGCCCGCACGGTGGCCGATGGGGAACCGGGGATGCACCTCCTCATCACTCCCCTGGCAAATTACGAAAAGCACCCTGCTCGGCGCTCGGTATCGTACATACACCCTTTGGTCCCACCCTGGCAGTGGCAGTGAGCCATCATCTTTCCCTCAAGCGAAACTGCGTAACCCCACCAAGACATTACTACTCGGTGGGTTTAATAGGGTTTAGATTTGCCGCTTGGCCCAGCTCTGATGGCGGCGGCGGAAGAGACTGGCGCCGCCGGCGGCCACACCACCGGCCGGAAGCTGGTACCGTGGTCGAGCTGGGCAGAGTGGCGCTTCGTCCGCGACGCAATCTTCTCCCCCTACCCCGACCCCGACGCGGCCCTTCGCAGGGTAAAAGCCCTCTTCCTGTGACCTCCGAAGGCCCCAAAAGCTTATCAGCTGGAGGACGCAAAATTTGACTGTTTTGTTTGGTGCAGATCGCGGCGTGGAGGAGCAGGGGCTGCCTCCCGGCTCCCGTGGAGGTGACTGCAGCCCTCTTCGAGATAAGGCTGCGAGATCCCTTCTTCAAGTATGTTGTTTGATGCATAGTTACAACCTTTTCGCTATATGTGTGTAATGGATTCGGGATGAGGTTATATGTGATGGAAAATTTCTCTCTAGGAATGGAGTTACTTGGAACGATAAGCTGGAGTCTGATGAGATGCTCGCCTTGCTGTACAGTATGGCAATCATTAGGTGAGGAAACTACCGGTGACATTTTTGCCCTTATTTGTCAAACATGAACATTACTTTCAATTTACTTGGGGTGAAATGTGCTAGTGGCCTTAAGGCAAACTGCCTTTTATTGGGTGGGTATGGATGCATGCCACATCCTATTGTGCAAAGATGTGGACTGTGCAATCAGTTTAGGACAATAAGTTAATATTCTTGAGTTGATGTTTTTGAGGCTGTTTTCATATTCTCATGTGGTCTAGATATTCTTTATAACAAGAGATTGTGATGCAAGAACATGGTTTACTAAACGCGGTGCTTAGGGAAAACTACCTTTTGTCAGGTGGGTATAGACTCATGCCACATCCTATTGTGCAAAGGTGTGGACTGTCAACTGTGCAAGCAGTATAGGACAATAAGTTGGTATTCTTGAGGCGATGGTTTTGAGGCTGTTTTCATATTTTCATGGAACAATAAGTGATTCTTCTGGAACAGGAGACTGTGATGAAAGAACATAGTTTACTTTTGGAAATTATTAGGATCATAATAATAGTTATGCTGATGTTGCAATTGAACTAGAGGTTGCTACAGGTCTAGAACTAACTTAGGCATCAATATGTTGTGGTCCTGTTTTTCCTGTTTCTCTATTTTTTTTTCTGGAACAGGAGAACGCCAAATGGCACAAAACTACCCAGCGACCATGGTGGCACTGACCAAAGTTTCTCTCCTTTAGTCCTTTTGTTTGATTTTTAAAATATCATATGTTCTCTTTCCATAGTATTCTTCGCCTCTTTGGCTCAGTTTGTGACTGCTGCCTGAATTGTGCTTATCTTTGAAGATGCCGTGAAAGAGTTGTGAAATATTGCTCTATTTGGTAAATCTCTCCTACTAATAAAGGTTCAAGTTGCTGGTTGTTTGTTCACTTATTTTCTAGTCTTCCTTGTCTTAGCACTGGCAAGTGGGAGCATGCAAACCTACTAGCATAGCAGCATGCTACCGTCTCATCTACTGCCCTGATAAACAAAAGCATTAATGTTAATTAATTTGACATATAACTTTAGTTAACTATGTTCCACATTGTCTTTTTTGGTTCTGTAGCATAGCATGGGTGTACTAGTCAGATTAAAGTTAGATAAGATTGGTTACTCAGCAGTTTCACATTTTCTCTCATATGCTTGAAATACAATAAACCATCCTTTTGCGACTTGATTAAGAAAAACACAGCTATCCAAACACACGTGTCTAAAAGCGGTTCAACAAGATAAGATTATCATAATTCACAACAATGTTAAACAGGGATTTCATATTAACTATGCATTGTCACGGTCAGTACCAGCCTTCTGTCTCCAAGGAAAGAGTTCCCAACTTACAACTTAGAACCAAGTTACCAACAAGTACTTATTAAAACTGCAATGCTAGATGCACATAGTAACATTAATGAGAATTCTTTTATTAAAAAAAACTGCACTGTAGAGCTGATAACTAAGCAGATTAAAATCTGAATGTATGCATGATCAGGGAATGAAAACAATGATGAGCATGCATGGGGCTTACTTTGTGTGGGCGTACCTATTGTAGACTCCTAACTTATTATTGCTACTTAAGTGTCGCAATATGATAAACTCGTATTTACACTTCTCTTTAATCTTATTCCCAGGCTTGTAAATGTTTTTTTGGAGAGCCCACACAAGAAAACTCGTCATTCAATATCCGATTTAGCCGAGACTGTTGGAATACCACGAATTCTTGTCGACATTCGTCATGGTTAGAATTTATTGTGTAATACAACTAGATTAATTTGCACTATTGTAATTCAGTCCTAATAAAGATATTTATCGCATGCAGAGAGTTCACATCAAGCAATTCCCTCTCTGCGGCTGCTACATTTAGCAGCCATTAAGGTACAGTGAGTTGATTGATTAGCATTTCTAAGACTTCCTAATAGCTAGTTCTTTTATTTTACATACTGGATGTTGGCTTTTGTTATTAAGTTAAATAACATAATTTTTAGAGTTGCTGGTATGTTTGCTCAGGTTTTCTGCTCTGATCAATAACTAATTAAGATTACTTTCAGGCATTTGATTGGTTGAAGTGTAATTACTGGGATTCTCAGACTAAGGCTATTCCTGATACTCGACTAGAACTAAGCTCTGTATTGCATGACATCACTACATTTCTGAAGGCCAAAGATACTGAAGATGCAAAACCAGGTTCAAAAAGGAAACGTGAGTGTCTTCATCTGGTAGCATGAACTGTGATTGAGCTAGCACTTGGGCTTATTTTGTATCTTTGGGACTGGGTTGTCAGAGATAGATTTTCTCTTGTCTGGTTTGCACACAATTTTTTCTGCATTCAAAAGAGTCTGATGCTTTCTCTATTAATAGGATGCTGGCCAACTCGGGATTGAGTTACCTATTATATCTTCCATTGATCTCAACTGCTCAAAAGTACTGTGCATATTAATACTGGACTAACTGTGATCATGTCGGCCATCTATTGTTATGATTTGTGAATATTCTTGAGCTAATTTGTTTCCACCATCTGATAGTGAGATGAATAGCAATTATGTATAGTACTTATGAAAGAATCGCGTGTAGTACTTAAAGCTATGGCAGAATCATTGATAATTACAACTGTCTACTTTTTATGGTTAAACTCTCTCAACGCAATATATCTTCATGACCAAGATAGGTTGGTGTTAATTAAGTTTCTTCCAAATTGCAGGTTCCCAAAAGCATATTTCACATGCCATAAAAAAAGTACGCCAACTTTACTGTACATGTCCCTCTGAGGCTGTCTCGGTTCTGTTGGAGTTTTTGCAACTCGATGCCCCAGAAATCTCTCAAAGCAGTGATGTGCATCAAACTGATAGTTTGTATGCAAATTATACATCTGATGCTCAAACTCAAATATCAAATGAAGATATGAAAACTATTATAACAAAACTATCAGAAAAAGAACCAAGAGTGCTTCTTGACATACTGAAGTCAGTGATTGAAATGATTGAAACGAGGGACGTCCTCGAGCACAAAGGTACTGCTCTTATAGTTGGGTGACCTATTTTCAAATTTCTAACATCTCTGCAACATTATTTCCTTTATCCGGAAGGCTTGCCATGTTTTATTTTATTGTTCAGACATGATGCTAGTATTTCCATTCCAGGGCTCCTGTAGAGTTCTTTTTGTACAGATATACTGGTCTTATTAATTTCGTTATATGTATAGGTGACTTCTATGCATGCCTGCCAACTGAGTCGTCAACAATGAAAAACTTGTGCTCCCAGGTTCTATGGATTGTCACAAGCATAAAAGTGTTGAAGGATTCCGGTCGTATTGGACTTGTCCATGAGATAGGAGTACTCTCTCGGGACAAGAACGCGATCCCTTGTTTCTGTCTTGCAAAGCTTCTGCAGAAGTTATTGAGTTTGTCGGTTATAGGTGAAAGATGCATTGCAGATGCAGCACTACTGCTGATTGAGATGGCAGGCAATAATAACGTGAAGGAGAAATTGAGGAAGCTTCCTACGTTGTCCCTGCAGAAATCACCAAAAGATCGTACCCTCATTGAATCCAGATTCATCACCAATGGCCAAGAATCAGTTGAAAGCGCATCAGAGAAGCTGGAAATGTTCAAGTTAAAGTTGAGGAAACCGGAAAATGCTTGTTTAGCAGAAGATGGCACCGAGGGAAATTTAAACACAAGCATGCCAGTGAAACGTAATCGGTGGTCTATAGCAAAGTCATGGACCCCCTGTCCATTAGGCATGATACCTTGTTCATATAGTTCAACTGCTGTTCTTCCTTCCCTCGATGTCGTCGATCATGAACTGAAGGATTTGACGGCGGAACATGGAAATTCTGAGCATGATGGTCAGACTGAAATGTTTGACTGTTATTCACACCCTGAGAAGCAGCTGGACAATGAGGGCGTTCAAGAGATATCAATATCACCACCTGAAGAGATTTTTGATATGCCAGAAGTGACCTCTCCTTTGAGGGGTACATTACTGGTTGGTGGCGTGTGGAAAAAGATGACCGAAGAAGAGTTGCTCTCCATAAAGTCGAGCATGAAAATTTTGTTGTAATATTGGCTAGTTTTTCTCTCTCAGTGGCAAAACAGTTTCTTTTGTAAACGAGCAAATGTAGCTTGTACATGGGTTGAAAAATCTTCTTTAACCAGTTTTGCTTGGCTTCTTCACTATCTGGGACAACAGAGATTTTTGTTGTTATCAATTGCAGAACCTTTTCATCATGAGCAGTAGTGCGAAGAGATTGGAACACGATAGATGAGAAAGACGGAAATCCGTGTTGGTAAAACTTGTTTCCTGGCCAATAGTACGGGAGAAAGAGGAGTACGCTCTGCTACAGCACTGTTTGTGGAAACGATCCATCCACCTAGAAGGAATTTTTGGAACGCTGAGACAAGAATTGACTAAACGTTACCCTAGTATATGATTATGCAAATGCAAAATTACAATTGTAATTTCTTTTAAATACAAATCTAAGTGATATCAAATTTATGTCACGATAAATTACATGTAACAAAGTAATTCTTGGCTAAAACTTTTGCTCTAATTTATTGAAATACATCTTCTGTTTGAAAGAGAATACTTTGTAGCTATTAACTTGCTGATTCAATTCTAACATCGCGCTCCACTCTTCATGCTCCTCGCTCGACTACCCCCTTTCTTTTTTGTCTCACTCGAAGTTCCTGTAATACGACGTGGAGACTGCAATTTATATCCAGCCACTAATAAGTAATAACCAGCTATTTCAATATTTGAGAGTACATTGGTACACCTTTTCATAGAAGTCGCTGTTGAAAGGCTCGGCATGAGACGCTTGGCAGGCAGCTGCAGGGCATGTCTAGACTTTTGCATGTTCTGCTCTTCAGACTTACCCTTTCCACTTTCCATCATATAGCAATTTAATGTTGCATTTCATAGAAATGAGCTTTAATTAATACCATGTGCAACAGAGGCAGTACATTATTTGTATATTCCTACACATAGAATAAAACGGATATACAACACCCATATGAAATCTCGAATAAGTCTATTCTTCAATAATCATGTATACTCCTCGGGTTCTTCGTGATAGCCATGTCTAGCAAAACTCTCCATGACTTGGTCACCAGAAAAGCTCTTCGTGGTTCTGTCCACCGTGTAGTCTCATGGGTTCCCGTAGAAGGTATGTGCGACAAACTCATCCAGTACTCCTAAACTCATGTCACTATAGCTAGGTGGCTAGCATCTCTGGCAAGATATGTGCATACACAATGGAAGAACATACTTTCCCTACCACTTCATCTTCTACTCAAAATCCCATTGCCTTTCATTCCTATGTACATGAAGCCATCCATGCATATCAACTTCATGGATGACCTCACTCCTCCTAGAGTAACAACCTCCTTCATTGTGAATTATTTTGAATCTAAGTGAGCTTACGAGTTCTCTCCCCGTTTCACTTGAAAGGTGTTACAAAATTACAATATAAAAGTGACCAATATGTATTCTGTTATAATACAAGATGCACAATAACGAAGAACGATAAGTAAACACGACATAGGGACACGAGATTTAACGTGGAAAACCCCTCCAACACGAAGGGGGAAAAAACCACGGACGCCAGCCAGCAAACTCTTCACTATTTTTGGTGGGTGTTTACAAACGCCGTGGGTTATCAAAGATGCGATAAACCCTAGCCGGCGGCTTACAGGATGTATATATAGACGGTGGCAACAATCCATACCGCGGGGGGGCTACCGCCCCGGGCCTCGCTCCGCTCCGTCCGAAGTTAGCCTTTCTCCAGTGCACCAATACTTGAATTTGGATCACAATATAACAAACTCCACCTTGAGACAAATTCCTTGTAGCATGAACTTCAACAATCACCTGAATCAACAAAGAAACACTTGCTGGCGCCAAACAGTCTCTTGGGCTAAATAGTTATACCAACTAAGCTTGAGCAAAGCTCAAACTTAGCAACAGGAACATGCTTTGTCATCATATCAGCAGGATTATCATGAGTACTAATCTTGCATACCTGTAGTTTACCTCGTGCAACCACGTCGAGAATATAGTGATACTTAATATCAATGTGCTTTGTCCTCTCATGGAACATCTGATCTTTAGTGAGATAAATTGCACTTTGACTGTCACAAAATAACTTAATGCAAGAATCATCTCCACAAAACTCAGCAAATAGACCTTTCAGCCGAACAACCTCTTTACATGCTTCATGGATAGCCATGTACTCAGCCTCAGTTGTAGATTATGCTGGAACATCCTGCAAAGTAGCCCTCCAGCTAACAGCACATCCACCAACAGTAAACACATAACCTGTGAGGGACCTTCTCTTATCCAAGTCGGCAACATAATCTGAATCCACATAGTCTACGAGTCCCCCACCAGTCCTGCCAAACTTCAAGCAAGCTTTAGATGTGCCACGAAGGTACCCGAAAATCCACTGAACAACATTCCAATGTTCTTTACCAGGATTATCCATGTATCGACTGACCAAACTAATAGCATGTGACAAATCAGACCGGGAACAAACCATGGCATACATCAAGGAATCAACAGTATTAGAATAAGGAACTCATGACATGTACTCAATATCATCATCAGAAGTAGGACATTGCAAAGCTGACAACTTGAAGTGAGAAGCAATAGGTGTACTAATAGAATTTGCATCATGCATATTAAAACGATGAAGAACTTTCTCAATGTATTTTTCTTGACTAAGAAAAAGCAAACTAGACTTTCTTTCTCTCTTAATTTCCATGCCTAGTATTTTCTTAGCAGGACCAAGATCCTTCATCTTAAACTCACTACTTAATTGAGCCTTTAAAGTAGTGATGTCTTTCATGCTCTTGGCAGCAATTAACATATCATCAACATATAGCAGCAAATAAATAGGTGATCCATTAACAAACTTCATGTACACACAACTATCATACCGAGGCCTCTTAAAACCATGTGATAGCATAAATGAATCAAACCTTTTATACCATGGTCGTGGTGACTGTTTCAGTCCATAAAGGGATCTCTTCAACTTGCAAACAAGATCCTCCTTACCAGACACAAGGAAGCCTTCAGGCTGGTCCATGTATATCTCTTCCTCCAACTCGCCATGCAGAAAAGCAGCCTTAACATCTAGCTGCTCAAGCTCAAGATCATGCATAGCAACAATACCAAAGAAAGCACGAATAGAAGTATGCTTCACAACTGGGGAGAATACATCAGTATAATCAATACCTGGAATCTGACTGAAACCTTTTGCTACTAACCTTGCCTTAAACCTTGGAGGATCATTAGGAGACAAACCTTCCTTTCTTTTAAATATCCACTTGCAGCAGACAACCTTCTTTTCTTTAGGCAAGCGCATAACATCCCATGTGCCATTTTTCTCAAGCGATTGCATCTCTTCTTGCATCGCAACTAGCCACTTTTCCTTGTCAACCGAAGCAATGGCTTCAGTGTACGTAGCTGGTTCAACATCATGCTCCATCTGTTCAGCACAACTCAAAGCATAATGAACAATATAACACTCTTCAATTAAACGATTAGGAGGTGCAATATTTCTCCTAGGACGGCCAGCTGCAATAGACCATGATGGCTGCTAAACATTAGGCGGTGAGGGTGGAACATAAACATCATCATTATTGGTTACAGGAACCACATTTTCGTTCTCCTTTGCGTGCTCCACCTGCACGCCAATTCTCTGTTGCTCATCATCAGAAACATTAGGAGAATCAAACGCATCAGAAATATCAGTAGACGAACTATCATAAAACATAACCGCCTCATTAAAAATGACATTTCTGCTCAACAAAACTTTCTTGGTTTTAGGATTCTATAATTTATAAGCTTTAACTCCTAAATCATAACCAAGGAAGATGCACTTAACAGCCCTTGGCTCTAACTTTCCATTATCAACGTGAGCATAAGCAGTGCAACCAAAAACTCTCAACTCAGAATAATCAGCTGGTGAACCAGACCATACCTCAATGGGAGTTTTCTTATCAAGTGGAACGGAAGGTGACCTATTGATGAGATAGCATGTGGTGGAGGCTGCTTCAGCCCAAAAACGCCTATGCATCTTTGCATTAGACAACATGCAGCGAGCCCTCGAAATAATAGTCCTGTTCATGCGTTCAACCACGCCATTCTGCTGAGGGGTGTATGGGATGGTGTGATGTCTTACCATGCCATCGTTGCTGCAAAACTCATCAAATTCATTTGAAAAAAATTCCATACCATTATCAGTACGAAGTATCTTAACCTTCCTTTCATTTTGTGTTTCTACCATAACTTTCCACTTCTTAAAAGCAGCAAAAACATCAGATTTATGTTTCAGAAAATATGGCCACACTTTCCTTGAGTAATCATCAATAATAGTAAGCATGTAATTAGCACCACCATTGGAAGTTCTACAGGACAGACCCCAAACATCAGCATGCACATAATCTAAAATCCCTTTGGTGGTATAAATGGAAGCATTGAATTTAACTCTTTTATGCTTACCAAAAATGCAGTGCTCACAGAACTGAAACTTACTCAAGTCGCAACCATCAATCATCTCTCTCTTCGCCAATTCTGTCATGCCAAGCTCACTCATATGTCCAAGACGCTTATGCCAAAGGTTAGTCTTACTAGCATCAGAACTAACAGCAGCAGCAATACCAGGCAAAGTGCTACCTCTAAGGACATATAATTTTGCAGAATTCATATCACCAATCATAACAATGAGAGAACCTGATGATACCTTCAAACGTCTATCCCCACCTTTGTACTTGTACCCGTCACAATCCAGGGTACTAAGAGAGATCAAATTCCTTGCCATGGAGGGTATGTGTTTCACTCCAGTCAACGTGTGTGTCATCCCATCATGAGTCTTGAGCTGGACAGAACCAACACCAACAATGGTGCATTAGTTGTCATTTCTCACACGCACAAAATCTCCAGTATGCACAGACTCATAAGAACTGAACCAATCCTTGTTACAGCAAATATGAAACGAACATGCAGTATCAAGAATCCATTCATCATCACGTGAAACACATGCAGCAAGAACAGCTAAGCATTCACCATCAGAACTATCAGAACCAGCAACAACAGCAGCAACCTCACCTTTACCCGAGACAACCTTACCATTACATTCATTATTTTTCGGTTGGTAAGTTCCTTTTCTTTTCTCCTTGTTTTGCAACTTTCATGTAACATCCCAAAAATACTAAACTTGGATCATCAAACTCTAATCATCAAAATTAGGGTTAACAAAAACTTTTCTTTTTAAAAATATGAAAGCATGCATGTGTGTATGCATTCCAATTTGGATTCTTTTGAATTGCCTTGCTTGTGTGATTCTTTGCTTGTAAAAGGATTCTTAGGTGAAATAAACATCATCTAAACAATTCCCAACCTTTTCCAAAAGACAAATAAATCAAAACAAACAAAATAAGGGAATGGTCATTTTGGCCAATTTAACTCCCATTCCTACTTTGGTTGTCTCTAACTTTCAAAACCTAACAGAAACTTATTTGGATCTTTACACCCCTTCATAGTACTCATAAAAAAGTATCAAGGGCCACCTTGTGATCATCCAAAAACATTTGAATGCATAGTTTAAAGGACAGTTCAAAATTGAATCTATATCATATGGGAAGATCCCACTTTTTCAAAAACCACTCAAACAAGCTCAGCTTTCAAAACCCAAGCATCCACAGACTCACCAGCACCTGTCTAGCACACCCACCAAAAATATTTTCAAAATTCAAAGCTTGAATTCATGCGGTCATTTTATCAAACACCTTGCAGATTGAAATCAAACAAAATCAAAACACTATAGTGTGAAGTGATTTGAGCCTAACTTGTTCCCTCTCTAGGCACCACTAGCCTTAGTAGATCATCTAGCAAACTTAACTAAGCTCTAGCCCTACTGTAAGCTAGCCTTTGTCATCAATGGTGAACAACCCGAGTGCACCATTGTCACCCCAGTGTGGACAACAAGATACAAGCAGCACTAGCCTCGCCAACCTTGTCTGGGAGCAAGCTAGCACCCCACCGCCACTCCCTGTACTAGCCGCGAGCTGTGCGACCTTAAAATTTCCGTTGGGCATGCGCAGAGCACCGCAGCGTTCCGACCAAACCGCACCGCCCCACGCCTCGCCACCATGCCGTTGAGCTTCGCTAGGGATCACAACACCGCCCCCTACCGTCGCCCACGCGGATAGCCTTCTGCGCCGTCGACCACGACGAGCTCAGCTTGCGCCCGTCGGTCCCCTCTCGCCACTATAAATAGAGGCCTCCTCCTCTCGAATTCTTCACACCATTCCACTCCCCTCTCCTCACTGATCGTTCCACCCTGTTCCCGGAGCAAGGCGAGCAGCGCATCGCCGGAATTCCACCGGAGCCCGCCGCCTCTGGAGAAGAAGGGAGCCAGCGATTGGAGCCGCCCTAGGAGAAGCTGCCGGTACCAGGAGGTTCGCCGTCATCGAATTCGTCGTTTGCCCGCATCGACCTACTTTGAGCCGGTGAGCCCCGATGACCCCACCTACCGAGTTAGGGTTACTCTGCACGGCGCCGGCGTGGACGATGAACCGAGCCGTTGGATTAGAACTAGATCCAACGCACCACGTTGCCCGTGCCGCACCCTCGTCTCAGCGGCGTGGGGACAGCAACTTATTCAGCGTAAGCGCTATGTAAAGCGGACCATTATCGTCTCCCGCGCAGCCCACTCGTTTGAATTTGGATTTTTCCATTTTCATTCAAACACAGTTCTGTACCTAGTTTCAAAAATCAACCCAGCTCGATTCAGTGAACCAAATTGAATGAAACCAATTTTGTTATAAAGGTCTGAAAGTGCTGAATCCAAGCCCGTTGGATTCAAATCATTTGGATCTGTAGATCACCCTTGGTGCAAATAGCAAGGCAGAAACTTTTCTGCATTCAAACATTTTTGAAATTTAAACCATAATAGCTTTTGAGTTGATTCCAACTCTCAAAAATCATAATTGATCATACCTTTCAGAATATATAAAAATATTTGGGTTTACTTACAGAAATATTGTTCAAGTAATAAAAGAATGCCCCATAGGCATTTCTAGTCACTTATTTTAATTAAAATAAAAGGTTAAACCTTATTAAATTGTGGCACCACTTTAAATCACATTCCCATGGACTGAAATATGTGGTGATGACATGTATCAACATGATCCCATGTTTGGTTTGGAGAATATTAAATCTTAAGTATTTTTTCAATGAGTAGAAATTACTTTTCTAAAACTAAAATCATTAAGCCAAATGCTTTAGTCTGGTAATGTTAGTGATGATGCTAGATCATCTATAGAATCCCTTTGTGTGATGATTGAAAGTAGTTAAGTATTGTTTGGTGATTGTGTACCTCGTATTTATTTATAGATGCTAGTACCGACCAAGGATACGAGGAGGAAGGAGGATACTACGAAGAAGCCGAGGAGAACTTCAACCACTGCTCTGCACAAGGAAAGCCAATACTTGCAAGCTAACACTTGCAATTTAGCAAGCTTATACTGATACTGATGCAAGCCTAATACTACTAGTTGAATGTGCAAGCTAACACTTGCAAGATATTATACTTTAGCAAGCCTGACCATGACAACCATATGCCTTAAGCATATATGATTATACCCACTTGATAAACCAATCCTAGTTTTACTTGCAAGCTTTCTACTTTATTTCTTTATCAAAGCTTTATTTTAGAGTTTACTTAAGTGACTTGTAGATTCTAGGAAGTTAACTGAAGGTTGCATAAAGAGCATAAAATTTTGCCTAACTAGATAATCTTGATGTCATCCTAAGGCATGAGATTTAACTTAGTTAAGATTCCACTAGTTTACCACCCCTCATTAGTACTCAACCCCATGTGTAGATGCTAGTGCTAAGCATGAAACTTGATCAACTTTAGATGGGAATACTTGGTGAAAATGGTTATGAAAACCTTAGAATGATGGATCATTCTACTGAGATGTTTTGACATGTGTTTAGAACACGGATGATTTTGGTGATGAAAATGTTGAGGCATGAGCCTTAGCCCTTATAAAACTGATGGTTGTCTGGATGCGATACCATTCCAATTTTACCGTACAACCACAATACCCGAAGATTGGGTAGGGCTTGACTGGAAACTTATATACCTTAGTATTGGTTCCCTCACGACCAAGGTCTAAGTTGAGGCTACCTTGTGAAGATTGTCCACCTGTGCAGTACCCAAGATGACAGTTGGTCATGGTTGGGAGGCCAAACTCACAGGAGAGGTGTTTATACTAGGGCGTGTAATTGAAAGGTTAGGATTGATTATCCGCATACTGAGTATGGTGAATTCAGGATTTTCTCCTGACGGATGTATCGAATGTTGTGGTGAAAGTGTACAATCTCTGCAGAGTGTCAACTATTCGAATAGCCGCGTTCGCGGTTATGGACAGTTGGAGTGGCCATACAGTTCCTCCGTCAGATGTTTTCAAAATGACTTGTGAAATGAATTGAGACTTTGACTTGACCAGAACAGAGTTGTGGCATGAGATACAAGTTCCCACTTAGGTGTTATAAAATTTGACTAGCTTTCTCTCACTCCTGAACTTAGTAGAGGTAAATCTGGCTTTTTGCAAAACAACCCTAGAGCTTAGTGTCCTATTACAAAAACCCCCTTCACTTGTTAGTATTAGTTTGCGAGTACTTAAAGAGTACTCATGGCTTTGTCCTGCTATTCCGTGGCGGACTATGAAGAGGAGTACCAGGATGATGGATCCCAGGAAGGTCACGACAAATAGGATCATCTCCCATCGTCAGCATTGCCTGTGACCCCGAAGATGGAGCTTCGCCTACGCTACCTTTATTATTACGCATTTCCGCTGCTTGAATTGTATTAAGAACTGGATCATGAGATCCTTATTTATGTAAGACCTTATGTATGGTTTGTAATGGATGATGTACTGTGGTATCCAATTCTGTTATGTCTCGCAAAAATGGTAATCCTGGGATTGTGATGTATGGCATAACAGGCATCTGGGATTAAAAATCCGGGTGTTGACAAGTTGGTATCAGAGCCATCCTGACCATAGGAGACCCTAGTTAGACTGGACGTTTGAATCAAAAACTTAGTTTCAAAACCAAAGGAAGAATTTATTTACAAAAACTTATTCCCATTCTTATCACTTTGCTTCTTTCATGAAAATTCAGGTTCCTCAAAAACTCTTGCAAAATACATAAAATTTGACACACTTGATCACTCTACTAACTTACTCATCCTATATTCTTATAGATGGACGTGAAGTACAACAAGTTTTATCAGTTGGGGAATGCAGGAGACCTTATCTTTGAGAGGGATTTGGACCAGCTTTCGGAACTTCTAGAGCGTCCGCACCGCGAGTTCTTCGGAGCTCAGCTCAATGATCAAGGAGGAGAAGATCTGCAGTGGCTAATTGTTCCAAGTCTCCGAGGAAAGATTGAACCTCCCACTGTTGAGGGAATTCAGTTTACCTTAAGAGAGAACAACTGGCTCGATGGACTTGCCAGGGCCATGCAGGAAGCTCTTGCCCGTCTGTGTGGGCAGAGTATCAACCAGATCAAAGGTACCCGCTTTGAGTTTTGTCCAAGGCGTGATGCAAATGGACAGCCACTGGAAGCCCCATACCACCACGAGCTGAAGACCCAATTGGACCACCTTAGCTTCATGATGTACGATCGTCAGCAGGAATTGGACAATTGCCGTGACTACTCCAACCACAAGTTCGCCATCATCAAGATGAAGGATCAGACCATCACCATGCTAGTAAAGGATCGCAAGTCTCGCCGCCGTCATCTCGACAAGAAGGAGCGCATCATCGCTCGTCTTCGCCACCGTATCTCGGCTTTGGAGGAGACCATCCACGAGAGAGACATGCAGCTGGAAGAAAGGGAGAATGCCGGAGAAGATCTTCGTGGAGACCCCTACTCTTATCTCAGCGATGATGATGATTTTCTGGAGGATCAGGCTATGGACTTCTTCACCGATGAGGATGATTTCTCCTTCATCAATGACGACGATGATGATGAGGATGACGACTGCACCGTCTCCGAGGAGTAGTAGCACTTGAGCACTAGCGTAGTGAGTAGTATTCGGTCCCACTGTATCGTAGTTTCTAGAATGGTTCTTAAAACCATCTATTTTTCTTGTTTTGTGGTGTGTGTTTGTATCGTGTGCTATGAATGAATGAATGAATGAATGAAAATCAAGTTGCTAGAAAATCTGAGTCAAACTTTAAAAACTTTTCAAAGTCCGAGAACCTTAGAAATTTCCCTCTTTTCTCATGATCTATATCAATCTTCAGATGCCACGCGGAGGAAGTGGTTCATCCCTGGACCCGATGTTGCAGATCCTGCAAATGTTGGTTTCTGACCGCGAAGCCGAAAGAGACGAACGCCAAGCCAACCTAGCCACCCTTCAGCAGATAGCTCAGCTAGCCCACAACAACCAAGGCCAAGGAAATCATGACAACCATGGATCTAAGCTCAAGAATTTCCAGAATACCAACCCACCTGTTTTCACTAAGTTAGAAGAGCCTCTAGATGCCGACGATTGGCTGCAAACCATGGAAAATAACCTGGAAGTAGCCGGAGTGGAAGCTAACGAGAAAGTTCTGTTCGCCACCCACTATCTAGCCAGAGATGCCAGAGCATGGTGGAACAGTGTTCGTGCAATGACCGGAGGACAGATGATGACCTGGGAGGAATTCAAGGTCAAGTTCAGCAGAACCCATGTGCCACCGGGTTTGATCAAGAGAATGAGAGATGAGTTCAGATAACTGAAGCAAGGAAGGATGACCGTAGTGGAATACCGTGACAAATTCTTGTCATTAGCTAGGTATGCCCCGGATGAGATCGACACCGAAGCCAAGAAGAAAGAGAGATTCCTGAATGGTCTGCACGATGAGATGCAGACTGTGTTAGTCAATATCCCCTTTGATGATATTGAAGCCCTTGTCGACTCTGCCATCCAGATGGAAGGAAAGATCAACCAAGCCAATGAGAACCGCAAGCTCGCATGATGCATCAGCCAGGAACCCGATCAGACCCCAAAGTATCGCCCTAACCCATCTCCAGGATTTGCCCCGATAACCAACAGACCCCCAATGAACCGTCCGACCTATCCCAACCGTGGAAACCCTAGGCCCGTAGGAAATCACAACAACCCCGACAACTCTAGCAATTTCAACCGTGCCCCCCAAGTTCAACAACAACAATGCTACCGCCAACACCAACACTGCCCCGAGGACTGGAAGCAATGTTGTGCCTGTTGCAGCAAAGGACAAGTCGCATGTAACTTGCTATGACTGTGGAAATAAGGGTCACTACTCCAACGAGTGCCTCAACAAGAAGAATGTCGCAGCACCCAATGCAAATGCCCCCGCTCAGCAGCAGTGTCGTGTTCAGCCAGGAAGGAGGTTTGCCCCAGGGAATTCGCTCAACCCCAATGACCGTCTTTTTCTCATGCATGCTGAAGAAGCTCGGGAAGCACCAGACGTCGTACTGGGTATGTTTTCTGTTAATTCAGTAATTGCTTGAGTGTTGTTTGATTCTGGTGCATCGCACTCATTTGTCACCGAAGAATTTGCATGCACAAGTAAAATTCAACCAACCAAACTGAAGCATGCCATGATTGTTCAAATTCCCGGATCAACCACCAAAGCTAGGAAAATTTGCAAAGCCGTCCCTATCCGAATCCATGGCATAGATTTTTATGCTAATCTGATAGTACTCGGAACTAAAGGTTTGGAAGTAGTAATAGGAATGGATTGGATGTCCAAACATAAAGGATTGATTGACTGTGCCAAGAAAGCCATAACCATGACCAATACAGCCGAAATATCAGTCGAGCATATATCTGAAACCTTACCTCGTCAATTCAAGTGCAATAAGAGTATAGCCCAACCTACCATTGACCAAGTCCAGATAGTCTGTGAATACCCCGATGTATTTCCAGATGTTTTGCCCGGTATGCCCCCAGATCGGGATATCGATTTTATCATCGAACTAATCCCCGGAACTGGACCCATAGCCCAGAGACCATATAGTATGAACCCGTCTGAACTAGCAGAATTGAAGAAGCAACTAGATGCTATGTTGGAAATTGGATTGATTCAACCATGTGTGTCACCTTGGAGATCACCTGTTTTGTTTGTAGACAAGAAAGATGGAGGTAACCATTTGTGTACGGATTATCGGAAATTGAATGATGTCACCATCAAGAACAAGTACCCTTTGCCCAAGATAGAAGATTTGTTTGATTAGTTGACCGGTGCCAAAATGTTTTCTAAGATTGATCTTAGGACTGCCTATCATCAACTCAAGATTCGCGCAGAGGATATTCCAAAGACTGCCTTTACCACCAGATATGGATTATATGAGTATACTATCATGTCTTTTGGATTAACCAATGCCCCCGCTTATTTCATGAATCTCATGAATAAGATTTTTATGGGTTTCCTGGATAAGTTTGTCGTTGTTTTCATCGATGACATTCTGATTTATTCCAAATCAGAAGAAGAACATGAGCTACACCTAAGGACCATTCTTGGAACCCTTAGAGAGCATCAGTTGTATGCCAAGTTTAGCAAATGTGAATTCTGGTTACAGGAGGTAGGATTCCTCAGCTACATTGTATCAGCTGGAGGAATTGCCGTGGACCCTGCAAAGGTGAAAGATGTAGAAGATTGGCAAGCCCCAACCACTCAAACCCAACTTCGTGCATTTCTCGGATTGGCGGGATACTACCACAAGTTCGTAGGAGGATTCTCGAGTATCGCCAGACCCATGACCCAATTGCTGAAGAAGTACAAGAAGTTTGAATGGACCGATAAATGTGAAGCGAGTTTTCAAGAACTCAAAAGAAGATTGATTTCAGCCCCAATCTTAATCATGGCGGATATCACGAAGCCCTTCGACGTGTATTGTGATGCATCCAAGATCGGTCTCGGATGTGTGCTAATGCAAGAAGGCAAAGTTATATCTTATCTATCTCGACAACTGAAATAACATGAGCAAAATTACCCAACCCATGACCTCGAACTCGCAGCCGTAGTTCTAGCCCTGAAGACATGGAGGCAGTACCTGATGGGAAACCGTTGTGAGATTTATTCGGATCACAAGAGTCTGAAGTATCTGTTCACTCAGAAGGAGCTGAATATGAGACAGAGAAGATGGATTGAGATAATCAAGGATTATGACCTGGACATTCACTATCACCCTGGTAAAGCCAATGTGGTAGCCGATGCCCTTAGCAGATTGCCGTGCCGCTTGAACTCCATGATTTTGAAGGAGCAACCAAGCTTGCACAAGGAGATGGAAGATTTTCGAATGGAATTAGTGAGTGAAGGATTTTTGGCTAGCATAGAACTTCAACCCACTTTGATCAGCCAGATCAAAGAGGCGCAGAAAGGAAATGCTAGTATCGACAGAATCAAACGTCGTATCGGTACAGGCAAAGTACCCGGATTCACCGAAGACGAAGAAGGAGTTCTATGGTACAAAGGACGCCTTTGTGTACCAGCAGACTCTGAGTTGAAAGAAGTGATTCTGAAGGAAGCTCATGATACTCTTTATTCTATCCACCCCGGTGGAACTAAGATGTATCAAGACTTGAAAGAACAATTTTGGTGGCATAAGATGAAGAGAGAAATCGGAAGCTATATCGCCAAGTGCGATATATGTCAGCGAGTCAAGGCAGGACATCAAAGACCCGCTGGATTGTTTCAACCATTGCAGATTCCGGAATGGAAATGGGATTCCGTTGGAATGGACTTTATCACCGGATTGCCTACTTCTAGTAGGGGAAATGACCCTATCGGGGTCATAGTGGACAGATTGTCCAAAGTCGCCCATTTCTTGCCCGTCAAGACCACATTTTAGAGTTCGAAGCTAGCGGAGTTATACATTGCTAGAATCGTCAGTTTGCATGGAGTTCCCAAGAACATCGTATCGGATCGAGGAACTCAGTTTACCTCGAGATTCTGGAAGAAAGTCCAAGAAGGTTTAGGAACCCGCCTAGATTTCAGCACCGCTTATCACCCCCAGACCGATGGACAAACGGAGCGAGTAAACCAAATACTCGAAGATATGCTGAGAGCATGTGTGTTAGAGTATGGATCTAAGTGGGAAGACTGTCTACCGTTTGCAGAATTTTCATACAACAACAGTTATCAAGCTAGTTTACAAATGGCCCCATTTGAATTCATGTACGGAAGGAAGTGTTGCACCCCTTTGAATTGGTCGGAAGTAGGAGAGATTCAGATTTTTGGACCTGACATCCTACGTGAAGCAGAAGAGAAGGTTCACAAGATTCGTGAGCACCTCAAGACAGACCAGTCCAGACAGAAGAGTTACACCGACAAGAGACGTCGAGACCTCTCCTTCAAGATTTTGTGTATCTGAAAGTGTCGCCTTTAAAAGGAATGCAGCGTTTCCAACTCAAAGGAAAGTTAGCCCCTAGATATATAGGCCCCTTCAATATTCTAAACCGTCGAGGAGAAGTGTCGTATCAATTGGAACTACCCAAAGAGATGTCAGCCGTGCACAATGTGTTCCATATCTCATTACTTCGCAAGTGCCTCGTGTTGGAATTATGCCCTAGAGGCAATAATAAAGATGTTATTATTATAATTCTTGTTCATGATAATGTTTATATTACATGATAGAATTGTATTAAGCGGAAACTTTAATACATGTCAAGACTGCGTTCCTCAATGTCAACATTGATGAAGAGTTGTATATGATGCAACCCGAAGGTTTTGTCAATCCAAAGGATGCTGATAAAGTATGCAAACTTCAGCGTTCCATTTATGGACTGAAGCAAGCATCTCGGAGTTGGAACCTTCGTTTTGATCAAGTGATCAAGAGCTTTGGATTTGTTCCAAATTGTTACGAAGCTTGCATCTACAAGAAAGTGAGTGGGAGCTCGGTGACGTTTCTGGTACTATATGTGGATGACATATTGATTATTGGAAATGACATCAACATGCTTAACGATGTGAAGAGTTATTTGAACAAGTGTTTTTCAATTAAAGACCTAGGTGAAGCTGCTTATATATTGGGCATCAAAATCTATAGAGATAGACAAAGACGCCTGATAGCTTTAAGCGGTACATACCTAGACAAAGTTAAAAGGTTCGAGAATGGATAAGGCAAAGAAAGGTTCGATGCCTATGTTGTCGGGTAAGATATTGAGCAAGGCTCGGTCTCGGCTACGGTAAATGATAGGAAGCTATGAGCAAAGTGCCTTATGCCTCGGCCATATGTTCGATCATGTATGCCATGCTTGTACTAGACCGGATGTGTCCAATGCTCTTAGTTTGTGGCGAGATATCGAGTGATCGAGTGGAACAACTGGACAGCCGTGAAGAACATCCTAAAGTACCTAAATATGACTAAAGAAATGTTCTTAGTCTATGGGGTGATGAACATTTCGTTGTAAAGGTTACGTCGACGCTAGTTTTGACACCGACAAGGATGATTCTAAATCTCGAGACGTGATACGTGTATATTTTGAATGGAGGCTGGCTGGAGAAGGCGCAAGCAAAGCGTGATCGCGGGATCTCTGATGAAAGCGGAATACATGGCTCTGCGAAGCGTCAAGTGAAGGAGTTTGGATCAGGAACTTCATCACTGAGCTTGGCGTGGTTCCAAGTGCATTGGACCCACTGGAGATATTGTGTGACAACACTGGCGCCATAGCACTCGCTAAGGAACCAAGATATCATCCAAAGACCAAGCATATCAATCGCAAGTTTCATATAATCCAAGATTATATAGCAGATGGAGATCTGAAGATTAGCAAAGTACATACAGATCTGAATGTCGCAGATCCGTTGACTAAACCTCTTCCGCGTGCAAAACATGATCAACACCTCAGTGCCATGGGTGTGAGATTGTTGCCAAATGTAAACTAGATTATTGACTCTAGTGCAAGTGGGAGACTGTTGGAATTATGCCCTAGAGGCAATAATAAAGATGTTATTATTATAATTCTTGTTCATGATAATGTTTATATTACATGATAGAATTGTATTAAGCGGAAACTTTAATACTTGTGTGGTTTGTGAACAACACCGTGTCCCTAGTACGCCTCTATGGACTAGCTCATTGATCAATGATGGTTAAGGTTTCCTAACCATAGACATGAGTTGTCAATTGATAATGAGATCATATCATTGGGAGAATGATATGATGGACAGACCCAAACTAAGCGAAGCAATTAGATCGTGTCATCGTGTTCGTCTTTGCGAAGCTTTTCCTATGTCAAATATTGTATTCCTTAGACCATGAGATAATGCAACTACCTGGTATCGGAAGAAAGCTTTGAGGTCATCAAACGTCATCCTATGAGAGGGTGATCATAAAGGTGTCTCTCAGGTGATCGGAAAGTATCTGTTGGGTTGTATGTATCGAGATGGGATTTGTCCCTCCCAAGTCGGAGAGATATACTTCGGGACCACTCGTGTCGATATCAACACCGCTTGCAAGCATGTGGTTAAGGAGTTAATCACAAAGTGATATCTGATTACGGAGCGAGTAAAGTACTTCCGTGAACGAGATTGAACTAGGTATGACGGCATCGACGATCAAATCTCGGGCAAGTAAAATATCGCGAGACGAAGGGAATATATATATGGGATTGATTGAATCCGGCATCGTGGTTCATCGATATGATCATCGATGAATGTGTGGAGTCAATATGGGTTTCGGACCCTGTTGATTATTGATAGAAGATCATGTCGCATATTCTCGAACCCGCGGTCACACACTTAACGTGTCTCGACGCTAGGATAGATTGGATAATTGGTTTATGAGTTTTTGTTCGGAGTCTCGGATGGGATCCGGGACATCACGAGAGGTTCCGGAGTGGTCCGGAGAATAAGATTCATATAAGGCAGTGCAGTTTTTGGAGTTCGGAATTGTTCCGGATTAATCGGTATTGTACCGGAAGCTTCTAGAACCTTCCGGAAGGGGACCAACGTGGCCCCACCTTCCGGGAGGGGGCATGGGCCTATGAGGTAGTGCACTGGCCGCATTGGGCCAGGGGCACAAGGCCCCATAGGGCCCAGCCGGCCAAGAGAGGTTTAAACTCTGGATAGAGCTTCTAGAAGGGGGGGTTTCCTTGCCCCCCACTCTTCCTCCTTAGGGCCGCCGGCCTTGGCTTGGGGGAGGGGCTAGGGCTGCGCCCACCCCTCTATATATAGAGGGCTGGGGGCGCACCAAACCCTTACACCTTCCCCTCCAACCCTAGCCGCCCTACTGCCCTCCTCTCTCCCTCCCGACTGCTTGTAGAGGAAGCCCTGCTGCAGAAATTCTCCACCAATTGCACCGCACCGTCTTGTTGTAGATCCAACCCATCTCTCCACCATACTTGTTGGACCAAGGAAGGAGGAGACGTCGAGGTGCTGCACGTGTGCATCTCACGGAGGCACCGCCACTTGTGGTGCTAGATCGGATCGGATCGCGAGGAGGAGAAGCGAGTACGACTACATCACCCACGTTCCAACGAACGTTCCACTGTGCGAATCTTCAAGGGTATGAAGATCTAATCCAATCTCTCTCGTTGTTTGCATCTTCTAGATTAGATCTTGGCTTTCCCTCTGTTCGCATCCGTAGAAAATTTTGATTTACTATGCCGCGAAACCCTTCAGTGGTATCAGAGCTAGATCTATGCGTAGATGTGTTTCACGAGTAGAACGCAACATGGTTGTTGCGGGCGTTGATGTTTTATGTTGCAAGCCTCTTGTTTGTGTTCTTCTTATGACGCGGGATAGTGAGATTGAAGCGGTCCAGGCCAACCTTACGCGGCGTCGTTCGCGAGACCGGCTCCGCACTTGACGTGTGGCTTGTTCCACACATGCGGCTGGTGGATATCAGTTTCTCTCACTATAGTTGTCATGGGATTAACACCGGAGTTTGGCAACCATAATATCACCGTTGTGGCTTTTCGTAGGTAAGAATCGTTCTTAGCATCTACTCCCATAAGCCATGTAAAACATGCAACAACAAAGTAGAGGAGTCTAACTTGTTTTTGCAGGGAGTGTTTTTCTGTGATATGGTATGGCCCAAGATGTGATGTGTATATTGTATGCGATGATCATGTTTTGTAATGTTTCACGACTTGCATGTCGATGAGTACACAACCGGCAGGATCCATATGGTTGTCTTTATAATTGTGTATGACCTGCGATTCAACTTCTTATATGCCATGTAATAGCTTTACTTTATCGCTAAGTAGTTAGCAATAGTTGTAGTTGCTATTCGTGGTGGAGGCAATCATGGTGGAGTGATGGAGATCATGCCGGAACGCACAAGATGGAGATCATTGCGCGAAGATTGTCTATACCATGTCACATAAAGTTATATGCATGTGATATTTATCCTTTTATGTATCTTATTATGCTTAGATCGCGACGGTAGCATTATAAGATGATTCCTCACTCAAAGATCAAGATAAAAACCGTGTTCTCCCCAAGTATGCACCGTTGCGAAAGTTCGTCGTGTCCAAGCATCACGTGATGATCGGGTGCTATAGACTCTACGCTCACATACAACGGGTGCAAGCCAGTTTTGCACACGCGGAAATACTTGGGTCTAACTTGACGAGCCTAGCATGTACAGACATGGCCTTGGAACACATGAACCGAAAGGTTAAGCATGAGTCATATGAATGATATGATCGACACTTTGTTGTCCACCATTGAAGCCACATCTCTTCTCGTGATGATCGGATTAGGTGTGGTGAATTTGGATCATGTTCACTAAACAACTTGAGGGATGTTGAATTTAGTGGGAGTTTATCTAGTAATTTGATTAAGTTGAACTAGTTATCATGAACATAGTCTAAATTGTACTTGCAAATACTGTAGATCACATGGCCAAGTCCAACTTCAACTTCAACGTTTTTGCTGAGATAGAAAAGCTTAGAAACAATGGGTCTAACTTCACCAAATGGTTTCGCATTCTGAGAATCATTCTCGCTGGCGGACAAAAGGACTATGTCCTTGAGAAAGCGCTAGGTGACGCCCCTGCTATAGATGCGCCGGCTGATGAAAAAGCTGTTTATCAGTCGCGCAAGGATGATTATGATTTGATTAAGATCGCCATGTTGTATGCTATGGAATCGGATCTTCAAAATCGTTTTGAGGAGTTCGCCGGGCCCTTTGAGATTCTCGAGGAGCTGAAAAACATGTTTCAGACTCAAGCCCGTTCTAAGAGATATGAGATCTCTAAGAAATTCTTTAACTACAAGATGGAGGAAGGGAGTTCCGTTAGTGAGCACGCCACTGAGATGACGGGCTACACTCAACGCCTTGAGCAACTGGACTGCAAGATTCCAGAGGAGCTCAAGATTGACACTCCTAGCTACAAAAGTTTTGTCGTTGATCACAATTAGATTGGTTCCACTGATATGATCACTGAGCTCTTTGCTAAGAAGAAAGTAGCGGAGGTGAACATCAAAAAGAATAATCATGTGTTGATGGTCAACAAGCCCCCCACCTTCAAGAAAGGTAAGGGTGCAAGGAAGCCCTTCAAGAAAGGCGGCGGCAAGCGCGTTGCCCCTGCTGAGAAGAAGCTCAAGTCTGGTCCTAAACCGGACATTGAGTGCTTCTATTGCAAGGACAAGGGTCACTGGAAGTGCAATTGTTCGAAGTACTTAGCGGACAAGAAGGCTGGAACCATCAAAGGTATATTTGATATACATGTTATTGATGTTTTCCTTACTAGCCCTCGTTGTAGTGCCTGGGTATTTGATATCGGTTCAGTTGCTAATATTTGTAACTCGAAACAGGAGCTATGGAATAGACGGCGGCTTGCGAGGGATGAGGTGACGATGCACGTTGGCAACGGATCAAGAGTTGATGTGATGGCCGTCGGCACGCTCTCCTTAGTTTTACCTTCGGGATTAGTTTTAAACCTCAATAAATGTTATTATGTGCCTGCGTTGAGCATGAACATTATTTCTGGATCTTGTTTATTGCAAGACGGTTATTCATTTAAATCGGAGAATAATGGTTGTTCTATTTATATGAGTAACATCTTTTATGGTCATGCACCTATTGTGGATGGTTTATTTCTTCTAAATCTCGAAAGGGATGAAACACACATCCATAACATTGAGGCTAAGAGATGCGAAGTAGATAGTGATAATACTACTTATTTGTGGCACTGTCGTCTAGGTCATATTGGTGTATAGCGCATGAAGAAACTCCATTCTGATGGACTTTTGGAGTCTCTTGATTTTGAATCATTTGACACATGCGAACCATGCCTCATGGGCAAGATGATCAAAACCCCGTTCTCCGGTATGATGG
Organism: Avena longiglumis; assembly: GCA_030063025.1. NCBI lineage: Eukaryota > Viridiplantae > Streptophyta > Magnoliopsida > Poales > Poaceae > Avena > Avena longiglumis. The sequence goes on along the minus strand of CP125973.1, from coordinate 124,657,012 downwards.
AGCGAGCAATGGACTTGTTGGAAATCATACATACCGATGTATGCGGAGCGATGAGTGTTTCGACGCGCGGTGGATATCGCTATTTTCTCACTTTTACCGATGACTTAAGTAGATATGGGTATATCTATTTAATGAAACATAAATCTGAAACGTTTGAAAAGTTCAAAGAATTTCGAATGAAGTGGAGAACCATCGTAATGTAAAGATTAAGTTTCTACGATCCGATCGTGGAGGTGAATATTTGAGTTATGATTTTCTCACGCATCTTAAAGCAAGTGGAATCGTTTCACAACTCCATACGGAACACCACAAAGAATGGTGTGTACGAGCATAATCGAACCCTATTAGATATGGCCCGATCAATGATGTCTCTTCTTGATTTGGTTATCATTTTGGGGTTATGCATTAGAAACCTGCATTCACTTCATATAGGGCTCCATCTAAATCCGTTGAGACGACACCGTATGAACTGTGGTGTGGTGCTAAACCTAAGTTGTCGTTTCTTAAAGTTTGGGGATGCGAAGCTTACGTCAAGAAGTTGATGCTTGGACAATCTCGAACCCAAAGCGGAGAAATGCGTCTTCATAGGATACCCTAAGGAAACTATTGGGTATACCTTCTATCACGTAATCAAGGCAAAGCGCGTTTGTCGCGAAGAACGGTTCCTTTCTTGAGAAGGAGTTTCTCTCGAAAGAAGTAAGTGGGAGGAAAGTAGAGCTAGACGAGGTTATTGAACCTTATCTTGAATTGGAGTAGCGCGACCTGAAATTGTTCGGTCCGCTGCACCAACAATAGAGGAAGCTAATGACAAGGATCATGAAGCTTCGGACGATGCTGCTACTGAACGTCGCAGGTCGACAAGGTCGCGTGCCCCTCCTGAGTGGTACGGCAACCCTGTCTTGACTGTCTTGTTAGTAGAAGACAGTGAACCTACGAACTATGAGGAAGCGATGATGAGCCCAGACTCTGAGAAATGGCTAGAAGCCATGAAATCCGAATTGGGATCCATGAGCGAAAACCAAGTATGGACTTTGGTGGACCCTCCTAGCGACCGAAAGGCCGTTGAGTGCAAATGGATCTTCAAGAAGAAAACGGACGCGGATGGTAATGTTACCGTCTATAAAGCACGGCTTGTCGCGAAAGGTTTTCGACAAGTTCAAGGTGTTGACTACGATGAGACTTTCTCTCCCGTAGCGATGTTTAAGTCCATTCGGATTTTATTAGCAATTGTTGCGTTTCATGATTATGAAATATGGCAGATGGATGTCAAGACTGCGTTCCTCAATGTCAACATTGATGAAGAGTTGTATATGATGCAACCCGAAGGTTTTGTCAATCCAAAGGATGCTGATAAAGTATGCAAACTTCAGCGTTCCATTTATGGACTGAAGCAAGCATCTCGGAGTTGGAACCTTCGTTTTGATCAAGTGATCAAGAGCTTTGGATTTGTTCCAAATTGTTACGAAGCTTGCATCTACAAGAAAGTGAGTGGGAGCTCGGTGGCTTTACGGTACTATATGTGGATGACATATTGATTATTGGAAATGACATCAACATGCTTAACGATGTGAAGAGTTATTTGAACAAGTGTTTTTCAATTAAAGACCTAGGTGAAGTGCTTATATATTGGGCATCAAAATCTATAGAGATAGACAAAGACGCTGATAGCTTTAAGCGAGTACATACCTAGACAAAGTTCAAAAGGTTCGTAATGGATAAGGCAAAGAAAGGTTCAAGTGCCTATGTTGTCGTAAGATATTGAGCAAGGCTCGGTCTCCATTCTGAAATGATAGGAAGCTATGAGCAAAGTGCCTTATGCCTCGCCATATGTTCGATCATGTATGCCATGTGTACTAGACCGGATGTGTCCAATGCTCTTAGTTTGACGAGCAGATATCGAGTGATCCAGAGTGGAAAACGACAGCCGTGAAGAACATCCTAAAGTACCTAAATATGACTAAAGAAATGTTCTTAGTCTATGGGGTGATGAACATTTCGTTGTAAAAGGTTACGCCGACGCTAGTTTTGACACGACAAGGATGATTCTAAATCTCGAACGGATACGTGTATATTTTGAATGGAGGAGCTGTGAGCTGGAGAAGCTGCAAGCAAAGCGTGATCGCGGGATCTACAGTAGAAGCGGAATACATGGCTGCTGCAGAAGCGTCAAGTGAAGGAGTTTGGATCAGGAACTTCATCACTGAGATTGGCGTGGTTCCAAGTGCATTGGACCCACTGGAGATATTGTGTGACAACACTGGCGCCATAGCACTCGCTAAGGAACCAAGATATCATCCAAAGACCAAGCATATCAATCGCAAGTTTCATATAATCCAAGATTATATAGCAGATGGAGATCTGAAGATTAGCAAAGTACATACAGATCTGAATGTCGCAGATCCGTTGACTAAACCTCTTACGTGTGCAAAACATGATCAACACCTCAGTGCCATGGGTGTGAGATTGTTGCCAAATGTAAACTAGATTATTGACTCTAGTGCAAGTGGGAGACTGTTGGAATTATGCCCTAGAGGCAATAATAAAGATGTTATTATTATAATTCTTGTTCATGATAATGTTTATATTACATGATATAATTGTATTAAGCGGAAACTTTAATACTTGTGTGGTTTGTGAACAACACCGTGTCCGTAGTACGCCTCTATGGACTAGCTCATTGATCAATGATGGTTAAGGTTTCCTAACCATAGACATGAGTTGTCAATTGATAATGAGATCATATCATTGGGAGAATGATATGATGGGCGACCAAACTAAGCGAAGCAATTAGATCGTGTCATCGTGTTCGTCTTTGCGAAGCTTTTCCTATGTCAAATATTGTATTCCTTAGACCATGAGATAATGCAACTACCTGGTATCGGAAGAAAGCTTTGAGGTCATCAAACGTCATCCTATGAGAGGGTGATCATAAAGGTGTCTCTCAGGTGATCGGAAAGTATCATTGGGTTGTATGTATCGAGATGGGATTTGTCCCTCCCAAGTCGAGAGATATACTTGGGACCACTCGTGTCGATATCAACACCGCTTGCAAGCATGTGGTTAAGGAGTTAATCACAAAGTGATATCGGATTACGGAGCAGTAAAGTACTTGCCGTGAGCGAGATTGAACTAGGTATGACGATGCAAGCGATCAAATCTCGGGCAAGTAAAATATCGCGAGACGAAGGGAATATATATATGGGATTGATTGAATCCGGCATCGTGGTTCATCCGATATGATCATCGATGAATGTGTGGGAGTCAATATGGGTTTCGACCCGCTGTTGATTATTGATAGAAGATCATGTCGCATATTCTCGAACCCAGCAGGTCACACATAACGTGTCTCGACGCTAGGATAGATTGGATAATTGGTTTATGAGTTTTTGTTGAGTCTCGGATGGGATCCGGACATCACGAGAGGTTCCGAGTGGTCCGGAGAATAAGATTCATATAAGGCAGCAGTTTTGGAGTTGAATTGTTAGGATTAATCGGTATTGTACCGGAAGCTTCTAGAACCTTCCGGAAGGGGACCAACGTGGCCCCACCTTCCAGGAGGGGGCATGGGCCTATGAGGTAGTGCACTGGCCGCATTGGGCCAGGGGCACAAGGCCCCATAGGGCCCAGCCGGCCAAGAGAGGTTTAAACTCTGGATAGAGCTTCTAGAAGGGGGGGTTTCCTTGCCCCCCACTCTTCCTCCTTAGGGCCGCCGGCCTTGGCTTGGGGGAGGGCTGGCTGCCCACCCTCTATATAGAGGGCTGGGCGCACCAAACCTTACACCTTCCTCCAACCCTAGCCCTCTTGCCTCCTCTCTCCTCCCGATCGCTTGTAGGAAGCCTGCAGAAATTCTCCACCAATTGCACCGCGCCGTCTTGTTGTAGATCCAACCCATCTCTCCACCATACTTGTTGGACCAAGGAAGGAGGAGACGTCGAGGTGTTGCACGTGTGCATCTCACGGAGGCACCGCCACTTGTGGTGCTAGATCGGATCGGATCGCGAGGAGGAGAAGCGAGTACGACTACATCACCCACGTTCCAACGAACGTTCCACTGTGCGAATCTTCAAGGGTATGAAGATCTAATCCAATCTCTCTCGTTGTTTGCATCTTCTAGATTAGATCTTGGCTTTCCCTCTGTTCGCATCCGTAGAAAATTTTGATTTACTATGCCGCGAAACCCTTCAGTGGTATCAGAGCTAGATCTATGCGTAGATGTGTTTCACGAGTAGAACGCAACATGGTTGTTGCGGGCGTTGATGTTTTATGTTGCAAGCCTCTTGTTTGTGTTCTTCTTATGACGCGGGATAGTGAGATTGAAGTGGTCCAGGCCAACCTTACGCGACGTCGTTCGCGAGACCGGCTCCGCACTTGACGTGTGGCTTGTTCCACACATGCGGTGGTGGATATCGTTCTCTCACTATAGTTGTCATGGGATTAACACCGGAGTTTGGCAACCATAATATCACCGTTGTGGCTTTTCGTAGGTAAGAATCGTTCTTAGCATCTACTCCCATAAGCCATGTAAAACATGCAACAACAAAGTAGAGGAGTCTAACTTGTTTTTGCAGGGAGTGTTTTTCTGTGATATGGTATGGCCCAAGATGTGATGTGTATATTGTATGCGATGATCATGTTTTGTAATGTTTCACGACTTGCATGTCGATGAGTACACAACCGGCAGGATCCATATGGTTGTCTTTATAATTGTGTATGACCTGCGAGTCAACTTCTTATATGCCATGTAATAGCTTTACTTTATCGCTAAGTAGTTAGCAATAGTTGTAGTTGCTATTCGTGGTGGAGGCAATCATGGTGGAGTGATGGAGATCATGCCGGAACGCACAAGATGGAGATCATTGCGCGAAGATTGTCTATACCATGTCACATAAAGTTATATGCATGTGATGTTTATCCTTTTATGTATCTTATTATGCTTAGATCGCGACGGTAGCATTATAAGATGATTCCTCACTCAAAGATCAAGATAAAAACCGTGTTCTCCCCAAGTATGCACCGTTGCGAAAGTTCGTCGTGTCCAAGCATCACGTGATGATCGGGTGCTATAGACTCTACGCTCACATACAACGGGTGCAAGCCAGTTTTGCACACGCGGAAATACTTGGGTCTAACTTGACGAGCCTAGCATGTACAGACATGGCCTCGGAACACATGAAACGAAAGGTTAAGCATGAGTCATATGAATGATATGATCGACACTTTGTTGTCCACCATTGAAGCCACATCTCTTCTCGTGATGATCGGATTAGGTGTGGTGAATTTGGATCATGTTCACTAAACAACTTGAGGGATGTTGAATTTAGTGGGAGTTTATCTAGTAATTTGATTAAGTTGAACTAGTTATCATGAACATAGTCTAAATTGTACTTGCAAATACTGTAGATGGAGATCTGAAGATTAGCAAAGTACATACAGATCTGAATGTCGCAGATCCGTTGACTAAACCTCTTCCGCGTGCAAAACATGATCAACACCTCAGTGCCATGGGTGTGAGATTGTTGCCAAATGTAAACTAGATTATTGACTCTAGTGCAAGTGGGAGACTGTTGGAATTATGCCCTAGAGGCAATAATAAAGATGTTATTATTATAATTCTTGTTCATGATAATGTTTATATTACATGATAGAATTGTATTAAGCGGAAACTTTAATACTTGTGTGGTTTGTGAACAACACCGTGTCCCTAGTACGCCTCTATGGACTAGCTCATTGATCAATGATGGTTAAGGTTTCCTAACCATAGACATGAGTTGTCAATTGATAATGAGATCATATCATTGGGAGAATGATATGATGGATGACCAAACTAAGCGAAGCAATTAGATCGTGTCATCGTGTTCGTCTTTGCGAAGCTTTTCCTATGTCAAATATTGTATTCCTTAGACCATGAGATAATGCAACTACCTGGTATCGGAAGAAAGCTTTGAGGTCATCAAACGTCATCCTATGAGAGGGTGATCATAAAGGTGTCTCTCGGTGATCGGAAAGTATCATTGGGTTGTATGTATCGAGATGGGATTTGTCCCTCCCAAGTCGGAGATATACTTGGGACCACTCGTAATCGATATCAACACCGCTTGCAAGCATGTGGTTAAGGAGTTAATCACAAAGTGATATCGGATTACGGAGCAGTAAAGTACTTGCCGTGACGAGATTGAACTAGGTATGACGATGCAAGCGATCAAATCTCGGGCAAGTAAAATATCGCGAGACGAAGGGAATATATATATGGGATTGATTGAATCCGGCATCGTGGTTCATCCGATATGATCATCGATGAATGTGTGGAGTCAATATGGGTTTCGCACCCGCTGTTGATTATTGATAGAAGATCATGTCTGCATATTCTCGAACCCGCAGGGTCACACACTTAACGTGTCTTGACGCTAGGATAGATTGGATAATTGGTTTATGAGTTTTTGTTCGGAGTCTCGGATGGGATCCGGGACATCACGAGAGGTTCCGGAGTGGTCCGGAGAATAAGATTCATATAAGGCAGTGCAGTTTTTGGAGTTCGGAATTGTTCCGGATTAATCGGTATTGTACCGGAAGCTTCTAGAACCTTCCAAAGGGGACCAACGTGGCCCCACCTTCCGGGAGGGGGCATGGGCCTATGAGGGAGTGCCCTGGCCGCATTGGGCTAGGGGCACAAGGCCCCATAGGGCCCAGCCGTCCAAGAGAGGTTTAAACTCTGGATAGAGCTTCTAGAAGGGGGGGGGGTTCCTTGCCCCCCACTCTTCCTCCTTGGGGCCGCCGGCCTTGGCTTGGGGGAGGGGCTAGGGCTGCGCCCACCCCTCTATATATAGAGGGCTGGGGGCGCACCAAACCCTTACACCTTCCCCTCCAACCCTAGCCGCCCTGCTGCCCTCCTCTCTCCCTCCCGACTGCTTGTAGATGAAGCCCTGCTGCAGAAATTCTCCACCAATTGCACCGCGCCATCGCGTTGTTGATCCAACCCATCTCTCCACCATACTTGCTGGACCAAGGAAGGAGGAGACGTCGAGGTGCTGCACGTGTGCATCTCACGGAGCTACCGCCACTTGTGGTGCTAGATCGGATCGGATCACGAGGAGGAGAAGCGAGTACGACTACATCACCCACGTTCCGACGAACGTTCCACTGTGCGAATCTTCAAGGGTATGAAGATCTAATACAATCTCTCTCGTTGTTTGCATCTCCTAGATTAGATCTTGGCTTTCCCTCTGTTCGCATCCGTAGAAAATTTTGATTTACTATGCCGCGAAACCCTTCACCTCGAAGTTCCAGAGAAGACCGAAGTGTTCAAGAATACCGATCACCGGACCATAGAGAACAACAATGACCTGACCTATCCCGAAGTACCCATCCGTATTTTGGAAGAAGCTTTCAGAACGACCAGAACCTGAAGCATCAAGTTTCTCAAGATTCAGTGGAGCAACCACACAGAACAGGAAGCTACCTGGGAGCGCGAAGATCACATCAAGACGGAGTTTCCTGATCTCTTCAAATCCTAGGTAATCTTTTTCGTCCTTTTTCAAATCTCGAGACGAGATTTTGTTTAAGGGGGGAAGGTTTGTAACATCCCAAAAATACTAAACTTGGATCATTAAACTCTAATCATCAAAATTAGGGTTAACAAAAACTTTTCTATTTAAAAATATGAAAGCATGCATGTGTGTATGCATTCCAATTTGGATTCTTTTGAATTGCCTTGCTTGTGTGATTCTTTGCTTGTAAAAGGATTCTTAGGTGAAATAAACATCATCTAAACAATCCCCAACCTTTTCCCAAAGACAAATAAATCAAAACAAACAAAATAAGGGAATGGTCATTTTGGCCAATTTAACTCCCATGCCTACTTTGGCTGTCTCTAACTTTCAAAACCTAACAGAATCTTGTTTGGATATTTACACCCCTTGATAGTACTCATAACAAAGTACCAAGTCCCACCTTGTGATCATCCAAAAACATTTGAATGCATAGTTTAAAGGACAGTTCAAAATTGAATCTATATCATATGGGAAGATCCCACTTTTTCAAAAACCACTCAAACAAGCTCAACTTTCAAAACCCAAGCATCCACAGACTCACCAGCACCTGTCTAGCACACCCACCAAAAATCTTTTCAAAATTTAAAACTTGAATTCATGCGGCCATTTCATCGAACACCTTGCAGATTCAAATCAAACAAAATCAAAACACTATAGTGTGCAGTGATTTGAGCCTAACTTTTTCCCTCTCTTGGCACCACTATCCTTAGTAGATCATCTAGCAAACTTAACTAAGCTCTAGCCCCACTGTAAGCTAGCCTTTGTCATCAATGGTGAACAACCCGAGTGCACCATTGTCACCCTAGTGTGGACAGCAAGCTACAAGCAGCACTAGCCTCGTCAACCTTGTCTGGGAGCAAGCTAGCACCCCACCGCCACTCCCTGTCCCAGCCGCGAGCTGTGCGGCCTTAAAATTTCCGTCGGGCACGCGCAGAGCACCGCAGCGTTCCGACCAAACCGCACCGCCCCACGCCTCGCCACCACGCCGTTGAGCTTCGCTAGGGAGCACAACACCGCCCTACCGTCGCCCACGCCGATAGCCTTCTGTGCCATCGACCACGACGAGCTCAGCTTGCGCCCGTTGGTCCCCTCTCGCCACTATAAATAGAGGCCTCCTCCTCTCGAATTCTTCACACCATTCCACTCCCCTCTCCTCACTGATCGTTCCACCCTGTTCCCGGAGCAAGGCGAGCGGTAGCGCCGAATTTCACCGAGCCCACCGCCTGGAGAAGAAGGAGCCAGCGATTGAGCCGCCCTAGGAGAAGCTGCCGGTATCGGGAGGTTCGCCGTCGTCGTCGTTCGCCCGCATCCGACCCTACTTTGAGCCCGGTGAGCCCCGATGACCCCCACTGCCGTGTTAGGGTTTCTCGCACGGCGCCCGGCGTGGACGATGAACCAGTCGTTGGATTAGAACTAGATCCAACGCACCACGCGTTCCCGTCAACCGCACCCTCGCCTCACCGACGTGGGGACATCAACTTATTCAGCGTAAGCGCTATATGCGTGCCGCCCATTATCTCCGCGACCACTCGTTTGAATTTGGATTTTTCCATTTTCATTCAAACACAGTTCTGTACCTAGTTTCAAAAATCAACCCAGCTCGATTCAGTGAACCAAATTGAATGAAACCAATTTTCTTAGAAAGGTCTGAAAGTGCTGAATCCAAGCCCGTTGGATTCAAATCATTTGGATCTGCAGATCACCCTTGGTGCAAATAGCAAGGCAGAAGCTTTTCTGCATTCAAACATTTTTCAAATTTAAACCATAATAGCTTTTGAGTTGATTCCAACTCTCAAAATCACAATTGATCATACCTTTCAGAATATATAAAAATATTTGGGTTTACTTACAGAAATATTGTTCAAGTAATAAAAGAATGCCCCATAAGCATTTCTAGTCACTTATTTTAATTAAAATAAAAGGTTAAACCTTATTAAATTGTGACACCACTTTAAATCACATTCCCATGGACTGAAATATGTGGTGATGACATGTATCAACATGATCCCATGTTTGGTTTGGAGAATATTAAATCTTAAGTAGTTTTTCAATGAGTAGAAATTACTTTTCTAAAACTAAAGTCATTAAGCCAAATGCTTTAGTCTGGTAATGTTAGTGATGATGCTAGATCATCTATAGAACCCCTTTGTGTGATGATTGAAAGTATTTAAGTAGTTTTTGGTGATTGTGTACCTCGTATTTATATATAGATGCTAGTACCGACCAAGGATACGAGGAGGAAGGAGGATACTACGAAGAAGAAGCCGAGGAGAACTTCAACCACTGCTCTGCACAAGGCAAGCCAATACTTGCAATTTAGCAAGCTTATACTGATACTGATGCCAGCCTAATACTACTAGTTGAATGTTCAAGCTAATACTTGCAAGATATTATACTTTAGCAAGCCTGACCATGCCAACCATATGCCTTAAGCATATATGATTATACCCACTTGATAAACCAATCCTAGTTTTACTTGCAAGCTTTCTACTTTATTTCTTTATCAAAGCTTTCTTTTAGAGTTTACTTAAGTGACTTGTAGATTTTAGGAAGTTAACTGAAGGTTGCATAAAGAGCATAAAATTTGGCCTAAGCTAGATAATCTTGATGTCATCCTAAGGCATGAGATTTAACTTAGTTAAGATTCCACTAGTTTACCACCCCTCATTAGTACTCAACCCCATGTGTAGATGCTAGTGCTAAGCATGAAACTTGATCAACTTTAGATGGGAATACTTGGTGAAAATGGTTATGAAAACCTTAGAATGATGGATCATTGTACTGAGATGTTTTGACATGTGTTTCCGAACACCAGATGATTTTGGTGATGAAAATGTTGAGGCATGAGCCTTAGCCCTTATAAAACTGATGGTTGTCTGGATGCGATACCATTCCAATTTTACCATACAACCACAATACCCGAAGATTGGGTAGGGCTTGACTGGAAACTTATATACCTTAGTATTGGTTCCCTCATGGCCAAGGTCTAAGTTGAGGCTACCTTGTGAAGATTGTCCACCTGTGCAGTACCCAAGATGACAGTTGGTCATGGTTGGGAGACCAAACTCACAGGAGAGGTGCTTATACTAGGGCGTGTAATTGAAATGTTAGGATTGATTATCCGCATACTGAGTATGGTGAATTCAGGATTTCCTCCTGACGGATGTATCGAATGTTGTGGTGAAAGTGTACAATCTCTGTAGAGTGTCAAACTATTCGAATAGCCGCGTCCGCGGTTATGGACAGTTAGAGTGGCCATACTGTTCCCCCGCCAGATGTTTTCAAAATGACTTGTGAAATGAATTGAGAATTTGACTTGACCACAACAGAGTTGTGACATGAGATACAAGTTCCCACTTAGGTGTTATAAAATTTGACTAGCTTTCTCTCACTCCTGAACTTAGTAGAGGTAAATATGGCTTTTTGCAAAACAACCCTAGAGCTTAGTGTCCTATTACAAAACCCCCCTTCACTTGTTAGTATTAGTTTGCGAGTACTTAAAGAGTAATCATGGCTTTGTCCCTGGCTATTACCGTGGCCAGACTATGAAGAGGAGTACCAGGATGATGGACCCCAGGAAGGTTACGACAACTAGGATTATCTCCCATCGTTAGCATTGCCTGTGACCCCGAAGATGGAGCTTCGCCTACGCTACCTTTATTATTACGTATTTCCGCTGCTTGAATTGTATTAAGAACTGGATCATGAGATCCTTATTTATGTAAGACCTTATGTATGGTTTGTAATGGATGATGTACTGTGGTATCCAATTATGTTATGTCTCGCAAAAATGGTAATCCTGGGATTGCGATGTATGGCATAACAGGCATCTGGGATTAAAAATCCGGGTGTTGACATTTCAACAATCATCAATTATATGGTTGGATTTCTTACAATACCTGCAGAACTTGTCACGTCCCTTGGACTTTGAGCGACCTCTGTCGGTCCTACTCTTATCTCTGTTGTTGTTGTGGTGGTAGTTATCTCGCTACTCAGGCCTGCCTCGGACCTCTAACGCCTCCGCCTTGGAGGACGAACTTTCTGCCTGCACAATTAATTTCATCTTCTCCGTTTGCTGGAGAGCCTCATAGACTTCCGCAAGAGTTAGTTTGTCACGGCTCAATAATATGGTGTCCCGGAAATTACTGAAAGAATTAGGCAGTGAGCATAAAAGAAGACCTAAATCCTCATCCTCATACTTTACTTCTATAGATAGCAAATCAGAAACGATCTCTTTCCAGGAGGATAGGTGATTCAGTACCGAGCCTCCCTCTTGCAGATTGTGTGAGAACAACTTCATCTTCACGTGCAACCTGCCCGTGAGATCCTTGGACAAATAGATCTCCTCTAGTTTTTCCCATAACTCGGTGGTGGTTTTCTCCTGCAGCACTTCCTGCAAAATATTATTGGACATATGGAGTTGAATCAAGGATAAAGCCTTACGGTCTTTCCACTTCTCCACGTCAGTCCTAGTTTCCTTTGGTTTCTCGCCGAACGCGTCGATCGCTTCATCCAGATCTGAAGTTTGGGTGAGAATCGCCCTCATCTTCACTTGCCATAGAGAGAATCTCGTGGTGATGTCCAACTGCGGTAGATCGAACTTCAATGACGACATCTCACAAACCCTAGATCAAAACACGGGTTCTGATACCACTTGTTATAATACGAGATGCACAATAACTAAGAACGATAAGTAAACACGATAGAGGGGCACGAGATTTAACGTAGTTTTTTCCCCTTCGTGTTGGAGGGGTTTTCCACGTTAAATCTCGTGTCCCTCTGTCGTGTTTACTTATCGTTCTTCGTTATTGTGCAGCTCGTATTATAACATATTCAATGGGGGTGTGGATGCACCGAGTAACTCTGCCTTCACTCACCACCCACTAGCTAGCCAGTTTCATGATGTACTTATTATTTGAGATCACACTATCTATTACATCTTTTTTTTGGAAAAGAGTATATATTAATATCACAGGGATACCAATTACACCCAGCCTCTGCAACAACGCATGCCCTAGCGGCTCTACGGATGCACACAACCCAAAAAAAAGAAAGAAGAATTACAAAAAGCAACGACACTGACACCATCAGAACAACACCAGTAGTCCTCAGCTCCAATAACAACGCCTTCAAGAAGGAAACAGTGTCCAAGCGCCGTCGTGACCCGATCAAAGATCATAGGTTTTCACCCTGGAGAAAGTCCTCGCTCGCAAAACAATGCCTTCAACCGGGTCATTGCCAGACCTTGGATTTTCACCCTGTAAGGTAAGGTTGGGAACTCCCCTGTGTTATCTTCCTGCACCAACAATCGCTGCAACGAGTCCCAGATCACGCAACCAGTTCTTCGTCGGCACAAGAATAAAAATCACCATCGCTACCCTCATATTTCCGCTTTCCTGACATTCTCCGCATCTGACTTCACCATGGCACTAAGAATGGCACTTGGTGGGAACAAACAACAGAGCTTCACAACGCTCCCGCTGAAACCAAACGGCCAGAAAAACAAGGTACGCATGACCAAATACCTTCCGATCCAGCAATATCCAGGCATATACGCCCATGGGAGTTCGCTCGTGGAGCCTTCCGGAACCCGCCTCTCCAGACCAGATCAATGAGGGCAGACATCAAGCAGATCTTCGTCTTCGTGCGAAAGAAACCAAAGGATAACCTCCTTTATTAGATCCAATACAGCGATCCCCACATCGCCGGCCGGTTTCTAGAGAACGGATCAAGCATGCAGTTAGGGTTAGAGAGCCGATCTAGGTCTTCCAACGGAATCCCATCACCGGCACCTCCTCCACCAGATCGCCACCACAGGGAGCCGCTGCCTCCATCCCGATCGAGGGACGCCGCCCAGGTCTCCGCGCTTCAGCCTCCGCCGCCGCCTCCCCAACAGCTCCGACTTCTGCCTCCGGTGCACCGTCCCCCAGCCACCTTTGGCAGCTAGGCCCGCCGCCACCGCGACGAGGGCCGACGGCAGCGGTGGCGATTGCATCCATATGGATCTCTGGCGGCGGCGGGAGACGCCCCTGGCGTCGCCCTGGGGAGCAACGCGAGGGGAGGGGGTATCCATACGGTAGTACACGCCATTGTTCAAAAGCATGACCAACACATGCATAGCATCGCATCTTCAGGAGTTCTTCCCACTTGTCCTAGCTGTTAAGCGCATACACTAGTACTCCCCCCGTTTCAAATTAATTGACTTTGATTTATCTAGATTCGAATGTATATAGACTTGTTTTAATATTAGATACATCGAAATCTAAACAAATCTAAATCAATTAATTTAGATCGGAGGAAGTATAATAGACACAGCAGATTAGGCCTTTGGGTGAAAAGGCTCACTAACCACAGCGTTGGCTTTAGGTCTGTCGCCACATTCCTATCACTGTGTGTGAGCCTTAACATAAATAGTTTATAAACCTTTGCCTTCGTGATATATATTTTTTCGATAAATAATGTTTTTTTTAGACTCATAAATGTATATCAAGATGATACATTCAAAAGAGAGCACACCCGGCTCTGCACGACAAGGATGCACACATCTGCTAAAGAAATAAGAAAGTAGTAAGGGAGACAGGGGGTTTGACTCATGAGGCAGATACTTGTCACATGTGACCGTGGAAAACACCCATGGTGAAGGTGAAAAATCTGACTATGCCACCACCCATGTTGTGTAAAAATATCCTTCACTACATGCTCCAACCACGAGCAAACCTCCATAATCATGGTGTGGTGTTTGAGTTTTTGAAAAGTAGACCAGAACTAGAAATAGTGAGTACACCGAAAAATAACCTTAGGGCGATCATTTGATCGGCTCGTTTAGGAATTGGCCATGGCCCGCAACAACGTGGTAGGTCATAGCGGGGGACGCCTTCGCCAATCATCGGTGGGGCAACGCATGAATCATAAGTCCCAGAGGCAATGGTGCGACAGTCAAAGAAAAGCCGTAGGCGGATGGCCCTTAGTGACATACGTACATAACTAATGATAAATCAAGAACAACCGTTACAGTATGAACTACTCCCTCCGTTTTAAAATATAAGATGTTTTAGATTTGTTAAGAAAATAAACCTAGACTTTTTTAGTGTGTAGATTCATCTCAAAGTTGAGTGAACCTACATACTAAAATAAGTCTAGATTCATCTTCTTCACAAACCTAAAACATTTTATATTTTAAAACGGAGAAAGTACGTACTAAAAAACGGCATTGCCAACTTCGACGACCTGCGACCTGTCCGAGCTCCTCGTTCTTCTGGCTTACATGGCACCAACTCCGTGTGGAAAAAGGTGACAAAAAAGAGTTGCTCTCTCTCGCCTGAGTAGTTAACAATTTTCTCTGCAATAAGAAATGATAGTATTTCCACGTGTTATGAAAAGAACCCTCTTTAATCAAACTTGATAAAAAAATCACTATTTGGGACTACTAATAGACATTTATTGTCATCACTTGTAGAACATTGAGTAAGAGAAACTATAGCAGATCCAATAAACCCACACGACCCGGAAATAACTGCTCGTTTTCGGTTTTCATCAAAAAAATGGCCTGGAGCAGATCCTGTAAATGCAGTTGACCCGTAAAAATATTAGGGCTACCAAAATCCCCGCCCCAACCTCTACACGGGCTGCACGGCCAAACCCATCATGACCTCTATCTGCGGCCGGAAAAAGTGGTCGCTGAAATCCCCCCACCCACGCTTCCGCATTCCGCCGCCGCCGCCTTTGGAATCCTTTTCGACCGCCTCCGCCCACCCTCCCCCTGCTGCTGGATGCCCTGTACTCCGCCACACCACTAATAGGTAAAGTCTCGCGGGTTGACCTGGTATTCTTCCACGACGATAGTCATAGAGGCGGAGACCTCCATGGATACACTGTGGAGGTCTGATTCAGCTGCGCCCTAGACCTAGGCAACCAGATTCGATCACGTCGGAGATGCTGGATGATCCACGTCCGCTACCACCATGGGAGCCACCTGAATCGACCGCATTGAGCCATCCACGGTAAGATCTTGTTCGACATGTTCTTCAAGTTTTAGTCCAGTTGATTCAGTTTTGATGTAGTATTCTTGTAGATGAGTTCAACGATAAGCACACACTTTCTTCGAAGTCTCTTTCGCATTTGAACGATTCGTACATCGATGACTTGCTCCATGACAACCACATCGAGCATATGATTCTCATCCTCGACGTGAAGGGGATTTAGGATATGGCAAAGACGAAGTGGCGATGCAAATCAATGTCTTGCATAGATCTCATCTATTTGCTAGACTAGCTAGTGGAGATGCTCCGGCTTGCAACTATAAAGTCATGAACCATGACTACACAATGGGATACTATCTATCCATATATCCTTCATGGTCAACATTTGCAAAGACTATTCATGAGCCAAAAAAAAAAGAAATAATACATTTTTGCCACGGCTAAATAGGCATGCCGCGAGGACATCGATTAGAGCCTTCGGTGTTGTGCAAGCAACATTTCCTATTGTTTGAGGTCCTACTCGTTATTGGGACAAAAAACCCTCAACAACATCATGACATGTTGTGTGATTCTTCGCAACATGATCATCGAGGATAAGAGAGGGTTAAACTTGGAGTTTTTCTATGACAAAGTTGGTAGCCGAGTGAAACCACAAAAGAGTCCTAATCAAATTCAAGTATTTTGAGACATATCGACAAATTGATCTTTTAAAAATAAGAGAATACTATTTTCTCCATTGTACCATAGGTATTCCCTTAGCCAACCATTTTACTTAAAATATTTAATTCTCATTAATTGCTAGAGATAGCAATAAGAGTTAATACATTGTACAAGTTATATATTATGTCTTCTCTAAATAATGTGAAAAGCTAAGAGAAGACATGCCTTCCCTAGCATTATACATGCCCTAAGTAAATCGATGAGTAAGCATAGATGCACAACCGCGTCCCATCGGGTCCCGCTCCATAGTCAAAATTAGTAAGATTAGTTATACCAATTAATTTCATAGCATCAGTTTGTACCGCCCACTAGTAGAAAAACTCTTGTAGCAGTCATTTTCATAGTTGTGTCCCAATTATAATGCATGCCACCACTTGCAGATGAAATAGTAATAACGTTAAAATATTTCTAAATGCCACTAGTAAAATCTAATAGTGGCGTCTGCGTATAAATAAACGCCACAAACATGAGGGTCCCCTATACGTATCTGGGACAAAGGTATTAGTGGCGTTCGGCGTAAAGGAACGCCACATATACGAACTCTAGTAGTAGCGTTGGATTCAGTTGAACGCCACGGGTATTCGACCACCCCGCACGCGGACACACTTAATTATCGATCTTCTCTCTTCTCTCTTCTCCTCATGGCCCCTCTCTCATTCACACACCTCCGCCCCCTCCCCCTGCCGCCACCGCCCCGTATTAGATGCTCGGCTCTGCTCCCCACACCTCTCCTACTCTCCCAGCAACCGCGACTGTGCTCGACCGCGCACGTCCGCCGCCATCCCAGCCACATCTGACGACTTCGCTTGATCTGCCGCCTTCGGCCGCTGCAACGTCCCCCTCTTCGAGCCGTCGATCGCCGCAACCTTCCCGAGCCTCGTCACCGAGCTTGCGGTGAGCCACCCACCACGCCTCCCCTTTTTTGATAGCAATTTGGAAATTATAGATGTATATGGTAGATAATGATCTTAGAAATTCTAGATATAGATGCTAGATCATGTTTTAGAGATAGTGTTTAGATACTAAACTTGGGCTCAAATTCTAGATATAGGAATGTTAGATAGTGATTTAGATAAATTGTTTAGATACTAAATTTGGGCTTAAATTCTAGATATAGGAATGTTAGACAGTGCTTTAGAGATATTAAATTGGGCTCAATTTCTAGATATAGGAATGACTATTTTGGTTCCATGGCAGACTTTCAGTTCAGTTGTGACATCTTGCATTTGTAAGATTACTTGCTTGCTTTTATGTTTGAGTTTCCTAATATATTTAAACATAGCTATGTATACTTGAACATATTTAATACTCCATTCGTCTAGAAATGAGTGACTTGGCTTTGTCTCGAACGAATCTAGACAAAGCCAAGTCACTTATTTCTGGACGGAGGGAATATATTAGATGAACATGCAGCAAATGCATTCCTGCGTCAACTGCGTCAAATGAGTATATAAGAAGATATCATAGTGTTTTCCGAAGACTTTAAGACTATGGCGATATGTTTAGCTTAATTATGATTTCTAGCCTTGCATGCATTTCGAGACTAATTAACTATTGTTTTTATATAATTTTTTCTCAAACCATCCCTTTCCATGCAAGAAAGAACTTTCTTGATCATGTGAGTAGAGGTGTCAATCACCAGGGACAATTTGTGGTCACCTTGGTGGAAGAGACAATACCTGACAAGACCTACAAGATTCTAGTCATCAACAATGCAAACCAAACTTACTTTACATGACCACTTTGGACAAAATTGGTAGAAAAGTATGGAATAAATGCCGAAATAAGGTTAAGAATCTATCTCGACAAAACTTGTGGAGTCATCTTTTTCTTGTACGAGATCTTTGACTCAAAGTCTTCTGACTTTAAAGATTATTCCCTTAGGTAGAACTAGTCTTGTAACTTTGAGACCATTCCCTTAGGTAGAATAAGCTAGATAGATTCATTTTTTCTGTTAGTTGTTGTATAGTTGTATTCTGAATGATATCCAACCATTAATTTTTGTATCCTGTTGTTGTATTTTGAATGATGTCTAGTATTATTGTATCTATTATTTGATATTGCTGCTATAATCAAGATTTTCAGTATTTTTATAATTTTTGAATTACAGTTAATAATGTTTATGCAAGCAAGAACGGCACTACAGGTTAACTTACTGGTGGTGTTCAAAACACGCCACTAGTATCTAAGTTAGTACTGGCGTTCTGACGACACGCCACCACTAGTTGCTACCGGTGGCGTGAAGTTAGTGACGTGTTGGTTCAACGCCACTAACCCTCTTTTTCAAATACCGTCACTAGGTCTTTTTCTATTGACCTCTACTTTAGCGGGCTATGCGGGACATCCGTTTGCATCCCTACGTACGAGTAAGAAAACTACTATGGGAATCTTTCCATCTGCTGCTCGAATTCCCGATGGATCATAATTCCGTACACGTCCAGCTAGCTGCCAAGCCACCATACAGATTCAGTTCTAACGCCAGGTTCCACTCCGCACGCTCCTTCTCCCTGGGTTGTACCCTTTGTCTCACGTTGGTTTTGCAGTTTCACTCGAAGCTCGTGTAATACGATACGAATCAGCCAACTTATATCCATAGGGCTCGGATGTGTTGAGTAACTCAGCCATCAGTGGCGGACCTAGGATTTTAGCAAAGGATATGCACAAAAAAAATGACGTGTCTATTGAAAAATAATTTTATCTTAAAATATAAAAATTGATGATTATCAAATATATCAAAATAATCAAACAAAAATAGATTTTATGTCGTAATAAAAAAGATAAATTGTTGGACACATGCATCATCGACGGATCATTCTAATATTGAACTAAATTCTCATCGTTGCGTGCAACTATAAATTTCCAAATTATTCGGCCGTGGATAATCATTTCGGCACCACTATATGATACAACTAGACTGTACTAAAATAAAAATAAAATATATAAAGAAAATCTTACAAAAAGCAGCAAGGTACATATACAAAATATACTAGAGTACGTAAGACTAATTTTCAGTTGATCTAATTATCTAGTGATGCTTTGTAGCTAGCCCACATACACTACTATGAAAAAACAGTGTAGAGTTGCTCCAATCTTATCGTAGGATAGGTAAATATTTCAGTTGGTTAGTCTTAGCTAACAGGGTCAAATCCATTACCAAAATACTCCAGGGTGGCCTGCAGGCTTACATGTACACGTACGCTATGTAAGACTAAAGCCATCTTAATAAACATCCAACTAGATTACTGGCCAAAGCCAAATCAGATGATCACCAATTGTCCCCAAACGAGACATGTATGCATGGCCGCAGGCTCCATGCATTAGCTCCACTTGATTACAGCCAGCTGAATAAAACGTACACAGGCTTTGCATGGCTGGACCGCAGGGTATGCCATGGCATATACGGCATATCTTGTAGGTCCGCCGCTGTCAGCCATGGGTGGCTCACTACATAAATATTTGAGAGTACACTAGTAGTACACATTATCGGCTTATCATACACGTCGCCGTTGAAGGCCGGGCAGGTCAGGACATGTCTAAACTTTTGCATCTTATGTTCTTAAAGTCATTATTCCCTTTTCCATGATTTGTACCAGAAAACAGTTTTTTTCAAACAAGGCAAAAGATTTACCATTTTCATTAATTAAAATGATAGGAAAATTACCCACTTAATTAGAGAAAAAGCGGGCAAAAGCGAATACAAGGCATGTTTGTTTTTTTGCGAAAATTCACCAATCTAGTATTGATCATCAACAGTAGTACAAAGAGACCTAAAAGTAATAAAAATTACAAATATATCGTTGGACCACCTAGCGACGACTACAAACACTAGCGCGAGCCGAAGACGCGTCGCCGTCCTCGCTCCTCCATCACCGGAGCCGGGCAAAGCTTATCGTAGTAGAGCTTGTTGTAGTAGACTGACGGGAAGTCGTCGTGCTAAGACCACAAAGGACCAGCACACTAAAGCCGCAACCATCACCAATGATAACATCCATAGATCGGAAGAGACTGGCCTGAAAACAAACCAACGAACACAAAAATGGAAAGAATCCCAGGAGATCCGCCGGACAAACGACTCCACGCGTCCTCCGCTAGTGCTACATGCACCACCGGAGCGAGGATAGAGCGGAAAGAAACTTATTCTGACTTCAGGACATAGCCGTCGCCTCAACATCCCAAAAGAGACACTAAAAAATAGACGAAACAAGAACGAAAAACCTCTCGCTGGCGAGAGCTCGTGGTCCGCCACACCTCGAAGGCCCTAAGGCCACCGGAGACGGAGCGGACCGACAACATCATCGACGAGAGGTATGAAATCCTAGATGGGTTTTCTTAGCTCTCCTGGTGGCGGAGTCGTACGTACCGGTTCACGTGGTCTGTGCTGTAATATTCCATCTATATGAGATCGAACGGGATGTACGAGAAGGATGGAGATCCATGTTGGGTAATAATCTAAACACTTTCGTTTTCGTGGATACATGAGTAAGAGTGGAGTGTTCACTCTACTACAACATTGTCCTGCATATAGTGTTAAGTAGAATCCCACCTAGTCTCACTTATAGTGCATTTTGGCTTTTCTAGTACAAAATTTGGTCTTAAAATTTACACTAGAAAAAACAAAATTAACTATAATTGGGATTTAGACGGGATACCTTATCTGCAGAATACACTGTTGTGTTTGGTCATGACTTCTTCCCCGTTTTACGATTACACGAATACATTAGGGCCTTTTCCACTTTTCGGTTCCTTTAATATCACATACGGCGGTGCTTCGCAAAACCCAAAATCCCAAGGCAACCCGAATCGAATGGTTTTCTATTGGAATATGCACTGCTCGTCCCGATCCCCTTCTGTCCTATGCTCGCCCTGGTCTTTCTCTTCCACAAACTCGCCCCAGGCTGCAGCGTCGATGCTCTGCAATGGGCACCAAGAGTAGCGTCTCCGGCGATCTCCCTTCCGTGCCACAAGTATCTGCTGCTCTTTTTTCTTCGCCGCAAGCCATATCTCCCTCAGCATGTTCAGAAAGGCGGGCGACGGTATACTATCTTCCGTTCCTTGGACCAAACAGATCATGCAATCATTCAATCACTATCCTAATGACACTCGATACGTTTTTTTCACGAGAAAAACTGAATACATACCTGTTGCTCAACCAAACGAGTCGCTAGTTTTTTGTCCCTGACACATACCTTTCATGTTTATGGGAGATCTTGCGATGGACCTCTCCTATGTCTATAGATACTGGTGCATAATACATGCAGAGGAATGCCTGGAAGAGATATGTATCTGCTGCTAGAATTCCGGAGTAAATCCAGCTAGCTAGCTACCAAGCTAGTCACGTGCTGACCTAAGTCTAACAGCATGCTCCACTCCACACGCTGTTGCTCGCTCTTGGTCTAACTATTTTTCTTGCTATTTCATTCGAAGACCCAGTAAAAGACACGAAGAACGGAAGAAGCCAGTTTATATCCCCGGTGTTCGGATGAACCGGGTAACTCAGCTATTGGTGCCTCACCCACTGCCAACCAGATTCTTCAACGTTTGGGAGTATACTTGTACAATTTATTAGTACTCCCTTCGTCCTAAAATAGATGTCTAAGATTTGTTAAAATTTGGGTGAATCTAGACACTATTTAGGATATAGGTCATCCAAATTTAGACAAATCTAAGACATCTATTTTGAGACCGAGAAAGTATTATAAATGAACGTCCCTGTTGAAAAGCTGGGAAACATGTATTCCCTCGGATCAAATCGGATCGGAGGTGTTACTAGTAGCATCTACATCTCCTCCGACGAGGAGAAGCCAAAAATTGTAGGAAAGAAATGGAGCCATGAAGACGATGGCGCAGAAGGGCCATAGACGTCAAAGAAGAAAAAGTAGCGCGGCAAATTGCAAGTGCATGCAAGATTTGACTTAGTTTGCGCTCAATTTTGTTTCCTTGCAATGGCAAGCATATTATCGTTGCGATTGATTTGACTCGTTTGTGCACACAATTGTAATGTATCTCAGTATTACCCATGGCCAATATGAGAGGAAAATCGTGTGGGATGAGACATATAAAATCGCAAACAATGTACTAATTCTAGATGTCGGCGATTTTTCCCGGAGAGTAACAAAGTAGAAACTGATCTAGTCAAGGTTGATCGAACTTTTTCGGTACCATTATTTAATACAAAAGAGTTCTAGATTAACACTATATACTAAGACATTATTTAGAGGACATGCCATTAACTACTTGGTCGGCGGCGGGGCCTTGGCCTCGTTTAATTTTTTTAAATACAAATCTAAGTGATATTAAATTTATGTCACGTAAATTACATGTAGTAACCGAGTAATTCTTGGTTAAAACTTTTGCTCTAACGCATTGAAGTACATCTTCTGTTTTGAAATGAGAGTAGTTTGTAGCTAGCAAGACGTATATTCGTGGCTGTTTTGAAATGAGAGTAGTTTGTAGCTAGCAAACTACGAGGGTCCTGATACTTGGAACACTTGAGAGAATTGCGAATAAGACGTCCGCGCTTGCCGCTTGAATTTCCTATGCTTCGTATTCCTGTACATATCCTATGCTTCATATTCCTGTGCACACAATTTCCTATGCTTCATATTCCTGTACATATCCAGCTTGAATTTGCTGATTCAATTCTAACGTCGTCGGGCTCCACTCTTCACTCTCCTCGCTCGACTACTATCCCTTTTATTTGTTTTTACTACTCCCTCCGTCTAAGAATAAATATCTTAGGTTTTTTCAAATTAGGATGAATCTCTATACCAAATAGTGTCTAGATTCATTTAAATTCTAATAAATTTGAGACATCTATTTTAGGACGGAGGGAGTATTTCACTCGAAGTTCCTGTAATACAACGTGGAGAAGGCAATTTTTATCAGCACGGTTCGCTGTACTGGGTAACTCAACCTTCATTGACCAACCACTAATAAGTAATAACCTTTGTTAAAAAAAAGTAATAACCAGCTATTTCAATATTTGAGAGTACACTGGTACACCTTTTCATTTTTTTTGAAACGACGCAAAAGCTTTGCCTATATATTGATAAAGGAGGAACAAAACGGGGAGCCTATGTCACATCCTAATATTTTGAAAATTGGGACTACAATTTTTTTTTGCATTTGCATTGCATTGGCATAGCATTTTGCATTCATGGAAAATTTTGAATTGAAAAACCTCATATATAAACCCTATTTTGAGTTACTAAAATACACCTACAAAGGATTATGCAAGGAATTAAAAATCCACTATTTGCAAACTAGTGGAAATGATGCAAAAATGATCCACTGAATTTTAGAAAAATTTGAAAACAAAAATCAATTCAATTGGATTATCTATTAAAAAGTTATAAAAGAAAAAAGAAAAAAAGAAAAATGAATAAAAGTAAAAGAACAAAAAAAAAACTAACTAACCTAAACTACCCGGCCCAGCCCACCTGTCCAGTCTACCCTATCTGCCGCGCGCCTTCCCCACGAGCAGCGCATAGCAGCAGAGGCCAGAGCAGCCCGGCCAAAAGCACCCCGCAGCAGCCCACTCCGCTCCCCTTCTTCCCTATGCCGCTGCCAGGTGGACCCCACCTGGTCTTCTCCTACCTCGCGACCGAGACCGAGCCCAACACGCTGCAGCGACCGCACGATTTCCTCCGCCAAATCCGCATGGATTGTTGAGATTTTTGCCCCTCTTTCCGCACAGGAACCACCCCATAAATCCCTGCCTCCGTCCCCTTTGTTCTGTTTCGATTTTTCTTGAAACCCTAGCCCCAGATCGAGATCGATCCGATCGCCGCAGGTGGAGCTCACTGGACGTTCCCAAACTCGTGGTTCCCGTCGCCCCCGACCCTCTCTTTTCCGTCCGACCTCTCCCTCTCACTTGACCGCATCGCCCTGACCACCTCTTCCCCGTGCAGGAGCAGCCGACCGCGCCCAATTCCTCGCTGGAGCACCGCCGACGCCGCCCGTCTCCAGCCGTCTGCCTCTGTCGCCCGAGGAAGCAATCCACCGCGCCGAGGCCACCAACCTTCTCGCCATCTTCCCCCGCATCTCGGTGACAAGCTCCCCGCCATCAAAGCCCACCAGAACGCCGTCATCCTCCGCCGTCTGAGCCTCCGCCGTCTCCCACATACCTCGCCGGTGAGTCTCGTCCGGGACAACGTCAGCCGTCCGATCCTCCTCGAATCCAACGGCCCACGTTCTTTTCCCGCGAAGTGCGGCCATCGAGGTTCTCGCCACTTGTCTGCCCGCGTCACAAGTCAGCGCCTGGTCAGCCGCGCATCCAATCACAGCGGGCCGCGTGGCAAGCCTGTCTGCTGACCGTGTAATAATATTTTAAAATAGTCAAAATATTTGCAGAACTTGTAAAATTCGTAGAAAATTTATTATAGCTCAGGAAAATACAAATAAGATATCCCTGGATTCAGAATAATGTGTATAATATTATCATGCAATAAAATTCGCAGTTTGACCAACGTATATTTTCTGTATTATTTAAATCTCTTTAATGGTAAATAATTCATAGGAAAATATCCACAACTCCAAAATTGGCAAATTTGGTGTCTATGGATTCAGAAAATTGTAATCTACATCACTGTATCATTGGTTTATTTTGGTACAGTAGAAAATAATTATCTATTATTAAATCACTTAAATTGGTATTTTGGCTATAACTTTTAATCTACAAATCATTTTAAGGTGAAACCAGTGGCAAATGAAAGCTATGAACATTACCTATCCAGTAGGATGGTTTCCATAATTTTATGAAACTATTCTATACTGAAAGTATTTAGAATTCATTAATGCCTATTAAAAGCCTATTTGTTTAATGGAAAATGTTTATGGAAAGCTTTTAAGCTTGTTTCTCTTTTATAAAATGCATGCATACTGTTTTTTTTGTGCTGCTCTACTGTATGATTGATTGTGTTTATTTTTTTCGCGATAGATTGCGAGGAGTGCAGAGTGTGTGATTGCTACGAGTGCTTGAACGACTTCAACTACAGCCAAGGAAAGTAGGTGCTACTTTGTTCATAATGTTGTCCTACTATTTTCAATGCATTGTCGTGTATATTGTAGATGCATGTGTAGGATAATACTATCGCTATGCTATGTCCTATTATGTGGTAGGGCTTTCCTTGTAGATGAACCACCGTTGGTAGATGTGCTTAGCCATGCTTTGATGAACGAGGGCTGGGTTACATCACCGAAAGTTGTTTCTAAATGTGTTGGTTTGCGAAAACTAAAACAACTTAATCAATGAAACTCCTGGGTGTGATGGGATTGATAATTTTTGATGGTATCATTGTGGAAAGGCACCCAGGTATCAAGAGAAAATGATTGGCTTCTTTATTTTGTAGCTTACGTGTACAACCATGTGCTAATAATGGAACGGGCGGTTGGTTGGACTTAGTAGGTTGTGGTAACTCGAACCCGCGTATCCAGAGGTGTAGAATTTTGGTAGGTTGGACCGGTGCGCGTCGGGATTGTTGAGCTACTTCCCGAACGGTCTCTTCTTGGACTTCTCTCTATCATCACCCAATATGAGAGTGATGGTACGAGTCGGGCTGGCCAAGTTATATGGGTAAAGTGTACTAACCACTGCAGGGTGTATAAACTAATCGATTAGCCGTGTCCCCGGTTATGGACGTCTGAGTTTCCTGATATTGATTCCATGACATGTTTCTCGCTCATTCTAATTTCATAATTGCTTTAATGTTGTTGGGTTAACTTAATTGGCATCTTTTCAAAGAAAATCAAAAACTGTTTATGAAAGTAGGACAAGGGTATTTGTAAATGCAAGCTAGCCACAACTCCACCTGCCAAATATGCATGTAGATGTTAGCACTGTTATCTCCTTTAATAGCTCTACTTGCCATACATTCCATGTATTGACCTTCGGGGATGCTACGTTTCATGTTGCAGGATATTCCGATTCTGAGTAATCGATATAGGCCACGGTACCCCCACTCGCCACTTGTTCACTTATGGGCAATTTGAAGAATGGAGGATTTGCTTTATTTATGTTGCTACCTAAATAATTTGAGCTAGCCTTGAGCTAAGCTTTTATTGTAATAATGGTACTCTAGATCTTCGTTATTTATGATACACAGATAATTTGCTATGTTATTCATCTTATTCTATTGTGGGCCAATGAACCGATCCAGGGATTGGCATGTCACATAGAAGTTACGATTTTTTCAGAACCGTGGTGTTACAAGATGGTATCAGAGACCGTGTGTCGACTGTAGGATCGTGACCTAGGTTTGGAATAGGAAAGCCATATGAAATTATAAACCCTATTTGATTCTATCTATTCTCTTCTTACACTTCTTTCTAGTATCTCTTATCATTTCAATTCTCATACTCTTCTCTTTTATGATATAGAAGGAAGGCTCTCCCTAGCAATGAACTCATAATTTTATACTTATTAGATTCTTGTAATCCTTCATCTATATTTTCTAATCTTGTCTTGTTCAAACCTGTTGATGACCCCTTGTGCAAGATTAAAGAATAGATAGATGATGACCACCATATAGTTTTGATATGACTCCGTTTAGAAATAGCAATCGATCATTGCAAGAACTTGTGTGGTAGTCATTTTATTATGTTTAGGTTGTTCTATTTGTTACTTTAAAGTTCTAGAATATTTTTGAGAGATTTTATAATATGTTAATACAGGTTTTGATTAGAAATTCGTGATAGTTTTGCTGCAGTTTTCTGCTGAACCAGCTGTACTGTACCATTTTTCATATTTATTTGGTAACCGGGAAAAATATAAAAAAATAGGATTTGGTGCGAAACTTTCTGTACTATATGTACAAAAATTGGCTAAAATTCCTGATGAGTTTAAGGTGCCCAGAAAAAAATTCGTGAACGCTGCTGTAGTTTCAGGACAGATTCTGTCCATTGCTTTTATGATTGTAGGTTCACCCCCCAAATGAATATTAGTCAATGGAAACTATTTTGTGGTTGTTATGCCACTAAAACAAAACTTCCGGAACATAAATGAAACTATTTTGGATTGAGTGTTGTTTGTGATGATTGTTTGCTTGTGTGTCAATTGCTTGTTGCATATAGTTATGGGTAGTATTACTTCTCTAGTCTTTCTATCTATAACTTATCTATGTTGTCCCAACAGATGCCACCTCGCCGTCAACCTACTGAGATGGAGCAGCTTATGGCAGCTCAAGCACAACTAACCCAAGTGATGACCCAATTCATGGAAGCTCACAACAACAACAACAACAACAACAACAACAATGGGAACAACCAGCCCCAGGAGGATGCTCTCACCAGGTTTCTGAAACTAAGGCCAGCGAAGTTCTCAACTGCAGCGGAACCAATGATTGCTCTCGACTGGTTGAGTTCAGTCAATAAGGATCTGGTGACTGTTGGATGCACTGATGCTGAGAAGGTGAGATTTGCCGCTCACCTACTGGAGGGACCAGCCGCTTCTTGGTGGGATACTTTCCAGATCACCCACCCACTGGACATTGTTACTTGGGCAATGTTTGAGGAAGGTTTCAAGACCAACCACGTGTCTTTAGGAGTTCTGAGCCTGAAGAGGAAGGAATTTCGCAACCTGCGCCAGACCAACCGCATTGTGGCTGAGTATATCGAGGAGTTCAACAACCTATCTCGTTATGCACCTGAGGATGTTGACACTGATGCCAAAAGGAGAGAGAGGTTCCTGGATGGCCTCAGTGATGAGCTTTCTGTACAGCTGTTAGTGGTCTATTCCCCAACTTTCCAAGAACTAATGGATAAGGCCAGAATTCTGGAGGGAAAACACAAGCAAGTGGAAAGACGCAAGAGGAAGAACAACGATCACAACTCGGGATCACACCATAAGCGTACCAACCATGATGGTAATGGTAATTCTGGACATCACAAGCATGGAGGAAATGGACACAACCACAATGGAGGCAATGGACACAATTTAGGAGGCAATAATGGCCATAACCATCACTATCAGAAGAAGGATATTAGTCAAGTGATATGCTTCAAGTGAAACCAGAAGGGACACTATGTTGATAACTGCCCGGAGAAGAAGAGTGAAGCTGGAGCCAAGCCGGATTCACCTCCAAAGGCAACTGTGAACCATGTGAACATGGGGAAAGCACTCAATAAGCCATGCCGTGTGACTAGTAAGTTCTCGCTAATTTATGCATCACGCTCGTAATGTTTTCAATACTTGTGCACCATGTTCATTCATATTGAGGCATTCATGGATAAGAATAGTTACATATGAAGTTACTTAGAGGAGTTGATGAAGAGAACCCACTGGAAAGGATTGATAGCTAGCACAAGATTCCACAATTAAGTATTAGATGTTGGAGATGCCAAGTTCAGTTTTCTTAAGGGGGTTAGCCTCGACAATAACACCCATAACCTTGCTATCCATTCCGAATCTCGGGACGAGATTCATCTTAAGGGGGTTAGTCTGTCACATCCCAAGATTTTGAAAATTGGGACTACAATTTTTTTTTGCATTGGCATAGCATTTTGCATTCATGGAAAATTTTGAATTGAAAAACCTCATATATAAACCCTATTTTGAGTTACTAAAATGCACCTACAAAGGATTATGCAAGGAATTAAAAATCCACCATTTGCAAACTAGTGGAAATGATGCAAAAATGATCCTAAGATGACCCACTGAATTTTAGAAAAATTTGAAAACAAAAATCAATTCAATTGGATTATCTATTAAAAAGTTATAAAAGAAATAAGAAAAAAAGCAAAATGAATAAAAGTAAAAGAAACAAAAAAAACTAACTAACCTAAACTACCCGGCCCAGCCCACCTGCCCCGCCTACCCTATCTGCCGCGCGCCTTCCCCACGAGCAGCCTTGTAGCGTGAACCCAGGCCAGCGTCGGCCCAGCAGAGCACCCCGCAGCAGCCCACTCCGCTCCCCTTCTCCCCTGTGCCGCTGCCAGGCGGACCCCACCTGGTCTTCTCCTACCTCGCGACCGAGACCGAGCCCAACACGCTGCAGCGACCGCACGATTTCCTCCGCCAAATACGCATGGACTGTTGAGATTTTTGCCCCTCTTTCCGCACAGGAACCACCCCATAAATCCCTGCCTCCGTCCCCTTTGTTCTGTTTCAATTTTTCTTGAAACCCTAGCCCCAGATCGAGATCAATCTGATCGCCGCCGGTGGAGCTCACTGGACGTTCCCAAACTCGTGGTTCCCGTCGCCCCGACCCTCTCTTTTCCGTCTGACCTCTCCCTCTCACTTGACTGCATCGCCCTGACCACCTCTTCCCCGTGCAGGAGCAGCCGACCGCGCCCAATTCCTCGCCGGAGCACCGCCGACGCCGCCCGTCTCCAGCCGTCTGCCTCTGTCGCCTGAGGAAGCAATCCACCGCGCCGAGGCCACCAACCTTCTCGCCATATTCCCTCGCATCTCGGTGACAAGCTCAACGCCGTCGAATCCCACCAGAACGCCGTCATCCTCCACCGTCGCCCACATACCTCGCCGGTGAGTCTCGTCCGGGACAACGTCAGCCGTCCGATCCTCCTCGAATCCAACGGCCCACGTTCTTTTCCGCAGCGAAGGGGTACTGGCCACTGAGGTTCTGCCACTTGTCCTGCCGCGTCAGCACGCCCTGAGTCAGCGCCTGGTCAGCCGCGCATCCAATCACAGCGGGCCGCGTGGCAAGCCTGTCTGCTGACCGTGTAATAATATTTTAAAATAGTCAGAATATTTGCAGAACTTGTAAAATTCGTAGAAAATTGATTATAGCTCAGAAAAATACAAATAAGATATCCCTGGATTTAGAATAATGTGTAGAATATTATCATGCAATAAAATTAGTAGTTTGACCAATGTATATTTTCTGTATTATTTAAATCTCTTTAATGGTAAATAATTCATAGGAAAATATCCACAACTCCAAAATTGGCAAATTTGGTGTCTATGGATTCAGAAAATTGTAATCTACATCACTGTATCATTGGTTTATTTTGGTACAGTAAAAAATAATTATCTATTATTAAATCACTTAAATTGGTATTTTGGGTATAACTTTTAATCTACTAATCATTTTAAGGTGAAACCAGTGGCAAATGAAAGCTATGAACATTACCTATCCAGTAGGATGGTTTCCATAATTTTATGAAACTATTCTATACTAAAAGTATTTAGAATTCATTAATGCCTATTAAAAGCCTATTTGTTTAATGGAAAATGTTTATGGAAAGCTTTTAAACTTGTTTCTCTTTTATAAAATGCATGCATACTGTTTTTTTTTGTGCTGCTCTACTGTATGATTGATTGTGTTTATTGTTTTTCGCGATAGATTGCGAGGAGTGCAGAGTGTGTGATTGCTACGAGTGCTTGAACGACTTCAACTACAACCAAGGCAAGTAGGTGCTACTTTGTTCATAATGTTGTCCTACTATTTTCAATGCATTGTCGTGTATGTTGTAGATGCATGTGTAGGATAATACTATCGCTATGCTATGTCCTATTATGTGGTAGGGCTTTCCTTGTAGATGAACCACCGTTGGTAGATGTGCTTAGCCATGCTTTGATGAACGAGGGCTGGGTTACATCACCGAAAGTTGTTTCTAAATGTGTTGGTTTGCAAAAACTAAAACAACTTAATCAATGGAACTCCTGGGTGTGATGGGATTGCTAATTTTTTGTGGTATCATTACGGAAAGGCACCCAGGTATCAAGAGAAAATGATTGGCTTCTTTATTTTGTAGCTTACGTGTACAACCATGTGCCAATAATGCAATGGGTGGTTGGTTGGACTTAGTAGGTTGTGGTAACTGAACCCGCGTATCCAGAGATGTAGAATTTTGGTAGGTTGGACCGGTGCGCGTCGGGATTGGGGAGCTACTTCCCGAACGGTCTCTTTTTGGACTTCTCCCTATCATCACCCAGTATGAGAGTGATGGTACGAGTCGGGCTGGCCAAGTCACATGGGTAAAGTGTACTAACCCCTGCAGGGTGTATAAACTAATCGATTAGCCGTGTCCCCGATTATGGACGTCTGAGTTGCCTGATATTGATTCCATGACATGTTTCTCGCTCATTCTAATTTCATAATTGCTTTAATGTTGTTGGGTTAACTTAATTGGGATCTTTTCAAAGAAAATTAAAAACTGTTTATGAAAGTAGGACAAAGATATTTGTAAATGCAAGCTAGCCACAGCTCCACCTGCCAAATATGCATGTAGATGTTAGCACTATTGTCTCCTTTAATAGCTCTACTTGCCATACATTCCATGTATTGACCTTCGGGGCTGCTACGTTTCATGTTGTAGGATATTTCGATTCTGAGTAATCGATATAGGCCACGGTACTCCACTTGGCACTTGTTCACTTGTGGGCAATTTGAAGAATGAAGGATTTGCTTTATTTATGTTGCTACCTGAATAATTTGAGCTAGCCTTGAGCTAAGCTTTTATTGTAATAATGGTACTCTGGATCTTCGCTATTTATGATACACGGATATTTTGCTATGTTATTCATCTTATTCTATTGTGGGCCAATGAATCGATCCAGGGATTGGCATGTAACATAGAAGCTACGGTCTTTTCAGAACCGTGGTGTTACAAACTCGAGAGCTCCTAAATCTATGGACACATTGAGTCACTCAATTGCTCCTATTACCCATTAAGTTCACCCATCAAGTTTTATTAGAGAAATTGGAATGAATGAGACTTTTCAACTGCGTCAAGAGAAGTTACTCATAATTGTCCATTACCGGGGACACGGCTAAGTACTTAGTTCATAAACCATCTGCAGAGGCTAGTACACTTTACCCACAAGACCCGATCAACCCCTTTTGTGAGAAGACTAGGACGAGACCTTTGGGAAACAGAATCATGAGCCTAACTCCGGACCGTACCATCATATCAACACCTACATCTGCTAGTCACGGTAGGACATGATCCCATAACTTACTCAGTCAAGTCAGAGCCCATATGACATGTGGTTGTACATGGAAGTTACTAATCATGACCGTCTATTATCCCTCTGAAGCCTGGGTGGCAATCCCCACCAAAATCCACACTCGATGACCCAATCAATGCCATTCCACCTAGGTGATTCATTGATTAAGTGGTTTTCATTTAAGCAAAACGTAATCCTTCTCATACACATATGTATCATGAAAACCACCCACGCAACTAATAGCATGGCTAAGCATCTACAATACGATGGCTATCAAGGAATCAACTGGGGTCTATGACAATTCTATTGGGTACTCACACCATAGCATAGCCTATATAATATAAAACAT
The DNA here is from genome assembly GCA_030063025.1 of Avena longiglumis. Lineage (NCBI taxonomy): Eukaryota > Viridiplantae > Streptophyta > Magnoliopsida > Poales > Poaceae > Avena > Avena longiglumis. The sequence continues at coordinate 124,624,510 of CP125973.1, read as the reverse complement.
TTTCTTCAATGCAAGCTACTGAAAACTAAATGCATAATAAAACAATAGGAGGTTCATAATAGTGACACTTGCCAATACAATTCAAATGTATTGACCATTCGTGGCTGCAACTTTTCATGTTGCAGGTAATTTCGACGACAAGTAAGGTTATCGTTTAGGTTGCGAATCTCCACTCAGCGAGTTGCCTGTGGTGTGATGGTGCCTTTATCTATTGTTTATTTGTTGAACTATGATATTTGAGCTAGCTGTGAGCTAAGAAACTTGTAATATTTATTTTCTTGGATCAATCGTTGTAATAATGTGACGCATTGATACTCTTTTATTCATCGAAACTGTGTGTGCTAGCTAATCGATCCCAGGGACTAGCACTGTAAACACATGATCCAATTCTTAACGGGTTGGATCGCTTCAGCCTAAGCCATCAAAAAGAAAAAAAGAAAGGACCGGCTACATCCAAGAAAATATTAACCCATGCGGATTGCCAGGATAAGAGAACACGAATCAACTCGCGATATCCGCAAGATCTTTAGCACCGGCTAAGATCCAAAATTTTCCTTTCTCCTTGATTCTTTTCATGAGGTCCGTGAAAGGGTTCGTAGCATGGAAAACAAAAAAATTCTACCACATGAACACACAATCAAGATCTAATCTATGATCAAGCCAAGATCTATCTACTAGATTGTAGCAACGAGTCGATAGAATACTAACCCTCGAAGATCCAAAGCGGTTAATGAGAGCAGATTCTCGTGGGTGATGTAGTCGTACACTTCCGATCTCAAGATCGCGTAGACGATCCTTCCGGCGCTGCGTTCCGGCAGCGCTTCCGTAGTTGGTCACACGTTACTCGATGAAGACATTCCTCTCCCTTGTTCCAGCAGGCAACGAAGGTTGTAGCACTCTCCTCGTGATTCCGGCAGCACGGCGGCGTGGTACCGGAAGTAGAGGGGAGATCGCGCAGGGCTTTGCCTTAAGCCGGAGCGAATATGGTGGAGTATGAGAGAGGGCCTTGGCGATCTAGGGTTTAGAGGCACCAAGGGGAGGGCTTGGCCGGCGGCTAGGGTTTGGGGAAACCCTAACTCGGCGACTTAGAGGATGCCCTAGGCGGCGCCTGCACTAGAGGTGGCCGACGACTTGGGGCTAGGGTTTGGGGTGTGAGAGGTGTAGGTAGAGGGGGCACCCCTGTCCCTTCTTTTATAGGTGGGAGGGAGGCGGCTAGGAGGAGGGAGTCCTCCTCCAACTCCTCCTCCTTGGCCGGCGGGTGGAGGGAGTGGGACTTCCTCCCCAAGTAGGTTTCCTACTCTCCCTCCACCAAGCAAACTTGTCGTTTGACTTTTTCAAATTGGCGTTTGACTTTCAAACTAGGATTTGATTTCTCCCTTTATTTTTGCTCACCTAGTACATGATGCAACCATTCCAACTTGTTATGACACATTCATGTACCCTTCCCCTCCGGAGTGCCGGACCTTCCGGACCCTTCTAGAATATTCCCGGTGAAAACACCGGAATCATTCCCCAACTCCGAAATAGGACTTTCCTTATATGAATCTTATTCTCCGGACCATTCCGGATCTCCTCGTGATATCCCGGATCCCATCCGAGACTCCGAACAACATTCGGTCTCTTACTCATCATTCCATAACTACTCAACAACATCGAATCCTTAAGTGTGTCTCCTCACGGTTCGTGAATTATGCGGACATGATCGAGACACTTCTCCGATCAATAACCAATAGAGGAATCTGGAAATTCATATGTCTCCCACATATTTATACGATTACTTTGCGATCGAATGAACCACTTACATACGATACCAATTTCCCTTTATCTCACGATAGTTTACTTATCCGAGGTTTTGATCGTCGGTATCTCTGCATACCTAGTTCAACCTCGTTACTGATAAGTACTCTTTTCTCGTTCTAGTGATATGTGATCCCTTGTGAGCCAGTCACATGCTTGCAAGTTAATTGGATGACATTCCACCGAGAGGTCCTAGAGTATATCTATCCGTCATATGCATGGACAAATCCCACTCTTGATCCATGTGCCTCAACCCATACTTTCCGAACACTCAATGCCACCTTTATAGCCACCCAGTTACGGTGTGGTGTTTGATGTCATCAAAGCATCCTTTTGGTGATGGTGATTAACATGATCTCATGGTCGAAGGAATTAGGTTACTATGTATCAGAAAGCTTATAGCAAATGAACTATATTAAATGACTTTATCTTTATGCTATGCTTAACTATAGGAGTATGTCCATCACATCATTCTCCTAATGATATGACCCTGTTGTTAATAACATCTCTATGTTCATGATCAGGAAACCATGATCATATATTAACCAACAAGCTAGTTTAACAAGAGGCTTTACTAGGGACTCTTTTATGTTTACAAATCACACAAGTATTAATGTTTCCTGTTAATACAATTATAGCATGGTATGTAAACATTTATCATAAGTATAAAGATATGATAATAAACACTTTATTATTGCCTCTTGGGCATATCTCCAACAGTCTCCCACTTGCACTAGAATCAATAATCTAGTTTCAAACCTTTGTGTATTCAACACCTATGGCTTTCTGGTGTCGTATATACACGATTGCTAGTGGTCAACTGATCTCCGGATCTGACACTTCCAGATCCGTGTGTAATTGCATGTCTTTGCGTCTCTACGCATCACTCATTCTCTAATGAGATGGCTTTGTACAAATTTGGTCCTTTGGTGTGACCTTTAGTTCTTTGGGGTTAAAACATGTTGATAATATTGTCGTACAATATATCTTCATAGTATTATCCCTGCTGTGAACTACACTTAGTTTGATAGCAAACTACTTGACACAAATGCCCTCTTTTGCTGCTATAACAGCAGTTATATATTTAGCATTTTGTTGTAGTATCTATCACAATGTCTCAACTTTGGAACTCATCCAAATCCATTATGGAACTTACTTTCCATCATATTGTGCCACCCTTAGTTTAGATTGAGATAAACTTAATTTGTACTTTGTGACAAAACTAGTATCAATGTAATTCATTTACAATGAACTAACCATCTATTTGTCACTTCTACAAAATAATATATTCTTATTTCTTTTACAATATCATAAGAATATCTTTACTATTGTCCAATAATCATCTTATGAATCATTCTGGTATACGCTCATAACATTTAGAGCATAGGACATATCTGGATTTGTACACACCACATCATGATTGATAAAATACTCTTTATGATTTCATACATCAAGTATCAATCTATACTTGAATCTTTGTTTCACTTACCAAGTGTCAATACACTTGAATATATCATCAATATTGAACTCATTCAATCCTTTCTGTGCGACAAGAACCTTTCTTGTAGTTTCTATATTGAACTCATTCAATATATCATCTACGTACTTTCGGCACAACCATATTAGCGTCTATTGATGCCAAATATTCGGGTTTTGCCTAAGTCTTTCATCGAGATGAAATTCTTATCCTATATTAATAAAAGATACATCATTTCCAATCAACAATATGTCTTCCATATAATGTATTAGAAACATGTCTTAGTGCTCCCACTTAATTTCTTGCAAATGCAAGCATCTTCATCGTCTCCGACGAATTTAAACTCCTTTAACAGTTTCATCATATTGAAGATTCCGACTCCGCAATGCTTACTTAAACAATTGAAGTTTGCATATGCTTTTAGCATCCTTTGAATTAACAAAACCCTATGGACCGTGTTATGCACATGTCCTAGGTAACAATTCTATTAGAAGAACTTGTTTTGCTTATTCAACTACCACATAACAAAATTATATGTAGTGGTTGCTACATTAATCCGTCTAGACTAAATATCGCTATGAAAAATCAAATCTTGTCATAGTCAACCTTTGGACATTGTTGTGAACTCTTTCCCAACATGTCGACTATTTCATAGATGTGCAACATCCATGTCTATTTCTTTATAGATACAAACACAACTATAAGGTCTTACACATTTCTCGAGGGTCCTTCAAGTTCAAAACTTGATTTCTCGTGTATGGAACTATCACGGATTTTATGGCTTCAAGCCATTTTACGGAGTCAGGGCCCATCATCGCTTCTTTGCATGTAGTCTGTTCATTATTCTCAAATAATAATTCAACCCTCAAATCTTGGTATTTGATTGTTTACTCGACCTACTTGGTTCAATTGAAACTTTGACCTCCGTGACCACAACCTTTGAGGCACGTGAGCCATGAGCATTGTTGCTGCCTCCGGAACAGTTTTCGGTGCTGCGCAACTTTGCACATATAGCTAATGTTCTTTTAACCTTGTCAAAGTTCTATTGTCCTCCCACTTAACTTTTCACGGAAAATTCCTTCTCAAAGAAACTTGACGTTCTAAGCGACAAACACTTTTGTCTTCGGTGTTATGGAGGAATACTCAACTATTATTCAAAATAACATACAAAGATATGTTCATCCGATTTTCATTGCAAACATCATTCTTATGCATAGCATACCAATTTTTAATAAAGGACAACTTGGGTTTAATCCCAAACCATAACTTTATATGGTGTCAATTCAACGGATTATGATGAAGCTCTTTTCAGTGGAAAAATGGTAGTCTCTCAAGCTTTTAATATTTAAAATATAATGGCAGTTTTATGAATTACACCTTTGATCTTACCATGTCAAACAAGGTTTAATTACATATCTCGAACGCTCCATACTCTTATGGTGTTTCGGGAAATGCAAATTCACGGAACGATTCCTCAAATCTTAGGTATTATGCTAAACTTGTAACTCAAATATCTTCCTTTATGATCTTATCATAAACTATTTATATTCTTGTTACAATGATTTTGCACTTCATCTTGAAACTCTTTGAACCTTTCAAATGTTTCATACTTCATCCTTATTAAGTAAATATTCATATATTCACTCAAATTTTCGGAGAAATCATATGAAGTTGAAAGCCATCGCTCTTGACTACACATAATGAACTTCATACAACAATATGTACAAGTTCCAATAAGCTAGTCATTCGTTCCCTTTTGGCCTATGAACGAAGTTTTAATTATCTCTAGGAAAGTTTCACAAGCGTCATTTGATCAAAAATCAAAATACTCCAAAATTCCATTCACATGGATTTTCTTCATGTTTTCTTTCCAATATAATTTAAACGGCGATGTCACTTCCTAAGTGATCTTTCAATCAATCTGTCTTTCTACATTTTTAGCACTAGTTTTATGGATGTAATTTCTCCAACGAGATTTGTAAATCATCCATCTTTTATGGATTATGACAATTATTTGAACAACCTTTTGTTCTCATAATACCTGATAAAACAAATCTTGAAGACAAGTTTTGATGTTTAACGAGCAACACAATAACCCTTTATTTGTTCTCGATGAACATCATCACATATTATTTTGCTAGTTACTTAGGACATTGTAGTTCATGAATTCTGTTGTTTCGTATGACGATTCATACCAACAAATTCAGTATCCAATACTTAAGAACCATATTTATTTAACAAGCAAATAATACAACCATAACGCGTATATCCTCTATATACCTAAGCTGAACAATTCTAGTCTTTTCTTTTCTGCCATATATTTATGAGATTCTCTTTCAGTATTTCTTTTCCTGTTTGAAATAATCTATCAACATCAATAGTGGAGCCATATACATGACACATAGTCCAAAGCATGTATAGTAAAATACCAATGTCTTTGGACTTGCACTTTGAAGTAGATCACCATCATCAAATGTTTGGTGTTCTTTCAAATTCCTTTCTTTAGTAATATCTTGGTGTAGTAAACATTTTACCGACATCAAATATTCAACCTTATCATGGAATTATCCATGATCAAGCTACTCTTAGCTTATAACGGTGAATCGCGAGTATAATGTTGGTCTCCAAAACCTTTTGGAGGTTTAGGACAACTAGTGTCTCCAACCTTTTGCAAATTCTCATCAAATATGAGAACATGACCTTTGCCATATTATACTCTATCATGTTGCAACCAAAACTTCGTATCACAATATCTTCCACACATCATGGTTTCTGAAACAACTCTTTCAGATCCTAGATAACCTTGATATTAAGACAATCCTTTGAATATCAAGAATCATGGAGATAAACATGATACTCATACACTAACACTTGGAATTGTCACTCTTGATTTAATACCAATTATTAAACTTCATGGAGTAACCAGAACTTCACTGAAAGTTTGCAATAGGACTTTTAAACTTTAGATTAACACTTCAAAAACAATACGATACCAGTTCTTAAAGTAACTAACCAGAATTCTATAGTTCTATCATCTCAATTATAACTAAGCGCAAGGTGGTAAACGGATGCCAATGACTACAACAATTATGCAAATTCACTTTGATTTAATTTATGATAAATAGTGTTCAACTTTTAATCATATTGTCGTTGAACTCCCACTCAAAACAATATCCCTCACATTGTTTTAGTGATCACACGAACCAAATCCACCACATCAAAACCGATCATCACGAGAGTTGATGTAACTTCAATGGCGAACAATCAACATGTTCATCATATCTACTATATGACTCATGCTTTACCTTTCGGTGATCCGTGTTCCAAGACCATGTTTGTACATGCTAGGCTCGTCAAGATCAAACCTTAGCTTTCGCATGAGCAAATCTGGCTTGCTCACGTTGTATACACTCACAGAATCTAACACACCCAATCATCACATGGTGCTTCGAAACAACGAGCTTTAGCAACGGTGCTTACTAAGGATGAACACTTTAAAACTTGAAATTGTGTGCTTGAGGGATCATCTTATAATGCTACCATCGTGAACTAAGCAATACAAGATGCATAAAAGGATTAACATCATATGTAATTCATAATATGTGATATGATATGGCCTTTCTTCTTGTGCTTCCGATCTCCATCTTCAAGCACAAACATGATCTCCATCATCACCGGTGTGGCGTCAAGGTCAATGGCGCCGCTTCATGGTTGTCGTCCACTAGCATCAACTATTACAACTTCTTTGAATAGACATGCATGTCTTAATGGAATTTAAAGACAACCATATGAAGCCTGCCGGTTGCCAACTTACAATAAGGAACATTTCACACATCAAATATAATCACAATCATGGCCATATCACATCACAACACACCCCTGCAAAACAAAGTTAGACGCCTCTAATTTTCTTTGCATGTTTTACGTGGTTTGGGGTTTTCAATAAGTGTCGTTCCAACTCACGAACAAGAACCACAACATTGATACTAGTATTGTCAATCACCCGTTGTAAATTGAATCTTAACTATGTTGGGAGAAACAGGCATCCACAAAGCCACTTATGCAATACAAGTCGCATGTCAAGCGTGGAGCAAGTCTCATGAACGATGTAATGTAAGGTTAGCCCGGGCCGCTTCATCCCACCATCCCGCAAGATGCAAAGTACACAAGAAACAATCGACAACAAAAGCATCAATGCCCACAATGACCATGGTGTTCTGCTCGTGCAACAGATCTACATATAGACACAGCTCTGATACCACTGAAGGGGTTCGTAGCATGGAAAACAATAATTTTCTACCGCATGAACACACAATCAAGATCTAATCTATGATCAAGCCAAGATCTATCTACTAGATTGTAGCAACGAGTCGATAGAATACTAACCCTCGAAGATCCAAAGCGGTTAACGAGAGCAGATTCTCGTGGGTGATGTAGTCGTACACTTACGATCTCAAGATCGCGTAGACGATCCTTCTGGCGTTGCGTTCCGACAGCGCTTCCGCAGTCGGTCACACGTTCGGTACTCGATGAAGACCTTCCTCTCCATTGTTCCAGCAGGCAGCGGAGGTTGTAGCATTCTCCTCGTGATTCCGGCAGCACGACGGCGTGGTACCAGAAGTAGAGGGGAGATCTCGCAGGGCTTCGCCTTAAGCCGGAGCGAGTATGGTGGAGTATGAGAGAGGTCCTTGGCAATCTAGGGTTTAGAGGCACCAAGGGGATAGCTTGGACGGTGGCTAGGGTTTGGGGAAACCCTAACTCGGCGACTTACAGGATGCCCTAGGCGGCGGCTGCACTAGAGGTGGCCAGCGACTTGGGGCTAGGGTTTGGGGTGTGAGAGGTGTAGGTAGAGGGGGCACCCCTGCCCCTTCTTTTATAGGTGGGAGGGAGGCGGCTAGGAGGAGGGAGTCCTACTCCAACTCCTCCTCCTTGGCCGGCGGGTGGAGGGAGTGGGACTTCCTCCCCAAGTAGGTTTCCTACTCTCCCTCCACCAAGCAAACTTGTCGTTTGACTTTTTCAAATTGGCGTTTGACTTTCAAACTAGGATTTGATTTCTCCCTTTATTTTTGCTCTGCGATGACACCTAGTACATGATGCAACCATTCCAACTTGTTATGACACATTCATGTACCCTTCCTCTCCGGAGTGCCGGACCTTCCGAACCCTTCTAGAACATTCCCGGTGAAAACACCGGAATCATTCCCCAACTCCGAAATAGGACTTTACTTATATGAATCTTATTCTCCGGACCATTCCGGATCTCCTCGTGATATCCCGGATCCCATCCGAGACTCCGAACAACATTCGGTCTCTTACTCATCATTCCATAACTACTCAACAACATCGAATCCTTAAGTGTGTCTCCCTACGGTTCGTGAATTATGCGGACATGATCGAGACACTTCTCCGATCAATAACCAATAGAGGAATCTGGAAATTCATATGGCTCCCACATATTTCTACGATTACTTTTCGATCGAATGAACCACTTACATACGATACCAATTTCCCTTTGTCTCATGATAGTTTACTTATTCGAGGTTTTGATCGTCGGTATCTCTACATACCTAGTTCAACCTCACCGATAAGTACTCTTTTCTCGTTCCCGTGATATGTGATCCCTTGTGAGCCAGTCACATGCTTGCAAGCTAATTGGATGAGATTCCACCGAGAGGGCCCAGAGTATATCTATCTGTCATATGGATGGACAAATCCCACTCTTGATCCATGTGCCTCAACCCATACTTTCCGAACACTCAATGCCACCTTTATAGCCACCCAGTTACGGTGTGGTGTTTGATGTCATCAAAGCATCCTTCTGGTGATGGTGATTAACATGATCTCATGGTCGAAGGAATTAGGTTACTATGTATCAGAAAGCTTATAGCAAATGAACTATATTAAATGACTTGATCTTTATGCTATGCTTAACTATAGGAGTATGTCCATCACATCATTCTCCTAATGATATGACCCTGTTGTTAATAACATCTCTATGTTCATGATCAGGAAACCATGATCATATATTAACCAACAAACTAGTTTAACAAGAGACTTTACTAGGGACTCTTTTATGTTTACAAATCACACAAGTATTAATGTTTCCTGTTAATACAATTATAGCATGGTATGTAAACATTTATCATAACTATGAAGATATGATAATAACCACTTTATTATTGCCTCTTGGGCATATCTCCAACAGTCCGAAGGCATAGAAGATTTGTTATTAAAAACCCTCTCACTCCTTTCTTTCCAAATTTCCCAAGAGATGAGAATGATGGCGGTCCTTAGGCCTTTGGTGGAAGAAGAGGGCGTCTTGACGATGGCGTGCCAGTAATCCAGAACCTTATGACTGGTACACCTTTTCATAAAAGTCACCCTTTGAAAGGCTCGGCGGGCAGCCGCATGGCACATCTAGACTTTTGCACGTTCTGCTCTTCATGCTCATCCTTTCCACTGTCCACGATTTCCATCATATAGCAGCTTAATGTTGCCTTTCATGCAAGTGAGCTTAAGGTAATTAATACCATGTGTAACTGAGGCAGTACACACCGTGTCTAACCTAAAACTTTGCAATTGATGGAAAACAACGCAAAACTGGCGATACGAAATAGACCATGTAGTTAGGTGGCCCCTAAAAAATAGGTGTTTCATAATCTAAAGGGAAAATCACAACCTCCTGGAGAATGAAACACTATGCAAGTGACACCCGTACATAATATTTGTATCCCTACACATAGAATAAAACGGATATACAACACCCATATGAAATCTCGATTAAGTCTATTCTTCAATGATCATGTATACTCCTCGGGTTCTTCGTGGTAGCCATGTCTAGCAAAACTCTCCATGACTCTAATATATTGGTCACCAGAAAATCTCTTCATGGTTCTGTCCACCGCGTAGTCTCACGAGTTCCCGTAGAAGGTATGTGCGCCGAACTCATCCAGTACTCTTAAACTCATGTCACTATAGCTAGGTTGCTAGCATCTCTAGAAAGATATGTGTATACACAATGGAAGAACATACTTTTCCTACCACTTCATCTTCTACTCAAAATCCCATTGCCTTTCATTCCTATGTACATGAAGCCATCCATGCATATCAACTTCATGGATGACCTCTCTCCTCCTAGAGCAACAACCTCCTTCATTGTGAATTATTTTGAATCTAAGTGAGCTTACGAGTTCTCTCCCCGTTTCACTTGAAAGGTGTTACAAAATTACAATATAAAAGTGACCAATATGTATTCCATGGGGGTATGGATGCATCAATAACTCTGCCTTCACTCACCACCCACTAGCTAGCCAGTTTCATGATACTTATTACTAGACGGACAAGCGCGCTTCGCCGCGCCGTCTGCATGACGATGTCAAACTTGATGGTCGGTGTGGAGGGACTGGGAATGGAAGCAGTGGATTCGATATGAAGAGAGATGGAGACAAAGGAAGTGACATTCAACTAAACATCGATAAACTGAACATCGATAACGCTATCAAGGACGTGGACGGCGAATCAAGGTGGCAGGTTTCAGCGAGTTGGGAAGCGAAGAAGAGAAATATGACATGGTAGGGCAGGTTGGAAAGGGACACAGAAGGATAGTTTTACACCTGGTCCAAAAAAATTGTGTCAGCAAACAAAGGGATATTGTTTCAGGTAACTAAAATTAACAGCTATCAAAAATTCCAGCGATTCTACAAATGGAGGAGCCATATTGATCAAAGTGAAGATGGAACTCCTAGAAAAGCAAGAAAAAGAGGCCATGGGGAGAAGGTCATTCAGTGGGCTTATAGTTTCGAGGAAAATGAAATACTGTTTGCCATGAAAATATTGAAAATATATCTTTACAATCATGAAAGAGCTTTGCTTCTTGACCAACAGTCAGTCAACATATATAGCGCTAACATAAGAAAAAAAACATAATTTTTCGGCTAAGGTGATCCAGCAATGCTCGACCCGATGTTCTCCAACATCCTCATTAGTAAAATGAAATTACCATCATGTGCAGTCTCGGCCCGATGTTCTCCAAACAAATAATATTTTTAACACGATACCTCAAAAAGCTAATCAAATACTACTCCCGTTCCCAAATATAAGATGTTTTGATAGGCTAAAATAGACCACAAAACATCTTACATTTATGGACATAGGTGGTATGTTAGTTTAGCAGTTTTCCAAGTTTATTGAACAGACTATCTCGACTCCAATCTTCAAAACTCAAAAGGCTGATGGTAACGTCCATCTACACAGACAACATGTGAAAAGGGATACCACATGTCAAAAAACTCGAAGCTAATCATATCATAGGTTAGTTCCTTTACATCATATATCCTTTTATCACAATTATTACAGTGCAGTATACTTTCTAGATGTTACGAATGTATTCATTGCAGCTAATTGTTTTCTAGGACCATTGCTTTTATTCACATAATAATAGGCACTTCAACATTCATATTTACAAACCATGAGATAATTCGATTCCATACTTCTCCAAGAAACGAATGCCATGAGATAATACACACATTATGTGGTGCGCGAATAATCAAATAAAAACTCATGCAGCGGAACTAAATGTTTTTTTCCTAGAAACGAATGCCATGAGACAATACACACATTCATATTGAAGTACTGATCACACCTGCTTCCGGTGCGATCTCAGAGTTTCCGAAGCACTTGGGAGTATCCACGTCACCCCCTGCAATGAGTCCAAGCAAACATAAGCATCAGTTACCACTTCTAGCCACTCGATTCCATTGACACCCCACCCAATAAGAAATTTTGACAGCAATTCACAGTTCAAACAACACCCCGTCACTATAGAGCAAAACCATATTGGAAATCCCATATATGATACAGAAAAATTGATCCCCTTTCGTGACCCGGCAAAGCCTTGAGGACCCAAGAAACTGCCGAACCCCACACGAGTACACGTAAAATCCATCAGAGTAGAGCCTCAACAGATGGCCCTATTTTTTCCTACTGTAATAATACGCACCCTAAAGTGGGAGATCTTGAAGGTGAGAGGCCGGCAGGCTACTTCTCCCATATTCACTAAGGAGATGCAAGGAAAGAATGTCTTTGAGTTGGCTACGCATCCTCATATGGAAAAATAACACATCAATGGAAGTCCCTCGAGGAAGGGGATATAGAAAGATGAATGCTCATGCCTTTTCTGTAGCTGAAATGGGTGCAATAAGTGTTGGTCACTGGGCCAGGTTATTCATGACTACCAAGGTGATAAGGTTTGTAGGACATCCTTTGATCAATCGAACTGGTGCTGAAGAAGAAGAAGTTCTGGCGGTACTTCTTGACCTGCAATTTGGACAGAACTGGGTTCAGTCAGAGTTCATAGTCAAGACAGATTGTGCTCAGTTGGTTAGTGAAATACACAAAACTGAGAGTGCATGTGAAGACACAGGGGTATTTACAGAGAAATCAAGGCAAGACAAATACTAATGCCAAACAGGAAATGAGTAACATTAGAAGAGAGAAGAATAGGTTCGCTCATGAAATTGCAAGATATGTAATAATTACAGGGTCCTATGAAATCTAGCTACCAAAGTTCCTACTGATTTGATACTAAGAATAAAATGCTCCTTTTGATCTAAAAAAGCACGTCATGAGGGGGTGAGGTTTATGGCTTGATTTGTTATAAGCCTGATGTTATCTAAATTCAAAATAGCAATAGCTTTGACCAATATATTACTCTTTTCGACCCAAATTAGTTGACTCAAATTTTTCAAAATATAGATGAATCTAATTCTAAATCATGTCTAGATACAATCGAATCTAGACAAATCTAAGTCAACTAATTTGGATCGGAGGGAGTAGTTTAATGATGCATTGGTGCTCCCTTTTAAGACGTACATATCTTGCTAGCTCTTTGACATAGCAGGGAAAAAAGCTATATTGTGATGGTTCCAACAATAAAAATAACTTACACAGTTAGGTAAATTGATATACATCTATTGCTAACCGAAACACAAAAATAAAAGAAAGAGATATTACTTTTAGCGACCTTCTTCAGGCTAAGTTACATATCAACGTTTTAAAGAATATTTAGATTAATTCATCATGCTACAACCTACAGACCCATGTATGTATCAATGCTATATATTTATAAAAACATGGAGATTAACATCTATCTGCACAAAAGTAGACATGCAGATAAATATCTTTAAGGCACTTTATTGGTACAATTTGTATATAGCAGAGAACATTTCTTGCTAGCTTTGCACAAATCTCAATTTGCTTCCAATTTCTTTTTTTGGAGGTACCTTGCTTGCTTACAATTTCATAACCCATATGTTCAGAGTATGAAAGAAAATGAATAAACATCAACCAAGCAATATAGAACACAATCAGGTTCATATGTGCACTACTATATCTAGAACGGCAAAACCCACACGTTTAGAGCCTAAAAAGATGAACGCCACAAGGGTTCATGTCTTCATCAGGATAGAGAGACGTAAGAGATGGAGAGAGACTCGACTCCACCGCTAGGCCTGCAAACAGCGACACGGACCAGCGGAGGCCCACAACCAGCGGCACCTGGACTCAGAGTGCACCGCAGATGGCCTCACTGCTTACCACAGCGACCACGCTTAAGATTATAGGGAATTCGCTGGTAAATTTAAGTCTCATATTAGCGACTACGGCCTACCAACTATACAGTTGATGTTGATGTTATATAAGAACACCGGAAATAAATAATCAAATGACGTCGATTGATCTTACAATGTAGTTGTTGACGAATTGAGCCACTATCAGGTCAATCAGGCACGCATCCATTAGCTTGGCCTTCCAAGTCTGAACTGACACGGTTACATGCTGCAGCTGGCCACCATCAGGTCCATCAAGCACTCATTCAGTTAAGTATTCCCTCCATCTTAAAATAGTTGTCTCATGTTTATCAAAATTTGGATGAATCTATATACAAAATAGTGTCTAGATTCATCCAAATTTTTATAAATCTGAAACATCTATTTTGAGACGGAGGGAGAACAAAAGCTAGCTCAAGAAAATAGCACAAATGCATTGTTCCTTGGTCACACGAGATGGCTCCTTGACGGGAAAATGTGCACCTACAATGCATAAATATCTAGTTACACATTGAGTTGAACAATGAGGTATCAGCTAGAAGCCAGAAACTTGAACAAAATCAATCTTTATAGTAACATGCAGACTCATTTTAAAAATAGTACTTGTGAGAATACATTAGAAAAATGCTAGCATTAAGATTAGTCTAGTGTTCCAATGGTCAATTTTGTTTTCTTCTCGAGTAGACAAATCTTTCACTATATTTAGCCACACAAATTAATAGATAGGAAGAGTGTTGAGCTCAATGGGCGCATCTCACTCACCTTGGAAACGGATACACTGCTGTAGTTTCTCCTAATGGAGGCTACATTGATGATATCTTTGTCTGCTGCCACACGCAAACCTAAGAGGAAAGAATCCATGATTTAACAAATCAAGCAATACACGGGAGGGGAATGAGAATATACACTTGGGGCTCACCTAGTTTGCTGTTAACATACCACCTGCATGCTCCGCCATTGAAGACCATGAGAAGATGGGAGCTACCAGCTTCTTCATCAATTAGATAAAAACCAAGGCATCCAGCTTCTTCAATCAGATAAAGACCAAGGCATACCTTCTACAGCCGATACCAATTGCAAGGAAATGAGATTCCTAGTAGACAAAAGAACCAGGGACAATATTAATCGTACGCTTGAGATGGTTGCAATTTCCTGATTACCTTCTGAGCATTCAGCGTGTCCATGAACATCAATTCAAGCTTCGTCAGGCTAAGGAAACAATTTCGGAAAATTCCACCAGTAAGTTTACTTAGCAAAAATCATCAAGTCTGACAGAAAACTGTCTAAGCTAGATATAACATCTTTGTTTCAGTTATAATGTAGAAATGTTTCCGTGTGAGGATGTTGATTACCTGACCTTGATGGCTCACACTCGCTTGACTGACGCGATTGATCCGTGCTGAATGAAAGATAAACCTGAAATTGACAGTTTTAGTTGTACATAAGAATAAACAACTGAAGGGCATGGAGGGGCTTACACAAGGGCGAGGATTTGTGGTCGTGGTTAATATCGTCCTTAGGGTGATTTTGTCCTCGTGTGGTGGGCGTAGCAATTGTACACAAAACATTTGGTCCTCGCGACGGCGCTAGGCACTACATGTTGAACACAAAGAATAGGAATTGGCCGAAGAGGATTTAGGAGATGAGCTTACCAAGATCATGTTGTCAGTATATGGGTACCTATGTGAAGCCTGCATGGAAACGAAGCAGCACATCCGCCGACCACACATGCCGCCGGCCCATGGTCGCGTCGTTGCTCCGGAGCTCGCCACGGTTGTCTTCATCATCCTCATGTCTGCACCTGCCGGCATCTGTAGTGCTGGTATGCAAAATAAAGAGGTGCGAGACCTACCTGGCGCCGCCGGCGAAAAGGAACTCTTAAGGATCGCGCGCATCTCGCTGGCACCGGCGTCGACCGCCTAGCGCATCACTGCACCGCGCCAGTAAACCTAAGAAATAGAAAAGGGAAGGGGGCGAGACCTACTTGGCGGCGTCGGAGGAAAGGAGTACAGGAGACGATGCATCGGCGATCATCCGAGGTACTCGCGGCATCCAACGCTGCCTACCATCACCGGTGGCCGAGAGCGGAATTTGTGGAGCGCCCCGGTGATGACGTCGTCGACTGTTGCTCGTCGCCACCGCAGGCCAGCCAGGACCTACCACCGCACTGAGGTGCGGGAGGCCGAGGCCAGCTAGGAGCTGACGGTGGCGCTAGGCGGCGGATTAGGGTTAGGGTTTCTGTTCACGCGAGGAGGGTTCGAAGGAGCCGCAACAGGAGGGGATAAATGAGCTCGTTTTTGTCGCCTACCGCTTGAGACATGGATTATATTCCTTGACCAACGCGTGTTGAAGCCCACCGTGGACGACACGCCAACAACACATCCAGAGGCCCACATCCAGCGACGACACAAAAGAGAGGCCCACACGCAGTGACAGAAAACGACATGGCGCATAGTAAGGGGCCTGAGAAAGCTTCCTGCAGCTCAGGCTTAAGTAATTAAGTAATTTGAGATCACATTTTCTATTAGATCTACAATTCGTACGGTGGTACATGCCATTGTTCAAAAGCATGACCAACACACGCGTAGCCTCACATCTTCAGGAGTTCTTCCCACTTGTCCTAGCTGTCGAGCGCACACACTAGTGTAATAGACACGTCTGATTAGGCCTTAGGGTGAAAAGGCTCACTAACCACAACATTGGCACCAAATCCTTTGTTCTTCTGGCTCACCCCATTGGCACCAACTCCTTTGTAGTTCACCTCTACCTAAAGGACATGAAAAAAATGTAAGTAGGCAAACTTTATAGAACACATAATCTTAACGGAGAACATAATTTTGAAAGGCATAATATAAATAGAGCAATGTAATCTTAATACAATGTAGAAGGACTTAACTATATAGAAGGACGGAGTCAGGAGATGAGGAGACCCCAACAATGATATTATCTACCTTAATATGGATTAGGTAGATCGCTAATTTCTACATGGCTTCCATGAGATATGTAGGCCCTGTCTAGAAAACAGATAAGCACACTATCACTGCTAGGCCCAAAGGTGACAACTAGTACTCAGAAGAAGCAACAGAGGGCCATGACTTGCAGACTAGGAACAACACTCGCACAACTAGAGATCGGATCATCATGTTGTTTGACCGACCTTTCAATTTTTTTTTGCGATCGTCACCTGTTATGCCGACTATCCTTGAGGGCTTGGTTGGAAACTTCTAATTGAGATAAAAAAAACTAAGAAGAATGCACCAATCTATAGCCTGCCTGCATGGTACAGGTGCACGCTCGACCAACCACAACCGGTAACATAACGATGATGAAGGAAAAAAGAAAGGTAGTTTACTCATATCTCTAATTTGAATTTTTTATCATGTCCTAATTACTACTTAGCCCATCTCTCAACATCAGATTGTTTGTTCCTTCAAAATTGTCCACTTGTGCTCGTGTTCCAGCTCACAGCCATATGAACATCATGATATAAGCAAGCAGCAAGGACAATCCTATTCCACCAAAGATGATGCTAAAACTAGATCATGGCATCCGTGTGCTACAAATTACATAACAAACAATAGCTATAACAGCAAAGCATGATCAAGAAACAAGCATACATCTTCAAATTTGGAAACTCCCTCCTGACGAGCAAGATGATGCTAGGTGTTTTGATATATCTAAAGGCCCCTATCAACCAATCTGAGAAGAATATGTATTTACTGGAACATGTGCTAGCTGTTGTCGATTCTGAAGTGTCTGGTTCATAATCTTCTTTTGGGTTGAATATTCACCAAACAAAAAAAATTCTTATTGCTTGCCTTGTTTTCTCTTTCAAAAAATTGAACTGAGGCATGTTGTTCGGACACATCAAATGATTTGATAGGTGGAAGAAGGATAATAGTGGAAAATATTGTGCTTTCCTCACACATGAGGGAGGTAGTCCCAGTTCAGACAGTATTTTTGTGGTTGATATGCTATGAAAGCATGCGAATTAATACGTCTAACCAATCAAAAGCTTGTTAAAGATGTCTGCTGCAACAATTTTGCTGCTAACTGCAATGATGTGCCCTCAGGGTTTCTAATTTTGGCTTTGTTCTAAACCTCATGTAAAAATTATGAAGATAACTAATGCCTTGTGCATCAAACTTGAACATAAAACTTTGGATATTAGAAATGCAATGGATTGTCTTTATAACAGAAAGCAGTTGTTACTTTTTGATTCGAGAGAAGGTGGATAGGGAAGTCTTATATAGAAGAGGTTTGAAGCATGAGTTGACATGCCGGATATGAATAATAAATATGTATCCTTTCCTTTATCCCAACATTTATTTAAAAAAACTTTAGAGATGTATTCACTCACTCACTCACTTACAAACCTACTCATTACTACCTAAATAATGCAAAGACTCCAATGCAAAAGGTTTATGATTTTACACATGTGTTCAATTTTAGCTATGTTGATGTAAAAAGCCTTGAGAAAAGCATGCTAGCACCTGATTACTCCATCACTATAAAGTAGGTGTATTTGATGTTTCAGTCGATGAACAAGTGCTAGAGTTTAATGATCAATTTAGTTCTCAAGTAATGGAGCTTCCAAATCTTTGTTCATCCTTGGATTTACACATGATAAATTTGACCTCTTGGCGTGTGGAAAAAGGTGACCAAAATAGTTGCTCTCTATAAAGTTAAGTATGGAAATTTTGTTGTTATGTTGGCTATTTTATTCTCCCCTAAGTACTTAACAATTTTATCTGCAAATAAGAAGTGATAGTATTTCAATATGTTATGAAAATACCCCTCTTTAATCAATCTTGATCAAAAGAATTCACTAAATGGGATTACTAATAGAGATTTATTGTAATCACTTGTAGAACCTTGAGTAAGAACAACTCTAGCAGATCCTGTAAACCCAGGAGACCGGAAAAATAACTGCTTGTTTTTTATTTTCAGCGGAAAATGGCCTAGAGCAGATCCTGTAAATGCGGCCGACCCGTAAACAATTTTAAGGGGGCTGGCAAAATCCCCGCCCCAACCTCTTCACGGGATGCACGACCAAACCCATTATGACCTCTACCCGCGCGGAAAAAGTGGTGCGCTGAAATCTCCCCGTCCATGCTTACACATTCCACATTCCGCATCCACTGCTGCCTCCTGGCACGCACCCCTCCCCTGCCGCCGGATTCCCCATACCCTACCGCGCCACTGGTAGGTCGAATCTCGCGGGTTGACCTGGTATTCTTCCACGACGGTAATCAAAGAGGCGATGACCTCCATGGATACGCCGTGGAGGTCCGATTCGACCGTGCCCTAGACCTAGGCGGCCAGATTTGGTCACATCGGAGCTGCCGGTTGATCCTGTTGGAATTATGCCCTAGAGGCAATAATAAAGATGTTATTATTTGAGTTATAATTTTTTCACGCATCTTAAAGCAAGCGGAATCGTTTCGCAACTCACGCCACCCGGAACACCACAGCGCAATGGTGTGTCTGAACGCCGGAATCGAACTCTATTAGATATGGTCCGATCAATGATGTCTCTTACTGATTTGCCGTTATCATTTTGGGGTTATGCATTAGAAACCGCTGCATTCACTTTAAATAGGGCACCATCTAAATCCGTTGAGACGACACCGTATGAACTGTGGTTTGGTGCTAAACCTAAGTTGTCGTTTCTTAAAGTTTGGGGATGCGAAGCTTACGTCAAGAAGTTGATGCCGGACAAGCTCGAACCCAAAGCGGAGAAATGCGTATTCATAGGATACCCTAAAGAAACTATTGGGTATACCTTCTATCACAGAACCGAGGGAAAAGTGTTTTTCGCAAAGAACGGATCCTTTCTTGAGAAGGAGTTTCTCTCGAAAGAAGTGAGTGGGAGGAAAGTAGAGCTAGACGACGTTGTTGAACCTTCTCTTGAATTTGAAAGTAGCGCAGCACCTAAAATTGTTCCAGTGCCGCCTGCACCAATAATAGAGAAAGCTAATGATAAGGATCATGAAGCTTCGGACGATGCTACTACTGAACGTCGCATGTCGACAAGGTCGCGTGCCCCTCCTGAGTGGTACGGCAACCCTGTCTTAACTCTCTTGCTAGTAGACGACAGTGAACCTGCGAACTATGAGGAAGCGATGATGAGCCCAGACTCTGAGAAATGGCTAGAAGCCATGAAATCCGAATTGGGATCCATGAGCGAAAACCAAGTATGGACTTTGGTGGAACCTCCTAGCGACCGAAAGGCCGTTGAGTGCAAATGGATCTTCAAGAAGAAAACGGACGCGGATGGTAATGTTACCGTCTATAAAGCACGACTTGTCGCGAAAGGTTTTCGACAAGTTCAAGGTGTTGACTACGATGAGACTTTCTCTCCCGTAGAGATGTTTAAGTCCATTCGGATTTTATTAGCAATTGCTGCGTTTCATGATTATGAAATATGGCAGATGGATGTCAAGACTGCGTTCCTCAATGGCAACATTGATGAAGAGTTGTATATGATGCAACCCGAAGGTTTTGTCGATCCTAAGGATGCTGATAAGGTGTGCAAACTTCAGCGTTCCATTTATGGACTGAAGCAAGCATCTCAGAGTTTGAACCTTCGTTTTGATCAAGTGATCAAGAGCTTTGGATTTGTTCCAAATTGCTACGAAGCTTGTATCTACAAGAAAGTGAGTGGGAGCTCAGTGACATTTCTGGTACTATATGTGGATGACATATTGATTATTGGAAATGACATTAACATGCTTAACGATGTGAAGAGTTATTTGAACAAATGTTTTTCAATAAAAGACCTAGGTGAAGCTGCTTATATATTGGGCATCAAAATCTATAGAGATAGACAAAGACGCCTGATAGCTTTAAGCCATAGTACATACCTAGACAAAGTTCTGAAAAGGTTCAGAATGGATAAGGAAAAGAAAGGTTCAGTGCCTATGTTGTCAGGTAAGATATTGAGCAAGGCTCAATGTCCAGCTACGGTAAATGATAGAGAAGCTATGAGCAAAGTGCCTTATGCCTCGGCCATTGGTTCTATCATGTATGCCATGCTTTGTACTAGACCTGATGTGTCCAATGCTCTTAGTTTGACGAGCAGGTACCAAAGTGATCCAGGAGTAGAACACTGGACAGCCGTGAAGAACATCCTAAAGTACCTAAATAGGACTAAAGAAATGTTCTTAGTCTATAGAGGTGATGAACAACTCGTCGTAAAAGGTTACGTCGACGCTAGTTTCGACACCGACAAGGATGATTCTAAATCTCAGACAGGATACGTTTATATTTTGAATGGAGGAGCTGTGAGCTGGAGAAGCTGCAAGCAAAGCGTGATCACGGGATCTACAGTAGAAGCGGAATACATGACTGTTGCAGAAGCGTCAAGTGAAGGAGTTTGGATCAGGAACTTCATCACTGAGCTTGGCGTGGTTCCAAGTGCATTGGACCCACTGGAGATATTGTGTGACACGCCATAACACTCGCTAAGGAACCAAGATATCATCCAAATACCAAGCATATCAACCGCAAGTTTCATATAATCCGAGATTATATAGCAGATGGAGATCTGAAGATTAGCAAAGTACATACAGATCTGAATTTCGCAGATCCATTGACTAAACCTTTTCCACGTGCAAAACATGATCAGCACCTTAGTGCCATGGGTGTTAGATTGTTGCCAGATGTAAACTAGATTATTGACTCTAGTGCAAGTGGGAGACTGTTGGAATTATGCCCTAGAGGCAATAATATAGATGTTATTATTATAATTCTTGTTCATGATAAAGTTTATATTCCATGCCAGAATTGTATTAAGCGGAAACTTCAATACTTGTGTGGTTTGTGAACAACACCGTGTCCCTAGTACGCCTCTATGGACTAGCTCATTGATTAATGATGGTTAAGGTTTCCTAACCATAGACATGAGTTGTCGATTAATAATGAGATCATATCAATACTTGTGGGTATGATCGACAGACCCAAACTAAGCGGAGCAATTAGATCGTGTCATCGTGTTCATCTTTGCGAAGCTTTTCTTATGTCATATATTGTATTCCTTAGACCATGAGATAATACAACTCCCTGGTATCGAAAGAAAGCTTTGAGGTCATCAAACGTCATCCTATGAGAGGGTGATCATAAAGGTGTCTCTCAGGTGATCGGAAAGTACCTGTTGGGTTGTATGTATCGAGATGAGATTTGTCCCTCCCAAGTCAGAGAGATATACTTCGGGCCCACTCGGTAATCGATATCAACACCGCTTGCAAGCATGTGGTTAAGGAGTTAATCACAAAGTGATATCGGATTACGGAACGAGTAAAGTACTTGCTGTGAACGAGATTGAACTAGGTATGACGGTACCGACGATCAAATCTCGGGCAAGTAAAATATCGCGAGACGAAGGGAATATATATATGGGATTGATTGAATCCTGGCATCGTGGTTCATCCGATATGATAATCGATGAATGTGTGGGAGTCAATATGGGTTTCCAGACCACGCTGTTGATTATTGATATAAGATCATGTCTGCATATTCTCGAACCCGAAGGGTCACACACTTAACGTGTCTTGATGCTAGGATAGATTGGATAATTGGTTTATGAGTTTTTGTTCGGAGTCTCGGATGGGATCCGGGACATCACGAGAGGTTCCGGAATGGTCCGGAGAATAAGATTCATATAAGGCAATGCAATTTTTGGAGTTCGGAATTGTTTCGGGTTAATCGGTATTGTACCGGAAGCTTCTAGAACCTTCCGGAGGGGGACCAACGTGGCCCCACCTGCCGGGAGGGGGCATGGGCCTATGAGGGAGTGCCCTGGCCGCATTGGGCCAGGGCACAAGGCCCCATAGGGCCCAGCCGGCCAAACCCTAGGGAAACCCTAGGGGAACTTCTAGAAGGGGGGGGGGAACTTGCCCCCCACTCCTCCCTCCTTGGCCGCCGGCCCTAGGGCTTGGGCGAGGGGCAAGGGCTGGCCGCCCACACCTCTATATAAAGAGGGCTGGGGCGCACCCCTCCCACACCTCCTCCTCAAGCCCTAGCCGCCCTGCTGCCTTTCTCTCTCTCTCCCTCCCGACTGCGTGTAGGCGAAGCCCTGCTGCAGAAACTCTCCACCACTTGCACCGCGCCGTCGCGTTGTAGATCCAATCCATCTCTCCACCATACTTGCTGGACCGAGGAAGGAGGAGACGTCGAGGTGCCGCACGTGTGCATCTCTCGGAGGCATCCCCACTTGCGGTGTTAGATCGGATCGGATCGTGAGGAGGAGAAGCGAGTATGACTACATCACCCATGTTCCGTCGAACGTTTCGCTGTGCAAATATTCAAGGGTATGAAGATCTCATCTATCCCCCCTCGTTGTTTGCATCTCCTAGATTAGATCTTGGCTTTCACGTTCGCATCCGTAGAATTTTTTTGATTTACTATGCTGCGAAACCCTTCAGATCCGCGTCCGTTGCCACCATGGGAGCCGCCCAAATCGAACGCATCGAGCCATCCACGGTAAGATCTTGTTCAGCACATTCTTCGAGTATTAGTCTGGTTGATTCGGTTTTGATATATGATTCTTGTAGATGAGTTCAACGATAATCATGAGCGCAAAGTTTCTTTAAAGATTCTTTCGTCTTTGGACAATTTAGACATCGATGACTTGCTCCACGACAACGACATCGAGCATATGATTCTCATCCTCGACGTAAAGGGGCTTTAGGATAGGACGAAGACAAAGAGGCGGTGCAGATCAATGTCTTGCATAGATCCCATCTATTTTGCTAGACTAGCTAGTGGAGATGTTCCGGCTTGCAACTATAAAGTCATGAACCATGACTACACAATGGGATACTATCTAGCCAATGACATATATCCTTCATGGTCAACATTTGCAAAGACCATTCATGAGCTAAAAATAAGGAAATAATACATTTTTCCATGGCTCAAGAGGCATGCCCCGAGGACATCGATTAGAGCTTTCAGTGTTGTGCAAGCAAGTTTTTCTATTGTTTGATCTCCTACTCATTTTTGGGACAAAAAAACTCAACAACATCATGACATGTTCTGTAATTCTTTACAACATAGTCATCGAGGATAAGAGAGGGTTAAACTTGGAGTTTTTCTATGAAAATGTTGGTATCCGAGTGAAACCACAAAGGAATCCCGATCAAATTCAAGCCTTTTTTTGGACATATGGGCAATTTGAAAATTCAACCACGCATATCTAGCTTATAATGATCTCATCGAGAACCATTGGCAGATGTATGGCCGTCAATGATCTCCCTCCTTAATTCATTTGATTTCCTATTATTTATGTGAGGTGCAGGGCCGGTCCACACATATTCGGGGCCCCAGGGCAAGACAACAAGAAGGGGCCCTTGTTGACTAACATAGATTTTGAATGAATGGTAATTCAAAAGCAAACCAATAAAGTAACATAGATGGTTGGTGTTTGAACTATAAAACTAATACCACAAACTAAATTATTTCTCAACAATCAAGGGAAATTGCATAGTAGGGAAACAATATTGTTGTACAGAACATGTCGCAGAATTATTGATCTAGACCCAACAACTTGCTTTTTAAAGTGTGACAGACCATTTTTCATCACCAAAACAAATAACCTTGTGAACACAGATTGGTCCTTAAAGATTTTTTTGTTACCATGGTATATATAGTATAATTTAATGCAAGAAAATGTCCTAGGCACGTACTTACATTGGTGTCCATCCTCCCCAATCTGCTATCTTCTTCACTCCATGTTTCCACCCCGAATAAAACTTCTCCAGATCTTCCTGCATAAATCAAATTTAGTTAGAGCCCAGGAGTAGAGCTATTTAACAGTAAATCGAATTGATGAACGAGATTACAGAAAAGACGCGGTCGTACCATATCAGATCTCTCAAACATGGGTCATGGGAAACGAGTACTAGAACATTGAGAATAATGGAAAGAGAGCTTCCTTAGGAATGAAATCGCGCTATTGATCTCCATTAACGGTTGCGGCGACATCGGAAATCGGACCGGACGTATTGTTCTCTCTCAATGGGAGTTCGGGGGAGGAGTCGAGTCGACGAGTAGCCATCAAGGCATCGAACAATTCCTCTAGCATTACGGATCCCATGGTCTACTTGGGTCATCTTTTTTTCTCTCGTTTCTTGGACGTAAGGCAGAAATAGTACGTAGCTACTACCTGGACAAGGGCCCCTGCCTTCCTGGGCCCCAGGGCGGGCGCCCCGTCGCCCCTGCCTATGGGCCGGCCCTGGTGAGGTGAATAATTATTTGCCCTTAGAACCATATTATTATTTTAATTACTTTATTTGAACTATTTTTATAATTTAATTTGAACAGTATTGTAATTTGGATGATTATTAGGCGGGACGTCGGTTTGTACTGCCCCTGCTTTAGCGGATTATGCGGGACGTCGGTTTGCATCCCTATTCCCTACCTACGAGTAAGAAAACTACTCTGAAAATCTTTTCATCTGCTACTCGAATTCCTGATGCATCATAATCCCGTACACGTCTAGCTAGCTACCAAGCCACCGCACATATTCAGTTTTAAAGCCAGGTTCCACTCCGCACACTCCTCCTCCCTTGGTTGTACCCTTTGTCTCACGTTGGTCTTGCAGTTTCACTCGAAGCTCCTGTAATACGATACAAATCAGCCAACTTATGTCCATAGGGCTTGGATGTGTTGAATAACTCAGCCTTGGGTGGCTCACTACATAAATATTTGAGAATACACTAGTATATATTATCGGCTTATCATACAAGCGAAATTGAAGGCTTGGTAGGTCAGGACATGTTTAAACTTTTACATCTTCTGTTCTTTAAAGTCATTTATTTTCTTTTCCATGATTTCTACCAGATAACAGTTTTCTGTAAATGAGGCAAAACATTTACCATTTTCATTAATTAAAATGATAGTAAAATGGTGGCGGCTCGCCTTGGCCATTGTGGCAGAGGTGACTGCGCAGCGGCGGCGGCGTGCTTCTCCGGCGAGTCGGTGGCGGCGCAGCGGGGAGGCGGCGACCCGGGGATGCGTGATGAATCGGCGATGGACTAGGCAGCGGCGGTGGATGGGCTTGTTTTGGGCCTAGATGGGTTTGGACGGGCTTGATCTCTATGCCAGATGCATCTCCTTACTCCTATGACGACACGAGTTCTCGGGGCCTCCCACGTAGCACGGGGACGCCTAGGGAAGCTCTAGGTATGATGGTGGTGGTGGCCTTCTTCTTCGGTGGAGTGGTCGGCCGGGTGGACTTGCCGTCGTGCGGCAGATCCTGCTAGTTTTCGGTGGGTGGCATGGGGGCTGCTAGCTCGGTTTTCAATTAAAGAGGTGGTCCTGGATCTCTCTCAAGTCAGACAAAGATCTGTCGGATGTTGGTCTCCATTGATCTGGTTTCTATGTTGTGTTCCGAAAGGCTTCGCCAGCGAACTCCATAGTGTGTTCATGCCGTGAGTTTGTTGGATCCGACTGGATTCGGTCGTGCGCACTCATAATTTACTTTGACCGTTTGGTTTCAGAGGGTGCGCTTCGAAGCTCTGTTGGCTGTTATTATTATGGGACATGTTCTCGTTCCATGGTGCCGACAAAGAAAGTCATGGAGACCGAGATCTGAGGACTGACAATGGTGGATCGAGTTTGGATGGTGATGAGGAATTGACTAGGTGACTTGTGAATTGGAGCAGTGGCATGCAAGTGGGAGTGACTGCACATGAGAGGTTCATGGTCCTACCTTTCAGGGTGAAAACTCAGGGTCTGGTCTTAATTGGTTGTGTCCGGCAATAGCCTTATTGAGGTATTATTTTGAGACAATAGACTTTTTTCAGGGAGAAAACCTAGATCTTTGATCGGGCGATGACGGTGTTGGTGCACGGTTCCCTTCTTGAAGACGTCGCTTTTGGAGAAGCTGGACTTCTGGTGCTATCTTGGTGGTGGTAGTACATCTGTTTCAATAAATGAGTCACTGTAGCGGGGCTTTTATTTTTTATAATTATTTTTTCTTTTTTGGCTGTGTGTATCCGTATGGACGCTAAGACAATACGTTGTTGCAGAGTCTAGGTGTAATTTGTATCATCTAATATTAATATATGCTCATTTCTAAAAAAACTTAATTAGAGAAAAGTCGGGCAAAAACTTATATCCATAGGGCTCGGATGTGTTGAGTAACTCAGCCTTGGGTGGCTTACTACATAAATATTTGATTTCTACCCGTCGATATTGAAGGCTAGACATGTCTAAACTTTTGCATCTTTTATTCTACAGAGCCATTATTCTATTTTCCATAATTTCTACCGGATAACACTTTTCTTTAAACGAGACAAAGCATTCACTATAGGAACAAATCAAGACGTCGACGGCGAAACTCTACACCGACAGATATATGTCACGGCCGTCGGCGTAGGCCTTGAGGTGGGCAGCTGAGTAAACCGCCCGTCGGCCTAGAATGGGATAGGCCGACGACAGCCATCGACATAGACCGGGCTATCAGCGTAGTGGATAGGCCGTGATGGCGATGCGACGACGTCAAGGCTATGCTGACTTTAAGCCATTGGCTTAGGTTTCACACCTACACGTGTTGTCGCATAGCTATGTTTTTTTGCCACACTAATGCTAGAAAAATCATAACTTAATTATTCTAATTTAGAAAAATACATATAATATATCAAAATTTGCAAAAAAATAAACTATATCTAACTAAACTCAAATATTACATATTTTATAGAATAAAATATAAAAAATGCATATACTTTCATATAACACATTTTCCATTTTCCGAGTGCCAAAAACTGGGCGTTTTGTGAATCAACCACCAAAGTCATAATTCAAAATGCTACCACCCCATTTTAAAAAATATTAGACCATATTACATGGACAATGTCCCAACTAGGATATCTCAAACCTTTTTGTTTATTCCTGGTGTAAAAGATATATGTCTGCTGAATCTATAGAAGTGGGTCCGGTTTGAACTACAAGTACATGATCTAATGTTTATGATTTTTTGAAAAATTATTTTTAGGTTCACAATATGCTATTTTATTATAGATCCACTACAAATTTAGCGAGACTCGGATCCGAGCTAAGGATTTTTTAGAATCCACAAATTTAAAAAGGAAATTTTGATTTGATTTTTTGAAGATTTGAAAACTATTAAATAAATTTTATTTAAAAAGACATGATGCATAATTAAAATATGATAGAGATGTCATGTTTGGATTCTTCTCATTTTTATGATCGATTTAGACATATTATTTGTCGGATTCCGATTTACGGATTTAAAGATATGAATTATTCCATATTAAAATAAAAAGGAAAAATATTTATTTTATTGTTATTTGAATTTAATATTATTATTACTTATTCATTTTTGGTTAGTTAATAATTGTTTAAAATTTTAAAAATAAATACGTGTGACACCATGGTCCAATGGTTAATGGGATTGATATGATAGTATTATCAACATGTCTTTATCGAAAACTTATCCAGAAGACACAGATAAGTTAAGCTTGCTGGGGCAGGAATAGTGTAAGAATGGATGATCGATCGGAAAGTTTAACCATTAGTATAATTTGACCGAAGATTAAGCGTACTTAGAGTTACAAAAAATCGCTTGTTAGATTAACAAGTAAAACAATTCACAAAAAATTTATTTTTTTTGAAAAAAAGTTTAAAGAAATTAAGCCGACGGCTAAACCATCAGCGTATCCAAACTGCCGTCAGATGGGGCACATCTAAATATGCCGTCTACGCCGACGGCTAATGAGTCTAGACCGATGTTGTGCTACACCGACGGGGGCTGACGGCTGCCGTTGGCATAGAGCTATGCCGATGGCGTCCGGCCGTCAGCGTAGTGACGCGTTCCTGTAGTAATTTAGTATTTTTCATTAATTAAGAAGAGAATAGAATTACTCATTTAATTAGATAAAAAACCGGACAAAAAGCAAGTACAACTTGATGTCCCAGCGGAAGAGATTGAACGGGATATATGGGAAGGACGGAGAACGATGTTGCGTAGTAATGTATTTTTGCAGATAAAAGGAGAAAGAGTGGAGCGTACACTTTGCTAGAGCACTGCCTGCAGAACACTAGCGTGTTTGGTCGTGACTTTTTTCCTGTCTTCCGATTACACCGGCTCACGAATACATTAGGTCCGTTTTCCCTTTCTTCCTGTAATCACGTATGGTGGTGCTTCGTAAAACCCAAAGCAACTTGCTCAGATCAGCTTTCTGTTCTATGCTCGCCCCGATCTTTCTCGTCCACAACTAGCCCCAGGCAGCAATGTCGATGATCTGCAATTATGGCTACCCAGACTAGCATCTCCGGCGATCTTCTTTCTGTGCCACAAGTATACTCTGCTATCTTTTCTTCGCCGCAAGCCATATCTCCCTGGCCATGTTCAGCAAGGCAGGCGACGCTATGGCACCTCCCCTCTTCCCTTCCTATGCCTGTAGATACTCGTAGATAATAGCTCGAGAGGATTGCATGGAAAAGATATGTATGCTATGCTCGAATTCCTGATGCATCTTATTCCCGAGTACACCCTACTAGCTAGCTACTAAGCCAGTCCCGTGTTGATCTAAGTCTAACAGCATGCTCCACTCCCTCCACTCACTGCTGCTCGCCCTTGGTCTAACTTTTTTTTCTTGCTATTTCACTCGAAGACCCGAGATAAAAGACACGAAGAAGCCAGTTTATATCCACGGCGTTCGGATGAATCGTGTAACTCTGCCCTTGGTGCCTCACCAACTATCAACCAGATTCTTCAATGTTTGGGGGTACACTTGTAAATTTTATTATTATAAATGAACTAGCCAGATGGCCCTCGCAAATGCGAGGGTATCATCTTTAATAGTATATTGGAAGATACCGCTAAATAAACTTGTAGTAAATAAAAATAGCATAGTTCTATATTACAAATCCTAAATAGTGTGCTAATTATGATATACATGTGTGGAGAACATGTACAATCACCTTTAGTTTTTTGGACATATGTTGATTATGCATTTCCAAAAAAGCGCATGAATAAATGACCATAATTGTAATTTGTACATGATAAAAAATAAAAAATACACATTTTTTTCTAAGATCAAGAAATCGGATTGTTTTTATGTGGTGTTAGATTTGTTTGCGAAGCTAATATTCAGTGTTATGGTCGTTGGTAGTAGATCTTCAACTACAAACAAACTTTTACAACCCAAACAATAGTTAGAGAAGATTTGAGAAACTACTTGATAATTTAATGTTTTTTTAGATCATTGATAATTTAATGTGATTGCATGAATTATCAAATTTTCATACATAAGTTACATAAAAGAAACGTCCTCATTAAAAAGTAGTCCAACTAAACAATATAGTAATTTTTTTACTTTTCTTATAACTTATTCATATATTTATTTCATTTTTTAATTATATGTGGGATATTCTCCCTCGAAGTTTCTATTTTGTAACTAAGAAGCATATGAATATTCTGAAAGGTGAAATTACAATTATTTGGGTCATACATGGTGGTAAAATTTTCAATAAAAATAGAGAATGTTTTAACATGAATATAGATATTATTTCATTTTAGATAGTATTAATCTATTTATCTATATTAGGAAATAATTTTTAGGACCACTTTTTTACTTTGCTTGCAATTTTGGCACTCACGGTCCTCTGTCTAAATTTCTAAAACTCTTGTGGTAAAAATTTAAGCATCTCACTTTATCCTTTTGCATTCAAAATTAGATTGGGCATATTAAAGTACCTATTTTATCATGACTACGTTTTCTTCATTGTTTATCTAATCATACTATTCAACCATTCATAGAGACATAAATCATACATGCTAAATTAATCTCATAAATTACCTTAGTGGTGCTATCGCCCGTTGTAAATATATTGCAATAAATTTGTACACAAAAGTGATGTTGTGCAGCACTAGTAGAAAACAGGCCATCCGTCCACGCCCCCTCAGAGCACTAGTCCCGGTTGCGCCACCAACCGGGACTAATGCTGGCACGCGTCCCGGTTGGAGCGGGCACGGGGCCAGGGGGCATGGGTCCCGGTTGGTAAGGGGGCATGCGTCCCGGTTGGAGCCACCAACCGGGACTAAAGGTTTGGCCACAGCCACGTGGCGTGGCACGCACCTTTAGTCCCGGTTGGCTCCAACCGACTAAAGGCCCTGCCCTCTATAAATGCAACGCCCACCGCCTCCACTGTTTTTCGAATGGTGTAAGGTGTGAGGGTGTGTGCTAGTTTTTCTCATGCATGCATTGAAGGTGTTTGTTGAAATGTTTGAGTGAAAATCCAGTTGAATTTCTCATAGAACAAAAATATAGAAGGTGTCCGACGCACTTGAGCTTTCTCCTCTTTATTTCCCTCGATCGAGGTTAGCAATCCTATCTTTTCTAGGTCATTGATACAATTCATGTGTCGGTGTGAATTGGTTATTTCACTATTTACGATGTCCTGTTTTTTGATAAACTTACTTATATGATGCAGATGAACGGTCGGGAATGGATGTACGGTGACCGGCGGGTAGCCGGGTATATCAAAGGCGTGGATAAATTTATCGATGTGGCTACGGCAAACAAAGAGAATGGATTTATACGTTTTCCATGTGTTCAATGTCGGAACAACAAGGAGTACTCTTCCTCGAAAATCATTCGCGGCCACCTGATTATGAAAGGTTTCATGCCCAACTATAATTGCTGGACCAAGCACGGGGAAAGAGGGGTTATGATGGAAGATGGTGAAGAAGAAGATGATGATAACAACTATCATCATATGTTTCCTGAATACGGTGATACTGCAATGGAAGACAATGGAGAGGAAAAAGGTGAAGAACGGGCATCAGATGAGCCGGCTGATGAACTTGGTAGGGTCATTTCTGATGCAAAGCGAGACTGTGAAACAGAAAATGAGAAGTTGAAGTTAGAGGGCATGTTAGAAGATCACAAGAAATTGTTGTACCCAAATTGTGAAGATGGCAGCACAAAGCTCGGTACGACACTGGAATTGTTGCGATGGAAGGCGAGTGTGGTCTAACGACTCCTCATTTGAAAAGATGCTGAAAATAATGAAGTCAAGTTTCCAAAACATAACGAACTTCCCGATAGTACCTCTGAAGCAAAGAAGACTCTCTGTCCTCCGGGATTAGATGTGCAAAAGATACATGCATGCATTAATGATCGCATCCTCTACCGATGTAAGGAGTATGAGAATTTAGATAAATGCCGGTATGCAACGCTTGCGGTATAAGATCGACGAGATGACCTGGTGATGTTGAGGGAGAGCCCCTCGGAAGAGGGTTCTGCTAAGGTTATGTGGTATGCTCCTATAATACCAAGGTTGAAACGCATGTTCGAAACAAAGAGCATGCCAGGTTGTTGCGATGGCACAAAGAAGACCGTAAGAAAGACGGGAGTTGAGACACCTGGCGATGGGTCACAAAGGAGAAAAATCGAGAGAGACTTCCCGACTTTGCGGTGACGCAAGGAACTTATGGTTTGGTCTAAGTACGGATGGCATGAATCCTTTTGGGGAGCAGAGCTGCACAAGACTGCCCGCGTGACTCTATGTATCTACAACCTGCCTTGGTTGTGCATGAAGCGTAAGTTCATTATGATGCGAGCTCATCCAAGGCCCGGCAACCGGCAACGACATTGATGTGTACCTTAGGCCATTAGTTGAAGAACTCTTACGGTTGTGGGGCAAACCAGGTGTACGTGCATGGGATGAGAACAAACAGAGCCATTTAATCTACGAGGGTTGTTATTCAGAACCATCAATGATTGGCTCGCTCTTAGTAACCTTTCGTGATGGACAAACAAAGGATATAAGGCATGCACCCACTGCTTTAGATAAGACCGAAGGTACATATTTGCATAAATGCAAGAAGGTTGTGTACCTAGCGAATCGACGATTTCTTCCGACCAATCATCCCGTAAGAAAGAAAGGCAAGCATTTCAAAGGTGAGGCGATCACCGGAAGAAGCTGAACTCCCACCGGTGATGATGTATTTGGTATGGTCAAGGACATAGAAGTAATCTTTGGAAAGGGTCCCGCGGTCAATCAGTTCAACGACGCGCCACAGGACACGCACCCATGTGGAAGAAGAAATCTATATTTTGGGAGCTGCCATATTGGAAAGTCCTGCGTGTCCGCTCTTCAATCGACGTGATGCACGTGACGAAGAATCTCGCGAACCTGCTAGGATTCCTAGGCGTGTATGGGAAGACAAAAGATACACACGAAGCACGGAGGACCAACAAATTATGAAAGACCCAAAGAACATGCATACAGATAACAAGACGCGGATAAAGGGCGTCACTTAAGTCGTGCTGCCTATGCTCTTACCAAAGGTAGAAGGAAATCTTTTGAAGTCCTTACGGTATCAAGGTGCCGTCGGGCTTCTCATCTAATATAAAGGGATAATAAATATGGCAGAAAAAGTTCCAAAACCTGAAGTCTCATGATCATCACGTGATTATGACGCATTGCTTCCGATTGCATTGAGGGGCTTCTACCGTAAAATGTTCGAGTACCCATTGTGAAGCTGTGCATTCCTCAATGCAATATCTCGAAGGTAATCAATCCAGATATTATGCCAAGGTTACGAAGGATGTGGTACAATGTCTTGTTAGTTTTGAATTGGTGTTCCCACCATCCTTCTTCAATATTATGACGCATCTCCTGGTTCATCTAGTGGAAGAGATTGCCATTCTCGGTCCAGATTTACGCAATATGTTCCCTTTGAGAGGTTCATGGGAGTCTTAAAGAAATATGTTCATAACGTGCTAGACTGAAGGAAGCATCTCCAAGGGATATGGAACAGAGGAGGTCATTGAGTTTTGTGTTGACTTTATTCGACCTTAAGCCGATTGGTGTTTCGACTCGCGGCATGAGGGAAGACTAAGTGGAAAAGGCACGCTGGGAAAGAAAGCAGCGATATGTAGGGACGGGATTCTTTCACTAAAGCACACTACACAGCTTCTACATAATTCCACCTTGGCAGCTCCAGATATGGAGGAACACAAGAATATTGTACGCCCAAAACCCGGGAAGCTGAATCATGGATTACTGAGATGAACACATGAAGTCTGGTGGTTGGATGCGGACACATCTCTTGAATGACACCACTGTTGGAGATCAGCTATACTTGTTGGTCACCACCATCTTCTACTGTATTGAATTTCCAAGGGTACGAAATAAATGGGAATACATTCTACACGATCGCCCAAGATAAAAAGAGCACCAACCAAAATAGTGGTGTCCGCTTTGATGCAATAGACGAGAATGGACAAAAGGACACATATTATGGTTACATAGAGGAGATATGGGAACTAGACTATGGAGTGATAGACCAGTTGTACGGAATGACAACAGTGGATCTCAACAATCTTGGTTATAGAGATGAACCATTCGTCCTAGCAAATGATGTGTCTCAGGTTTTCTATGTGAAGGACATGTCCTCCAGACCGAAAAAAGAAAAAATATGCAAACGAATACATCATATGATGATCCAAAGCGTCACATAGTTCTTTCAGGGAAAAGAAACATCGTGGGAATCGAGGGCAAGATGACATGTCGGAAGATTATAATAAGTTTGATGAAATTCCGCCCTTCACAAAGGAAAACCGACCCAAGCATTCCGTTAAGTAAAGAAGATGCTCCATGGTTACGTCTCAAGCGGTCATAAGGAATGACATATGCCAAGAAGTTCATGCTCATATTATGTAACTCTAGTTCATGTCTGTCATGTTTGTGGCTTGACCGAAGGATATCTTCGCGTTTGTGGCCTTTAGTCCCGGTTTTGTAGTCTCGCTTTTAATATTAATAAATGTCTTGAGTGTTAGTCCCATTTGTGGCTGGACCGGAGTGCCTCTATGACCAGTTTCGAGATGGGAGGACTGGCTCTGGCATCTCTCAAACTGGCCTGATGGTGTCCTCGCTCGAAAACCATCTTGCAGCTTGTAACTTCACTAACTAGATCAATACGCCTCGGAGCTAACTAATTTCACATATTAGGAGTGCCTCTATGACCAGTTTCTCGGAGATGCCGGAGGACTGGGCTCACGGCATCTCCTGAAATCGCCGCAGTGATGGTGTCCCCGCCTCGAAAACCATCTTGCAGCTTGTAACTTCACTAACTAGATCAATACGCCTGAGCTAACTAATTTCACATATTAGGAGTGCCTCTATGACCAGTTTCTCGGAGATGCCGAGGACTGGGCTCAAGGCATCTCCTCGAAACTGGCCTTGATGGTGTCCCTCGCTCGAAAACCATCTTGCAGCTTGTAACTTCACTAACTAGATCAATACGCCTCGGAGCTAACTAATTTCACATATTAGGGAGTGCCTCTATGACCAGTTTCTCGGAGATGCCGGAGGACTGGGCTCCGTCGGCATCTCCCTGAAACTGGCCGTAGTGGTGTCCCTGCTCTCTAAAACCATCTTGGAGATGCCTCAAACTGGCTGGAGGACTGGCTTCATGGCTTTCGGTCCATATGACCGATGTTATGTGCTGAATCACGGCATAGTTTGTGATGTTGGGCCCATATTATGCATGTGTGTGGACATTGGTATGGAGAACAATGTTGCAGGAGGAAGTTTTCCTTTTTGTCGCACGGAAAAGCCCTTTTCCATTTCCCGAGCGCAAAAAACGGGTCGTTTTGTGAAGTAACCACCAAAATGCCGTTTCAGAATGCTACCGTCCTATTTTCCTAAAATACTAGACCACCTTACATGGACTATATCCCAACCGGTACATCTCAAACCTTTTCGTCCATCCCTGGTAAAAAGGACAAATGTTTTGAATTATTTATTTAAATCCAAACACTTTTTATGTTTAAAATTTTTCTAAATTCCAAATTAATATTCAAAAATATAAGTTAATTCATTTTAAAAGGTTATATTAATTATTTTTTAAAAA
Source organism: Avena longiglumis (assembly GCA_030063025.1). NCBI lineage: Eukaryota > Viridiplantae > Streptophyta > Magnoliopsida > Poales > Poaceae > Avena > Avena longiglumis. The sequence goes on along the minus strand of CP125973.1, from coordinate 124,588,740 downwards.
TAGAATATGTTTTTGAATTATTTATTCAAATCCATACACTTCTTATGTTTAAAGTTTTTCTAAATTCCAAATTGATATCAAAAAAATATAAGTTAATTCATTTTTAATTGTAAATGGTTCATATTTTAAATGGTTACATTAATTGTTTTTTTAAATGTAAAATGGTTTTGAATTGTTTATTCAAATCCAAACACTTTTTATGTTTAAAGTTTTTCTAAATTCCAAATTAATATTCAAAATATAAGTTAATTAATTTTAAATGGTTAAATTAATTATTTTTTTAAAATAGAAATTGGTTTTGGATTATTTATTCAAATCCATACACTTCTTATGTTTAAAGTTTTTCTAAATTCCAAATTAATATTTAAAAAATATAAGTTATTTCATTATTAATTTTAAATGGTTCGTTGTTTAAATGGTTACATTAATTATTTTTCAAAATGAAAATGGTTTCAATTAGTTATTCAAATCCAAACACTTTTTATGTTTAAAGTTTTTCTAAATTCCAAAGTAATTATCATTTAAAAACATTACAAATTTAAACCCCAAAATAAAAAATAAGGCGGAACAGAGAGAAAATAATCAAAAATTTGAAAATAGAATACGTCCGGTTGGAGCCACCAACCGACGAAGAGCTCGCGCCTTCAAGCTGAAAATTTGGACTATAGGTCCCGTTGGTGGCTCCAACTGGACGTATGCACCTTTAGTCCCTTGGAGCCACGAACCGACTAAAGGCCCTTTAGTTATAAGGGCGTGCGCCTCTCTTCTTCTTCCTTCCCACTCTTCTCGCCACGCATCGCCGACGACGCCAGTTGCCTCGCCACCGCCGCCTGTCTCCTTCCTCCGCCCGGCCGCCGCCTTCTCGCCTCCCGTCGACGACCGCGCTTCCCCACCACTGGCTGTACGCCCTCCTCGCCTCTCTCGCCCTCCCTCGGTGGTGGTGCTGGCTGGCGCCGCTTTGGCTGGTGGTAGGCGCCAAGGCTGCTTCTCCATCGATCGCCATTGCTTTGGTCGCTGGCGCCGCTGCAAGGCCACGCTGGGCGGTTGCTGGCGCTTCTGGGCGCTTCGGGCTGCTTGCCGCTGTTTCATGGGAGGTCTTGTGCCAGATAGGCTAGGCGGGTGGGTCGGGGTAGATTAGTCTAGTTATTTTTTTTGTTTCATTTATTCTTTTACTTTTAGTAAATCTTTTGTATCTTTTATTTATAACTCCAAATGGAGTGATTTTAGTCTTCAAATTTTTCTAAAAATCGAGGATCAACATAGGATCATAATTGCAATCTTTTTACTATTTTGCAAGTAGTGGATTTATAAATCCTTGCATAGTCATTTGTAGGTGCATTTTGGTGATTCAAAAATAGGGCTTCAAAATAGTGTTTTGCAACTCAAACTTGCACGAACAAATGCATTGTTCAACAATTTAAATGACAAGTATAATTATAAGAACAAATGCACCCTCTCATATGTTAGGAGTTTCCCGAGTTAGGGTTTTCACCGTCTAACCCCGATTAAATCGTCGAGCATGTCTTAGGGTTACATTCCAATGCAAATTAACTTGTCATATCATCATACTTACTTGAGCATTGCATCGATGCCATGTGTTGATTGTTTCCCTTTCTTTTCGGTGTTTCGATTATTAGGTTTATTATTAGTTAGGTATTATTAGGTTTATTAATTAGTTTGGTATTATTGGTCTTCGGCCCCACTGGTCAGTCAATGTGGGTAGCCCCAGACCCGATTCACATTGCCAGTCACTGTGGTTTGATAAGGAATCATTAATACCCCTTAGGTGCATGTGGGTTCCCCTCTCATATGCATCGGAGGTTTCTCCGAACTAGGTTACACCCCTCGAACTCCGAATATTGATAACCGCTGATTTTAGCTAGAGTTACCTATCTACTACACGGTTTCCTTTTGTAGCTAGGTTTAGGGTTTCTCTTCATTTTATTATTGTGTATGTATATATGGGTTTCTCCTTAACTTTCTCCTTTAGCCGCTTTGACTTATTCGCTTTTCCACCTATATGCGTAAAATATGGATCCACACGTCGAGACGAAGAAAAGGAAGAGTTGATCCAAGGTGTGATCCGTGGGAAGATAATTTAGACGTATCAACGTTTACGAACAACTCCGGTGAGGGTGATCCTCTTTACCGGAGTAGACAACTTGTTTGAGGTTGAAGGTGTTGCCTCATGAGGAGAAGGCGATGCCTTGTGTAACCGAGAAGACGCATCTTCCGGTAGGTGCATGTAATATAAATCAATTCATTAATTAATCATCTGCTATCTATATAGAAATAGTAACGACGATCTTTCTTCTTTTAGCCCTCCGGATCAAAGGAATCTACTGAAATGAGCAGACGAGGCCCAACCAAAAAGTTGGAAGACCATGAGAGGTTCAGGATCGAAGATGTCGCTGCAGACGGCAGACCGACCGCTCCCGAAGTTGTCGCAACCAAATTTGTGGCACAATGCGGAGTAATCGTTAGGGACTTAATCCCGATCACCATTAGAAATTGGAATAGGCCTGCTAATGCGGATGAAGAGGGAACATGTTTATTTGTCCCTAACCACGCCAAAGATTTACTGTGGAAGAGGCTCATGGTTAATTTCAAACTACCGAAGATAGAGCTGGATCCAAATGCGGAGGATCCAGTTGAGGACGCCTTACAACATGGGAGAGCCATGGAGGCTAAGGTCAGGGAGTGGGCTTTGAAGAAGATGGCCCAGTGTTTCACCAATTGGAAGAAAAGATTGCACCTTGACTATGTCGTGAAAGAGAAGACTCGATTTCAAGAAGACTCGCAGTTGAGAAGATAAAACCATTCGGGCTGAGTTTGTGGAATACAAGACATCGCAAAAAGCTAAGGAAATGTACGCAAAGAATAAGCTGAATGTCGCTAACAAGAAGTATCACCATACTATGGGGCAAGGTGGCTCAGGGCTGGCATTCCTAAGTGGGAGAAACTTGAGCAGAACTGCGTGATAAAAATATCACCCCAGAGATGTATTGGGTAGAACGTGCAAGGAATTGGTTTTACGGGCATGGGGGCACGTTGGACTCGGAAGGAGGTGTATATATACCATACGACATAAAGAAGACCCTTGCCAATCGAGAGGATGAGAAAAGCAAGAAAGGTGTTAAAGATGGGGACTTCATTCCCGATAGAGAGAATGATGAGCTCACACCGCCTTGGAAATAAGGAACATGATGGACGAACACGAGGCACAATAGGCTCCCAATCATGGAGGACTGGGTTTCAAGAGAGGAAGAAATATCCCGATAGAAGCCGTCGAGGAGTAAGGATGAAGGCGGTTGAAGCAGAAAAGTCGAAAGAGCGAATGCGTTAATTGAAGAACGATTAAAGCAACAACAAGATGAAATTAACTCACTTAAAGAGCAAAGTACTACCGGCGCCATTTCAGAAGACACCGCATTCGATGCTACCGCCTATCGAATAATCGAAAAAGCAGGTGGCTTCCACCGAGGTCCCGGTGATGACAATGGCGATGCCGATGCACCGACGATGGCTCCTGCATTACCCAAAGTGGATGATATCACGTAGATGACACATCGCGATCTACATGTCAAAGTTGTGAACATATCAATGAAGGTGGCGGCTATTATGCCTTACCAATTGGACCCACACCAACTTACCACACCGTCCGGTTCAGAGGGTTACGCTGTTGTCGGCGTGGATGAAATCATGCCCACCTTTGAGGTTTTGGATCTTCACTACCCTGCCGGTGAAGGGATGTGATCGTCGGGTGACGCAAAAACGCCACCATTCTATGGCCGAAGGATTGTATCGTGCTTCAAATCACACGCCAAGGCCATCTTCGCCGCCGTCTCACCCGTCTCCGCCGAGGTCGCCGCCGCTGCAGCCGCCTTCGCCTCACCCGGCTCCGCCGCCTCACCCGTCTCGGTGCAGCCATCGCCAAGGAGCCATCGCCGCGCCCAGATAAAAAGCGAAGCGCATCGCCATCGCGTCGTAAGCGATCGCGAAACGTAAACAAGAGCCTCTTCCAAAAGTACCAACGGTTCCTCCCAAGAGAGCTTATGACAGATCAAGAGGAGACCATGCTCGGGTTGATGCGGAAACGACAGCTGCTGTTTCGAGGCGGCCGAAGAGCCAGAGTTCCCCAAAGACCAAAGAAGAAAAAGCCAAAGTGTTGAAAATGCTAAAGACTCTTCATCAACCCGAGCCAAAGCTGTCATCGACTATGAGCGTTCTATTCTCAAGTCACATGCGGCACAAAAAGCCTCAAGAGCAAGATCGATGCAAGCGGAAATCTGTTGCCCAGCTCGGAGAACAAGCAAACAGACTTGCGCCTCTCAAGGTGATTTCTCAAACCAATGTGGGTCGAGCAAATATGGGGTCAAGAGCAGATGATCCAGAGGTAGTTACTAACACGGAGAAGCTGCCGCTGCTCAAGGTATGAGTATTGCCCAGTACTTATCCCAGTTAGAGTTCTTCCCCGTGAGTGAAGTAGCATACAAATACCAGTACGGCAAACCTCTCGTCAAACCTGAGGAGGTAAATAATCTTTCAACAAAAATGCGAAGATTGCATAACTGGTACATGCACGCCACAAGTGCCGGGCTAATCGGATAGTGCCGAGGGTTTCAAAAAGCATCATGGGAAAGAAAGTGATGACATGATATCCATTGAATTTGTTGAGCTATTTCAATTATTCAATCAAGACGCCTTGGACAAATCGCTCATCAGTGCCTATTGTCTGTAAGTACTAATTCTGTAATTAACTTAGTCTCCAGCTATCTCACTTTGTTTATTGCATGTATATAATCATACTGTAATATGCGTAATGAAGATTCTCGAATGCAGAGGACAAATCTATGATATTGGCTTCATTGACCCATATTGGGTTCATGAAGCTAATCTCAAAATAAGCCCCCAGGATACGGAGGATAATATAGTACACGCGTTAAGGTTTCAAGAAACCAAAAGGGAAATACTTTTTCCTTACAACTTCGAGTGAGTGTTATTGTCTTGTATACACTTTCTATTTCGCTTACTTGATGTTAAGTATATAATTGATTAGTTATGCATTCGCAGCTTCCACTATATTCTGTTAATCATTCAACTTGACAAAGGGCGTGTACTAGTCATGGACTCGAAACATAAACCCCTTGAGACGTGGAAGGACATGCAGATACTTCTCCAGCGGTAATTCTAATCATTACTACACTATATCGGCAACGTTCGTGAATTTTATGATATCAAGTACTTAATAACTTCTTTTATTCGTTTTCTTGGCGCAGCGCTTGGAAACGGTTCACCAAGAAGGCTAGGGTGTTTGGAAAGAGGAGCTTACATTTCAACCACTAGATGTAAGCACCACTAGCTATATCCGCATCTCTTTGATTCTAGTTTTGATACAATTATTATCATGCTTGATTATTATTTTGATTGAACTATGTTCTTGTGAAGTGCCTGACACAGGGACCAGGTAACAATCTCTGTGGATACTATGTTTGCGAGTTCATCCGGCAGACGTGCGATGAGAAGGGCAGAAATTTAGAGCAACTCCACGTATGTAAACAATTTCTATAGTTTTATTTTCAAACAAATTGTGTTTAGTTTCATTCATATAGACTGACTCCTTTTTTAAATCAGATCGAACGTCTACGGGACGGTCTTCTGCCAAAGGATCGCGTACGAGCAATTCAGGAGGAATTGGCGGGATTCTTGGATGCAGAAGTCCTAGACCCGAAAGGGGAGTACTATTCTGCTGTATATAGACAATAGGGATTGTAAAAATAGCAACTCGGTCCGTGTATAGACAAGGGGAATACTTTTGTATGTAGTGCATGAACTCGATCCGTCTATTGAATGTAATATTGTCATGATGATCTTGTGTAATATAAGGTTCCTTCATTGATAAGTGCAAAACACTAAATAAACAATAAAACAACCTAAATGAATTCTCTGCCGGGCAAAAAAAAAGTGAAAAAAAATGCTGGCAACCAAATGTGCAAAAATGAATTCTCTGCCGCGGCAGAGAAATGAGCCAAATCTCTGCCGCGGCAGCAGGTTATTAGTCCCGGTTCGTGTTACGAACGACGACTATCTCCACCCCTCGCTTTGCTGCTGCCTGCACCCATTTGTCCGGTTGGGGGCCGGGGGGACTAATGGTTAGAGCTTTAGTCCCGATTGCCCCGTCCCGGTTGGGCAACCGGGACTAATGGCTCTTACCAACCGGGACGCATGGGCCGTTCTGCACTAGTGCAGATTTGCACCTAAAATTCTTTATCCAAAGAAAAGTTTATGTTGCTTACTTGTGTGTTTCATCTTCATGGACACTATATACAAAATATTTACACACACTGAACTTTGTGACATGGTATCATAGTATCACAATATAAACCCAAGTTGTCCTATGCTCCACTCTCTCCCTCCCCCATTCTAATTAGTATGAATATTCCTATTTTTCTTATCTCTGATTTCACTCATCGTCATTGTCCAATGATGTTCATGAGGAAGAAAACCTGAATGAAAACCTACCGATAGTTTGCATGTAAATCAATTCCACAGATTGCTTATCAAGAGTTGTTTCTTTGTTCTAAGTATGTTCTACAATTTCAGAATTGCACTCTTTGAGATGGGTCGCTCATGCGTCTTTTGAAAAGACTATAGTTGGTACAACTTTTGCAAGTTTTGTCCACCACCATTTCCTTAGCGTAGACATCAAGATTTGCTAGGATTTTTTACGCAAAAATAATATTTTTCAAGATTGTAGAAAGGATTTAGAGACAACAATTTGGTGGGTCCGTGATACAACTTTTTTGTTGGTATTCGTTCGACTAATATTTTTTAAATAAACAATAACAAAATATGTTTAAGATGAAGAACTATAATTTAAACTTGAGGTTTTTGTTTTATGAAATAATAGTTTTTCAAAACCTTTAATCGTGTACATTATTTCCATAGTCATCAACGATGTACCGTTGTATTTTGTATAAATTATTTTACACTTTTTGGTCTACCATGTACTGCCACGTTCTATGGGACTCACATCCACAGCCTACCATTTGCTAGTGCATTTCCCATGTATTCTGAGCATAAGAGAAACAACGAAAATGCATGGCAAAAAGGATCGTCTATATCATGCATGCATCCATTCATGTAACCTGGCCTGCCATAGCTAAGATACATTGACTACTTGGTTGGGTTTGGCATACGACCGGCCTGATTAAGGTTATTAGCGCGATGGTGGTTGGGTCGTATTGGACCCGGGCTCTACCGACGGAGTTTGGCAATTGCACGTTATCTCCTTATTGTGGTTTAGGTTCATCGTGTGTGTTATACATAGACTCAACCATAAAGTTACGTAATTCCTCTCTAATCCTATCCGTGAATTATAGATCTAACGGTTCATATAATTTAGGTGATGTGGATCAACCTGGTGCCTCGACAATAGATAGATGTCCCTGCTGAAAATATGGGAACCATGTATTCCCACGGATCCAATTTTAAATCGAATCGGAGGTGTTACTAATATCATCTGCATCTCTTCCGACGAGGAGAAAGAGGACGACGACGAGGAGAAGCTGAAGATTGTAGGCAAGAAGTGGGGCCATGAACAGTGGCGGATCTAGGATCGAAGGAAGCCCCGGGCCAAAAACTAGTAGACTAAAAAAACAAGTACTAAAAGTCTCTTATAATAGCACTGAATTTTTGGTACAATACGAGCATATATTTTTAAACCCATTGTCAACAATCCAAGAACTCGTACATGAGAGATCAATAAAAACTAGAAATAGCAGATAATACAAAGTCACATGTTTAGTTCATGACCTCATATAGTAGAAGAACCAATACCTAAAGCAAAGAATATTTAAAGAAAAGGCACAATGAAATGAAATAGTTTGATATTGAGATCGATGGAAAATCTGCCTTACAAACAATTGTTAAACCATAGCATAATAGAATTTTTTACAAAAAATACTTAAAACAATAAAAGTGTAGCACAATAAGTCAACACCTAGGACTATCGATACCTGACTATTGGCCTGCCGAGGACGGGGAGAGCAATCAGCAGTGCCTGAAGCAGAAGAGCATGAGTAGTTCTGCAGGGCAGTGTCGCGGTGCCGCCCGCTGGTCGTAGGTCGCACGACCGCGGAGGACTCAAGGAAGGAGGCCTGGGCGCGTTCAGGAGGAGGCGGTCAGGATAGTAGGCGGTGACCTGGTAGAAAGGGTCCGGCGAGTCCGGTGGGCAGGCAGGGGCGACGAGGCGGCCTGCCAGTGAGCCCTAGGTGTGGCCGCGACGCACCGAAGTGACCGAAATCTCTTCGGTTGTAAATGTGTTGTTGCCACTAGGGAGAAAACAACGGTCTCTTGTTCATAGAACAAGTGGATTGTTTACCTTACACACTTTGCTTAAAGCAGTTTTCTGTTGTTTGCAACTTAATACTAGAGGGGGTTCGGATGATAACCTGAAGGTGGACTTCTAGTGATAGATGCAGTTGGATGGCGGTCTATGTATATTGTTGTATTGCCCAATCGAATCTCATAGGATCTTTTTGTATGGTATTGCATTGTTATGATTTGCTCAGTTCCTATCAATTGCCCTGCTGTAATTTGTTTACCCTTCATGCCATGTTGTTTATCTAAGGAGAGCACCTCTAGTGAACTACGGACCCCGGTCCAATCTTTACCATTGATACATCTTCCAATGTTACTTGTTTACTTGTTGCAAACCACCATTACCTTCCACACCATACGTTTAATCCTTTGTTATAGCAACCGGTGAGATTGACAACCTCACTGTTAGTTAGGGCAAAGTCTTGAGTTTGTGTTGTGCAGGTCTTCGTGTTGCTTGCAACACCTGTGTGACGTTTCCTTCCTCCTACTGGTTCGATAACCTCGGTTTCTTAATGAGGGAAGACTTTATATCATGGTGCTTCACACCTTGCTCTTGGGGTTCCCAATAGGCTCCACATCAACTGATCCATCAACAAGTTTTCTGGCGCTGTTGCCGGGGAGGCTAAGGACATCTTCACAAGGGGAGTCCTCCATTTCCTTTCTCTTTACTTTGTTTTTAGTTTGCTTAGTTTATTTTGCTTGGTTTTGTTTGCCTCTTTTCAAAAACTCCAAAAAATTAGTCTAGTTTGGTTTGCTTCCTTTATTCAAAAACACACACAAATTAGTTCCTGCTCTAGCTGTTGCTGCTGTTTTTGGCTTGCCCACCTTTGCCAAAATGAACTCTGCTAAGAACACCAAGTTGTGTGACTTCACTAGCACAAACAACAATGATTTCCTTAGCACTCCTATTGTTCCACCTGCTCCTGATGCTACCTTTTATGAAATTAAGCCTGCTTTGTTGAATCTTGTGATGAGAGAGCAATTTTCTGGTGCTTGTTCTAATGATGGTGCTGCCCATCTCAATAACTTTGTTGAACTTTGTGAGATGCAAAAGTCTAAGGATGTAGATGGAGATATTATTAAGCTTAAGATGTTTCCTTTCTCCTTGAGAGGGAAAGCTAATGAATGGTTGCTATCCTTGCCTAGAAATAGTATTGATTCTTGGACTAAGTGCAAAGATGCTTTTATTAGAAAGTACTATCCTCCTGCTAAGATTATATCTATGAGAAGTGACATTATGAAATTTAAACAACTTGATAATGAACAAGTCACTCAAGCTTGGGAAAGAATGAAGTCTTTGGTTAAGAATTGTCCCACTCATGGACTCACTGCTTGCATGATTATCCAGACTTTTTATGCAGGTTTGAACTTCTCCTCAAGAAACCTGTTGGATTCAGCTGCTGGAGGTACTTTTATGGGCCTCACTTTGGGTGCTACAACAAAGCTCCTTGACAATATGATGGTTAACTACTCTGAATGGCACACTGAGAGAGCTCCACATGGTAAGAAGGTAAATTCTGTTGAAGAAACCTCCTCCTTGAGTGATAAGATTGATATTATTATGGCTATGCTTGTTAATGGGAAAGCTCCTCTAGATCCTAATAGTGTTCCCTTAGCCTCTTTGGTTGCTCAAGAAGAGCAAGTTGATGTGAATTTTATTAGAAATAACAATTTCAACAACAATGCCTATAGGGATAATTTTGGTGGTAACAACAATTATAGGCCTTATCCTCCTAATAATAGCAGTTCCTATGGAAACTCCTACAACAATGCTAAAAGTGCCCCCTCTGAACTTGAAGTCATGCTCAAAGACTTTATTAGTAAACAAACTGCTTTCAACAAGACTATGGAGGAGAAACTTTTAACTGTTGAGAATAATATTTCCTCTTTGTCTGAAGCACAATCCTCCTTGATTAATAAAATGGCTGTTAAACCTGAAACCATGGAAAGTACCTTTGCTGCCACTCATGCCATACAAGTTACTATTGATGAAAATGTTAGACTATTAGCTCAACTTCATGCTAAGTGGGAAAGGGAAGCTGAAATTGATATAAACAATAGTGTGTGCACCATCACTAGAATGGATACCACTAAACCACAAGAAGTACCTATTCCTCCTCCTACTATCCATAAGCCTATTGAGTCTACTACTAGTGATGCTAAGTTTAAATTTGATATAGATGGTTGCAATATTTCTGAAGTGATTCTTTTCTTGCAAAAGCTTGCTAGAAGTCTTGATGCTAGTGTATGCATGTTGCTTTCACTAAACATATTATAGATGCTCTTGTGAAAATTAAGGAAGAGAAGCTAAAACACAAAGATTCTATTCCTAGGAAAGTAGAAGATAGTTGGGAACCCATTATTAATATGCAAGTGAATAACTTTGATCTCAAAGCTTCATGTGATCTTGGTTATAGTGTCTCTATTATGCCTAGGAAGATTTATGAAATGCTTGATTTGCCACCTTTGGAAGATTGTTATTTGGATGTCCCACTTAATGATAATGATGAAACAAAACTCATGGGGAGTATTAATGATGTTCTCATTATGGTTAACAATACTTATGTCCCTGTTGATTTCTATGTTTTAGATGTTGAATACAATGCTTCTTGTCCTATTACTTTGGGAACATCTTTTCTTAGAACTGTTGGTGCCATCATTGATATGAAAGAAGGCACCATTAAATATCATTTTCCATTCAAGAAAGGTATTGAACACTTTCCTATGAGGAGAGAGAAGTTGCTTTTTGCTCCTCCTTTGAACGCAATGTTTGATGTTAATGCTTCTTCATTTAAAAATACTTGATTCTTCTTGCTTCTTGTGCCTAACTTAAAGGCGTTAAAGAAAAGTACTTGTTAGGAGATAACCCAAGAGTTTCCTTGAGTCTTAGAAGTTATTACTTTAGTAATGACCTCTATTTATCCATTTTGTTTGCTTTTTGTTCCAAGAATAATCTCTAATGAGAGGGAAGTAAGATTTTGGGAGTTGCTATCCCAAAACAGATTTTTGTCCTCCACCAAAAATATTCGTGAGGAGGCTCTGTAACTCGGATTGAGCTGAAAATTTACGAATAAATCCCCAAGTATGTTATCTAACTTTCATTAGTTCAACACTTTTTGATTTGAGGAACATAAGATGTTCGAAAAAAATCGGTTTCTACCTGCTGGTCTGTTTTGACATATTTCTACCATTATTTGTATTTGCTTCTTATTGATTCCTTTTTGAGTTCTCTTTTGGGGAATTGAGCTTTTTGAAGGAGTTACTACAGTAGCTTGTGTTTTTAGTGAAAAGTCTTGCTGTTCCAAAGCTTTGCCTAAAGGTCTATTATCTTTTGAATACACTAATGTTGCTAATGAAGATTGTGTGAAGTTCTGTATGAAGGAAAAATTTCAGGTGTAGAGAGAGAATGATGTAATGAGATGAAGAATGGACAAAAGCTCAAGCTTGGGGATGCCACCCCGGTGTCACCCCAAGAAATATCCAAGAGGTACAAGTGTCAAAGCTTGGGGATGCCCAATGCATCCCCTTCTTCATCAATAAAAAGCTCAGGTCTGTCTAGACACTTTGTTTTTATTGATTCATGCACAGTTGTGTTGTTCTTGGAGCATCTTAGTTTTAGTTTTGTTTTCTTAGTTTGTTTAGTTTTCTTGAATAAAGAAGTTTGGACCCCCGTTGCTGTGTTGTTTTGCAAATAAGTTGCTCGGTGTTGAAAAGGAGTAGTAAGTTCTTACTTAAAGGTGCAAGGGGAGCTTGCATTGACTGTGACTTAGACTTTAGCATGACATTCTAGGTTTTATTTTGACCTTATGCTTAGTGATTATTGCTGTAGCATATCTTGTTCCAAACAATTGGGATTGCTTAGTGTCCCTTGAAAAAAAATATGCATTGTTTTAGCATGCAAAAGCATAGTATTATGGTATTCTCCTTTGATGCTTTGTTTGGGTTGACTTGGCATATGCTCACACCATGTTATGACTAATAACAATTCACCATATCCTCTATGATCATCTAGTCCTTGACTTGTAATACCAATCTATGCCTTGATTAGTAATGCTTTGTTGCGCTGCATGATTATGGCCATTATTGCTCTCTTAGTTGGTTGCTCCCAGTCTTTTGCTAGACTCCACTTGTATGAGCAAGCTCTACTCATGCTTCCAACTCCCAAGAAACCAAGTTATTCAAAAGTGTCCACTATAAAGTCCTATGCATGGTGTGTTACACCATTCCAAGTATATTCTTATTTTCAGCTATCTTCCAATTAAAAAGTATTTTGTTATGTGAAAACTTAGTGATTAAAGCCCTCACAAACTTGATGACACATTTTATATTTCTTTTCCCCTAATAAACTTGAACCATTGTGTCATATATGTTGTATATTCTTGCACTTATACGTTGGAATTAGCAGAACCGTGCTATCACGGGGAACGTTTTCAACATTGTACTTGTACTTTGTACTTAGTTGATATCATGCTATTTTGTCTATGGATGTCACAGGTGTGAAATAAAGAGGGAACTTGTAAGTCCATGGAGTATGTATTTTGTGTTAGAGAAACACCTGGTCCGCTAGCCTAATCCATGCCTAATCATGGTGGAAACTTGCAGCATCACCATAGTGAGCTATCTGTGAAGCATCCTGAATAAAAAGCTATGCATATAGTAAATAAAAAGATCGCTAAGATGCTCATTGTCTGCTTTTCTTGTCATTTTGGTTATGGAATAGCTCATGTACCATGTGCAAGGGGTACCCCGTTGGCGGTTCTCTATGATACGCATGTACTTACAATGACAAGAACTTACAGGTAACTGAAGTTGAGTAGCATGAGGTGTGGCCCTCGTATTAAAGGGACTTGAGATTGCCAACTTATACTTTGTCAAGCATATACTCCATATTTGTTCACTTTAACCTTAATCACTTCAAGATTCTTGATGATGCTTGACATGGCACTTCGTTTGTAACCCCAAGCGCAGGGTGTGTGAAGAGCAAGCAATAAGTTTTCCCTCAGTTGATAACGAGGTTATCGAACCAGAAGGAGGAAGGAAACGTCACACAGGTGTTGCAAACAACGTAGATACCTGCACAACACAAACTCAAGACTTTTCCCCAACGAATCAGTGAGGTTGTCAAGCTCACCGGTTTGCTGTAACAAAGGATTAAACGTATGGTGTGGAAGATAATGGTTTGCAACAAGTAAACAATTAACAGTGGAAGATGTATCAATGGTAAAGATTGGACCGGGGTCCATAGTTCACTAGAGGTTCTCTCCTTAGATAAACAACATGGCATGAAGGGTAAACAAATTACAGCGGGGCAATTGATAGGAACTGAGCAAGGCATAACAATGCAATTACTATCCAGAAAGATCCTATGAGGTTGATTGGAAAATACAGCAATATACATAGACCGTCATTGTAACTACCTCGGTGAATTATGCTCCTAGATACAAGCCTGGATGAGCGGTAGTGGTTGAAATAGTACGGTGGGGCCCCAAAAGCCACTCACGGGTAGACCTTTCGGCCGTCCCAACCACTACCATCTCAACGGGACTCAGTCTGGCGTGTAAGCGAAGGATCAACTACATACACAAGTGGGTATGTATGCAAGCCACCATACAAGAGTACATCAGAGCCACACCATCTAGAAAGAAAGGAAATATAGCAACGCCATACGGCAAGATTCAAATGACCTAGATAGATCTAATATTTTAGGATACTTCCTCATACAACACACATCAGAGTATCATGCGGAAGCGGCAAACAAAATCCGAGTACGGATAAGAAGCAAATCGGCATAAGATGCCATAGAAATAAGCACATCCCAACCACAGATCTCACGGATACCCGTTCCCGGAATCTCTACACCGAACGATCGTTGCCCACATCATCGGCCTCTTCCACCCAGTATCCGTCCTGCGAGGGTACCTGTTCATCTGAACCGATAATTTATCGTGTGAGACCCTAAGGGTACTCAGCAAGTCTTAATGCCTCTAAAGGGGACACAACCTGAGGTGACGCAATTGCAGCGAAAGATAAACCCTAGCAGTTCTACAGATAAACGCTAACCATCCGCCTAACCAATGATAGACGGATGTCCGTGAATTAAGGACAACAGTTATGATAGTAATTTCATCAGATCCATCCTCCTCCTCGCTTACCAACGAGGAAGCGGACGAACAACCCCCATCCGTTGGCAATTTTATTAACCATTCCATGAGTGTTGCACTATTTACTAGTCAAATTTCTTAGTCAGGTTAAAGCGGTACTTTAGTTATGCTTGTCTATGATGGAGAAACTGTGCTCCAAGTCGTCCATATCCGCGGACACGGCTTTCAGAAAGTTTTACCCGGCCGGGGTGCACCAATAGCAACACACGCTCGATCAACCTCGGAAAAACCAAATCAAAACCCAACGAGGCTTTCACGACTGAACAATCACCGGATTCAGAAATATTTCAGGGGGCCACCCCATTGAGTAGACCCGCAACGAAGTTAGCTGACTTCGAGACGGACTCAAGGTTTGCGACAATGGCTATAAACGACTGGGAACCCGAAATTGTGGCTGGGCTTGTCGATACCGCGAAAACACTCCGCTTACCTAAACAGTACAGTGTGCTCCTCGCACAAAAGTAAATAAGACATGGCATAAGTACAGGATAGTAAATAAAACCTCAAACTAGTTTGTGGCCCCAAGAAATAAGACGGAATCAAGCTCTGGCTCAGGGGGGTCCCATATACCTCCCGGATGTGGATAGCGCGATAAATCAAGGAACAGGAATCAAGTACTCGGGGTCTTACGGGACACAAGTGAGCAGGAAAAACCAAATAGCAGATGTTGCTCACCGGTGCCACTTTCATTAGTTATCCCATTACTACTCCGGTTAAGTTGTTTAGGTACCTCGTTATCCATCAGACTCTCACATACCCTACACATGCTGTTCTACGACTCGCATGGCTCAAACAAATCCTGTAGTAATGGCTCATGGGATGGAGGAACAAGCTTGGTAGGGTTTGAAAGTAAAGGCTATGCATACTTGGGATTCAATTTAATGCAATCGCGACTCAATGATGCAAGAATAATATAGAGGCAATAGCTACTGTATGTATGCAAGCATGTGGAAGTGCTTGCACGCGTCTCGATTGAAGCGAGGAAGGATGCAGGTAGTGCTCACGGTTCTCTTGATATAACCCCCGCCGGTGTCTATCAGAAAAACAAACAAACAAGGCCAACATGAATATAGAGCACAAGCATATGAATAAGGTGCGTCAGCAAACAATCATGCCATGATGAATGATGCACAATTTACATGGAAATAAGGTAGCATGGCATGGTGAGGTGTGGAAGACAAGTTATAACATTTGATGGGGTTTTGGACCACATTTTGTTGTCATAACAATTGCTGTTTGCTATATATTTATATGATGCATGCTGCAATTGAAGTCATGGATAGCATAAACGGAAAGGTCTCGTCGAGCTGATCATTCTAGACATATCATTTGTTCAATTTGGAATTATAAATCAAAAGTTATTAATTATTTAAATTCTAGTGGCATTTGTGGTAATTTAAATCAACTTGGAATTTTAAATGTGCAAAAGGAAATTTGAATGGCATATTTGAATTCCTTACATTTTTCTGGTTCAGAAACATATAACATTTGTTTAATTTGGATTTCTAGTTTTAAAATTATTAAAAACTGATTGAATTTGAATTTAAAACAATTTGTAAAGTATAAAAAACCAACAAAGGACACTTTTGTCACCTGTAATGCACCAGCCACAGTCTCTGGCGAGTGGGCCTGATGCTGTCTGGGCACCCACGTGGTCAGAAGAGGGGAGTGGTATCGCGGGTTGAGGGTGGAGAAGCTGGGGTGCCTTTCTGCAAAAAGGCCACGGTCACTGACTGGTGGCCCTGGTAGGACTGCGGTTTATGGGAGAGAAAAGGGCAGGGGGCATTCGCTAATTGAACACGCGGGCGTGGGGAGGACTGCGGGTTGTTTCCAGGAAAACACGGGAGCCTTTTTAGAAAAAGGCCACCGTCGCTGACTGGTGGGGCTAACTGGACCGCGGATTTAGGAAAAAGGTTGGGGGAGGGGGTCTGTGCAAAAGAGCCCAGGCCCACTGTTGATCTTCGGCCTGCTCGCTTGGCGCGGCGTGGCGTGGCGAGGATCTGGCTTCATCGCGACGCGGCACGCTACTGGAGGGCGAGCCACCGCGCTAGGCGTGGTTGACGTGTTGTAGGAGTAGCGGCTAGGTAGGCTCGGCGGCGCGGGAGGGTGCAGCGATGGCGTCCGTGGTGCAATCGACGGTGTTCGACGGCCGGAGCGGCGCAACCAGGAAACTAGCAGAGAGGCGCGGTTGTCTAGGAGGTTAGGGGACTCACCGCGAGAGGGTTGGTGGGGTAGGTACGGGCCGGGACGCAAACGATCGCCGGCGCGGCTCGCGGACGGAGGCGCTAGGGTTTCATCGGGCTCGCGCTGGTTCTAGCGTTGCTGGGCTCCTCCTCCTCGCTGCTGGGTACGGGGGCGACGCGGACGATCTCCAGGTCTTCCTCGACACCCGCAGCACCACGCCCGCCTCCTGGTTGATGTGTTCGAGAGAGAGCAGCGTGGCCGTCGGCCAAGGGAGAAAGAGGGCAGAGGAGGGGAACGAGGCAGAGCCCCTGGGCGGATCTGGGGACGGCTAGAGGCGAGGTGGGGAAGATAAGAACGGGGCAGGTGGGGGCTTGCGTGGGGGAGGGGCAGATGGAAAAAGGTGGCTCGGCGCCACCTTGTCCTCGTTCACGTGACCAACCAGGCAGGCACATGAGGCTGGCAGGTGGGGGCTGCAGCTAGCCAGGGCGAGGATCTCGGTGTGGGGCAGCTAGGGCAGAGGGAGAGGGCACGGGTTCGGTCTAGGGGAAGCTAGGGTTCGGTCTAGATGGGAGGCTCGGGTTTGGGGGTCCTCATGACATAGAGAGAGAGGGAAGAGGGTGGGGTAGGCTCGGTTAGGGAGGGTGATGGTACATGGTTTAGGGTTTAGGTAGGGTTGGGATTAGGGTTTTGGATTAGAGGGTTTAAGAATAAGATAAGATGAGAGGGACAAGAGGTACTCATGTCTAAACACATGATAAGACATCACATGATCAAGCATAAGGGGTGGTAGGGCTAGGGGGCATGGTAAACATGTGACCAAGCTAGGTTAGCTAGAGAGGAGAGAAAGAGAGAAACAAACTTAGGGTTTAGTTTAGATTAGGTGAGTTTTAGGGTGTAGGTTAGAGAGGTATGGGGTGGCTTAGGGTTTGGTTTAAGAGAGGGGTAGGATAGATGGAGAGGTACTTGTCGAGATCAAACTTGCTCTAGTCAAGCTCAAACAAGAACAAGATAAGAAAAGAGAGAGGGAGAGAGATGAGGTGCTAGGGTTTTAAGCATGATCAACATGGCCAAAACCAAAAGAAAAGATAGGGCTAGAGATGATCCATCCCAAAACCAAATAAAACCAAAGACAAGCACAAGATGGTACTTGCATGGCCCATGCAGAATATTTAATGCCCTGCTGATACTTGTGAAGACAATGTCATTTCATGGCATTATTATTTTGCATCCCCAAAATTGGAATAAGGCCAAGCAAAAGATTATGGGTGGAATCCAACCAACCAACATGAGCTAGAGGTAAACTCAAATAAAATGCCAAGCTCATGTTAATTGGATGGTGGAATTATAAGGTGGTGAAAGAAAGGTGGTGGAGTTGATAAGAGATATGCCCCCAACTCAACTTGGGCATTTAACAATATATCAAGAACCAAAAACAATATCAAGAGGCAACTACAATTAATAATGCACATGAGATAAGAACCAAACAAGAAGGGGTTTTATATGATGCTCAAATGCAAGGTGGCATGATGACATGAGCATGACATGATGATGATGCAACAATTATATGTAGGAAGTGGCCCTTTTTATTACTAGAACAAGTAGCATTACAGGTGTTAGACAACTGGGATGCTACAGTCATCCAACTGCATCTATGACTAGAAGTCCACCTTCAGGTTATCATCCGACCCCCCTCCAGTATTAAGTTGCAAGCAACAGACAAATGCTTACACAAAGTGTGTAAGGCAAACAGTCCACATGTTCCATGAACAAGAAACCGTTGTTTTCTCCCTAGTAGCAACAGCACATCTACAACCGAAGAGATTTATGTCACTTCCCTTGGAAACTAGAGGCATGAACCCACTATCGATCATAAATACCCCCTCTTGGAGTCAGTAGCAACTACTTGGCCAAGATAACCACTAGAAACAGATAGCATGCAAGATCACAAACAACATAGACATGATAGAATCATAAAGATAAAACCATTAATCAAACCAACATAATAATCTCAATATCCATCGGATCCCCGCAAACACAACATGCATGATTACAAATAGATTAGATCATAATCATGAATGGAGCTCACAAGATCTATACATGAAAGCACAAAGGAAGAGATACAACCATCTAGCTACTACATGGACCCATTGTCCAAGGTGGAACTACTCACGAATCATACCGGAGAGAAAGGCTCCGGGATGATCTCCTCGATCAAGGGACGATAGTGGCAGCGGCTACAGATGGTTTCGTGGATTTCTGATCGGGTACTCAGGGTTTCTGTATCGGGGGCTTCTTATAGGCGAAGGGGAAGACCGAGGCGGTGGCCAGAGGGGGCAAACCCTACCCAAGCGTGGGGTAGGGCCCACCCGCGCCTAGGGGGGATTTAGCCGCCTTGGCATGCCTCCTCGTTTCTCCTCTGGAATTCTTGTTCCCCACGGAAAGTTATTGACTTTGGCGTTTGTCCCGTCCAATTCCGAGAATATTTCTTTACTAACTTTTCTGAAACCAAAACAAGCAGTATCCGCACTGTTGCAACTTGTTAATAGGTTAGTACCAGAAAACATGTAAAAATCACCTCAAAGTGTGGACAAGTAAAGCAAAGTAGATACTAAACAAGCATGGAGCATCAAAAATTATAGATACGTTTACAACATATCAATGCTTATGATAGGGGCAATGAGGACTGAAAGCTAACAAGTACCATGATTTTTGGAAGCTCTTTTTGAAACTTGAAATCCCTGCTTCCCTATGAAGGGCCTTTCTTTCACTATTATTTGAGTCTCCACCTTCTACCTTTAGGCACCATTAAGAGAGCATAGTTGCCATTCTGTGTGCAGTGTCCCAAAACTTATTGATTGATGCATATTGTGATATTACTTGTTCTTGTGCTACTTGTTTATAGTCACCCTTGTGAACTTTGAAGGTGTCCTATGCATCTATTTGCTACTCTATGAGGGACAAGTTGATTGCCACTATGCCATGTTTTCTGTATGTGAAACAAGCAAACATTTTTCAATGCATGTTATTCATGATCTTTTTTGTAGCCTTTCATGTTGCATGCATAGTTACTATGTCCTATTGTTAGAACTCCATCTCTCATGCACATGTTTAGAGTTATTTGATCCCAGCTTTCAATGCTTGCCAATGGTTTGGTCTTGGTTTTGATGGTGCATGTCACCTCAAAAATTATTCTTTTATCACTTACCTACTCGAAGACGAGCAGGAGTTAAGCTTGGGGATGCTTGATACGTCGGAAACGTATCTATAATTTTTGATGCTCCATGCTTGTGTACTATCTACTTTGCTTTGCTTTATCTACACTTTGAGGTGTTTTTATATCTTTTCTGGAACTAACCTATTAACAAGTTGCCACAGTGCCAGTTTCCTGTTTTCTTCTGTTTTTGGTTCCAGAAAGGCAGAAAATCAATATTCTCCGAATTGGACGGGACAAAATCCAAAGTCAATATTTTACCTTGGGCGTCACGAAGTCCAGAGGGGAGACGGAGAGACGAACCAGGGCCACCACACCCCCCTAGGCACGGGTGGGCCCACCTCACGCATGGGCAGGGTGTGCGGCCCCTGGCCACCTTCCAGCCTCGCCTATTCGTCTATAAGAAGCCCCCGATGCAGAAACCCTAGGCACCCGATCAAAACTCCACTAAACCTTCTGTAGCCGCCGCCACCGTCGTCCCTAGATCGGGGAGATCTGATGTTCTTCTCGGCACCCTGCCGGAGGGGAAATCAGCCCGGAGGCCTTCTCTCCGGTATGAAGCGTGAGTATTTCCACCTTGGACTATGGGTCCATGTAACACCCTCCGAATCGGACCTATGCAAGTTTTAGCGAAACCCGCCAAACCCGCATAGAAACGATTCAAAGGTGCCCACCAGGCACTTGCGTGCGGGTGGAAAACGAAGTAATAACATTACACAACAGTCCTCGATGGGACCCACAGAACAGATATATAAACAACACGACTCCATGAGTCAAGAATACAGATATACAGAACAAAGATCCAAATCACCTTGAAACGATGGAGCGTCCAGCTACGGACAAGATGCAAATGGGGCTAAGAGCCCTGAAGAATAACCAATAGCGTCCATAACCCTGCCCAGGCCAAGCCGTAAGGGTAACCCTGCTAACGACGTCGAGGTGAGGTGGCGAGCTAGGATAGGTGGGTAGGATAGCTTCGGGTAGGAAAAGGATTTAGAGTTTGGGTGGACCGTTTGTAGGTAGTCTGGACCGATTGGGCCTCTGGCTTGACCGGTTGGACTGCCTCTCCGGACAAAAGGATTTTTAATTCTTTAATTTTATTTGTAAAACATTTTTGTAAATACTTTTTAGACAAATAAAAGATCTGACCAGACCGATGTTTTAATTTGAGATAAGGTCGGGGGTTATTTAGAAAACAAAACTAGGCGTTTCGAATTGGTTTCAGACAAACAATGCATGATGATGACGATGCAATGCACAAAAACAACGCGATTTTCTAGTAGTGGTTTTGCGGGATGCCACAATTCGACACCACTAACAATGGATCTCGCCCTCGAGATCCGCCTCATGGTACGGGGAAGAAAGACGACGGTCTGAATCTTCTTGCTTCGTGTAGATCATCGCGACACCAATAACAAGAGGTCGTTGTCCGTGATCTTCGAGAGAACACTCCGGGAACAAAAGGTCGAAGGTAGAGGTATCAACAAATAAAGCCACCTCTAGCTTCCGTGGACGGAGTGAAATTGCTGGATCCACTGATTCGATGTACAAGAGCGAATGATGAGAGTAGTCGGATGGTGATCAGTCCATCGCGCACCCAAACCATTACTCTGCACACGAATAGGCGGATTATGCAACCAACTCTCGGAATTCAGACTGAAGATCTCGACAAACGAGGTTCGGAAACAAAGGAGGGATGCAGACTCTGCATCGGATCTGACGTGGATGATGTCGTCGCGTCGGAAAACACTGGAAGGCACAAACAAGGAACAAAGAATGGTACCACAGTAGACGGATTCCTCAGGCAGCATGAACACCGGATGGTAAAACACCGTTATCAAAGGAGGAAGCGAAACCCTGAAGGTACGACGGAAACCCAACCACAAGAATTCCTGGACTCGAAGAAGGAGAAGAGAGCGGATTCAAAACGCGTAGAGATAAGAGGAGAATAGCAGAGGGGTAAGGAGTAAAATCAGACCTAATCAGAACTATCCAACCGATTTTGCAAAAATAGTTTTGACACTCTACTTCGGCCGTTAGCTAGGTTATCCTACAGGCTGGACTTGTGGGGTATCGCAACTGCTGAGCTCTGATACCACTCTGTAACACCCTCAGAATCGGACCTATGCAAGTTTTAGCGAAACCCGCCAAACCCGCATAGAAACGATTCAAAGGTGCCCACCAGGCACTTTCGTGCGGGTGGAAAACGAAGTAATAACATTACACAACAGTCCTCGATGGGACCCACAGAACAGATATATAAACAACACGACTCCATGAGTCAAGAATACAGATATACAGAACAAAGAGCCAAATCACCTTGAAACGATAGAGCGTCCAGCTACGGACAAGATGCAGATGGGGCTAAGAGCCCTGAAGAATAACCAATGGCGTCCATAACCCTGCCCAGGCCAAGCCGGAAGGGTAACCCTGCTAACGACGTCGATCTCAAAACCTGCTTAAACAAAAGGGTGCCGACAAAGGGCAAAGGAAAAAGAGGGCGTCGATCGAGGCTAGTACTGCAGCGAGGCTAGAATTCGGCGGTCCTCGCCTACATAGGTATGGTGGACTGAGCGGCAGCGCGGCATGCACTAAACAACCTATAGAGACTCGAGATAACTGTCGGCTATCAGAGAGGGATAAGAAAGACCTATTCGGAACCATCCTGATACTACCACCAAACATACCCATCCTGGTGTTTCCCCCTCGAGACCAAACGAGGAAGTCAACCGAGGAACTCACACAGTTGGCAGTTTTATTCATTCCGTTATCGTTGCAGCAATTACTAGTCAGGTATAGATAGTCATCCTGATAAAAATAAGCCGTGGGCACTTTTATTTAACCATTCCATTGTAGTTGCAACACTTACTAGTCAGATACAATTAGCATGAGATAACCCAAAACCCAGCAGTTGTTGGTACTTTTATTTAGCCATTCCATTGTAGTTGCAATACTTACTAGTCAGGTACAATGGTCGCAAACGACAACCCAAGCAAGCAATAGTGGGCAGTTTTATTTAGCCATTCCATTATAGTGAAGCTGATTACTAGTCATTATAAAGTCAAATTTATAGCACTACTTTAGTTATAGTTGTCTATGATCGAGATACTGTGCTCCAAGTCGTCCATAACCGCGGACACGGCTTTCAGAAAGTTTTACCTGAGGGTGCACAAATAGCAACACACACTCGATCAACCTCGGAAAAACCAAATCAAAACCCAACGAGGCCTTCACGACAAAGCAATCACAGGATTCAGAATTATTTCAGGGGGCCACCCCATTGAGTAGACCCGCAACGAAGCCAGCTGACTCCGAGACGGACTCAAGGTTTGCGACAATGGCTGTAAACGACTGGGAACCCAAAACTGGGCTTGTCGATACCACGAAAACACTCCGCTTACCTAAACAGTACAGGTGCTATCCATCGCACAATTTAAATAAAGCAGTAACGCATGGCATAAGTACAGGATAGTAAATAAAACCTCAAACTAGTTTGTGGCCCCAAGAAATAAGAATGAATCAAGCTCTGGCTCAGGGGGGTCCCATAATCCTCCCGGATGTGGATAGCGCGAAAATTCAAGGAACAGGTATCAAGTACTCGGGGTCCTACGGGACACAAGTGGACGGTTAACAACCAAATAACATCTATTGCCCACTTGTGCCTCTGCTTACCTACTTCGATTTTAGTTGTTAAACAGTAATTAAAGTTATGATAAGTAAAGCCATGATCATCTCCAACATCAAACATGCGGCAATACTCCAGCAACTGTGGTACTTGGCGACACGCAACAACACTTGAGCAAGCGACTACGACGCGCAAGTCCAACTATCTACCAAACAACAGGTAATAGGATGTGTCCAAGGCAGTATAAGGCTACACGGGATGTCACGGGTACGAAAACTAGAGCATCGCAACACAGATAGCAATAGATCGACAGGAGGGAAAAAAATACTATAAAAGTAAGATAGGTAGAAAGGAGGGAGGTGCTCGCCTGAAAACATTGCCGAAGGTTCAACCGAAGATCGGGGCGAAGCTCACATCAACTCAACGGCCTTATCCGCGAAGAAGCAAAACACTAGAATAAACACCGGATGCACTATTTAATACAACGGCAGAAGATCGGGCATGATGCATGTATGATGTATGGCATGGAAAAGGTGCGATGCAATTAGGTCATATTAAGCGGAACAAGGGCCCCGACAATTAATTAAACGGTTCAAGTTATTTGACTACCCCGCCATTTAAATGTTGTGATAACAGGGCAAGATAAGTTACCGGTTCGCTACACAAATTTAAATGAGGCCAATATAAGACTAGATTTGCCCGCATATGGGCCTCATATTTAATTAGGCGAATCGGCCTAAGGCCCCCAAACCACATGATATGCATGCGAGATGAACAATTATTATGCAACAGGTTTTATATTTAGCTTTTATAAAAATAGGGTCTCGAGGAAAAGTTCACACATTAGGGTTCGGAAGATCTTGGGGTTCCGGGGTTTCGGGGTCGGTCTCAGGGTTCGGATCTGGGGTTCGGCCTCGGTGGGTTCGTTCTCTGATAACGGAGGTAGATCTTGGCGCATCCGTGGTCTTCGGGTCATGTCGACGGTCATGGCGTATCGAACTACTCGCGTCCTCGATAGATCTTGTTGACTCCACTCCGAAGACCTTGTCGTTCTGCAGCGGATATCATGGGGTCATCGGGGTCCGGGTCTTGGTCGGGTCGCCGGTAGTTCTTGGTGTCTAGGGATGCTCTGGGTCCGGGGTTCGCCGCTCCGTGAGGTAGATCTTGTCGATTTGGCGTCATCGCCCCTAGTTTCCACGACGAAGTACTCGGGGTTCCACTCGGTTGTCGGTGTCGAGCTTGTTGTCACAAATAACTTGAAGGGTTCATGGCCTTAACGGGATCGGTCTTCGGACTCTGGGAAGACGACCTTGTCGCTCGGGCTTCGAGGATCGATGAAGGAGATCTCCACGGGTCCATGGATATCTTGGTTCGGCATCAGATCGGCCCTGTCGTCGAGATGATCCTGTCGACCCCATCATTGGGCATTGGTTTCTCTGCGGGCGAGCTTGTCGAACCATCGGGGCATCGGGTCTGGGTAGTGAGGAGCGCCAGACCGAAGCGGTGAACGGCGGGGCCCCGGCGGTGATGGGCCGGGCAGGGGCAGAACGGAGGAGGAGGGCCTGGCCGGCGATGCGAGCCGGCGAGGTTAACGACAGGTCGACGGCGTGCTTGGGGCCGGGGAGTGCGCGCGACGGCGGGGCGCAGAGGCGGAATGAATCGAGGCGCGGCGGGCGAAGCCGAGGGCGCTGGGACGCGCCGGTGGTGGCTCGGTGGCGAGGCCGAGCTCGCAGCAGACGCAGGCCGCGAAGGACGACGGAGGGGACGCAGCGGCGGAGGGGGCGGGGAATGGCGGGGCTGGAGATGGCGGGGCGGCAGAGGCGGGACTTCGGACGGGGAGAGGAGGGAGAGTCGCGGCAGCGGCCACGGCAGAGCTCGGCCCGAGCGGGGAGGGCGTGGAGGCCGGGCTGGGAGGAGGACATGCAGGGGCGGAGGCGGGTGGCATGAGCGGAGGAGGCTCGGGCCGCTGGCCGGGCACGATGATGAGGGGCCGAGCCACGAGGTGGAGGAGGCGTGGGGGGCGGGCACGGTGGCAAGTGAGGCGGGGCCGGAGGAGGAGAGGGAGGCGCTGGAGAGGAGGTGGGAGCGAGGTGGCGGGAGAGGGAGGCGAGGCGTGGGCGAAGGCGGAGGAAGAGGCGAAGGAGGAGGGGCCAAGGGTTTCAAGGTTGCAAGAGGAGGGTAGGTCGCGGTGGGGAGAGAGGAACGCGTGGGGGAGGAGAGAGGTGGTGGTGGGGCCGGTGGGACCGGGTAGTGGGTCCAGGCGGGGCCGGGGTGGGGTTGACCAGGGGAGGCAGGTGGGGAGGGAGTGGGGCTGGCGGGGTCAGGCGGGAGTAGGGCCTGGGGTGGGGCCAGTGAGGAGAGAGAGAGGGGGTAGGTGGGACTGGGGTGAGAGAAGGAGTGGAGGAAAAATAAGGGGATTGATGAGGTGGCGGGGTGGGTAGGGATTGGGGCCAGGGGTGAGGTGGCGAGCTAGGATAGGTGGGTAGGATAGCTTCGGGTAGGAAAAGGATTTAGAGTTTGGGTGGACCGTTTGTAGGTAGTCTGGACCGATTGGGCCTCGCCACGACCGGACTGCCTCTCCGGACAAAAGGATTTTTAATGCTTTAATTTTATTTGTAAAACATTTTTGTAAATACTTTTTAGACAAATAAAAGATCTGACCAGACCGATGTTTTAATTTGAGATAAGGTCGGGGGTTATTTAGAAAACAAAACTAGGCGTTTCGAATTGGTTTCAGACAAACAATGCATGATGATGACGATGCAATGCACAAAAACAACGCGATTTTCTAGTAGTGGTTTTGCGGGATGCCACAATTCGACACCACTAACAATGGATCTCGCCCTCGAGATCCGCCTCATGGTACGGGGAAGAAAGCCGACGGTCTGAATCTTCTTGCTTCGTGTAGATCATCGCGACACCAATAACAAGAGGTCGTTGTCCGTGATCGTCGAGAGAACACTCCGGGAACAAAAGGTCGAAGGTAGAGGTATCAACAAATAAAGCCACCTCTAGCTTCTGTGGACGGAGTGAAATTGCTGGATCCACTGATTCGATGTACAAGAGCGAATGATGAGAGTAGTCGGATGGTGATCAGTCCATCGCGCACCCAAACCATTACTCTGCACACGAATAGGCGGATTATGCAACCAACTCTCGGAATTTAGACTGAAGATCTCGACAAACGAGGTTTGGAAACAAAGGAGGGATGCAGACTCTGCATCGGATCTGGCGTGGATGATGTCGTCGCGTCGGAAAACACTGGAAGGCACAAACAAGGAAAAAAGAATGGTACCATAGTAGACGGATTCCTCAGGCAGCATGAACACCGGATGGTAAAACACCGTTATCAAAGGAGGAAGCGAAACCCTGAAGGTACGACGGAAACCCAACCACGAGAA
Organism: Avena longiglumis; assembly: GCA_030063025.1. Taxonomy (NCBI): domain Eukaryota; kingdom Viridiplantae; phylum Streptophyta; class Magnoliopsida; order Poales; family Poaceae; genus Avena; species Avena longiglumis. Next base: position 124,561,776 of record CP125973.1, on the reverse strand, counting down.
TTCCTGGACTCGAAGAAGGAGAAGAGAGCGGATTCAAAAAGCGTAGAGATAAGAGGAGAATAGCAGAGGGGTAAGGAGTAAAATCAGACCTAATCAGAACTATCCAACCGATTTTGCAAAAATAGTTTTGACACTCTACTTCGGCCGTTAGCTAGGTTATCCTACAGGCTGGACTTGTGGGGTATCGCAACTGCTGAGCTCTGATACCACTCTGTAACACCCTCCGAATCGGACCTATGCAAGTTTTAGCGAAACCCGCCAAACCTGCATAGAAACGATTCAAAGGTGCCCACCAGGCACTTGCGTGCGGGTGGAAAACGAAGTAATAACATTACACAACAGTCCTCGATGGGACCGACAGAACAGATATATAAACAACACGACCCCATGAGTCAAGAATACAGATATACAGAACAAAGATCCAAATCACCTTGAAACGATGGAGCCTCCAGCTACGGACAAGATGCAAATGGGGCTAAGAGCCCTGAAGAATAACCAATGGCGTCCATAACCCTGCCCAGGCCAATCCGGAAGGGTAACCCTGCTAACGACATCGATCTCAAAACCTGCTTAAACAAAAGGGGTGCCGACAAAGGGCAAAGGAAAAAGAGGAGCGTCAGTACTGAGGCTAGTACATGGCGAGACTAGAATTCGGCGGTCCTCGCCTACATAGGTATGGTGGACTGAGCGGCAGCGCGGCATGCACTAAACAACCTATAGAGACTCGAGATAACTGTCGGCTATCAGAGAGGGATAAGAAAGACCTATTCGGAACCATCCTGATACTACCACCAAACATACCCATCCTGGTGTTTCCCCCTCGAGACCAAACGAGGAAGTCAACCGAGGAACTCACACAGTTGGCAGTTTTATTCATTCCGTTATCGTTGCAGCAATTACTAGTCAGGTATAGATAGTCATCCTGATAAAAATAAGCCGTGGGCACTTTTATTTAACCATTCCATTGTAGTTGCAACACTTACTAGTCAGATACAATTAGCATGAGATAACCCAAAACCCAGCAGTTGTTGGTACTTTTATTTAGCCATTCCGTTGTAGTTGCAATACTTACTAGTCAGGTACAATGGTCGCAAACGACAACCCAAGCAAGCAATAGTGGGCAGTTTTATTTAGCCATTCCATTATAGTGAAGCTGATTACTAGTCATTATAAAGTCAAATTTATAGCACTACTTTAGTTATAGTTGTCTATGATCGAGATACTGTGCTCCAAGTCGTCCATAACCGCGGACACGGCTTTCGAAAGTTTTACCTAGGGTGCACAAATAGCAACACACACTCGATCAACCTCGGAAAACCAAATCAAAACCCAACGAGGCCTTCACGACAAAGCAATCAGGATTCAGAATTATTTCAGGGGCCACCCCATTGAGTAGACCCAACGAAGCCACCGACTCAGACGGACTCAAGGTTTGCGACAATGGTCAGAACGATCGGGAACCCAAAACTGGGCTTGTCGACAGCAAAACACTCCGCTTACCTAAACAGTACAGGTGCTATCCATCGCACAATTTAAATAAAGCAGTAAAGCATGGCATAAGTACAGGATAGTAAATAAAACCTCAAACTAGTTTGTGGCCCCAAGAAATAAGAATGAATCAAGCTCTGGCTCAGGGGGGTCCCATAATCCTCCCGGATGTGGATAGCGTGAAAATTCATGGAACAGGTATCAAGTACTCGGGGTCCTACGGGACACAAGTGGACGGTTAACAACCAAATAACATCTATTGCCCACCTGTGCCTCTGCTTACCTACTTCGATTTTAGTTGTTAAACAGTAATTAAAGTTATGATAAGTAAAGCCATGATCATCTCCAACATCAAACATGCGGCAATACTCCAGCAACTGTGGTACTTGGCGACACGCAACAGCACTTGAGCAAGCGACTACGACGCGCAAGTCCAACTATCTACCAAACAACAGGTAATAGGATGTGTCCAAGGCAGTATAAGGCTACAAGGGATGTCATGGGTACAAAAACTAGAGCATCGCAACACAGATAGCAATAGATCGACAGGAGGAAAAAAATACTATAAAAGTAAGATAGGTAGAAAGGAGGGAGGTGCTCGCCTGAAAACATTGCCGAAGGTTCAACCGAAGATTGGGGCGAAGCTCACGTCAACTCAACGGCCTTATCCGCGAAGAAGCAAAACACTAGAATAAACACCGGATGCACTATTTAATACAACGACAGAAGATCTGACATGATGCATGTATGATGTATGGCATGGCAAAGGTGCGATGCAATTAGGTCATATTAAGCGGAACAAGGGCCCTGACAATTAATTAAACGGTTCAAGTTATTTGACTACCCCGCCATTTAAATGTTGTGATAACAGGGCCAGATAAGTTACCGGTTCGCTACACAAATTTAAATGAGGCCAATATAAGACTAGATTTTCCCGCATATGGGCCTCATATTTAATTAGGAGAATCGGCCTAAGGCCCCCAAACCACATGATATGCATGCGAGATGAACAATTATTATGCAACAGGTTTATATTTAGCTTTTATAAAAATAGGGTCTCGAGGAAAAGTTCACACATTAGGGTTCGGAAGATCTTGGGGTTCCGGGGTTTCGGGGTCGGTCTCAGGGTTCGGATCTGGGGTTTGTCCTCGGCGGGTTCGTTCTCTGATAACGGAGGTAGATCTTGGCGCATCCGTGGTCTTCGGGTCATGTCGACGGTCATGGCGTATCGAACTACTCGCGTCCTCGGTATATCTTGTTGACTCCACTCCGAAGACCTTGTCGTTCTGCAGCGGATATCATGGGGTCATCGGGGTCCGGGTCTTGGTCGGGTCGCCGGTAGTTCTTGGTGTCTAGGGATGCTCTGGGTCCGGGGTTCGCCGCTCCGTGAGGTAGATCTTGTCGATTTGGCGTCATCGCCCCTAGTTTCCACGACGAAGTACTCGGGGTTCCACTCGGTTGTCGGTGTCGAGCTTGTTGTCACAAATAACTTCAAGGGTTCATGGCCTTAACGGGATCAGTCTTCGGACGCTGGGAAGACGACCTTGTCGCTCGGGCTTCGAGGATCGGTGAAGGAGATCTCCACGGGTCCGTGGATATCTTGGTTCGGCATCGAATCGGCCCTGTCGTCGAGATGATCCTGTCGACCCCATCATTGGGCATTGGTTTCTCTGCGGGCGAGCTTGTCGAACCATCGGGGCGTCGGGTCTGGGTAGTGAGGAGCGCCAGACCAAAGCGGTGAACGGCGGGGCCACGGCGGTGATGGGCCGGCAGGCGAATGGAGGAGGAGGGGCTCGGGTTGGGCGACGCGAGCGAGGTCGACGGCGTGGGGGCGAGGAGGCGCAGCGGCGGGCGCAGAGGCGGCAGCGACTCGAGGCGAGCGGCGGGCAAGAGCTCGGGAGGAGGGAGGCGCCGGCGGGCGTGGCGGCGCTCGGAGAGGCGGGAGGCGGCAGCCAGACGGCTGACCAGCGGGAAGGCGTGGAGGCCGGGCTAGGAGGACATGCAGGCGAGGCGGTGGTGGCGGAGGAGGAGGCTCGGGGCCGCTAAGGCGATGATGGGGAGAGGCCGGAGGCGAGGTGGAGGCACACGGCTCACGCGGAGGCGGGGCTGAGGAGGAGGAGGCCAGGAGAGGAGGCGGAGGAGGCGGGCGGAGGAGGCCGGAGGCACGGGCGTGTCGGCGGGCAGAGGGAGAGGCGAAGGAGGAGGGGGACGGCCGCGCCGGCGGGCTCGGGCGGTTGCAGGAGGAGGGGAGGTCGCGGTGGGGAGAGAGGAACGCGTGGGGGAGGAGAGAGGTGGTGGTGGGGCCGGTGGGACCGGGTAGTGGGTCCAGGCGGGGTCGGGGTGGGGTTGACCAGGGGAGGCAGGTGGGGAGGGAGTGGGGCTGGCGGGGTCTGGCGGGAGTGGGGCCTGGGGTGGGGCCAGGCTGTCGGTGAGGGAGAGAGAGAGGGGGTAGGTGGGACTGGGGTGAGAGAAGGAGTGGAGGAAAAAGAAGGGGATTGATGAGGTGGCGGGGTGGGTAGGGATTGGGGCCAGGGGTGAGGTGGCGAGCTAGGATAGGTGGGTAGGATAGCTTCGGGTAGGAAAAGGATTTAGAGTTTGGGTGGACCGTTTGTAGGTAGCTGGACCGATTGGGCCTCTGGCCTGACCGGTCGGACTGCCTCTCCGGACAAAAGATTTTTAATGCTTTAATTTTATTTGTAAAACATTTTTGTAAATACTTTTTAGACAAATAAAAGATCTGATCAGACCGATGTTTTAATTTGAGATAAGGTCGGGGGTTATTTAGAAAACAAAACTAGGCGTTTCGAATTGGTTTCAGACAAATAATGCATGATGATGACGATGCAATGCACAAAAACAACGCGATTTTCTAGTAGTGTTTTGCGGGATGCCACAGTCCATGTAGTAGCTAGATGGTTCTATCTCCTCCTTGTGCTTTCATGTATAGATCTTGTGAGCTCTGTTCATGATCAAGATCTAATTTATTTGTAATCATGCATGTTGTATTTGTGGGGATCCGATGGATATTGAGATTACTATGTCAGATTGATTAATGGTTTTGTCTTTATGATTCTATCATGTCTGTGTTGTTTGTGATATTGCATGCTCTCCGTTGTTAGTAGCTATCTTGGCCAAGTAGTTGCTAGTGACTCCAAGAGGGGGTATTTATGCTCGATAGTGAGTTCATGCCTCTAGTTTCCAAGGGAAGTGACAGAAATCTCTTCGGTTGTAAATGTGATGTTGCCACTAGGGAGAAAACAACGGTCTCTTGTTCATAGAACAAGTGGATTGTTTACCTTACACACTTTGCTTAAAGTAGTTGTCTGTTGCTTGCAACTTAATACTAGAGGGGGTTTGGATGATAACCTGAAGGTGGACTTCTGGTCATAGATGCAGTTGGATGGCGGTCTATGTATATTTTTGTATTGCCTAATCGAATCTCATAGGATCTTTTTGTCTGGTATTGCATTGCTATGCCTTGCTCAGTTCATGTCAATTGCCATGTTGTAATTTGTTTACCCTTCATGCCATGTTGTTTATCTAAGGAGAGCACCTCTAGTGAACTATGGACCCCGGTCCAATCTTTACCATTGATATATCTTACACTGTTACTTGTTTACTTGCTGCAAACCACCATTACCTTCCATACCATACGTTTAATCCTTTGTTACAGCAACCAGTGAGATTGACAACCTCACTGTTAGTTGGGACAAAGTCTTGAGTTTATGGTGTGCAGGTCTTCGCGTTGGTTGCAACACCTGTGTGACATTTCCTTCCTCCTACTGGTTCGATAACCTCGGTTTCTTACTGAGGGAAGACTTGCTGTTGTGCTGTTTCACACCTTGCTCTTGGGGTTTCCAACAGGCTCCACATCAACTGAGCCACCAATCGTCTACATCAAAATCAAGTGGAATATGCGCAAGGCAAATGTATGATCTTGATAGGGTTGCCTTCTTACCGGTCTCATGGTGTTAGTTGGGGAGACCGGTTTATAGGATAGATAACCGTACTATCAAGAGGGGCTCTCATGTGAGTAACTCGATCATATCTTTTGGAGAGAGCTCAAAACTTTGCATACTTAGCATCATCCTTTCTTGGTTGTTATTTGGATCTTATCCATGTGAGGTTCTAGTGCTTTTGGTAATATTCATAACAAGCTCTAGTTCATCAAAAACGGATTCCCCTTTTATATCTCATTACGTTTTTGATCTTTGAGGTTTTACGATTTCTCACCAAGGGAGGTATCTCACATTAAATACATTATATATTGTAACTTGGTGGCATCCAATATTTTCTCCAAGGGGTCCAAGCCCGAAGACTCCATTCTTTTCTCCAGGGTAGTCTCCGACCCTCCCAGTTCTGCTCTCTGTATCCATACCCGGAGTTGGGCCCGGAGTCCTTCTTAGCACCGGAGACTCCGGTCTAGTCTTTGGCCCTGTCTCTGGGGTTCATCCAAATGCGTACTGGATGCCCCTCTGGAGATAAGCTTGGAGTCCTCGCCTGCCCCGGAGTATCCCCCCCCAGAGACTCCGTCCCTGGAAACTCTTGGGTTAGTGACCTCCAACGGCTACAATTCCAGGGGGGCTATAAAAGTGCCTCTTCTTTTACCTTTGGTTGCTGGTAGTTCCCCAACCTCAAGAACCCTAAAGCTAAGCCACCATTGTTGACCTCTTAAGCTTGCTTCCCTCTCAATCCCTGATATGATTCTTGCCTATACTTTAGGGATTTGAAAGAGGAGATCTAGATCTACAATCCCACCAATCAATCTCTCCTCTAAGTGAGGGGAACATATTGGAATCTAGATCTTGGAGTCTTTTGTGGATTTCCTTCATTGTTCTTCCTCTCGTATTCCCCCACAAGATTTTCTAGCTTTGGTGGAATTTGGGAGAGAAGGACTTGAGCACTTCTTGTGTTCTTACCATTGCATTTGGTGCATCGGTTTGAGTTCTCGGTGAGGAGTCGTTTGGGTGAAAGCTGAGAAGCTTTTTACTCTTGGGTTCTTGGAACCCTAGATGGTTTAGTTGTTTTGTATGTTTGAGGATTACTTGGGGCCTCCAATTAAGTTGTGGAGCTTTCCTCAAGCTTGTTTTTTAGGAGTTTCTAATTGAGTTGTGGAAATGTGCCCCAACCTTATGAGAGGTTCCGGATTGCCATCGACAAGTGCACCGATAGTCGAAGTGTGGATCCATCCCGTTGGGGTGAGATTCACAGGAGAACAAGAGAGGCCTTTTGTGGCGTTGGTGGTTTGATGTCACCCCCTCTCCAAACGAAACGTACTCCATGTTGGGAGGAACTCGGTAAAATATCGTCGTCTCCGTGTGCCTTGGTTATCTCTATATCCGAGCTCTTACTTATGTTCCTACTTTGTGATAGTCTTCGTGCTTGAAGTATATATCTTGCTATCATATAATTGTTTGTCTTGCTTAGCATAAGTTGTTGGTGAAAATAGATGAACCCTAGTTGTTCTAGGTTTTGTGCTTAACAAAGTGAACGCTAGTTTAATTCCGCCTTTATTGAGCCACTCTAAGAAAAGTTTTACACCGCCTATTCAATCCCCGCTCTTGGCGGCATCTATATCCTTTCAGGATGAGACATGTAAAATCACAAACATCATAGACGATGTACTAACTCTAGACGTTGGCATTTTTTTATAGAGAATAACGAAGTAGAAAGTGATCTAGTAACAAACAGGAGTGAGACAAGGATTCGTCGAACTTTTTGGGTACCATCACTTAATGCAAAAGAGTTCTAGATTAACACTATACATTCTAAAAATTATTAATTATATAGTTTACTAGCTAAACTAATCATCCTTCTTAGAGGACATGACATTGAATACTTGGTCAGTGGGGGGGGGGCATGGTCTTATTGGCGTCATCGTCATCGCCTCCTCCTGCCCTAGAGCCCAAGGCCTCGGCATCTTGGTGGCAACCTTAAGCTTCTTCGGGTCTCCGCGCAAAGACTCGAAGGAGGTCTCCACCATGCGATGAACCATGGCTTTCTCACTGCGCCATGTCGAGATGGAGAAATCCACCAAGATCTTCTCCTCCAGCCGATCCACCTGCCTTCGATCGAGCTCCGCAAAATCACTTAGATCCACTGACGACTCTGAATACGCTAAATTCGTGCCATCATCCACCATATACACGAACTTGATGGACTCAGACGACATGTCAGGGTGGGTGGGAGGGGTGGAGGCCGAGGAAGGCTCGCAGCTATCGGGCAGTGGGTTGAAGGGGATCCCACGGGCCCTTACTCGGCCAGGCGGCGCTGGGTAGTGCTGCCGCTCCGACACCATCAACGTGACAGAGGTGACATGGGTACACAGCCGTAGACGCTCCTGACTCCTTCGCTCTGCTCGCAGTCGTTGATTCCACCAAGAGTATGGACTCCGATCAGGCACTTTTCCACAATATTGGCGAGGCATATTGTAACTGACGATATATGACAATCGTAGCCGCAACTCATAATATTTATAGACTGGTAGAGAAAGCGGAAAATCATAAAAATGACAGGAACAGGAGGCGTGAAGACACGAAAGCACATCAAGAAGTTCCGGTGTAGGGAACACGTGGCACATGAGAGAGAAGGCGAGCAGTTAGACCATGGTTAATAGAGTAGCCGGCTGCCGGCTCTATAGAAGTGCCATGTCACTTAAAGTCTTCATAAAAGTACACTCATACAATAAGCTGACTATAGGTTAGCTATAAGCATAATGTTGCATTAAAAGTTTGCATGTGGGAAGAAGCAAATAATTAGCTAGGAGGAGGAAACGCCTGCTAAAAGTTCTTGCATCGGCTGCATGCAGGCTATTGCTCTTCGTTTATTGTGCTATAATCGGGCTACACACAAAGAGCCAGCTCTACTCTCTCTTCTGTTCTCGCTCCTCCACCTAAGATTTTGCTGACATGAAACAGACTATCTGACTAGGATCTATTGTACTTGCTCTTAGCCTACACGCACTTAATGAATTAATGGAGGCCACACACACCTTTTTAGTTTCCTCCTCGTCTAAGATAGCGGTGCGAATCCCAGACGATCTTAAATATTCATTCATAGCGCAGTAAGTTACACACAGAGTTCAAATACTTCTCCGTGTGATGTGTCTCACCGTTGCTGACGGTTTGTAATGCAGGAAACGTGTGCGTTATCATGCAATGCGAAAATTGTGGATTTTTTGGTCATAGGAGATCGTTTGGCAAATACACGGAATACCCCGCCGTGTGCGATGAGGGCCAAGGGCATGTATAACGCTAGGCGTTTATCCAGCCGCTTAAGGGGTTTAAAAATAAATGAAAAACCAAGAATTATCCTGTAACGTCTTGGCCTACAATGCACGACGTTTATTTCGATCGCTAATTTAGTTTCCGTGCGTGAGTCCTGCAGCGATAAATCTGCCACCTGTAGGGAATAAAAGAGCCTTAGCGTCGATGATAAACTAAGAGTCGACGCGAGCCTAGAACCTGAGATTGACCGGGAATCAAGGCCAAATACCAGGAATCAGATCTTAACGTCTCCTATTAGCGTCTGCATAGTACGTGCCCTATAGGCCTGGTTATGTACTAGTGACCACTCTCGTTTAGATCTCGCAACATGAATGATGTATAAGCGCCGTCCACTGTAGCATCTGCGGCGACCTCCTTCAGGGTCTTGAGCAAGCAGGGTGGCGAAGGTACGCCACGTCCCCTATTCCCTTACTTCAAACAAACGGACCATGCAATCACTCAATCACATTCCTAATAACTCTCTATCATAGTTTTAAAAACCAGACGGGACAGATGGTTCAACCGGAAAAACCCGGTACCGGAGATCCATCCGGTTGTTTAAGCACAGTGCACTGGACGCACCAGCGAACCGAAATAAACCAGCTAAACCACAGTCAAACCGGCGATTTTAGTCATTTAACCTGGCGCCAGTCTGACCGGTTCAACTCTCCGGCGCTAAAAACTGTACATGTTGCCCAACCAAACATATCGCTAGTTCTTTGCTGCCGACATGTACATTGGTGTTCCTAGATGATTCTGGGGCTCTCCTAGGACTACATATACACGTACATCAAAGATGGATGTATCTGCTTCTCGAATTTCCGATGCATCATATTCCCGAGTACATCCAGCTAGATAGCTACCAAGCGAGTCCCGTGTTGATCTAATTCTAATACTAGCATTCTCCACTCCACACGCTGCTGCTCGCTCTTCGTCTCACGATTTTTCTTACTATTTCACTTAAAGGTCTTATATAACAAGACAGACATGGAAAAGCCCATTTATATCCACAGCGTTCAGATGTACCGGGTAACTCAGCCATTGGTGCCTCACCCACTACTAAACAGATTCTTCAATTTTGGGAGTACACTTGTACGTTTTATTATAAATGATCGTCCCTACTGAAAAGCTGGGAAATATGTATTCCATTGGATTAATTAAATCGGATGGGAGGTTGCATTATTTTCGTATGTTCTGCTCTTAAAGGCGCATTCGTGTCATGCACACTAGTTGCGCTAGAGAGCAACTTAATGCTACCTGCCATGGATGTGAGCTTGGTTATAATTAATATTTTGGATGATCATATTGTTTTAGAGCATTATATTTTTTTTACGGGTAGAGCATTACATTATTATTAACCACTGTTTTGATACATGAACACAATTATGTGTTCATCACACTATCACCCTTAGTAAAGCAGCATGTCAACATGACAAACACGAAATAGACCACGAAGCTATAGGTGTCAGGCCGTGATAATTATGAACTGCCTAATACCGCGGTTTGAAAACCATATCCTCATGGAGGAAAATAAACACTCCACAAAAGTTGCTTCCACTAACAAATCTGTTGTAAACATACATACATTTCATAGAACAAGGAAACCATACAACATCTTGAACATATTATCTTTCTGCGTGTGTATTCACCCGGAAATACGTACTCCATGACTTCTACCTAGCGCATAACATGCAGTCAAACAAATTACATCAAGGGAAATGATCTAGATCACCCGGGAAGTCAGTGGAAGTTGACGAAGGGGATTTACAGAGAGTGTGCATGAGGTTTTCTGTCTAGATCTGGCTGGTGAGCCATCATAGTTTTGGCCAGGATAATAGGCCATGCTTTTCCTATATCGTTATGCTAGTTGCTGGTTCGTGTCACCTTGTTTGGTGGCTCGGTTCGTATGATTGTGGTAAGGCGATTTGCAAGTCATTGTTGAATAAATGCAGTAAATCAAGCGTACGCATCGCCTCGTTGCGGAGCCTAGGGCACTTCCCCTTTTCGAAAAAGGTGAAAGATGCATTGCAGATGTAGCACTACCGACACCCGAGCAGTGAGTGACCGGCTCGCGTCTCGCGTCGCCCCCGCGAGGGCGGCCGAGGCGCAACCCTAGCCCGCCACCTCCTCTCCCCACCTCCTCACCTCCCTCCCCCGCTGCCGCCGGCGAGCGCCGCGTGGCAAAGTCCGCCCGGTGCCGGTGGCGGTGGGACCTCCTTCACCCGGTGCTTGGGGCTCCCTTGCGGACGGCGTCTCTTGGCGGCGGTGCAGATCGGGTGGCATGGAATTCGACTGGCGGCGGAGCTTCTGGCTGGCGGCCCTCGGTGTGGCGCGGTGGCGGCACCCTCTCCCGGCGTTGGTGCTTCTGGCTGGCGGCCCTCGCTGGCCGTCGCCCGGCCGGGGACGGGAGTTACTGTAGCGGCGCAGCTAGGCCTCTCGTGGCGGGCCATGGCGCCTTGACGAGCGAGGCAGAGCGGGTAGGTGCGACCCTGCGGCGAAGGACGGCGGCTCCGATGGCCTAGCTACAGCAACGCGGCGGCGGTACTGACAGGGCCCGATCCGGGCCTGGCCGGGCCTAACCTGGGAGTGGACGGGCCTAATCTGGGCCTGGTCGGGCCTGATTTAGGCCTAGTCGGTACGCCTGCTGCGCCCGGACGGCAATCATCATGTGTGATGGAGGGATGTCCCCCTCCCCTAAGCTGTCAGGTGGCTTCCTTCCGGCAGGTCGACGCTTGACCTTCTTCTTCCTCCTCGTCGGTGCGTTGTGGCGTTGTTCGGAGACCGGGCTCGAGTTCGTGGACGCCGGGGTGGCGGCTCCGGAAGGTGGACTGCGATCGGTTCTTCGGCGAACCCCGTGGTAGTGGTGATGGTTCCCTTCTTCGGCCATGTGGATGGCGAGGAGCGGACTTTGGGAGGCTTTGGTGCTGACGTCGTTTTGGCTTCGGCAGCTCCTGGATCGCGTGTCGGAAGCCAGACTCGGGGACGGTGGGCATGGGCGGGTGACGGGAGCGGCTTGGAGGTTTTTCCGGGCGAAATCTCAGTGCTTTGGCACCATCGGCGGCGGTGCCTACGGGTATCGTTACCCTCTTGGGGGCGCCGATGCGGCTACCTTCTCCGTGATAAGGCTCCGGGTGAAAACCTTTGACTATCGGTCTCGATGGCGGCGGCGTGATGCGTAGTTACCCTCTTGGGGGCGTCGTTGTGGAGCCCCCGGCTCTTCTTGATCCCAGGGCATTGTCTTCGGTGGCGGGTCGTGGGCTTCCGTGTTTTTCTCTTGTTTATCTTGATCTGCTGTGTAAGGGGTCTCCCCATCACCTTGTATCAGTTCGGCCGATGTGGCTTTATTTATAAAGCGGGGCGAAAGCCTATTTCAAGATGTAGCACTACCCTGAATGAGGGCCAAAAATAATAGAATGAAGGAGGAATTGAGGAAACCTCACGTGTTGTCCGCTTATAGGTCACCTAAATTTTGCATGCTGATTGGATCTAGAATCATGTCCAATGGACAGGAATCGGTTGAAAGTAGAATAGAGAAGGTGAAAACATTCAAGTTGTAGTTAAGGAAACCGAACAAAGTGTCTTTAGCCAAACATGCACCGAGGGAACATTAACCACAAGCATGCCAAAGAAACATTAACCCCTGTCTGTTAGGAATTATACATTGTCCATATATTTTGAACTGCAATTCTTCCTGTACATGATGTCATCAATCGCGAACTGAACGATGAGACATCAGAACATGGAAAATTTGAGCTTGAACGCAGGACCGAAATGGCGGGCTGTTATTCTCCCTAGGAGAAGCAGTTGGCTGATCAATGCATTCAATAAATGTAAACGTCATCACCTGAACGTTAATACCAAAAAATAGTCATCCCAAATGAGGGGTACATTACAGTTGGTGCGTGAGAAAAAGGTGACAGACAAAGAGTCAGCTCTCCATAAAGTCAAGCATGAAAATTTTGTTGTAATATTTTTTAGTTATTCTCCCGTTAGTAAATTTTCTTTTGTAAGCGAGCAAATAATATCCTTTACTAGGTTATGAAAAAAACCCTCTTTAATCAGTTTTGCTCAGTTTCTTCATTAATCAGGGTCAATAGAGATTTTTGTTGGTAATTTCGCCATGAGCGAAGGAATCAACGAACCTCAGTTAAAAATATCAGAACGGGAGAAATGTGGAGCCGTGTGGGTATAACTTGTTTTGTGCCGAAACACCAGAAAGACCGGAGAGTATTGCATTCTGAATATCCTCCATCCATAATGGAATCATCTAACAGCTACGAGTAGTTTTTAGTTGCCGAAGCGTATCGTAGTGGCTGTGGCTTTGGGAGGTCCTGTCATATTGGCCTCACATGTACAAGAATTCCAGAAGCTTGTGCAATCGAGCCGAAAAGAACTGCCAGTAAATGGGATATACTTCAAACTCGTGCATTCAAGGATGAAGGAGCTTAAGGTAAAACCTTTGCATCTGCTGCTTAAATTCCCGATGCATCGCGTTCTTGTAGCTAGGTGACTTGTCTCCTGTTCGTTAGAGGGGCCGGTTCCTATTCTGGTATACATCGAGCTGGCTAACCAAGACATCACGCCGATCAATTCTAACACCATGCTCAATTCCACACGCTCCTTCTGCTTGCTCAGTTGCCTCCTCTGTCTCACGTTTCTTAATGTTTCATTCGAAGATCGTGTAATATGATACTCCTACAAAGAATCCACTATATATATCCACAAGGGTCGGATGCCCTGAGTAACTCAGCCTTTATTGGATCAACCACTAACAAGTGCAATAATAACCAGCTACTTCAATATTTGAGAGTGCACTAGTACACCTTTATCTTGCACGTCGTTCTTACAAGGCTAGCAACGCGGAACATGTCTAGAATTTATGGTCTTCAGGCTCATCCTTCTCATGTCTACAATTTCCATCAGATAGAGATTTTTTTTGCAGTACCAGCATATAGAACATTAATGTTGTATGTGATGGAAGTGAGCTTCCCTAGCTAATATCTTGTGTAATCACATTGTAAAAAATCATCATATTATTAATCATTGTTGTTGTTTCGATATATGCATATTATCATGTGTTGATTGCATAGTCGTCTTCACAAAGTTCCGCAGTTAACCAAAAATTGTGTCAATGGGAGATACTCGAGATACATCACGAAGCTAGCTGGCCGTGAAAAATAGGGAGGGTTTTGCACTCTACCAGCGGGAAAACCATATCGCCAAGGGGGAGGGGGGGTATCAAACACTGCGGAAGTAGTGACTTCCATAAAAGAATATTGTATTCCTATGCCATAAATTAAATGGTAGATGAATTGAGGATAACTCGTGTATTCAATTCCCATACATCGGGTATCTATTCTTCAATGGTCGGTTTTCCCGCAAAACAAGGATAACTCCTAGCTTATGCATCAACTGATCCATGACATTCTTCAATGATCATGATCACCTCGGGTTCATCATTCTTGTCATTTCTAGCAGAAACTGCCCACAGCTCAAATGGTCGCCGCAGAACTTCACCACGGTTCCCACCATGCACTCTCATCACTGCTTTGTGGAAGAATTTGCTCATCCAATAATCTCAAACACCCCCGTAGCTATGGCTATATGGTCACCATTTTCCACGACATATTGCTATGCACAGTGGAAGAACGTTCGACTCACTAAGCTTCCCCTGCTGCTAAAATTCCGGCGCATCTCGTTCCAATGTACATCACGTCATGATAGATATCCATGCAGTTTAAACATGTTGTTTATGTGATGAGCTAGAAACATTAGATCATTTGTTTTTTGGTTGTAAGTTGGCTAGGTATGTGTGGTGTGCTGTGCAATGTGCCTCTTGGATTTTTAATATTCCAGTTAATTTTCAAAATATTAATGGTTGGATTGAAACTTTTTCTGCTAGAGCTAGACGTGTAGTTGAGGGGGGCAGTAGTTTTGTGGTCTATCTGGAAGACTAGGAATGCCATGTGTTTTGAGCATGTGTATCCGCAAGATCCATCCAGTGTGGTGTATCAAATTTTGAGGTATATTGATTAGTGGGATGACCGGTCGAAAAAACACTTTGAACAGGAATATTGCAACGGGGCGCAACTACTGTCAAAGGTGGCCTTGGAGTACTTCGGTAAGCAACCTGGATGCGTTCGTATGAGAATTGGGGCGTGAAGCTGCTGGGTCTGATGATGATATTTGAAGCGTTGTTGTAAAAGACAAAGGATGGAAGGTTTGGAAAAGTTGGTCCTTTTGTTGCAGGTTGTGTGAACTTGTCTTGGTAGAGTTGATATTAGGAGCTGTTGAATAAAAAGAGTCTGGTTGTGCTTTGTTTAAGGTTTGTAAAAATAAGCTGGGTTATTGCTTTTGCAAGGTGGGGGTAGAACTAGAATAGAGTTGTGTTGTGAGGAGTTATATGGTGGAAAAGTGTAATGCTGGAAAACACTTGTTACTCTTTCCGGTTTCATGTGAATACAATCAGGGACGGGAGCCTCTCAATTTGAAGAAAAAAAAGATGCAATTTAAACATCATGGATCATCTCGCTCCCCCTAGTGCTAACCACTTAATATTCACCGTAGCTCGGCGGATTCTTTCGAAATAAGGCGACTCTATTTCTCCATATTTCACTCAAAAGGTTTTCACATAATAATGCCATTTATATAACAAGGTGGAGAGCAAACATGAAATTTAGTTGTGAGAAATTAAACTAGGCGTTACATTGTACACCAGACAGATGTACTAATCGTTGTTCGGAACCATAAACACACACATGCCCAACTTCACATGTGGTCTGCTTCTCCAGACTTCTCCAATTCACGTACACAAGTTACTTTCGTCAAGACTTCTCCAATTCACGTACACAAGTTACTTCCGTCAGATACAGCATGCTGCAAGTAATGACATGCCTAAGTGGCCTAATATATATACTGGAAAATTGCATTATGTTACGAAATATGAAATATCGCACGTTGAGCGCCTCGAGAGAGTATCTGGCGCGACCATGACTTGTGCGGCTGTGCTGCTGTGCCCAGTCGGACGGGCGCTACTCGCTCCATAGCAATATTCATGATGTTACAATAGTAAACTAAGGATATCAGCCGTGCTAGTAGCTAGATTCGGAACATGTGTTCCCTAATTGGAATGCATGGTCGAACATTACACAAGCATGGCAAGCTTGAGACTATCTTTAACTTACAAGCAATCTCGAAACAGGTTCAAATAGTGAATGATGGTATGCTTGAGGTGTATAGGTTAAAGATATCATACACCTTAGTTTCCAGTTTTCACACCTAGTTAACCTCATGTTGGAGATTTTTCTATTTTACCATTTCACATGTTTGCACTAGGTCCCTGCTGAGGTCTCCGAAGTTAGTGATTGATTCTCATGCTACTGGGTCCATGGATCCGACCAAGCCGGCCACGAGGTCCCAAACTTGTTTCGTAGACTGAACGATGAACATCAGCTCGAAAAATATTAATAAACTGCACTTAGTCTCGCTATTATCCTCAGCGTTATAAACAGGAGAGTAGTCAAAGTCGTCAAAGTCAACTTACCACCGCTGAGCTAAGACACTAATAAAACTACTGCAATACACTGTTCATGAGCCGTAACGTATATGTTCTGTCCAAAACTTCTGTAACATCCCAAAAAAATTCCTATTTTGAAATATGAAAAAAACAAGTTGATTGAATTGTTTGAGCTTGCTGAATTTTTTTATGAAAAAAACTTTTGTTTAAAACTTACTAAGCCACACAAGAAATGGATTAACATGACTATCACATTGATTTGGAAGTTTGAACAAATCTAAAGCTTTGTGCTTGCCTTGCATTCATGATCCTTACATCATTGCATTCATGCAAATTCTTATTAAAACCCTATTTACGAAACCCTATTTTGAATTACCAAAATACTCCTACAAGAGTACAAACAAGGATATATAAATCCACTATTTTAAAACTAGAGAAAAGGCTACAAAAAAAGGATCCTATGATGATCTACTGAATATTAGAAAATTTTAGAAATAAAATTCAACTTATTTGGAGCTGTAGAGAAAAAGTTATAAAGAAATTGTCAAAATAGAAAAAGAATAAAATAATAAAAAACAATCAAACTAACCTAACCTGTCCAGCCCGGGTCGGACCTTCTCTTCTCTCTCGTACCCGTGCACCGCGCACAACCAAAGTCGCGGCCCAACAAGCCCACCTGAGAAACTCAGCGGCAGCCCGCCCCATAGAGTCGTCCCTCTCCCCTCACCTTTTTGTTTTCCTCGCAGTCACTGAACGACTGAGGCCTGCTTGTCATCTCCACCAAATGGACAGAGAACACGAGTTCGTTGAACTACCGAGAAAATCCTCCCAATTCCTATGCGTCCGTTACCCCTCATACACGTAAACCCGTGAATAAATATCCCTGTACTTTCTCATCGGTTCCCCTAAAAAACCCTAGCCCAAAGGCGCCAGACTGCTGTGAGATTTGTCGCCAAAGTTCTGCCATTACCGAAGCAAACCACATGTGCCCCTCCTCTCCCTATAATCCTTCTCCCCGTCTCTCACTGCGTCGCCTGACCTTTTTCGCCTCGCCGCAGGAACACGAGAACACCGAGGAAGCGCCGTCGAAGCTATGCATCGACCGCACGCCTCCAGCCGCATAGAGGAGTTTCCACGGGAATATACAGAAGGATTCGATATCATCAAAGAGCACGCTGCGATCTCCTCTACAACGTCCACCACTGCCTGCACCCGAAGACCGCCGGAACATTGCTGCAGCCGACCGCCTGCGCCGTCCACCACCGGCACGACGTCGACCTTCGGACGAGAGCACGTCTGTGTTAACGCCATCCGTTCGATCTACTCTCAACGACCAAGATCCTTTCAACGAGCCAAGCCGCTAGTCGGAGCCCAGCCGAGTCCAGCTCAAGCCACAGCCAAGCCGAGGATCGAGGCCCCCTCAGCACCGTCCGATCAAGATCTAGAGGCTGCAGATGAGTCACATAAACGAAGAGGTATCAGCGAATCAGATCTGGCCATGTCATCGCCACGCTATGTATTTTTTGGAAAATATATTAAAATAAGCAGAAAACATATAAACTTGTAAAAATCAGAGTAAAATATGTACACGTCCAAATTTAGCATATAATATATCGTTGGATTCAGAAAATTGTAAATAACATTATTCGGCAATAAAATTTGTACTTTATAGTAGCTATATTTTCTGGATTAAAAATCTACTTAATGCTATTTAAATCACAATTAATGTTCTGTAACTCCAAATTTAGTGAAACAAATATCTACTACTTAGTTTCGATAATATCTATCCATATAAGATATTCGCAAAATTGTTTGGCACTGTTTTAGTAGACGATCATGCATAAAGCCTAAATTGCATTGTTATAGTAATGAAATCACAGAAAAATATTTATAGAACCTTTTTGCGTGATTCCAATTTCTAATGGATCTAATTTGAGTAACCTATATAGTATTATTTAATTCACAATTTAATAATATGTAAACAATAGAATTTGAGTTAAACCCTATTTAAATCAATATAGTTCATTAATAAATTGTTTTATAAATTAAATATGTTTTCTTATGCATCATGTGTTATACTAATGTTCAGAGAACTAAATATAACCATTGTGACATATTAAATCATCATGCTTGTTTATGATCATCATTGTTGTATTGAATGTTTGCAATATTGCGATGTTTGCAATTG
The DNA here is from genome assembly GCA_030063025.1 of Avena longiglumis. Classification (NCBI taxonomy): domain Eukaryota; kingdom Viridiplantae; phylum Streptophyta; class Magnoliopsida; order Poales; family Poaceae; genus Avena; species Avena longiglumis. The sequence goes on along the minus strand of CP125973.1, from coordinate 124,543,319 downwards.
TTTTGATTAGAATTACTTTATTCCCATGTTAGATTGTCTGGAGAGTGTGTTTTTTGTGGAGGAATTCAATCATCACACATATTATTAACATAATACAAGTTACACCTTTGTTCATATCTTTGTCCCAGTTTTTCTACTATGCATATTGTGACCTTCAAAATAGTAGAATGCATGTGTAGGATGTTTTTAGTAGAAATACTGTAGAAATATTTTACAAGTGTTTTACAAATGCAATGTTGTTTTGTAGTATGTCATGAGTAGTGATACGTCCAAAACGTATCTACTTTCTCGAACACTTTTGCTATTATTTCTCCTCTAAACTTGTGTGATTTGGATACAACTAACACGGACTGATGTTGTTTCAGCAGAATTACCTCGGTGTCTTGTTTTTGTGTAGAAAATCAACTATCAGGAAAAATCCCGGAAAATATGCCAAAAATTATATTTCACCAAAAGATCCACGAAGCCAGAAGACGAGACGGAGAAGGGGCCTGGAGGGCCCACACCCCTGCCAGGCACAGGCCCACCTCTGGTCGCGCCTAGGGGGTGCAACCACCCCAGGCACCCCCTCGGCCTCCCTCTGCGCCTATAAGTTGCATTTCGACCTAAAAACCGAGGGGGGTTCGATAGTTTTCCAGAAATAATTCCGCTCCATCGCCGCCACCAGAAACCAAGATTCGGATCCAGAAACTCCGTTCTGGCACCCTGCCGGGACGGGGAATTTGGAGAGGATCATCACCATCGTCATCACCAACGCATCTCCATCAACCACCGATGTTTCCCTCATCCATGAGTGAGTAATAAACCGATGTAGCTTGGGGATGGTAGGGATTGGATGAGTTCTATCATGTAATCGAATAAGATCTATTAGGGCATAGTTCCTAGTATCTCTATTAGTGTTATTTGACGTTTTTGCAACTTGTTGTGCTTAATGCTTGTCACTAGGGCCCGAGTGCCATGATATCAGATCTGAACTTATTATTGAATCATTATGATAGTATTGTTTGTGATCTTATCTGCAAGTTGTGTACACATATCATTGTCCGGATCCAAAGGCCCCAAAGTGACAATAATTGGGACAACCGGAGGGGGTGGCTGTGGTGTGAGGATCACATGTGTTCACGGAGTGTTAATGCTTTGCTCCGGTGCTCTATTAAAAGTAGCACCTTAATTGCTAGTAGTTCCCTAGAGGCCCCACTACCACAGTCTGGCTAGACAGAAGATGTTGTGCAAGTTCTCATTGCGAGCACGTATGACTATACATGGAGCACATTCCTAGTATTTTTTAGTATTTGGATGCTTGTTATTATTTATCTGCAATTCCCTAGATCTTAAAGTTACATGTTTAGACTCGTCCATGCGACGCCTGTCCATCCATCCCTATGCCTACCGCACTCGAATCCCACTGTTACCGTTACTGTTACTATTGCTCATGTTTTGCTGATGCTGTTGCTTTGCTATTACTACTACAAACTGCTGCTACTAATAAACTTCTATGAGCAAGAACTATTTCCAGGTGGAGCTGAACTGACAACTCAGTTGTTAAGGCTTGCAAGTATTCTTTGGCTCCCCTTGTGTCGAATCAATAAATTGGGTAATACTACTCGCGAAGACTGTTGCGACCCCTACACTTGTGGGTCATCAAGACTATTTTCTGGCGCCGTTGCCGGGGAGCATATCTTTATTTGTAAGTTCACTTGGATCTATTATTGTTCACTGCTACTTCTTTCATCATGGGTAAGTCTTGTGATGGAAAGTTCCCCATTTTACCATCCACTACAAGAAGAGGTACAGTCCTAAACACCTCTGTTGCTCTTGATTCATCGTATGTTATAAATAAGCTTGTCACACCACCACCACATACTCATGATACACACACTACTACTGCTAAATCTGAAACTGCTTTTGATGCTCATGATATTACTTCTACTGTTCTTGATGCGTGTGGTTCATCAGGTCCTTTTCTAGATGCTACTATGGCTAGTCTAGGAAATACCAAAACTCCTAGTGAAGATACTGTTACACCTGTTAGATCAACTGAGTCTAGTGAGAGTTATAATATTAATGATGGTTACATTGAGTTCACTGATGAATTTGTTGAAGAGTGCCGAAACACACATGGTACTAGTGCTATTAAAAGTCTCCTTGCTAGACGTACTATTATGTCTAAACTGTCCTCTGATCCTAAGTTTGCCACCTCTCCCATAGATATTAAAGATAAAGATTATGATTTCTCTCTTGATTTATCCTATTTGGACATTGTTGAGAAAGAACCTTTTTGTGGGACCGAAAATGAGAGTGTTGTGGCTCATATGAATGATCTTTCTACTATGAGTGCTTTATTCTCTGATGATTTTAAGATGCGCAAGTACTTTGTTACTAAGATCTTCCCTTTTTCACTAAAAGGAGAAGCTAGGGCTTGGTTTAATAGATTACCTCATGGTTCCATTGATAGCCCTGATTGCTTCTTTCTTCTAGAAATATTTTCCTCCCAGTGCTAGATATGCTGCTTTGCAGAAACTTTTTGATTTTAAACAGGGAGAAGAATAGAAATTGCCCGAGTCATGGAAAAGGTTTTGTGCCTTGATTCATGCACATCCTGGATGTCCATTACCTAAGAATGAGCTTCTTGATATTTATTATAATGGACTAACTGATGATTCTAGGACATACCTAGATCGTTTTGCTGATTGTGTTTTCTGAAAAAGAACTCCTACAGATGTTGAAGAATTAATAGCTAAGATAAGCAAAAATTATGATGATTGGACTTCAACTGAGCTAAAACACCTGAGCCTATTACTCCTGAAGCAGTTGTGCCTGAACTAGTTCCAACACCAACAGCAAAGAAGAGGGGAGTTATTGCATTAAATGATGAAATGATGAAGGAAGCTAAGAAGTGTCTAAAGTAGAAAGGTATTAGAGCTAAAGATGTGAAGAACATACCTCCTATAGAAGAATTATGTGAGCCAATTCCCCACTCATCTACTATTGAGGTACACTCTCTCCACTTTAATGAAGGTGATATTCCTTATGGTAAGCCTCCTGATCAATGCTTAGAGGAACTTGACACATTTATTGTTAAACAAGGTAATTTTAATAAACAAGTTCAGAATCATTTATTGGAAAACTCTAGAGCTATCCATGATTTGAAAGATATTGTGGAAATAACTTCTAATGATACTAAAATTCTTTGTAAACACTTTCAAATGGTTCAAACCCAACTTGATGAACTCGCTAAGGTACAAAAGGATATGCTAGTTAATTCCTCAGTAAATAAACATGCTTATGGAATTATAACTAGGAGTGGTATAGCTACTCAAGATCCTTTATATTCTAAAGGACACCCTAAAAGAATTGAGCAGGATTCTCAACAAGGTGAAAGTATTGGTATTTCTCATAAGAGAAAGAAAAAGAAACATAAGGTAGTAGAGGAACCACTTGAACCTGCTGTAGATCCTAATAGTATATCTGTCTCTGATGCTGAAACTGAGAGTGGTAATAATAATTATGCTCCTGATAAAGAGGAAGTTGAGGAAGAACCTGAGAAGCACACTAAGAACACTAGGTACACAAAGGAAGATTTTATTGCTAATAAGCATGGTAAAGAGAGAGAACCTTGGGTGCAGAAACCTATGCCTTTTCCAGGTAAGAAACACAAGTCAAAGGAGGAAGAACACTACAACAAGTTTTGTGAGTGGATGAAACCTTTATTTTCGCAAATTCCTTTGAATGATGCTATTAAGTTGCCTCCTTTGACTGATTTTGTTGTGCTTGAAATACCCTAAGATGATAATATGTCTATTATTCTTAGGAGACCTTTTCTTAATACTACAGGTGCTCTCATTGATTGTAATGAAGGAAAAGTAACATTCAATATTAATGACAAAGAGCATACTGTTTATTTCCCCAAGAAGATTGTTAGAAGCTATTGCCTGAATTCCATTGAAAATGTTGAGAGCATAAAGGTTGGAGAAATACATTGTCCCATTCCACGGGAAAATTTTGAAACTATTATGATTGGGACCATTGCTATCAAGTATGAGGTAACATAATCAACTTGTGTATTACAAAGTTTTGTTTCATATAAGATTGTTTTGGTAACAAGACTTGATCAACCTTGTTAACAAAAGGATTTTAATGAACAAAATAATGTTTTCACTATGGTTATACTTGCTTTCTTTTACTTTTCTCCTTCCTAGTCTTTTTCTAGCTTTGGTTTTGCTAGTTGTTTGCTTGTTAGTTTGCCTTAGAACTTCTGTAGTTTGGCTTTTGGTTTGCTTCTTCTTCTTATGAAAAAACTGTTTTTGCAAGAAAATCAATTTTCATACCCTGAAAATTGGCCAAAAATAAATTTGCCAAAAAAATCCTAGAAAATTCAAAATAATTTTTTCCTCGAAAAATGGGGCAGATGGACACCTGAATTGACCCAGGGAGCCACCCCAGGCCAACACATCCATGGTAGGCGCGGCCTACCTATGGGTGGCTCCTAGGGGGGTCTGGCCCACATAGGCCCCTTCAAGGTGCCCCCTCACAGCCATCTTTTTTCTCTCTCCCGAAAAACACCGAAAAACTTGCTCAAGCTCGAGTTCTTGTTGTTCTTGCTCGCGATATTCTATCTCCTTGCTCAGCCCATCTTTGATGCTGATTTTTGCAGGGATTGCTCCTTGGTATGTGCCTCCTCCACTTGCCCAATTAGATTTGTGATCGGTAGATTGTATCTTGAGTATTTTGCTGCTATAGGTGACATGTTGTTTGATCTTGCATGCTTGTTCTATGCTTTGCTTAGAAATTTTATTTTGATGCATGTGTAGCCCTCTAGCAAGTGCCTATAGTAGTTCCTCATCATTTATCAACTCGGAAATCACTTGGTTTGATGTTTGTCTAAAAATTTCAGAATAGAATGGTCATGTGATACGTCGGAAACGTATCTATAATTTTTTATGCTCCATGCTTGTTTAGTATCTACTTTGATTTACTTGTCTACACTTTGAGGTGATTTTTACATGTTTTCTGGTACTAACCTATTAACAAGTTGCAACAGTGCCAGATGCATGTTTTCTGCTGTTTTTTGTTTCAGAAAAGTTAGTAAAGAAATATTCTCGGAATTGGATGGGACAAACGCCAAAGTCAATTACTTTCCGTGGGGAACAAGAAGTCCAGAGGAGAGCCGGAGGGGCCAGCCAGGGGGGCAGACCCACCCTAGGCACGGGTGGGCCCAACCTCGCGCCTGGCTAGGGTTTGCCACCCCTGGCCTCCTCCTCGGTATCCCCCTTCGCCTATAAAAATCCCCCGATGCAAAAACCCTAAGCACCCGATAAAATCTCCACGAAACCGTCTGTAGCTGCCGCCACAATCGTCCCTAGATCGGGGGGATCTGAAGTTCTCCCCGGCACCCTGCCGGAGGAGAGATCATCCCGGAGGCCTTCTCTCCAGTATTATGCGTGAGTAGTTCCACCTTGGACTATGGGTCCATGTAGTTGCTAGATGGTCGTATCTCCTCCTTTGTACTTTCATGTTTAGATCTTGTAAGCTCTGTTCATGATCAAGATCTAATCTATTTGTAATCATGCATGTTGTGTTTGCGGGGATCCGATGGATATTGAGACTATTATGTTGGTTTGATTAATGGTTTTGTCTTTATGATTCTATCATGTCTGTGTTGTTTTTGATCTTGCATGCGCTCCCTTGTTAGTAGATATCTTGGCCAAGTAGTTGCTAGTGACTCCAAGAGGGGGTATTTATGCTCGATAGTGGGTTCATGCCTCTAGTTTCCAAGGGAATCAACAGAGATATCTTTGGTTGTAGATGTGTTGTTGCTACTAGGGATAAAACAACGGTCTCTTGTTCATGGAACATGTGGACTGTTTACCTTACACACTTTTCTTAAAGTAGTTGTTTGTTGCTTGCAACTTAATACTGGAGGGGGTTCGGATGATAACATGAAGGTGGACTTCTAGTCATAGATGTAGTTGGATGGCGGTCTATGTATCTTATTGTATTTCCCAAACGAATCTCATAGGATCTTGCTCAGTTCCTGACAATTGCCCTGCTGTAATTTGTTTACCCTTCATGCCATGTTGTTTATCTAAGGAGATCACCTCTAGTGAACTATGGACCCCGGTCCAATCTTTACCATTGATACATCTTCCACTGTTACTTGTTTACTTGCAGCAAACCATTACCTTCCACACCATACATTTAATCCTTTGTTACAGCAAACCGGTGAGCTTGACAACCTCACTGATGTGTTGGGGCAAAGTCTTGAGTTTGTGTTGTGCAGGTGTCCGCGTTGCTTGCAACACCTGTGTGATGTTTCCTTCCTCCTTCTGGTTCGATAACCTTAATCTCAACTGAGGGAAAACTTGTTGCTTGTTGCTTCATACCTTGCTCTTGGGGTTTCCAACGAAGTGTTCCACGACAAGTGTTGGCGCCATCAATCTTTCTGGCGTCGTTGCCGGGGAGGCTAAGGACGTCTTCACAAGGGGAGTCCTTCACTTCCTTTCTCTTTAGTTTGTTTTTAGTTTGCTTTGTTTCTTTTGCTTGGTTTTGTTTGCCTCTTTCCAAAAAAACAAAAAAAATTAGTCTAGTTTGGTTTGCTTTCTTTATTCAAAAACACACAAAAAATTAGTTCCTGCTCTAGCTGCTGCTGCTTTTTTTTGGCTTGCCCACCTTTGCCAAAATGAACTCTGCTGAGAACACCAAGTTGTGTGACTTCACTAGCACCAACAAAAATGATTTCCTAAGCACTCCTATTGCTCTACCTGCTCCTGATGCTACCTTTTATGAAATTAAGCCTCCTTTGTTGAATCTTGTGATGAGAGAGCAATTTTCTGGTGCTGGTTTTGATGATCCTGCTTCTCATCTAGCTTTGTTGAACTCTGTGAGATGCAAAAGTATAAGGATGTAGATGGAGATATTATTAAGCTCAAGCTTTTTCCTTTCTCCTTGAGGGGAAAAGCTAAAAAATGGTTGCTTTCTTTGCCTAAAAATAGTATTGATTCTTGGACTAAGTGCAAAAATGCTTTTATTGGAAAGTACTATCCTCCTGCTAAGATTATATCTATGAGAAGTGACATTATGAAATTTAAACAGCATGATAGTGAACATGTTGCTCCTGCTTGGGAAAGAATGAAATCCTTGGTTAAAAATTGCCCTACTCATGGACTCACTGCTTGGATGATTATCCAGACTTTTTATGCAGGTTTGAACTTCTCCTCAAGAAACCTGTTGGATTCTGCTGCTGGAGGTACCTTTATGGGCCTCACTTTGGGTGCTGCAACAAGGCTCCTTGATAATATGATGGTTAACTACTCTTAATGGCATGTTGAGAGAGCTCCACGTGGTAAGAAGGTAAATTCTGTTGAGGAAACTTCCTCTTTGAGTGAAAAGATTGATGTTATTATGGCTATGCTTGTTAATGGGAAAGCTCCTCTATATCCTAATAGTGTTCCGTTAGCCTCTTTGGTTGCTCAGGAAGAGCAAGTTGATGTGAACTTCATTAGAAACAACAATTTCAACAACAATGCCTACAAGAATAATTTTGGTAGCAACAACAATTATAGGCCTTATATCCACCTAATAATGGTAACTCCTATGGAAGCTCTTACAATAATGCTAGAAGTGCCCCCTCTGAACTTGAAGTCATGCTCAAGGACTTTATTAGTAAACAAACCACTTTCAATATGACTATAGAGGAAAAGCTTTTAACTACTGAGAAAAATATATCCTCTTTGTCTGAAGCTCAAACTTCCTTGGTTAACAAAATGGCTGCTAAACCTGAAACTATGGAAAACACCTTTGCTACTGCTCATGCCATACAAGTTACTATTGATGAAAATGTTAGGCTGCTAGATCAACTTCATGCTAAGTGGGAAAGGGAAGCTGAAATTGATATAAACATAGTGTGTGCACCATCACCACTAAACCTCAAGTATTCCCTATTCCTAATCCTACTATACCTACTACTAGTGATGCTAAGTTTGACTTTGATATTGATGGTTGCAATATTTCTGAAGTGATTATGTTCTTGCAAAAGCTTGCTAGAAGTCCTGATGCTAGTGATATGCATGTTGCCTTCACCAAACACATTACAGATGCTCTTGTTAAGATTAAGGAAGAGAAGATAAAACATAAAGCTTATATTCCTAGGAAAATAGAAGATAGTTGAGAACCCATTATTAATATGCAAGTGAATGACTTTGATCTCAAAGCTTCATGTGATCTTGGTTCTAGTGTCTCTATTATGCCTAGGAAGATTTATGAAATGCTTGATTTGCCACCATTAGAAGATTGTTATTTGGATGTCCCACTCAATGATAATGCTAAGAAGAAACTCATGGGGAGTGTTAATGATGTTCTCATTATGGTTAACAATGCTTATGTCCCTATTGATATCTACGTTTTGGATGTTGAATACAATGCTTCTTGTCCCATTACTTTAGGAAGGCCTTTTCTTTGAACAGTTGGTGCCATCATTGATATGAAAGAAGGCACCATTAAATATCATTTTCCATTCAAGAAAGGTATTCAACACTTCCCTATGAGGAGAGAGAATTTACTTTTTTCTCCTCCTTTGAAAGCAAGGTTTGATGTTAATGCTTCTTCATTTGAAAATACTTAATTCTTCTTGCTTCTTGTGCCTAACTTAAATGCATTAAAGAGAAGTACTTGTTGGAGATAACCCAAGAGTTTCCTTGATTCTTGGAAGTTATTACTTCTGTAATGACCTCTCCTTATCCTTTTTGTTTGCTTTTTGTGCCAAGAATGACCTCTAATGAGAGGGAAGTAAGATTTAGGGATTTGTTGTCCCAAAACAGATTTCTGTCCTCCACCAAAAACATTCGTGAGGAGTCTCTGTAACTCGGATTGAGCTAAAAGTTTACAAATAAATCACCCAGTATGTTAGCTAACTTTAGTTAATTCAACACTTCTTTATTTGAGCAACAGAATATGTTCGAAAAAATCGGTTTCTACCTGCTGGTCTATTTTGACAGATTTCTGCCATTATTTGCATTTGCTTCTTATTGGTTCCTTTTTGAGTTCTCTTTAGGTGAATTGAGATTTTTGAAGGAGTTACTATAGTAGCTTGTGTTTTTAGTGAAAATCCTTGCTGTTTCAAAGCTTTGCCAGAGGTATAATATCTTTTGAATAAGCTAATGTTGCTAATGAATATTGTGTGAAGGAAAAATTTCAGGTGTAGAGAAAGAATGATGTAGTGAGATGAAGAATGGACAAAATATCAAGCTTGGGGATGCCACCATGGCGTCACCCCAAGAAATATCCAAGAGGTACAAGGGTCAAAGCTTGGGTATGCCCAAGGCATCCCCTTCTTCATCAATAAAAAGCTCAGGTCTGTCTAGACACTTCGTTTTTATTGTTTCATGCACAGTTGTGTTGTTCTTGGAGCATCTTAGTTTTCGTTTGCTTTTCTTAGTTTGTTTAGTTTTCTTAAGTAGTTTGGACCCCCGTTCTCGTTGTGTTGTGTTGCAAATAAGTTTTCTTGGTGTTTGGAAAGGAGTAGTAAGTTCTTGCTAGAAGTGCAAGAGGAGCTTGCATTGACTGTGACTTAGAGTTTAGCATGACATGCTAGGTGTTGTTTTGATCTTAGGATTAGTTATTATTGCTGTAGCATGTCTTGTTACAAACAATTGGGATTGCTTAGTGTGCCTTAAGAAATTATGCGTTGTTTTAGCATGCAAAAGCATAGTATTGTGGTATTCTCCTTTGATGCTTTGCCTAGGTTGACTTGGCACATGCTCACACCATGTTATGACTATGACAAGTCATCATTAGCCTCTATGATCATTTAGTCCTTGACTTGCAGTACCACTCTTTGCTTTGATTAGTATGCTTTGTTGCACTGCATGATTATGGCCATTATGCTCTCTTAGTTGGTTGCTCCCAGTCTTTTGCTAGCCTCCACTTGTATGAGTAAGTTCTACTCATGCTTCCAACTCCCAAGAAACCAAGTTTTTTCCAAAGTGTCCACTATAAAGTCCTATGCATGGTGTGTTACACCATTCCAAGTATATTCTTGTTTTCAACTATCTTCCAATTAAAAACTATTTTTATGTGAAAACTTAGTGATTAAAGACCTCACGAACTTGATGGCACACTTTATATTCTTTGCCCCTAATAAACTTGAACCATTGTGATGACTTTGTTGTATATGCTTGCACTTATAAGTTGGAATTAGCAGAACCGTGCTGTCACGGGGAACGTTTTCAACATTGCACTTGTACTTTGTACTCAGTTGATATCATGTTATTTTGTCTATGGATGTCACCGGTGTGAAATAAAGGGGGAACTTGTAAATCCATGGAGATTGTATCATGTGTTAGAGAAACGCCTGGGCCGCTAGCCTAAGCCATACCTAATCATGGTGGAAACCTACAGCATCACCATAGTGACATCTATGAAGCATTCTTCTTATAAAAAAGAGACACATTGTGAAAAGAGGAAAGAGAGAAAAAACACCATATTCCCATGGTATATAAGAAGATTGCTGAGATGCTCATTGTCTGCTTGCCTTGTCATTTTGGTTATGGGAAAGCTCATGTACCATGTGCAAGGGGTCCCGTTGGCGGTTCTCAATAATATGCAAATACTTACAGTGACAAGAACTTACCTAGACCCAAAGTTGAGTATGCATGAGGTGTGGCCCTCGTATTCAAGGGACTTGAGATTGTCAACTTATACTTCGTCAAGCATATACTCCATCTTTTCCACTTTAACCTTAACCACTTCAAGATGCTTATGATAGGGGCAATGAGGGATGAAAGCTAACAAGTACCATAATTTTTGGAAGCTCTTTTTGAAACTTGTAACCACTTCTTCCTTTACAAATAAAAGGTCTTTATTCCACCATTATTGAGTCTCCACCTTCTACCTTTAGGAACCATTAAGAGAGCATAGTTATCATTCTGTGTGTAGTGTTCCAAAGCTTACTAATTGATGCATATTGTGACATTACTTGTTCTTGTGCTATTTGTTTCTAGTCACCCTTGTGAACTTTGAAGGTGTCCTATGCATCTATATTGCTACTCCATGAGGGACAAGCTGATTGCCACTATGCTATGTTTTCTGTATGTGAAACAAAAAACGTTTCTCAATGCATGTTATTCATGATATTTTTTTGTAGCTTGCCATGTTGCATGCTTAGTTACTATGTCCTATTGTTAGAACTCCATATTTCATGTAGATGTTTAGAGTTCTTTGATCCCAGCTTTCAATGCTTGTAAATGGTTGGATCTTTATTGTGAGGGTGCATGTCACCTCAAAAATTATTCTTTTTATCACTTACCTACTCGAGGACGAGCAGGAGTTAAGCTTGGGGATGCTTGATACATCGGAAACATATCTATAATTTTTGATGCTCCATGCTTGTTTAGTATCTACTTTGATTTACTTGTCTACACTTTGAGGTTCTTTTTACATGTTTTTTGGTACTAACCTATTAACAAGTTGCAACAGTGCTAGATGCCTTTTTCTGCTGTTTTTGGTTTCATAAAAGTTAGTAAAGAAATATTCTCGGAATTGGACGGTACAAACGCCAAAGTCAATTACTTTCCGTGGGGAACAAGAAGTCCATAGGAGAGCCGGAGGGGCCAGCCAGGGAGGCCAGACCCACCCTAGGCACGGGTGGGCCCAGCCCCGCTCCTGGCTAGGGTTTGCCACCCCTGGCCGCCTCATCGGTCTCCCCCTTCGCCTATAAAAAGCCCCCGATGCAGAAACCCTAAGAACCCGATCAAATATCCATGAAACCGTCTGTAGCCGCCGCCACCATCGTCCCTAGATCGGGGGATCTGAAGTTCTTCCCAGCACCCTGCTAGAGGGGAGATCATCCCGGAGGCCTTCTCTCCAGTATGATGCGTGAGTAGTTCCACCTTGGACTATGGGTCCATGCAGTAGCTAGATGTTTGTATCTTGCGGTGACCCAGCATACCACTGCATGGTGTAGTACACTATAGTCATTGATATAACACCAATGGAACACCGTTCCATCCGCATTATATCCCTCAGAGTGGTACAACAGAAACATCACGGGTCCAAGACAACATTTATATTACATATAACATATTACAAAAGATCCAGATAGCTTCCTCGGATAGTGAGGAATATTATACAGAAAGAACCAGAAAGATCCACTCGGAGTTACTTTAGAAGTACTACTATTAATATATGTATAAGGCTTGAAAGTACTACTATAGTATTATTCTACAGAAGTAGGTTCTAGATTCTAGGAGTTTTATTTCTATTCTACGCTTCAGCTTGTCTTCGATAGATTCTGGTAAGGTCTTCGACTCCGTTGATCTTCCTTAGATATATTCAACTCTTCAAGTGACTTATTTCCTGGAAACGCCATTGTTTTCTCCGAGATCTAGCAAGGGTTAAGAAGATACTTTGAGTACGAGCGTACTCAGCAAATTCACTAAAGAGGAGTGTTTGATGCACTATCTACAGTCACAGACCATAGGTCGTAGGCAATGCAAGTTTTCATAAACATTTCTTCAAAGGTTGCTTTTATTCTGAAAAGCTATGTCCATCAGCCTTCACGGGTTTACCAGAACTTTCATGGAGTTCCTTTCCATGACGTCGCAGCTCCTTCCCGTAACAGGGAGTAACAAGTTAAAGTTCTTACACTCTGCAGAGGTGCGTCACTTTACCCATGAGAGATCTTAGCTTTGTTGCACATCCGAGTTATAGGCTCGTTCACACTTCCTTGGTATGAGGCCCAGACTAAGATCCAAGCCAATCACTGTCCTTCTCCGCGACCCCGCATACACCACAATTGTTGGATGACCAAACTCAAGGTAGACTTTTACCCGTATAAAACGGCTATACCTTACTTGGATACACACAACAACCATTAACACTAGATATCTGTCTTTTGTAAGCCCAGATCCACGGTAGACTTCCCCCGTATAAAACGGCTATACCCACGATCTGCAACTTACAAATGCCTAGAACAGTGTCCAATGCATGCGAAAGGGAGCCGATCCAGCTGACTTCTCCATCCCATTCCAAATCTCATGGTTAAAACGCGTAATATACGGCGCAAGAATCACTAGTGAAATTGGTTGTTAAGTCCTACATAATATGTTCCTTTACCACCGGAACTTTCATAGTATATTATTACCTCATGGTAAATAATCTATAAGCATATTATTATGAAAATAGTGTTTTCTGATCTTTTTCAAATGCAGGTGATGACAACACTGGATTTGCAAAATACTTTAAAATAATCAAAGGACATGAGCAAGTGTGAACTTGCCTTTTATGATTGCAAGATTATGCACTCATGGTCTTCGAGATAATAGAAGATGCAATATCTGAAATCAGCATCATTGGTACGGTAAGGACTAATGTTTAAAGAAGCAGGATGCCATTATGCATAAGTAATGCTATGCAATTTTATAATTCCCAAAGTGAAACCCTTAGTATTTTGAATAAGTTGATCTTAGGTATCTTCTTTAAGATTGGGTTTATCTTTAAGTTTATTTCATAAGCAATGACATTGATCAGGACCTTAACTGTTAACAATTCAAAATATACAAATACTAACAGAATAATGTGATTATGATTAATTGTTATCTGGTGATTGGGATAAAAAGTCCTTGAGTTGAGTTCTTAAGAGATGAAGGAACTATTATAGACTTGTTTGTGTGAAGTGGAAAAAAGAATAACATTTGAAGAAACTAGTATTAGTTAAGGTTAATTAGTCTTAAGGTTTATTAGGTTTTACATTAGGGTTGGTGATGGTTATGCATGGTGTTAAGTTATCATATTTTAATTGATGATACAAGTGACTAAAGTTAAGTTTAAAACATGAATAAACTTCAAATGAGATGTTTATGATTGTTTAAACCAAAGTTAACTATAAAAATAGAAGTGAATTGTAAGATATGATAAGTTTTAGAATAGTATCTAGTTTTAGGGTTTTTCGAAAATATGATTAAGGATGATCCCTTTTAATTTAAGTGAAAGATAAATTTAATAATATGTAATTTATTAATGGGAGCATAATTAGATGATCTTACAAATTTTGTTAGGGTTTAGAATCATTTTAAGAGTGGTTGAGGGATGTATATTATTCACCCTCTTACACATGAGTGTTTTTTAATCTTTATTTAAAAGGAGTTTAATTTGAATTTAAGATTTAAAAACATTTAAAGGTTAATTATTATATTTAAGTTTTAGTTTGATTATAGATTTAGACTTAGTAATTAAACTTTAAAGGTTTTAGATTTTTATAAGAAAATGTGATTATTTCTTACTTAAGAAATAATTTTAGGAATTAACAAAGTGGTTATTTCATTTGATTAAAATAATTAATGAGTTTTATTTATCTTAAAATGTTTTTGAATAATATACATGGTATTTTTCTAGTGGAATATACTTATTAAAGATCTTAAAAATGAATTTTATTTATTTTTAAGTATTACCTTTATTTTTATAAAATTCTTCAAAGAATTAAGTGTCTTTAAATATTTGATTTATATTTTATTTGTAGAAAACTCTAAGTTAGTATTTTTATAAAATAGTAAAGTTATTTATATGCACAAAATTGATTTTTTATTTATTTTTAGGTGTTTTTCTTATTTTATGAAATTTTACTCAGGGTTTAAAGATGTTAATACTTATGTGCTCTATATTTATTTTAAATAAATAAATTTATATTTTTATTAGATAGATCTTATTTTTTATGATAATTTTAACATATTAATTGTATTTTTTATTATTTTTTATAATTTTTTTATAGCTGAAAATGTTTAAAGGTTATTTTGGTAATTTATTTATTTTACTTTTATTTTATTTTCTTATTTCATTTGACTTGGGCTGTTTTGGGTTGGTACATGGGCTGGCCTGACCCATTTAAGTTGGCCTGGGTCATCCAGACCACAGCCCACCCCTTTCTTTATCTCCTCTCACCCGCACACACGCACACAGACGCGACCCTATCTCTCTCACGTTCCTCTCCGTGCGCGATGCGCCGCCGGCGCCGCCGCAGGTCGCCCAGGCCGCCTCCGGCACCGACGCAAGCTGGTACTTCCTCACCACCTCCTCCTTCTTCTTTCCCCCATCGATTTGGGTTGTGTGCCCCCTGTTGCATACTCGTCGAGAACCCTAGCTCTGCCATGGCGTGGTGGCTATCGCTTCTGGCGCCGCCGCTCACTGAAGTTGGTATTCTAGGCCGGTGTAGGATGTTTTGGCCCTCAGGACTGCTCCCTGTGTCGCCTTGGTTGTGAGATTGATGCTGGTCTAGGTGGTGGTGTATGGTGAAGCCTTCCCCGTGGTGTTCTGTGTTGCCATGGCCGTCGATACTCCTTCTGCTTCCTCTCCGGTGAGATATGAATCGCCAAAGGTAGGTGTTTTTATCTTCTATGCTCCCCTCCAGGCTTTATCTACCTTGCTATGTCAAGTGTGATTTCTGTGATTCCCACTGTCTAGATTTCATCTCTGAACCTAGGGATCATATCTGGTGAATAACTGTGTCTTGTGGAGATATCTTAGCTCTAGTTTGATTCTTTACCCTATGATTAAATGATGAGGTACTATGGTAAGAGTAGGTTTATGCTACTCTTAATCTGGGTAGATGATCTGAGAAACCCTTCTAGATGATTACAGTAGACATGAAAGTTCAAACCATTGGTTTGGATTTTATCTGTTTGGGATACTTGTTGCTCTGAACATTTGCTAGTTCATGTTGACAATTAAGAACTATTGACACTGATTCCTAGTTGGATTGGTTAGGAAAATGATCTGGAAATCATACTGGCTTAAAATTATTGCTGGATAATGAATGACATATGGCAATTAGCTCTAAGTGTGTTAAGATATACACTCCTCTATCAGGGATAATAGCAGTACACTAATGATTCCTGGCTTATTATCTAAGAAAATGATTTGAATTCTTCTAAACTTATATGAGGGGTAGCTGTGGAATTCTGGATGATCTTATAAAATGAAGATTGTGATATTTGTTGTAGTATAAGCTGCCTTGAATCAAACTGTGAAGATGAGCAGTGTGTAACTGAATCTACCTTTGTTTTAAAATATATAATGATTCTTAGATATTTTTGAATATCTAAGAAAATGATTTATTATCAAACTTGATGAAGGGCTGATGTTCTAGTTTTAAAGACTAGATTGAGAGTTTGGTGGGAGTGAGTTCGGGATTGTGCCTGAGGTGCAATTCCAATTATTTTGGATTTGTGCCCAGCAATCCCTCATGCTTGCTGGTTTGTGCAAAGATGATTTGTATGATTTTATGGCCTTGGTATGATTAGAAGTGTGCTATAGCCCCTGCCTAGGATGCAAAGGCTGAGGCCCTAATGGTGATTGAAACAAATGCTTATAGTTTATCTTTTTAACTTAGTGATGAGACTAGCATAGCACTTCTATGCTAGTCTGAGAGTTCTCCCAATCTCAACAAAAACTCCATGGTTAAATATGACTAAATCATGTATTGATTGAGTTGTGGTCTATCAACCTGATGCCTGTAGATCTGCTAGTATGTGGTTGTGCACCTTGTCTTGTGGATGTGCTGCCAAAGAATCTACTTGTATTGTTGTTGCTCCACTTCCTCTTGATAAACTTGGTCTGCTCCTGCCCCCTCCTTCTTGTGCTCCTACCTTGGCCTGTTTTCTAAACTCCACTAAGTAACCATGCTGGTTATAGTGGTATTGGCTGATTTGTTGAGAGGAATCTGGTGATGAACTAAAGTGAACTAGGGTGGTTTTCTTTTGAGATAAACAAGGTGTGTGGGGTATTCTGAGTAGCTGCTTGTTACCAGCTACGGCTATGTTCACTTCTTTGTACTACATGTGATGCCTCTGATGCTTGACAACACATCAGCATGCATGTATGAGTAAGATGCTTACAGCTGGGCCCCATATGGTGCAGGTTTCCATTTAGGAACTTGTGCCTATGGATGAGCTTGGTTGGAGGATATTTTCTATGGAGCACTTGTGCTGGAAGTTTGGTATTATTTTAAGTTGAGCTATCATTTTGGATGTTGCCAAGTGGATTCTTAGTGAGCCAATGATGTTGTACTGAGGCAAAAATACTGATATGAACAGATGCTACTTTTTGGTGAAACTTGCCCCTTTCAAAAATTTAGCTCAATGATAAATTTTTAACTGTGCAACTCATTGTTCACTTCTGAGAGCAAACTAACCACTAATCCTTCTTTTATTTTGCTTTTGTTTTGTTTTCTTTTTCTTTTTGTTGTGTTTTCAGGAAATGAAGATCAAGAAGAAAATGCCAGATGATGTAGGGATAAAAGAACAGTAGTTTAGGAATTTATTAGTATCAAATATTGTAATTTATTTTTTTGTTTAAAATATTGTAAAAACATTGTATTATTGTATTCAATTCAATAAAGTTTACTTATTTTATTTTTTATTTATTTTACCATTCTTTTGTAAGGATAATGTCATATAAATTGTTGTAATAAAGAATGTTGTTATTTATTTCAATTGTAATTCTTTTTCCTACTTATTTGTTTTCTAATTATAAAGGCAATGTCTTATATAAAGAATTCTTTTATTTATCTATTGTAAAATAATACTATATTCATATATATTTATTTTAATAAAGAATCCTTGTTATATTATTTATGTAATCATTTTATTTCAAGTTATTTAAAATATTTCAAATTTCCATTTGTGTATCTTATAAATTCATTTGAATTTCATATTTGAAATTCAAATACATGTCTGAACAAGTTTTCCTCGAAACAAAGAATTCTACAAAGGTCATGTCGAAATCTATCGCACTTGCTCCGAAGTTTCCTTCAGTATAAGAGAGATCCCGATCCCTCCATAGCTCTTTTAGTTTTGCGCGAAAATTCCCCGGATTTTCTTATGCATGAATGCAATGCACAAACATGTGTCCTCTCTATTTCTAGGTGCTAAATCTTGGGATGTTACATATCTCATCCTTTGTGCTTTCATGTATAGATCTTGTGAGCTCCGTTCATGATCAAGATCTAATCTATTTGTAATCATGCATGTTGTGTTTGCGGGGATCCGATGGATATTGAGATTATTATGTTGGTTTGATTAATGGTTTTGTCTTTATGATTCTATCATGTCTGTGTTCTTTGTGATCTTGCATGCTCTCTATTGTTAGTAGCTATCTTGTCCAAGTAGTTGCTAGTGACTCCAAGAGGGGGTATGTATGCTCGATAGTGGGTTCATGCCTCTATTTTGCAAGGGAAGTGACAGCAATCTCTTCGGTTGTAGATGTGTTGTTGCTACCAGGGAGAAAACAACGGTCTCTTGTTCATGGAACGTGTGGACTGTTTACCTTACACACTTTTCTTAAAGAAGTTGTCTGTTTCTTGCAACTTAATACTAGAGGGGGTTCGAATGATAACCTGAAGGTGGACTTCTAGTCATAGATGTAGTTGGATGGCGGTCTGTGTATCTTGTTGTATTGCCCAAACGAATCTCATAGGATCTTTCTGACTAATAATTGCATTGTTATGCCTTGCTCAGTTCCTGTCAATTGCCCTGCTGTAATTTGTTTACCCTTCATGCCATGTTGTTTATCAAAGGAGAGCACCTATAGTGAACTATGGACTCCGGTCCAATCTTTACCATTGATACATCTTCCATTGTTACTTGTTTACTTGCTGCAAACCATTACCTTCCACACCATACGTTTAATCCTTTGTTACAGCAAACCGGTGAGCTTGACAACCTCACTAATTCGTTGCGGCAAAGTCTTGAGTTTGTGTTGTGCAGGTCTCCGTATTGCTTACAACACCTGTGTGATGTTTCCTTCCTTCTTATGGTTCGATAACCTCGGTCACAACTGAGGGAAAACTTGCTGCTTGCTGCTTCATACCTTGCTCTTGGGGTTTCCAAGGAAGCGTTCCACGACAAGTGCTGGGCACCATCATCATGTATAAACACACATTTGAGGGTGATGCACCTAGAAGGGCAAGGCTTCCAAGATCATCCACCAGTGCCAGGCCCTCATACAATGAGGATCTCATCGCTTCGTGATTTGGTGACGAGGGAGATGAGGGGGATGCGCATCCCTCCGCCTTTCCTTGCCAAACCTTCTTGCGGGCTGCTAGGATTCTTGATGATTTTATGACCTTGGTTCGGAGGGCTGGTCTAACAAGTCTTATGCAGGATGAGAGCGTGCAATATGCTACGCTCACTAAAACATTTGTGGAGAGCTTCT
Source organism: Avena longiglumis (assembly GCA_030063025.1). Classification (NCBI taxonomy): domain Eukaryota; kingdom Viridiplantae; phylum Streptophyta; class Magnoliopsida; order Poales; family Poaceae; genus Avena; species Avena longiglumis. Next base: position 124,524,119 of record CP125973.1, on the reverse strand, counting down.
CCTTCACTAACAGCTTGTTCCATCCAGATGTTTCTTTCAAAGTTTATGGCAGGTCTTACCATATGACTTTGAAGAAATTTTGTGAAGCTCTAGGACTTGGTACAGTTGGGTCAGCAAAGAAGATTCCAGCTCAACCTGCTGATTTGTTGGAGATCTATCACGGAATAACCAACGATGATAACCGTAGAGATCAACGTGGAAAGATAAGAAACATTCAGCTTCCAGCCATCAGGTACTTCACTTATTATCTTGCCACTAGTGTTCTTGGTAGGGAGAACACTAGTAATATTTCCGGTTATCATTTGGCTTTCTTAGCTGCTGCACTCAACAATGAGACCAAGTATAATCTTGGTTCTCACATTGCTCGTCGCTTAATAGCTAAGTGACTCATTTATGGTGGAGTTATTGCTATTCGTGTTGCTGCTTCCTTGGACATTGTTGTTGATCCAAATGATACAGTTTTGGCTCCTCAGAGGCTTGATCTTGCTGCCATGAAGGCGCACCACTTTGTCACTAATGGCTCTACCCTTGAGAACTTGGTCTATAAAATGATGTTTATTGACGGGGAAGAGAGAGAGATCCCTCTCCCCTAAACCACTTTGTTCAGTATTTCTCAGGGACCTTTGTCATGCTCCAAGGAGGATATGGATGAGATGCTGCGCTCTCTTGCCTTCCATGGGCACTATCAGGAGGAAGCGCCCTCTTACGACCCCGAGGTACACTACACAGGGGAGTCCTCGAGCTCGTACCAGGACGAGGGAGCCTCCTCATCATACTACGGAAGTGCACTTACTTGGGCACCATGGGATTGAGCCCCACTTAGGCCAAAAGCCTAAGCTTGGGGGAGGTATACCGACATAACGCTCATCTATATATCATGTTCGGTCGGTTCTTTGTATATCCATTGTTTCGCTTTCTTTTTGGTTCTTGTTGCTTCTTTCTCAAAAACACAAAAATACCAAAAATATTTTCGTTGTTTCTCTTGGTTTGTTTCTTTGTTTTTTTCTTTGGTTTGCCTTAAAATAAAAATCCAAAAAGATTTTGTTTTGCTTGGTTTGTTTTTGCTTTGTTGGCTTCTTTAAAAAAATCGGAAACACCAAAAATATTTGTTCTTCTTCTTTGGTTTTGTGAGTTCTTTGCAGGGTTCAGCCGTCCTCAGTGGATTTTGGGTTTCATGTTATTATTCAAGTCACACAAGTGAAGGTCAATAATGAAGATCCAGACAACTTGAGAAGTGGTAAGAGGCTGGTAACGAACTTTATTTGTTTCATTCTTGTACATATACTTATCATTGTGAGCATGCTTAGTCTATTCATGGTAAGGAGTGTGTTACTGATGGATGCTTAGTAGTTTTTTCTTATCTATGATTAGCTCCAGCTTGCTAATAGTTTGTAGCATGTCATATGAATGTTTGCTTCCATTGTTTTGTTCATATTTTGGTATGAAATTGTGGTATACTCCTCTGGAAGTTTCATGTGAATCGACTTGGCACATGCTCACGCATGCATATGACTAAACAATAGTCAGTAAGCCTCGATGATTTATTTTGCCTCAGAGTTCTTGTATCATTTTCATGCCATAACTAGTACTGTTTTGTTGCAAGCATGATTATGACAGTTATTGCTCTCTCGTTTGTCGCTCCCTCTCTTTTGCTAAGACTTCACTTGCACTGATCATGAGCTCTACCTATGTTTCCAACTCCCCAAAACCATTATTGGCAGCTATGTCCACCATACCTACCTATTAGCATCATTTGCTATTTCAGTGCATATTCAATATGCCTTGTTTTCTTCCAAATAAAATGTTTGTCTGTTTTGAGAAAGTTAGTTAGTAAATCTCTCACGAACCTGATGGCAAACTTTATTCCTTGCACTTAATAATCCTGAACCATTGTGACTTGTCCATGAAAGTTATATGCTTGCAAATTATATGCTGGGAGTCAGTAGAACCGTGCCGTCACTGGAAACGCTTTCAACACTTTTTGGATATCCTATCCAGTTGATACTTTGCTCTTTTGTTTTGCGGATGTCGACGATGTGAAATAAAAGGGGAGCTTGTGAGTTCGTGGAGTCTATACATTGTGTTAGAGAAACGCCTGGGCCTCTAGCCTAAGCCATGCCTAATCATGGTGGAAACTTGCAACATCACCATAATGAGCATTCTATGAAGCATCCCCAATAAAAAGCTATGCACATAGTAAATAAACAGATTGCTGAGATGCTCATTGTCTGCTTGCCTTGTCATTTTGATCACAAGATAGCTCCTGTATCATGTGCAAGGGGTACCCCGTTGGCGGTTCTCTATGATATGCGTGTATTTACAATGGCAAGAACTTACAGGTAACCAAAGTTGAGTAGCATGCAGAGCGGCCCTCGTACTCAAGGGACTTAGGATTTTCAGTCTATGGTCTGTCAAGCATATGATTCAGAGTGGACCTCACTTTCACCTTAACCATATGAAGATGCCTATGATAGGGGCAATGAGAGCTCAAAGCTAATGAGTACCTTCCTTTCAGCATTAGTAAGCCTTTCAAACTGTCCAAAAACCGTTTTCACAACCTTGTTAGGTCACCACTTATTCTATGAGCACCTTCTTGAGAGCATAGTTGTCATTCTTGTGTTTGTCTCAAAACTTGGTTAATTATGTCATGACTTTGATGTTTGTATCTCTGATATTTTTACCTCTAGTCTTCACTTGAACTTCAGAGGTACCTTGGCATTTATATTGTGCTCTACAAACAAAGGCAAGCAAGATACCACTCTATCATACCTTACTATGAGCATTGCAATGTTGCTTATGTTTATGTTCCATGCTACTTATTATTATCGAGTTGGTTTATATTCATAGCTTGCAATGACTATTGAGGAGACTTGGTTGCATGCTTCTTATTATAAATGGTTTAAGCATCTACTCCTGTGGTGAGAATATATACATCACATGAAGCAAATGTGTTCGTGAAAGTTCTTTTATCGCACTCAGTTTTCAACTGAATTGCTTGAGGACAAGCAATAAGCTAAGCTTGGGGAAGTTGATACATCCAAAACGTATCTACTTTATCAAACACTTTTTCTATTGTTTCTCCTCTAAACTTGTTTGATTTGGATACAACTAACACATACTGACGTTGTTTTCAGCAGAATTACCTTGGTGTCTTGTTTTTGTGTAGAAAATCAACTATCAGGAAAAATCCCGGAAAATATGCCAAAAATTATATTTCACCAGAAGATCCACGGAGTCAGAAGATGAGACGGAGAAGGGGCCTGGGGGGACCACACCCCTGCCAGGCGCAGGCCCACCTCTGGCCACGCCTAGGGGGTACAGCCATCCCAGGCACCCCCTCGGCCTCCCTCTGCGCCTATAAGTTGCCTTTCGACCTAAAAACCGAGGGGCGTTTGATAGTTTTTCAGAAATAGTTCCGCTCCATCGCCGCCACCAGAAACCAAGATTCGGATCCAGAAACTCCGTTCTGGCACCCTGCCGGGACGGGGAATTTGGAGAGGATCATCGCCATCGTCATCACCAACGCATCTCCATCAACCACCGATGTTTCCCTCATCCATGAGTGAGTAATCCCCCGCTGTAGGCTTGGGGATGGTAGGGATTGGATGAGTTCTATCATGTAATCGAATAAGATCTATTAGGGCATAGTGCCTAGTATCTCTATTAGTGCTATTTGACTTTGTTGCAACTTGTTGTGCTTAATGCTTGTCACTAGGGCCCGAGTGCCATGATCTCAGATCTGAACTTATTATTGAATCATTATGATAGTATTGTTTGTGATCTTATATGCAAGTTGTGTACATATATCATTGTCCGGATCCAAAGGCCCCAAAGTGACAATAATTGGGAAAACCAGAGGGGATGGCTGTGGTGTGAGGATCACATGTGTTCATGGAGTGTTAATGCTTTGCTCTAGTGCTCTATTAAAAGGAGCACCTTAATTGCCAGTAGTTCCCTAGAGGCCCGCTGCCACGGGCTGGCTGGACAGAAGATGTTGTGAAAGTTATCATTGTGAGCACGTATGACTAAAATGGAGCACATGCCTACGATTGTTTAGTAGTTGGATGCTTGTTATTATTTATCTGCAATGACCTAGATCTTGAAGTTACATGTTTAGACTCGTCCATGCAATGCCCGTCCATCCATCCCTATGCCTACCGCACTCGAATCCCACTGTTATCGTTACTATTACTATTGCTCCTATTTTGCTGTTGCTTTGTTGTTACTACTACAAACTATTGCTACTGATAAATTTCTATGAGCAAGAACTATTTCCAGGTACAGCTGAACTGACAACTCAGTTGTTAAGGCTTGCAAGTATTCTTTGGATCCCCTTGTGTCGAATCAATAAATTGGGTAATACTACCCGCGAAGACTGTTGCGATCCCCTACACTTGTGGGTCATCAAGTAGCTCTATACTTAGGATTATTCCCCCTTAATAGGTTTTCATGAAATTTTCTAAGTTTTATGCTTGTGCTATGCTATATATAAAATACCGTTGGGGGATTTTAAAGGCAAAAAAAATTCTAAGTATGAAAGCTCTCTTGAGCGAACCTTTTCCTCTCAAGTATACTTCAAAATAAAACTAAGTTTTCTTCTGGGTGGATTGGTTGTCGGGTCAACGAGTGGAATTTTGGTGGAGGACGGCCGTCCAGGAACCAAAGAAGTTTGTCATGTCTCAAAATTCAGAAGTTTTCAGTGCAAGCACAATACATATGGGCTATGTTTTAGCCTAGTACTTAGTGGGAAACCTCACCTGGGTATCACCACTTGGAGGATAATTGGCACGGGTGGATCCGGAAGGTAGAGGGGCTATTAAGGGAAAGCCTCGTCATGGTCTTGATTGTAAAAGGACATAATCGTGGATTGTGGGTAAAGTGCACAAACTCTCGAGAGTATTGCAATCTGATCGATCAGCCGTGTTCACGGAAAAAGAACAACTTTAAGCATATAAAGAATGGACCCTCTGAAGGATTTTCTCTCTCTTTTCTAAATAAAGTTTTGAAACCCTATGTTGTGTGTAATATCGCTCATAGGTGGGATTTTGGGGACTTGGTTTGTCATATCCAAGTAACTTCGTGTGTAATATCCAAGTGTTAGGTAGAGGATTGGACACTTGGTGCGTAATATCCCCGTGTTTCACTCGATCCTATATTACTTATCAAATGTTTATAAAGTAGGATAAAATATTTTCTCTCTTCTTCTTGACTTATAAAAATTGACTTTACGCAAATAAATCTCAAGCCTTTTGTCAGCCTATGCATGTAGAGATAGATCAAGTTTTTCATTTATGATGTAATTTGCCAATACATTCAAAATATTGACCAACTCGTTTGGCTGCACATTTTATATGCAGAATTTGGAGATTATTGAAAGGTGCGCTAGGATCGCGAGTCTTCACTCAACTAGCCCGTGGAATTGATGGGACTCCAAGTTGTATTTATTTTGCTTCTTTTATAATAATGTAAAATATGAATTATTCGATTTATGTAATAAAAAATTGTGTTTTACATGATATTTTATCGACTATGGGTGCTAGCTAATGATCCAGGGACTAGCATGTTAATCATAGGAACTTATGATCTTTATTAATCCGAGGTCACTACAACTTCCCGGTGCATCCTACTCATAGTAATTATCACAACTAAATCACCAGGTGTGGTGTAGCACCTCCATATGTGTAATGTGGCATCCCGCAAAACCACTACTAGAAAATCGCGTTGTTTTTGTGCATTGCATCATCATGACCGCATGCTCATGTCATCATGCCACATTGCATTTGAGCATCGTCATCATCTTGCATTTGCTTGCATAAAATTATTTGCGGAAAAACCGGTTCATGTTTTCTAAACGCCCCGTCTTTGTTCAAACACAAAACCCCGGGTCTCCGGATTATTTTATTTGTCTGCTATCGGTTTGCAAACGGTGCATTTAAAACAAATAAAATATTAAATTATTTTAGTGGGGCAGTCGAACGGGCCGATTCGACCCGAACGACCACCCCAGAACTAAAACGGCCCAACCTAGACCTTTTTCTACCCCAACCTAATCTACCCACCCTACCTCCACATCACTCCCCCCAATCGGCTCTCGCCACCTCACCCCTCTCTCCCCTCTATCCTATCCCGCGTTGCCACCTCACCAAACTCTCTCTCTCTCTCTCTCACCCCCACCAACCAGCCCCACTCCCACCTGCCCACACCCTGGCCACCTAGACCCGGTCCACCCCTACCTAGCACGCATGCAACCCACGCACGCTCCGTTCCCCCCTCTGCCCCGCGGGCCCACCACACCAACCGCACCGTCCTCTCCCTCTCCTCCCCGCACCCCGTTCTAGCCCGCGCCCCTCCTCCCGCAACCTCCTCCCGGCCTCTCCCACCGTCAACCTCCCCGGCCCCGCTCCGACCTCCCCCTTCTCCCCCAGGCTCCTCACCCTTGGCTCGGCCCCCGCCTCCGCGCCTCCCTTCTCCAGCTCAAGGCTGCCTCTGCTCGCCGCCGCCAACCCGCCACCTCGCCTCCTCGCGCCACTCCGGGCGCTGGCTCGCCCTCGGCCGCCTCCTGGACCCTCCTCCGGCCTCCTCCGCCAACCTCGCCCGGCGCTCCGCCCGCTCAGCGCGGCCATGCCTCTCGGCCGCCTCCGAAGGCCGCCGCCGCCTGGCTGCGACCCTCGCCCGTCGCCGTTCCCTCTTCTCCTGCAACCCCGACACCTAAGCCCGCCCGTCGCTGGTTCCTCCTCTTGCCCGTTTCCCCTCGAAGGCGTCGCGCCCTACGGGCCACCCCGCCTCTCGCCGCCCCGCCTCCGCGTGCTCCCAGCAGCCACCGCCACCGGAGCCGTCGCCACCCTCTCTGTCGCTGGCCGCCGCGCGACCCCCTCCCCCGTGCCTGCCTCCTGCCGAGCCCGCCGCTGACGTCCCCGACCCGAGCCCTAGGACGCCTCTGCCTCACACGGCTCGTCACCGTGTATTCGAGTTCTTATGGTGGTATATGTGTTGTCGGTGCTACAACGAGCTCGTGGAGACGTGTGTGACCCAAATCAAGAACGACTAGGTGCACTGAGGAGAAGAGGTTGCTGCGTGTGTAATCTACTCGACGGCGTGTTCATCACCAACAAGCCGTCTACGCCATGACCTGCTGATAACGCATCGTCCGAGCACCCGCGGTACCTGGAGGACGACATCGAACCGAAGCGCCAAGACCTACTACGGACGCCGCGACCCCCGAACCCAAAGACCGGTCCCGTACCCGGTGCCGCGCCAAGATCTCCGAGAAACCCCGGTACCGGACAAGTTCGCCATCGACCTCGAGAACGCCTACACGGAACGGCAAGATCGCCCCACGGAATCCGAAGCACGGACCCGACAAGATCGTCGCGACGACAAGAACGGCACCGACCCGGAAGCATCCGATGCGCCCCCGGCGCCGAACCCAGTCCTGCTCCCCGGATGCGACAAGATCTACTCCGCTAACCGAGAACGTTCCGTCGAACCCTGAACCCTGAGACCGGACCCCGAACCCCGGAACCCCAAGATCGTCGAGACCCCCCTAATGTGTGACCCTTATCCGAGAACCCTATTTTTATAAATGCCATATTTATAAATTGTTGCATATTGAATTGTCCATGCATGCATCCTTGTCTGTGGTTTGGGGGCCTTATGCCGATTCACCTTATAATTAAATATGGGGCCCATATGCGGGCAAATCTGGCCTTATATTGACCTCATTTAAATTTGTGTAGCGAACCGGTGCTATCTTTTACCATGCTAAAACAACATTTAATTGCGGGGTATCTAAACAACATGAACCATCTAATTAAGTGTCGAGACCCCTGGTTCCACTTAATACTGCCTAATTGCATCGCACCTTTGCCATGTCATACATCATACATGCATCATGCCGATCTTCTGTCGTTGTATTAAATATTGCATCCGGTGTTTCTTCTAGTGTTTTGCTTCTTCGCGGATAAGGCCGTTGAGTTGATGTGAGCTTCGCCCCGACCTTCGGTTGAACCTTCGACAATGTTTTCAGGCGAGCATCTCCCCCTTTCTTCCTATCTTACTTTTCTAGTATTTATTCCCTCCTGTTGATCTTTGCTATCTGTGTTGCGATGCTCTAGTTTTCGTACCCGTGATATCCCTTGCAGCCATATATAGCCTTGGACACATCCTATTACCTGTTGTTTGGTAGATAGTTGGACCCGCGTGTCGTAGTCGCTTGCTCAAGTGTTTTTGCGTGTCGTTAAGTACCACAATTGTTGGAGATTTGCCGCATGTTGATATCGGAGATGATCATGGCTTTACTTTTCGTTCACTTTAATTATTGTTTAACAACTAAAATTGAAGTAAGTAAGCAGAGGCATCGGTGGGTGATAGATAATGTTGGTTTCCGACCGCCCACTTGTGTCCCATAGGACCCCGAGTTCTTGACACCTGTTCCGAGATCTAGCGCGCTAACCACAGGTGGGGAGATATGGGCCCCCCCATTGATTATTACCTGATTTCAAAGTATTGTACTGGGGGCCACAAACTAGTTTGAGGTTTTATTTACGATCCTGTACTTATGCCATGCTTTATTGCTTTATTTACGTTTGTGCGAGGAGCACACTATACTGTTTAGGAAGCGGAGTGTTTTCGGTATCGAGTCCCGTTAGGGATTTCTTGTCGTTCTACCATCGACGCAAACCCTAAGTCCGTCTCGGAGACCGGCCGACTTTGTTGCGGGTTCGACTTGGTGGGGTGGCCCCCATGTACTTGCTTTGGGTCTGGGAACGTCGTGACTTAGGCCCCGCCGACATACCGATGGGTGTATGTTAACTGATCTGGCAAAAAGGGTCGAAGTGCCTGTGGATACTTTGGTGCACCCCTGCAGGGTTAAATCTTTTCGAGAAGCCGTGTCCGCGGTTATGGACGACTTGGAGCACAGTGCTTGATCATAGACAACTATAACTAAAGTTTATTGTTATAAATTGACTTGTATCCGATATGACTAGTAATCAGCTTCACTACAACGGAATGGCTAAGTACAAGTACCAACAACTGCTGGGTTTTGGGGTTATCTCATGCTAATTGTATCTGACTAGTAAGTGTTGCCACTATAACGGAATGGTTAACTAAAAGTGCCCACTGCTTACTTTATCAGGACAATTATCTAAACCTGACTAGTAATTGCTGTAACGATAACCGAATAAATAAAACTGCCAACGGTGTGAGTTCCTCGGTTGACTTCCTCGTTTGGTTTCGAGGGGGAATACCAGGAAGGGATTGTTTGGTGTTAGTATCAGTCTGGTTCCGAATAGGTCTTTCTTACCCCTCTCTGATAGTCGCCAGTTGTATCGAGTCTCTATAGGTTGTTTAGTGCATGCTGCCGCTTCAGTCCACCATACCTATGTAGGCGAGGAACGCCGAATTCTAGTCTCGCCGTGTCTTGGCCTCGATCGACGCCTCTTTTTTTCTTTTGCCCTTTGTCGACCCCTTTTGTTTAAGCAGGTTTTGCGATCGGCGTCGTAGCGGTGGTTACCCTTCCAACTTGGCACAAGGTTTATGGACGCCATTGGTTATTCTTCAGGGCTCTTAGCCCCATTTGCATCTTGTCCGTAGTCGGACGCTGTGTCGTTTTAGAGGTGATTTGGATCTTTGTACCGTATATCTGTGTTCTTGACTCATTGAGTCACTGTTGTATATATATCTGTTCTGTGGGTCCCATCGAGGACTGTTGTGTAATGTTATTACTTCGTTTTCCACCCGCACGAAAGTGCCTGGTGGGCACCCTTGAATCGTTTCTATGCGGGTTTGGCGGGTTTCGCTCAAACTTGCATAGGGCCGATTCTGAGGGTGTTACATGTAACATCCCAGATTTTATATTAAGATGTTACTAGAATCATGCATCATCCTTGCACTATTGCATCATGCAAATTAAATTTGTATCAAAACCCTATCACCTAACCCTAACAAAACCCTATATTAAATTCCTCTGTATGAGCAAGAAGGGGGTTACCTTACTTGCCCTTCTAAAACTATGCAAAAATAATATTCTCTGGCTCTAAGATGACCACCTCATTTTTACAAAAATTTAGAAACTGATTTCATTGCTTTTGTACTTAGTATGCAAAAGATATTGAAGATTTAGTAAAACAGAAAAATGGAAAAAGATAATGAATAAAAAAAAGGGTGACAACAGCCTAACCTAGCTAGGCATTGCTTGACCAGTCAAGGCCGCTTAACCGCATAGCGCCCACGCAAGCCAGCCACATACCGCCGCTCCGACACCCGGCCCCACCTATCATCCCTCTCCTCCCCCGACGAAATCTGAACAAGAATCCCCGCCGGCAACGGGAAAATCTCGCCTCCCCCGTCTCCGTGTCCAACCAGGACTTCCCCAGGCAGCTAATAAAAACCGCCGCCGTGACCGCCTCTGTTTCCCAACCTGCGAAAAATAACCTTAGCTCTCTGTTCCCAATCTCGCAAACTCGAGCCGTTGCCGACCTCGGTGAGTTCGTGAATCGACGACAGGAGATTTCCCCTATCCTATTTCTCTTGCCAATGATGTCTATTGCAACGTGTCGCCCCTGATTTCTCGCCGGAGCCGCGGAAGGGAAGTCATCGCCGCCACTGCTCGAGGAGGAGAGGGCTCTATCCGAGGCCACGGTCGAAACCTGGAGGAGGAGGCGACCACCCGTGCCTAACTCACCTTCCTCGAGGACACCGAAACGTCATCACCGACCACCGCTGTGCCACCCGCCGCCAGTCGCCGCCGCCAGGGAGGAAGGTGAGCCCGTCCTTGTTTCTCAGCCCTTAGATCTAGGATGGATGGCGTAGATTAGAAACTTAAAAGCGAAGGGATATCACCGAATTGTGTTACGCCGCGTGGCAGTCCGCGTTGGCGCGCCGCGTCGGCCGCGTCGTTTAACTGGACCAATCAGAGGCTGCCACTTGTCGTGGATATGTTAGGGTTAGTTTTAAATAGGCAGAATTGATTAAAATTTTGCGAAATTCATAGTAATTCAACTGTTTGGCCAAAAATTGCGTATGATACACCGTTGGATTCACAAAATTGTGTAGAACACAGACCTGTAATAATTTTGCGGGTTTGCAGTAGTATTTTCTATGTAGGATTTAATCTCTATATTGGAGTATTTAATTCATAAAAAAAGATTAGAACTCCGTTTTAGTTAATTCTTGTTGCGTTAACTTCGTTTTTACAATACCTACTGACTAAGTATTGCTTGCTATGCTATATATATAAAGTACCGTTGGGAGTTTAAGTATAAAGGCTCTCTTGAGCAAACTTTTCTTCTCAAATCCACTTCAAAATAAAACTAAGTTTTCTTCTGGGGGGAATGGTTGTCGGGACAATGAGTGAGATTTTGGTGGAGGACGCCCGCCCAGGAATCAAAGAAGTCTGCCATGTTTCAGAATTCAAAAGCTTCAAGTGCAGCCATAATACATTTGGGCTCTGTCTTGGCCTAGTACTTAGTGGGAAACCTCACCTGGGTACCAACATTTGGAGGTTATTGGCACGTTTGAATCCAGAAGGTAGAGGGGCTACTAAGGGAAAGCCTCGCCATGGTCTTGTCTATAAAAGGAATTGATAGTGGATTGTGGGTAAAGTGCACAAACTCTCGAGAGTATTGCAATCTGATCGATCAGCCGTGTTCACGGAAACAGAACAACATTGAGCATCTGAAGGATGGAGCCTCTGAAGGATCTTCCTCTCTCTCCCTTTCAAAACTTAAAGTTTTTCTAAAAACCCAAGGCGTGAGTCATATCGCTATTGGGAGGGTTTTGGGAACTTGATGAGTAATATCCAAGTGTTAGGTTGTTTGGACACTTGGTGAGTAATATCCTCGTGTGCCATTCGACCATATATTACTTAAACAAATGTTTACAAAGTAGGGAAATTTTCTCTTCTTCTCCATACTTAAGAAAACTAGCTATGAGCAAATAAACTCCACAGCCTAAATTAGCCTTGCATGTAGAGTTAGTCTTTTCCTTTCTTGGTTTAATTTGCCAATACATTCAAAGTATTAACCCAACTTGTTGGCTGCACATCTTATGTGCAGAATCCGAAGATTGAAAGGTGCGTAGGGATCGCGAGTCTATACTCGACAAGCCTGAGGCGTTGATGGACTCAAGCTGCTTTATGTTTCCGCTGTTATTTGAGCTAGCTTAATGCTAAGAAAATTTATAATAAGTTCATACTCTGGATTCTCTGTGTAATAATGACTTTGTGTTTTACATGATATTCATCGACTGTGAGTGCTAGCTATTGATCCAGGGACTAGCATGTAAATCACAGAGACTTAGGATATTTATTGATCCAAGGTCACAACAGATGGTATGAGAGCCAGGTTGCCTGTAGGACGTGACCCTAGAATTGGAACCACCTTTAACTTATGTTCCTTAGTTGCTTTTCCTTCTGTTATCGCCATATTTTGGCCAAAGAAGGAGATGGGCCGTGATCAAGATGGGCTTGGAAGATGTGTATATTCAACATGTTGTTGGATCGGCCTAGTGCGTGGATTTGGGCTAAATTGCCCGTGTATCTTGTATCATAGTAGGTTTCGTTTCAGTTTAGGTTCCGTTTCAGTTTAGGTAAAGATAGAGTTGTAGAGTTATTCCAAAAGTAGAGAGTCTCCGGACTATAAATATGTACCTAAGGTTATTCAGAAAAGAAGGACAATCACGTTCACAACAAACACAATCTCGGCGCATCGCCACCCCTTGTTCTAGGGTTTCTTTCGGGTAAGTGTCATGCTGCCTAGATCGCATCTTGCGATCTAGGCAGTACTTTTACTTATGCGTTATTTAGTGTTACTCGTACTGAAGCCTTGTTGATGGCGAGTAACACTACTATCATAGATTTGTTGAGGCTAGCATCGGTGCTTTTTCGCTATAATTGTTTAAAGTTATGCCGCCTCTAGTTATCTCGCTACCTTTGCACCGTTTCCCAAGTGCGAGGGTAGCATCTTGCTTGATCTTTATTTAGCTAATTCGATCTGTTATGGTTGTGCCTTGCTCGCCAAGGTTTAGTTTGATATCTACGTAGTCAGGCCTTACAAACGGGTTGAACGATCCAGTAGTACATAAAGACGTAGTTTGCTCGCTCTAGAGAAGTTGTTCCGGTAATTGACTTTATGTTGGTTATTAGGCCTCCTCTAGGATTAGTATTCTTCATCTTTTGTATATACCAGGCTCAATTACGTGTAGGATGTTCCAGTTACTTGGTGAAAACATTAAACTGTCGTAGATCTATTTAACTTGTAATGATGAAGCAAAACCCCATGTTATCGTAAATCTAATGCAGAACCATGGGATAATCGGCTCTAGGAGCCGATTCACGGGGAAACCTGGGAGCCGGTCACGGCTCGAATTTTACGTATACTTGTTTACCATGCAGGAAATCAATCGGAGCAATCCTTCACCTTCCTGACCAGGTATAGGTCAGGTGGCACGCCCTCGAACCAAGCCAGGACGTGTGCCGGAGTTTTGCGGGCCGTTGCCCGAGGGACCAGGGCCCACCAGCAGTTCTGGGAGCCTCCCGACTCTTCGTGTTGCTCGTCGCTGCTCGCCGGTGAGTTTTGGCAGGCAACACATTCTGGCACGCCCGGTGGGACCTTCAACAACGTCTACATCAACATCCGACGCTGCGATGGAGAACAGACCAGTCACGTACGACGAGCTGCCTGAAGAGCACAAGGCGAAGTATGACGAGATCAGAACTCTCTTGGCCGATCTCATCGGCTCTTTTGAGAGGACCCGTAAGCATGGCATCAAGTGGAGGGTTCTCCCGAGGTGCTCTTGATGAGGTGGATCTGTTCGCTCTTCGAGGAGCGCACCAGAGCTCTACGACAGGAAGTCAACTACATGGTGGCGCATTCTCTGCACCGCCATTCTGAGAGCCTGGTGAACGCTTTCGGCGGGTCGCGATTCGCGTAGTTCAGAGATCATGAAGCATCGCATACTCTCGTCGGGCCCACTTTAGGGACTCACCAGGAGAAAGACCGCCTGCACCAGGCCACAACCGCCATTCACACTCGCAGCTCCAGCCGCCAGAGCAGCGGCGACGTCTACAAGGTTGAGGCGACCCAGCGATGCCAATTCCTGTTTGAGCCACCTAAGGAAATCCCACACGGATATATATGCACCTACGTGCGGACTGCAATAACTTGCACGCACCAACCAGAGTGCAACCGCAGAGTTTACTGCGGGGTTCTGGGCAGGATCTTGAGCAGCGTTCTGGAGCGATATGCAGGATGGACGCCGACAAACAGGCGTGGCTAGCCAAGTATGCCATCGAACAAGTCATGAGAATCTAGCCTCGCAGCTCAAGCGATGGAGCAAATCCGTACCATCTTGAGAGACCGTTAACCGTGCGTCAAGAGAAGGACAATCGGCTATTCAAAGCCGTACCCCAACGAGTTTGATCTGATTCCGCTGCCACCCAAGTATCGGCTCCCTGAGTTCTCAAGGTTTAGCGGGTCAGAAGGGTCGAGCTCGATCGAGCACGTAAGCCGATACCTGGCACAGCTAGGCATAATTTCGGCATCGGATCAGATGCGCGTAAGGTTTTTTGCGCAATCTCTGACAGGACCAGCTTTTGGGTGGTACACCTCGCTGCCACCTGATTCGATTCAGACCTGGAAGCAACTGGAAGAGCAGTTCCACATCCAATATCATTCAGAGGCTACCGAGGCTGGCATTGCAGACCTGGCACAGGTGCGGCAGAAGCGGGGAGAAACAGTAGCCGAGTACATCCAGCGCTTCAGGACCGTCAAGAACCGATGTTACTCAGCTCGTTTAACTGAGAAGGAAGCAGTCGAGCTGGCAGTGTTGGGTCTCTCAGCACCCATCAAGGATCTGGCTTTCCAAGTAGAGTACAACTCATTGGCGCACATGGCCCAGAAACTGACGATGTATGAACAGCGCCACCCTGAGTTATACCAAGACAAGTTCAAGCGTCCGATAGGCCTGGTCGATACAGAAGAAGATGATCCTATACAGGACCAGGAGGTGGCCGTGGCTGAATGGGCTCGGGGGGCAGATCCTGTATCCTGCAAATGGGTGAAACAGCAAGGGCCTGCAAAAGGGTTCGACTTCGATGTGAGCAAAGCCGAGCAGATATTCGATTTACTGCTGAAAGAGAAGCAGCTGAGGTTACCCGAAGGCCATAAAATCCCCACGGCTCAGGAAATGAACGGGAGACCATACTGCAAGTGGCATCACTCGTTCACCCACACCACCAATGATTGCAAAGAGCTACGTCGCCAAATCCAAATGGCGATAGAACAAGGCCGTCTGATCCTTGGGCAGTTCGCCATGAAAGTGGACACAAACCCATTTCCCGGCGTCAACATGATAGAACTCAGTCGCTCATGAGGCGTCACCTGGATTTTTCGCTCGGTGTTAATATGGCAGGTCAGGTACCACCATGACACGTACAAGGAGGAAGGTGGTCACTCTCGGGGCAAAGAAAGAAAGGAGGCTGGTCCAGGCGACCGGCCCAGCCACAATGACAGGCGGTACTTAACAGAGGAACAGGTGAGGAGAGTGCGGTATCAGAAGCCACATTCCACGCATCTCCTTAACAAGTATGAGCGTCAGTATGACCAACGGCGCCGGCGCGATGGAGACGATGAGGGATATGAGCACCTCGCTAGGGGACCGTCAAAAGAAAAGGAAGGCGCAGACAAACATTGGGATTGTCCCTTCTTCAAGTATTGCTGGGACGCGGGAATGAGCCGATTACCTACAGTCGACAACTGCCCGGAATGCGGACAGCAGAAGGAGGACACGAGGCCAGTTTCAGTGTTCAAACGTCTAGGGCCTCTCCCACCTCAGAACCGTTACAGGGAGTCCGCTCGAGCAAAGGACCTCGAGAAGCCAAGGGATGACAAGGAAGAAGACAGATATCACCGTCCAAGGTGGTGTCCCGACGGACTCAGACATACCCAAAAGCGTAGAGTGCAGCGGCTGCGTAACTTGGAGGAAGCTGAAGCGCAGTATCTCCACGCTTTAAAGAAAGCACGGCCCGATCTGGCCGTCAAAATTAGGCAGACCTTGGAAACGGGAGACCGCCCGACAAGGAAAGAGTGGCGCCCCAAACCAGTAAAAGCCGATGCACAGACATCGGCTGGCACAAACATGGTGTTCATACTTCCGTCAGAATTCTGCGCGCCAAGAACCAATGAGCTACCAGTGGCACAGTTCGACTGCGGCCCACGGCCGGTTATCTTTGAGAAGCCACGTGAGAAGGGTTACAAACATCTGAAAGCCCTGTACCTACGAGGTTACATCAATGGGCAACCTGTCAGCAAGATGTTGGTGGACACCGGAGCGGCAGTCAATATCATGCCATACTCCATGCTACGATGTTTGGGACGCTCCACTGCAGATCTGATCAAAACCAACGTCACGTTAAGCGACTTCAACGGTCAGACTTCGGAAACGCAAGGCGTACTGAACGTGGATCTGACAGTGGGCAGGAAAACCATACCCACGTCATTTTTCGTCGTGGACAGCAAAAGCACCTACGCTGTCTTGCTAGGGAGAGATTGGATTCACGCTAACTGTTGCATTCCGTCCACAATGCACCAGTGCCTAATACAGTGGGATGGAGATGAAGTGGAGGTCATCCATGCAGATGATTCTATCGAGATCTCCATAGCTGGCATGAACGTCTGGGAAGCAGAAGACCAAGAGCCGATCTCTGGAATCAGTCTAGACGGCTGTGAGCGCATTGAAGCTACAAAAAACGGGGTGAGGCTGGTCTTATCCACTGGCCTGACAGAGTAGCGAAGTCCACGATCGTACGTGGTATGGCCGATCCTCGCGATCGGCCACAAAAAATAAAAAGCACTAGTCATACGACAAGCAGATCACGTAGTCCTAGCAGGGAGACGCCCTGCCATTGTAAAACAATAAGGTGTAAACCATCCTTGACTAATGCAATCAAAAAGGGGGCCGATTCAGGCAATCGGCCCAAATTATTTTTGTTATCCTCACCTACTGCTTGCCCTGTGTTTAGCATCGATTTGACAGGTGACGGAAAGCTAGGGTATGGGTTTACATCCGCTGATGAACTAGAAGAGATCGACATTGGTCCTGGGGATAAGCCACGACCAACATTTATCAGCAAAAAGTTAGATCCGAGTCTGCGGGGTCCGATGATAGCCCTGTTGAAAAAATATCCAGACTGCTTCGCCTGGGACTACACAGAAATGCCTGGGTTAGACAGGAGCATCATTGAGCATCGACTACCGCTTAAAAAGGGATTTCGGCCGTTCCAGCAGCGAGCACGACAGATGAAGGCCGAAATTCTGGAAGAAGTCAAGAAGGAGGTCGAGAAAATGTTGACAGCCAAGTTAATCAGGCCCTGCAGGTATGCTGAGTGGATTTCTAGTATCGTACCTGTAGAGAAAAAGGATGGCCGTTGGCGTGTTGCCATAGATTTTCGGGATCTCAACAGAGCTACCCCAAAGGATGAGTATCCGATGCCGGTGGCAGAGACGTTAATCAACGCAGCGGCTGGTCATAAGATCTTGAGCTTCATGGATGGCAATGCCGGTTACAACCAAATTTTTATGGCTCCGGAAGACATACACAAGACTGCGTTCAGAGTACCAGGTTCGGTGGGGTTGTTCGAGTATGTAGTCATGACGTTTGGACTGAAGAATGCCGGCGCCACGTACCAAAGAGCCATGAATTATATTTTCCATGATCTGATCGGCAAGCTGGTGGAAATCTACATCGATGACGTGGTGGTCAAGTCTGCTTCAGTACAAGGACACTTGGACGATCTGCAACGCGTCCTGGACCGAACAAGAAAATTCGGGCTACGGATGAATCCAAAGAAGTGTGCCTTCGGGGTGACGGTCGGTCAGTTCTTGGGTTTTTTGGTCCATGAACGAGGAATTGAGATCGGCCTGAAGAGTCAGGAGGCCGTACGAACAATGAAGCCACCCACCACAAAGAAAGAACTGCAGTCTCTCATCGGCAAGATCAACTTCGTCAGAAGATTCATCTCCAATCTGTCAGGAAGAATAGAGCCGTTCATGGGACTGGTGAAAATTAAATCTGACGAGGAATTCCGCTGGGGGGCAGAGCAATAACGGGCCTTCGACGAGATCAAAGAATATCTGACGAAGCCGCCAGTGTTGGTTCCGCCCAGACGCATCGTTTCTACATTTACTTGTCGAGAGTCGACACGTCCATCGCCTCGGTGGTGGTGCAAGTTTATGATGGGCTGGAGCGAGTTGTATTTTACATAAGCAGAAGGATGCTGGACGCAGAGACAAGGTATCCTGATATCGATAAGTTGTGCCTCTGCCTGTTTTTCACCTGCACCAAGCTGCGCCACATTTTGCTATCAGCGGAGATCATCATCATATGCAAATCAGACGTCATAAAGCACATGCTGTCGGCTCCTATGTTAAAAGGCCGACTGGGCAAATGGATGTTTGCATTGTCAGAGTTTGACATCCGGTATCAACCCGCGAAGGCGGTTAAGGGGCAGGCGTTGGCCGACCTTATCGCTGAAAGGATCAACACTAACATAGCAGCACTATCTATAAGAGCGTGGGCTATGTTTTTCGATGGATCGGTTTGTGACGATGGTTGCGTCATCGGCATTTTACTCGTGTCGCCCCGGGGGGCAACATTCTCATTCTCCATCAGATTGTCTACCTCTCGCACCAACAATGTCGCTGAGTACGAGGCGATACGCAAGGGAATGGAGTTACTCCTCGAAGCCGGAGCAGAAGCAGTGGAAATTTTTGGAGACTCCAAGTTGGTGATTTCCCAACTCACGGAGGAGTACAAGTGTGAGAGCGAGTCCCTCTTCCCATTATGGTTGCACTGCCGTGAGATGATGGCGCAGTTTCGGTACATAAACTTCACCTGGATCCGCGGTCATGAAATCTGAGGCAAATGATCTTGCACAATGGCTTCGGGCTACAAGGATGTAGCAGAGGAGCCGATGTTCGTCTGAGTTCACGGAAGTCGGATGGAGCCGATATCTTCAATTACTTGAAGGATTCGGCTCGGGGGCACTAAACGGATAAGGTACAAGGCCATGAAGTATGTGCTTATTGGGGATGACATGTTTCTGAGGACTCGAAGGGTTATTGCTCAAATGTCTGGGACAGCCGAGGCCAATCGGCTCCTACACGAGGTACAGGCGCTGTGGAACTCACCAATCGGCTCACAAGATGAAATGGTTGATCAAAGGTCGAGGTTTTATTGGCCTACCATGCTTGAGGACTGTTTCAAGTACTACAAAGGGTGTCAAGCATGTCAGAAATTTGGGAAAATTCAGATGGTACCCACGTCAGCAATGAACCCCATCATCAAGCCTTGGCCATTCCGAGGTTGGGGCATGGATATGATCGGCAAAATCAATCCTCCATCAAGCAAAGGCCACATGTGGATTTTGGCCATCACTGATTATTTCACTAAATGGGTGGAGGCTGTCCCGATGAAATCAGTAAACTCAAAGGATGTTATCAACTTTGTGAAAGAACATGTCATCCATAGATTCGGGATTCCCCAAACTATCACGACCGATGGAGGTTCGGTCTTTATTTCTCAGGAGTTTAGAAAGTTCTGCGAGGACACGGGGATTAAGCTGATCAGATCATCTCCATACTATGCTCAGGCGAATGGGCAAGCTAAAGCATCCAACCAGAGCCTCATCAAGCTGATCAAGAGAAAAGTCGATGAGCACCCTAGGCGTTGGCACGAGGTTTTGTCAGAGGCATTGTGGGCTTATCGCATGTCATGCCATGGGGCGATTAAAACCTCGCCATACCATCTAGTATATGGACAAGAAGCCGTATTGCCCTGGGAAATTACGGCTGGATCGAGACATGTCATTTTTCAGGACAATCTAACAACTGAAGAATATGCAACCCTGATGAGTGATAGTATTGAGGATGTAACTGAGCTCAGGCTGTGGTCGCTTGAGAAGATCAAAGAGAACAAGGCCAAGGTGGCTCGTGCATATAACAAGAAAGTGAGGCCAAAGGAGTTCCACGTTGGTGATCTGGTATGGGAAGCTGTGTTGCCATTAGGGACTAAGGATGCAACATATGGTAAATGGTCTCCAAATTGGCATGGGCCGTACAGGGTCGATCAAGTTTTAAGAGGAAACGCGTACATGCTTGAGGAGTCGGCGTGAAATTCCCAGTGGCGGTCAACGGTCAACATCTCAAGAAATATTTCCCAAGCATGTGGGATGATGGACAGTGAAACTTGGGGGCCGATACATGAAATCGGCCAAGTAAAAGCACGTGAGACGTTGGACAGTAAAAATGTGGGGGGGGGGGCGATGCTGAAAATCGGCCGAATAAAAGCAAAAATATATAGCCGATGCACGGTCATCGACTCTAGAGGTTCACACATGTTACAAACAGGTGCCAGTTTACACATACAAGCTACTGAAGAATGCTTCGAAGGCGTGGAGCGCGTCAGCACGGACACGATCCATCTCGGCGATCTCGGCTTCGTCATCTTCATCCTTGCCCATCACTAGCTGTTTGTTCAGGGCACGTATTTCGATGGGCAATTGGAGATCTGGGTCGCCCTTTTTGGAGAAGGTCGCAGGTTACCGTTTGAAGCTAAGAAGTGGCTGTTTAAGTGTGCCTAAGTATGCGACCAAGTTTTGACCTTGTCAACGTTTTTGGGAAAGCCGATGTGCATCGGCTCTTTGAGCTGTGGCTTGGTTGACTGTACGAACGTAACAAGGTGAAAGCCGATACGTTGCTATCGGCTTCTGGAGCATCGACCTGTTATGGCTATCGGCAAAATTAGGGGCGAACAAGGCAATCTTTGGGAAACAGGTTTTCATTCATTCGAAAGATGATTGATTACAAAAGGATGATTGATTACAAAAGGGAGCCTACTACTACTACTACTAATACTGGTTCCTAATCTAAAGGCCGAGATCGTCGCCGCTGTCGTCGCCGCCGTCTTGTTCGCTGTCATTGCTGCAGCGTCGTCTTCGCCTTTCTTGAAGAAGCAGGGGCCTCCTCGTCCTCGTCATCTTCGGTGTCTTATTTGGACCCGGCGGAAGCGCTTCCGTCGCGGTACTGTCGGAGGTGTCTTCCTCGATTCCTCCTCCTCATCGGAGGACTCGGCCAATCCCAAGACCAGGCGTAAATCGCTCTTCGCCTCCGGTTCCCGTCAACGAGGCTGTAGGCTCCTCGCCGTCGATCAGGACGATCGTCCTCCGACCACGGCGAAATCGATCCCTTTCGTCCCACCATCGTGGGGCGAAAGTACTGTACACCGCCGTGGGCGGGTGCTCTGGCGTCGGCTCTCGGTCACTGATGCTGTTGGAAGACTGGGAGGACAGGCCAGAGGAAGCAGAGGAGGTCATGGCGGAGAAAGAGGGTTTTTTCGGCGGAGGAAGAAGGGTTTTCTGGCTACTGGAGGAAGATGGGGAGTGCGAACTGCTCAGACGAATTTAAATAAGGGGAATAGTGGAGAGACGGTTCAATGCCATAGCGGTTTCCCAGATTGTGCTGCCAAAATCGTCAAATCATGCACTGCGGAGGAGTTGAGAAGACAGGGCATCATGATGAAGGGGTGGCGTGACGATCCTGTTCTGCAACGCATTCTGTCAACGCGCAACCCGATACAAAAAAAAGGAGGGGAAAGAAGAAAAAAACATCAGCAGAATGGTTTTGGAATTATCATTGCCAAAACCAGGGGGGCATGTGTTATCGCCATATTTTGGCCAAAGAAGGAGATGGGCCGTGATCAAGATGGGTTTGGAAGATGTGTATATTCAACGTGTTGTTGGATCGGCCTAGTGCGTGGATTTGGGCTAAATTGCCCGTGTATCTTGTATCATAGTAGGTTTCGTTTCAGTTTAGGTTCCGTTTAAGTTTAGGTAAAGATAGAGTTGTAGAGTTATTCCAAAAGTAGAGAGTCTCCGGACTATAAATATGTACCTAAGGTTATTCAGAAAAGAAGGACAATCACGTTCACAACAAACACAATCTCGGCGCATCGCCACCCCTTGTTCTAGGGTTTCTTTCGGGTAAGTGTCATGCTGCCTATCTAGGCAGTACTTTTACTTATGCGTTATTTAGTGTTACTCGTACTGAAGCCTTGTTGATGGCGAGTAACACTACTATCATAGATTTGTTGAGGCTAGCATCGGTGCTTTTTCGCTATAATTGTTTAAAGTTATGCCGCCTCTAGTTATCTCGCTACCTTTGCACCGTTTCCCAAGTGCGAGGGTAGCATCTTGCTTGATCTTTATTTAGCTGATTCGATCTATTATGGTTGTGCCTTGCTCGCCAAGGTTTAGTTTGATATCTACGTAGTCAGGCCTTACAAACGGGTTGAACGATCCAGTAGTACATAAAGACGTAGTTTGCTCGCTCTAGAGAAGTTGTTCCGGTAATTGACTTTACGTTGGTTATTAGGCCTCCTCTAGGATTAGTATTCTTCATCTTTTGTATATACCAGGCTCAATTACGTGTAGGACGTTCCATTTACGTGGTGAAAACATTAAACTGTCGTAGATCGATTTAACTTGTAATGATGAAGCAAAACCCCATGTTATCGTAAATCTAATGCAGAACCATGGGATAATCGGCTCTAGGAGCCGATTCACGAAACTCAGGGAGCGGTCACGGCTCGAATTTTACGATACTTGTTTACCATGCGAAATCAATCGGAGCAATCCTTCACCTTCCTGACCAGGTATAGGTCAGGTGGCACGCCCTCGAACCAAGCCAGGACGTGTGCCGGAGTTTTGCGGGCCGTTGCCCGAGGGACCAGGGCCCACCAGCAGTTCTGGGAGCCTCCCGGCTCTTCGTGTTGCTCGTCGCTGCTCGCCGGTGAGTTTTGGCAGGCAACACCTTCTAAGTTATTTTACGCACTTCTAGTACCTACTTTCCTCTACTTGTTTAAGTATCTAATCTTCATTCTTCTAACTTAAATATGACAAGCTTCCTCTACGACACCGTCGTGGACATCGAGCCCCTTCGCTTTGGTGGATGCCTCATGGATCTCCTCACGCATTTGGACCTTCGCCTGCCAACAATCCAGGGAAGCACAATGAAGAAACTCTACAAGGACGTCTGTTGGGGAGTCAAAGTCATCAAGCCAGGACAAGAGCGAGGCAAGAACCCGGAGGAAGACATAGCAATCCACATCGTTAGCGACTCCAAGGAGAAGACCCTTAGCATCAGCTTGCAATAGCTCATTGGTCGCCTATGTGGACGCCATCACGAGGTTCTCCAAGGACACTGCGGCGACCTTTTTGGAAGGCGATATGAAGAAGGAATTACCATGGAGTAACCTTTGAGGAAAAGGCTTCTACCAAGCGCCGAAGGACCCAATATCAAGACTTGGAGTGCCACATCATGACCTTGAAAAAGGCAGCTTCCTCGAGATGCTAAGGAACCATGAGCTATGCGCCCTCATCAAGGAGAAGGAGGAAATAATCCAGCAGCAGGAGGAGGCAATGGAGCTCCAAGAGATGAAGTTCCAGGACTAAGAGAAGAAGTTCGCTAACCAAGAGAAGAGGGTGATAAATAAAAACAACAGGATTAGGGAACTCAAACAGGAAATCGAGGGAACTGAAGTAGAGACCGAGGGCCTTTGCAAGATAATCAATGATGTGCGTTCCTCCAAGAGGGAGATGGCAAAGCAACTTGAAGCCGTGAAGAAGTCAAGCCTGGTGGAGGAACTGCAAGGCGAGAAGGAGGGACTTCAGGAGCAGCTAGAAGCCACTACCAAGAAGCTGCATGATGAGATAAAGGACCTCCAAGAGAAGCTTGAAGCCACCACAAAGGAGATGGAGCTGTACAAGACAACCCTAGAGCAGGAAGGCTACTCGTTCGATGACGAGGAAGAGGAAGGCGTGGAATATGTGTAGTAGTTGAACCACCTTTAAATTCCATAGTAGAAAGTTATTCGCGATTGTAATAAATACCAAGACATGTTTGGTTTAGTTAAACTTGGATGAATTCTGTGTCAAACTTGTGTTGTTTGTGTCTTGTGTGTTTTCATAAGGGTAGGAGTTTACTACTTAGTCTTACTGTCTATTTCATAAGGGTAGGAGTTTACTACTTAGTCTTTCTGTCTTTCATCACCATGGCGGTCACAAACACAATGGGCATAAGCACTGAAATGGGAATAGTAGCAACGGAAATGATCTTAGTGAGGTAACATGCTTTAAGTGCAACAAGACAGCGCACTATGCAACCACTTGCCCCGAGAAGAAGAATGGAAATGGCAATGGAAATGGAAACGGGAAGAAGCCAAATCCGTTTGTCAAAGCCACGGTAAATCATGTCTCTATGGAGGATGCTTGCGACGCATTGGACTCCGTGATTGGTAAGTTCAAGCTCAATTCCATTCCCGCAGTTGTTCTTTTTTATACTGGTGCATCACATTCATTCATATCAAGGGTATTTGTGGATAGAGGCAAGATACCTACGGAGACTATAAATTCTCCTCTAAGGGTAAGTTCTCCTGGAGGAGAAATAGTGGCAAACTCCGGTTGCCGGGGATTAGAACTAAGGATTGGGACACACATCTTCCCCACAAGTCTAGTAGTTCTGGAGTCACAAGGATTATACATAATCTTGGGCATGAATTGGATGACCGAATATGAAGGAGTCATAGATTGTGCCAAAAGAACTGTCATGCTCACAACACTGGAAGGAAAGAGGATTCGTATCAAGTCAAATTTTGCACTTAAGGAAGTTATGGTGAACTCACTTAAGGGGTTTAGCTTGGAGGATGTACCCATCGTGAACGAATACCCGGATGTCTTTCCGGAAGAGTTACCCGGGATGCCTCCCGACCATGATATCGAGTTTCTCATTGACTTGATTCCAGGCATAGGGCCGATAGCTAAGAGACCATACAAGATGGATGTGGACGAGCTGAAGGAACTCAAGAAACAGCTTAGGGAAAAATTGGACAAGGGATTCATCCAACCCAGCGTGTCATCTTGAGGAGCGCCTGTCCTATTCGTGGAAAAGAAGGATAAAACCAAGAGGCTAGTTGTGGACTACCGCTCGTTGAATGAAGTGACTATCAAGAACAAGTACTCTCTGCCTAACATCAGTGACCTGTTTGATCAGTTAAAGGGAGCCAGTGTGTTCTCAAAGATCGATTTGCGATGAGCCTACTTTTAGCTAAAGACTCGAGAATAGGATGTGCCCAAAATAGCCTTCACCACAAGATATGGATTGTATGAGTACACCGTGATTTCGTTTGGACTAACCAATGCCCCGACATACTTCAATGACCATGATGAACAAGGTGTTCATGGAATATTTGGACAAGTTTATCGTGATATTCATAGATGATATACTTATATACTCCAAGGATGAGAAGGAACATGAGAAGCATCTGCGCCTAATTATGGAGAAACTAAGAGAACACAAGTTGTATGCCAAATTCAGCAAATGCGAATTCTGGTTAAAGGGAGTGGGTTTCCTTGGTCATGTTGTGTCGGCAAAAGGATTTGCCGTAGATCCTAGTAAGGTAGCTTCCGTAACGGAATGGGAGTCACCCAAGAATGTGTGAGATATTAGGAGTTTCTTGGGCCTCGCAGGATATTGCCGGAGGTTCATTGAAAACTTTTCCAAAATAGCAAAACCCATGACAGAACTGTTGAAGAAGGAAAAGAAATTCCTATGCACCGAGGCATGTGGAGCAAGATTTCAAGAATTGAAGAAACGCCTCGTAACGGCACCAGTTCTGTGTCTGCCTGATATCCAAAAGGATTTTCAAGTCTATTGTGACGCTTCTCGACAAGGACTTGGAAGTGTATTGATGCAAGGTGGGAAAGTGGTATCCTATGCCTCTCGACAACTTAAGAACCACGAACACAACTACCCCACACATGATTTGGAACTTGCATCTGTGGTACATGCACTCAAGGTATGGAGACACTACCTCATGGGCAAACATTGTGATGTGTTCACAGATCATAAGAGTTTGAAGTACATCTTCACCCAAAATGAGTTGAATATGAGGCAAAGAAGATGGCTTGAATTGATCAAGGATTATGACTTGGATTTACAGTATCACCCCGAAAAGGAAAATGTGGTGGCCGATGCCTTAAGTCGTAAAGTTTATGTGAATGGACTTACCGCAGGGGAACTCCCAGAGGATTTATGCAAGCAATTTAAAGATCTCAGGCTAGAAATAGTTCCGAAAGGACACGCAGCGACTATGAAAATAGTGCCTACTCTTCAAGAGATAATCAAGGAAGCACAAAAGGGAGATAAGGAGTTGGATGAAATAAGAGTCAAAATAGGTGAAGGGAAGGCAAAAGACTTCCGTCTGGACGAACAAGGAACCCTTTGGTATGGAAAGCGTTTGTGCGTTCCCAATGACTCCGAGATCAGAAAGTTGATTTTACAAGAGGCTCACGATTCACCATACTCAATTCATCCTGGCAACACGAAGATGTATATGGATGTGAAGGATAGATTCTGGTGGAATAATTTGAAAAGAAAAAAATTTCCGAGTATATTTCCCTATGTGACATATGCAATAGAGTTAAGGCCGAGCATCATAAACCGGCCGGATTGCTACAACCACTACCTATACCCGACTGGAAGTGGGACAAGGTAAGCATGGATTTTATCACGGGGTTGCCCCGGACTCGTTCAGGATTTGATTCTATCTAGGTAGTGGTGGACCACTTTACCAAGGTGGCTCACTTTATCCCCGTAAAGACCACATACACAAGTGCTAAGCTTGCCAAGATATATATGTCAAGGATTGTAAGTCTGCATGGTGTTCCTAAGGGAATTGTATCAGATAGAGGCACCCAGTTCACTTCAAAGTTTTGGCGACAGTTACATGAGTCTCTTGGAACCAGACTAGAATTTAGTACTGCTTTCCACCCTCAAACAGACGGCCAAACAGAAAGGGTGAACCAGATTCTGGAGGATATGTTGAGAGCTTGCGCACTAGACTATGGGTCCAGTTGGGATGATAACTTGCCGTATCCTGAGTTCTCGTACAACAACAGTTACCAGAAAAGTATCAATATGGCTCCGTTTGAAGTTCTATATGGCAGGAAGTGCAGGACTCCGCTGTTATGGAGTGGAGTAGGAGAACGTAGTCTGTTTGGACCTGAATTGATCAAGGATGTCGAGGAAAAGGTACGACAGATTCAAGATAGGCTAAAGGTAGCCCAATCCCGACAAAAGAGCTATGCTGATTCCAAGCGCAGAGATGTGACTTACAAAATAGGGGACCGTGCGTACCTCCGAGTTTCACCATTGCGAGGAGTTAAGAGGTTTGGAATCAAGGGTAAGTTAGCCCCACGATTCATAGGACCATATAAGGTTCTGGCCCGTAGAGGAGAAGTTGCTTACCAGTTGGAGTTACCAGAAGGACTGACTGTTCATGATGTGTTTCATGTGTCACAACTGAAGAAGTGCCACCCGGAAATGGCCGAAACACCGCTAAGAGATACAGTTCCCCTAGATGAGGTTCAATTGGATAATGACCTTACCTATGAGGAAAAACCCATCAAAATACTGGAAACAGCCGAAAGGATTACCCGTACCAAGACTATCAGATTCTGCAAAGTACAATGGAACCACCATTCCGAGGAAGAAGCCACGTGGGAACGTGAAGAAGATTTGAAGGCGGAACACCCACACCTATTTGCTAGCCAACCCGAATCTCGGGGACGAGATTCTTCTTAAGGGGGGTAGGTTTGTAACATCCCAGATTTTATATTAAGATGTTACTAGAAGCATGCATCATCCTTGCACCATTGCATCATGCAAATTAAAGTTGCATCAAAACCCTATCACCTAACCCTAACAAAACCCTATATTAAATTGCTCTATATGAGAAAGAAGGGGGTTACCTTACTTTCCCTTCTAAAACTATGCAAAAATAATATTCTATGGCTCTAAGATGACCACCTCATTTTTACAAAAATTTAGAAACTGGTTTCATTGATTTTGGACTTAGTATGCAAAAGATATATAAAAAAGGGGACAACGGCCTAACCTAGCTGGGCCGGCTAAATTCACTGCTGCCTAACCTGCCCTTGACACCACGCCAAATTGACCCACACCCGCTTGCTCCCGCTGACACCTGACCCCACCTGTCATCCCTCTTCCCCCCGACGAAATCTGAACAAGAATCCCCGCCGGCCACGGGAAAATATCGCCTCCCCCGTATCCGTATCCAACCAGGACTTCCCCATGCAGCTAATAAAAACCGCCACCGCGACCCCCTCTATTTCCAAACCTGCGAAAAATTACCCTAGCTCTCCGTTCCCGATCTCGCAAACTCGAGCCGCCGCCGACCTCAGTGAGTTCGTGAATCGACGACAGGAGCTTTCCCCTCTCCTATTTCTCTTCCCTATGATGATCCTCATGCTCGACAGCTTCGGCTCACCCTTCTTATTCGATGTCTACTGCAGCGTGTCGCCCCCGATTTCTCGCCGGAGCGCGGAAGGGAAGTCGTCGCCGCCATTGCTCGAGGAGGAGAGGGCTCTATCCAAGGACACAGTCGAAACCGCGAGGAGGAGGCGACCACCCGTGCCTACCTCACCTTCCCCGAGGACACCAAAACGTCGTCGCCAACCACCGCTGCGCCACCCGCCGCCAGGGAGGAAGGTGAGCCCGTCCTTTTTTCTCAGCCCTTAGATCTAGGATTGATGGCGTAGATTAGAAACTTAAAAGCAAAGGGGTGTCGTCGAATCGTCTTACGCCGTGTGGCAGTCCGCGTCAGCACGCCGCATCAGCACGCTGCATCGGCCGCGTCATTTAACTGGACCAAACAGAGGCCGCCACTTTTCGTGGATATGTTAGGGTTAGTTTTAAATAGGTAGAATTGATTAAAATTTTGCGAAATTCATAGTAATTCAACCGTTTGGCCAAAAATTGTGTATGATATACTGTTGGATTCACAAAATTGTGTAGAACACAGATTTGTAATAATTATGCGGGTTTGCAGTAGTATTTTATATGTAGGATTTAATATATAGATTGGAGTATTTAATTCATAAAAAAAGATTAGAATCCGTTTTAGTTGATTCTTGTTGCGTTGACTTTGTTTTTACAATACCTACTGACTAAAATTATAAAACCTTGCTTAAGATCTTTAGATCTGATTCGGGGCTGACTAGATGGTTGGATCTACTTATGGGCCTATGAATTAAAATAACTATCCAAATTGATTAAAATCTGTGGTAAACGAATACTAACAACACCCCTAATAGATTAGCAACCTAATGTGATTATCTTGATCAATTTAGAACACAATCTTGCATACGTACTATGTTGCATGCATGCATATTGTTTCTATGTCATTGTTTTGTGCAAGTTGTGATTAGATCTATGTTGTGCTTTAGTTAGATTGTTCGGAGTATGCTGAGGAGTACTATTGTGTAGAGTGCTGCTCGGATCAAGGAAAGTTACACCATTTGTTCATATTTTTGTCCCAGTTTTGATACTATGCATGTGATCTTCAAATTCTGTAGTATGCATGTGTAGGATGTTCTGGTAAATTTTCCTCAGTATTATTTTGCAAGTGCGATGATTTTGTAGTATGCCATGAGTAGCTCTATACTTAGGATTTTCCCTCTCCTAATAGGTTACCCCTGTTTTTGCTAAGTATTGCTTGCTATGCTATATATATAAAGTACCGTTAGGGGTTCGAAAGACAATGAATTTTTCTAAGTATAAAGGCTCTCTTGAGCAAACTTTTCTTCTCAAATCCACTTAAAAATAAAACTAAGTTTTCTTCTGGGCGGAATGGTTGTCGGGACAACGAGTGAGATTTTGGTGGAGGACGACCGCCCAGGAATCAAAGAAGTCTGCCATGTTTCATAATTCAGAAGCTTCCAGTGCAGCCACAATACATATGGGCGCTGTCTTGGCCTAGTACTTAGTGGGAAACCTCATCTGGGTACCAACATTTGTAGGTTATTGGCACGGTTGAATCCAGAAGGTAGAGGGGCTACTAAGAGAAAGCCTCGCCATGGTCTTGTCTGTAAAAGGACTTGATCGTGGATTGTGGGTAAAGTGCACAAACTCTCGAGAGTATTGCAATCTAATCGACCAGCCGTGTTCACGGAAACAGAACAACATTGAGCATCTGAAGGATGGAGCCTCTGAAGGATCTTCCTCTCTCTCCCTTTCAAAACTTAAAGTTTTTCTCAAAACCCAAGGCGTGAGTCATATCGCTATTGGGAGGGTTTTGGGAACTTTGTGAGTAATATCCAAGTGTTAGGTTGTTTGGACACTTGGTGAGTAATATCCTCGTGTGCCATTCGACCATATATTACTTAAACAAATGTTTACAAAGTAGGGAAATTTTCTCTTCTTCTCCATACTTAAGAAAACTAGCTTTGAGCAAATAAACTCCACAGCCTAAATTAGCCTTGCATGTAGAGTTAGTCTTTTACTTTCTTGGTGTAATTTGCCAATACATTCAAAGTATTGACCCAACTTATTGGCTGCACATCTTATGTGCAGAATTCGAAGATTGAAAGGTGCGTAGGGATCGCGAGTCTACACTCGACAAGCCTGAGGCGTTGATGGACTCAAGCTGCTTTATGTTTTTGCTGTTATTTGAGCTAGCTTAATGCTAAGAAAATTTATAATAAATTCATACTCTGGATTCTCCGTGTAATAATGACTTTGTGTATTACATGATATTCATCGACTGTGAGTGCTAGCTATTGATCCAGGGACTAGCATGTAAATCACATGGACTTAGGATCTTTATTGATCCAAGGTCACAACAATATGTTTTCTTCATATATCTAGCACTTATTCAGAAAGGAAATAAAGTTTATATTGCAATCAACATGATGATTCTACCACATGGAGATCGATGCTACATATATATGGGCCATGAATTAATGCAGTAACTTATATTTTAGCATTCAACAACCGATCGGCCAACTATATATATCTTGATGACTATGCTCTAAGAGTACACTGTCAAAGTATTAATGGATTGTAAATCAAGAATTTGCATTTATCTTGAGCCAGGACATTGCTTAAGGTCTCATGGGATGAAACAT
Source organism: Avena longiglumis (assembly GCA_030063025.1). Lineage (NCBI taxonomy): Eukaryota > Viridiplantae > Streptophyta > Magnoliopsida > Poales > Poaceae > Avena > Avena longiglumis. The sequence goes on along the minus strand of CP125973.1, from coordinate 124,493,080 downwards.
GGGTGATAACCAGCTGTTAGCATAAAACAAACACTTTTGTAGAATCATTTATGGTTTTGTGCTACTTCTCGTTTTCACGAAAGAAAACCACCACGTTTGGACCAAGTTTTCACAAAGAAAACGAATCCCGGACTGAACCCAAATTGATGGGAAAACTAACAGTGGAACATACTTGTAAGGCAAACGTGGCCCTTAGAAGACGACTCTCGGACACGCCGTTAATGGCTCGGGTGGGGCCCATCACTTCACTCCTGGACAATGTCGCATTGTCGTTGACCGCTCACGGTCTCACGCATCTTCTTCCTCACTGGCCTAGTCCCACTCCTGCGCCACGACAAAGCCATCGTCGACGTCCTTGCGTGCCGCCACCACCGGCTGTGTGTGCCATCCGCTGTCGCCATGCCCAGTTGGAATGACGGGTCTTCTTCGAGTCAGTCATATCTAGGGGTAAGTTGGAGGCATCCGAGAGAGCGATAAAAATTGGCTTAACAGGTTTAATTTGGGGCCTCAAACAAGAGTCCAGCACTGAGGGTGGGCGCTCTGCTACCTATTTTCTTTTATTTGATTTATTTTTATTACTTAAACACGTTTGATCAAGAGTTCTTGCAATGTTGATGTTCCTAAGAGCTAAGATCTTGATAGTGGTGGGATGGCATGGAAGAAGGACCGTTCTCGGTCAGTCGGGCGCTAGAGCATCACTCCAAAGACATATTCGTGATGTTAGAGTAGTAAACTAAGGATATCAGCGGTGCACCTTGGATCGAAACCTGTACACCCCAATGTGAATTTCAAAATATTACACGATGTTGGATTTACAAGCAATCTCGAAACATATTGGAATAGCGAACAAAGGTAATACTTGATGTAGGTTGAAGATAACTTATCCTACTGGCCTGGCCTATTGGAGATTATTCTATTTTTCACCTTCTCACGTATTTCATCCAAGTCCTTTTTGACGGTCTCCTCACTCAATGCTTTATTGTCATGCCATATTAGGTCCTTCGACCTGTGCCAAACAGCCACAAGGTCGCAAACTTGTTTCGTAGACTGGATGATTGACAGCCCCTCAAAATGTTAGAAAGCTGCACTCGGTCTCGCTATTCTCCTCAACCGCGACATTTCAAAGAGAGACATGCTACACAGGCTGCACTATTGTATATCTTATACCCAAAACTTCCCTATGCGTCCTATTCATAGAAATTATAACAACTAAATCATAGAGTGTGTAGCACCTCCATGCCTTCTTCATATATCTAGAAGTTATTCAGATAGGGAAACAACTTTGTCCTGCAAACGACATGATGATTCTACCATTTGGAGGTGCTAGCATATATGAGATGTGACTATGTGGTAACTCCTTTTTCAGTGTTCAACAACCAATCGAATAGCAATATTTATCTTGATGATTCTGTTCTGATAGTACAATGTCGATGTATCATTGGATTGTAAATCAGGAACTTGCATTTATCATAAACTGAGACATTGTTTAAAGTCTTAGAGGACGGCACATGACAAACAATGAACAACATGACTTCTAGAAGTGGACTCGTTTTTTTTTTCGAAAAGGGGAGTATAACCCCGGCCTCTGCATCGGTAGATGCACACAGCCTTTATTAATAAAAAAGCATCATCCAACATCCAACATATAGTAAATATTACACATCAAGGATCGCTTAAAGTTCATACATGTATCAACCAGCGAAAAAGACGAAAAAGAGGGATCTCTAGACATCGTGAAGTCGACTATGCGGCTGCCAGTACGACTGGTCGAATATGTGGTGGGCGACCATCAGCAAATGACTGCACCCAGTAGCCATAATATCCCGCTGGTCTGGCAGGAGCACACATGCCCAAAGCTGGAACCAATAAGCCACCATATGGATAACCTGCAAAATATTAAAAGTTTTTGATTCATTAAAGATTATGTCATTTCTGCATCTCCAAATAGACCAACACAAGGCAGAAAGCCCAATGCGAATTCTAGCCTTAGTTGCTTTGTCCACTCCATCCAACCAATTCCCAAACATATTTATGATATTAGTTGGAGGGAGAACATCGTAAGAAAAATTGACAATGCGCCATCATAAACACGCAAAAGGGCATGAAATAAACAAATGTTCAATGGTTTCTGGCGATCCACAAAAACAACAATTGATACATCCTATCCAATTTCTCTTAATCAAGTTATCCTTAGTAAGTAAAACTTTAATTTGTTATGAAGGAACCACATAAAAATCTTAATCTTAAGTGGAATTTTTAGTTTTCATAGATATTTTCGAAGGAAAACCGTATGATCGTTCATAAGGTCTTCATGCATGGATTTTACTGAGAACACCACAGATGAAGTTAAGTTCCATATAAACTTATCTTGTTCATCTAACAACTGTACCATCATTAATCGTTGGCATAAGTGTAACCAAGCGGTCCACTTACTACCATTAAGTACTCGTCGAAATCTAATGTTAACCGATACATGAGCTAGAACCTGCACCACGCTCACATTAGATCGTTGTATAATATTGTATAAGGATGGATATTGTTGAGCTAGAGGTGTTTCTCCTAACCATATATCCTCCCAAAACCTAGTAGTACTACCATTCCCAATTTTAAAATGACCTCTAGCAAAGAACTCATCCTTTACCCGCATAAGTCCTTTCCAAAAATGAGAATCGGTTGGTTTTGCTTGGACTTCAGCCAATTTTTTTTGACTTAGATATTTATTTTTAATCAATTCTTGCCAAACACCTTCTTCATTCATCAATTTGAATAACCATTTACTTAACAAACATCTATTTTTAATTTCCAACACCTCAATGCCTAAACCACCTTGATCTTTAGGTCTACAAATAATGTTCCATTTTGACAGTCTATATTTTCTTTTATTCTCATCACTTTGCCATAAAAAGCGGGACCTATAGAAATCTAATAGTTTCCTTACCCCCTTAGGTATTTCAAGAAAATAAAGCATAAACATCGGTAAACTTGTTAATACAGAGTTGATTAGCACTAATCTATCACCATAAGATAATAGTTTGCCCTTCCAGCAACTCAATTTTCCTTCGCATTTAGTTTCTATTGGGTACCAATCTGAATTTTTAAGTTCTCTATAATGGATAGGTATGCGTAGATATCTGAAGGGAAGACATCCAGGCTCACACCCCAATATTTGTTTATACCGCAATTCCTCATCTTTTGCTTTACCAAAACAGAAAATCTCACTTTTATGGAAATTTATCTTTAGCCCCGATAGTTGTTCAAAGATACATAATATTAATTTCATGTTCACGTCCTTCTGTAGGTCATGTTCCATAAAAAGAATAGTATCATCTACATATTATAGAATTGAAACCCCTCCATCAACTAGATGTGGAATGAGTCCTCCTACTTGATCTTCCTCCTTTGCCCGTGCAATTAGGATGGCTAGCATATCTACAATGATATTAAAAAGTATGGGGGATAAAGGATCACCTTGCCTTAATCCCTTCCTAGTTTGGAAAAAATTCCCAATATCATCATTGACCCTTATGCCTACTCTCCCTCCCTAAACAAATTGGTCAATCAAATTACACCATTCCGGGGCAAAACCTTTCATGCGCAAGGTTTGTTGAAGAAAAGACCATTTAACTTTGTCATATGCCTTTTCAAAATCAATTTTAAATAGAACACCATCCATTTTCTTCCGGTGAAGCTCATGGATTGTTTCATGAAGGACAACAACTCCTTCAAGAATATGTCTCCCTGGCATGAAAGCGGATTGAGTAGGTCTAATTATCTTTGGAGCAATCTCCGTGATACGATTAGTCCCTACTTTGGTAAATATTTTGAAAGTGACATTTAGTAGACAAATGGGTCTATTTTGTTGTATCTGTACCACATTTTATTTTTTGGGAATTAAAGTGATGACTCTAAAATTTAATTTAAACAAGGCCAAATTCCCTGAATAAAGTTGATTAAAGAGTGTCATAATAACTCGCACGATTTCCGAGGCATGAGGCTCCTCTGAGGTGACTGTTGGTCGGCCTCCGGCTTTCGCCGGTGTCTCACCGGCAAAGCTCTGCATGGATTCCTCAGGGGGTTGTTGGAAGATCACCTACTCTGGTGTGACCACGGGTGGTAAGTTTCTCGAAGGCTCTCTCGCTCTCTCGGCTGATTCTTAGCTGGTTCTTCTCAACGCCAAAGGCTTCCCCCTTGAGGGTAGATGTTTGGAAAATGGGGAGAAGATCTCTATTGGATCTGTTTTGAGGTTCCCCTCTCATCTCTCTCGTGTTAATGATTCTCTGGATCCTTCATCTGGTTTTCTTGGTAGATCTCCTACCATCTCTGGAACAGATGAGGATACTGGTTTTAAATGGCATGCCCTTTGCTCCTCTTTGCCGACTGATGATCTTGAGCCTGATGCTTTTTCTGAGTTCTAAAAGGCTGGTGCTTCTCAACCACAATGAGGTAGTGATTGATGCTAGATACTTGATTCAAGGTGAGGTTGTGGCCTCGGGTATTTCTATTGATCTTCAGGTGAAGAGGGTTGTCGTCGGCGCACAAATTTTGCCCAGCCCTTTGGTTAAGAATTTTTCCACCAATGTTGAGAAGATAGTGCCAAAAGCGCTGGATTTCACCGAGAACCTCCCTTCGGTGTGTGCTATCAAGGATGAATCTTTGAGTCGACCTGCCCTAGATTTTTCATTAGGGCTGGATTTTGAGAGGAAGATTTTTGATAAATTCAGGCATCAAGTTAATTTCCTTGGTGGTTTCAGGAAGAGACCTTTTTATCTGGTTTGTTCTTTTGGAAGAGCAAATTTTAAGTTGGATTTCCATACGGTTAGTCTTGCACTCCAAGCGTGCTTTGCTGGTCAGGCTTCTAAATTCCAAGTGAAGCTTCTGCAAGATAGAACTTTTCGTTTTTCGGTTGCGTCACGGGCGGTGGGTTTTGAAATCTACAATATTTCAAAGTTTTCATGTAAATCGTTTGTGATTCACGTCAACCTTTGGGGTAATGGGGGGCCAAACTGGATTTATGAGGAAAAGGAGTTTTATAAAGAATCTGCTGGAGAATGGAAAGTTGTCACGTACAAGAAGGAAAATTCCAAAAAATCTCCTTCGATGAAGCCTAGCAATAATGGTGTTTCGGTTTTCCATCGGCTCAAATTTCCAAATCCTGTTGCGGTTTCTTTGCCTGTGTCAGGTAAACATAATAAGTGTGATTTCAAATCAATCATTCATGACATATCCTATGCACAGGTGCTCGCTGATGGCGGTATTAAACCAGTTGTAACGCCGGTCGGGTCATCAGGAGGCGCCAATCGCTCGGCATTTAAACTACCTGGTCTCATTCCCTTTCTGAAATTCCCTTCCTTCCCAGAATGCATTTGGCCCGACAATTCTTACAAGGGGTGGTTCAAGGCCCAGGAAAGTACCCATTCTCGGCCCATCGTTCACAAAAGTTTTCACGAATTCACCATTTCTTTACAAAAAACAACTGCCATTTCCCCTGTCTCCTCAACTCCCCCGTCTGCAGAAACCCCATTCCCCTCTTGCTCGTCGCCGGCGAAGAGTGTTGAAATGGCGAACATCCCGATTGATCCTGCTCCTTTCTTGCCGAATGGCTTCCAAGTTATGCAGGTGGCTGGGCGGAATCGTGTCAAAAGGGTGGTGGTGCCGCGAAGGTCGAGGTCACATGAATAGTATGCTATTGCTACCATTAATCCCCTCCCCCCTGGTCCAGTTCCGTTCTTGAATATTCGTGATGTCCTAGTTGATTTCCTCAATAATGAGGTTCATGTTCACTTTCGAGATGTCCAGGCTTGTCCCTTTGGGTCTGCTTATGTGCAGTTTCACCATGTCAGTGATCGGGATAGGCTCATTGCGGGTAGCCCCATTCTGTTTCAAGATGTGCATGTTTCTTTCGTTAAGCACAATGAGGGGGAAAACTGGAGGAGGGCTCAATTCAATAATGAATGTTGGGTGATGCTAGTTGGTCCGCCATTAGACCACTGGCATACTGAGGATCTGAATGCGCTTTTTGATATTGGGAAAGTCCTTTTGTGGGAGAGGGACCCGGACCAGAAAGGTAGGATTCTTGCAAAGATTCGTGTTACTGACCTGGTTGAAATCCCCAAGAGTGTAAGGTTTACCATTGGCGACTTGGTGGAGTCTGAGTCCTGGACTTTTTCTGTTGAAGTGCTGCAAAGTGTCCTGCTTGGGGGGGCACCTGATGATGACGCACTTCCAGATGACAATGTGGACCCACATCCTACACCGGTCTTTGGGCCCCAGATTCCCCCTCCTCCCCCTCCCCCCTGCTCCTGGGGGTGGTTGGGGTCAGTGGTTGGCCCTTGTGCAGGATCCTGCTCCTGAAGGTGACAATAATGAAGGTTGGGGCCCCTGGGATGCTGCTGCTGCTCCTGTTCAAGGCCCTGTCATTGACCCTGGTGAAGACATGCCTATAGACAATCAAAATCTCCCACCACAGGATGTTAACAGTGGGGTTACAGGTGCTGTCATTGTCCAAGACTGGGAGTCTGATGATGATGAGTCTGTCAATGCTGAGCCTGTGGTTGATGAGGATCAGAATGTGGCTGCTGGACCCCAAGGGGTTGGCATTGGTTAAGGTCTTCAGAACATTTTACAGAACTATTTGGGTGAGGATGATGAGGCAAACTCAGATGCTAAGGAAAGGGTGGGGAGCCCCATGGATTCAAGTAATGTGGCTGCTGAAAATGAAGATTGGATGTTAGAGGATCAGCATCTTCTTTCCCCAAATGAGGCACATCTCCAGGTGGGAATGGTGAGAACTTTTGTGTCCATTCCTGATGTGCATATTGCAAACAGGGCTTTTCCCAACAAGGCTTGGAGCTCTGGGAAAGTTATTTTGCTCCTCATATTCAGAAGGACTCTGCCTCCAATGGATCTCTCAAGTGTGATATCCCTGTAAGTTGGTTTAACTTTATTACTCTCATGCTTGCTACACCTGAGAAGTTTAATTGGGTCAAGAGCTTCCTTACTTCTCCTTTATGGGAAATTATTAAAGAGCCTATTGCTGAGGAGAATTCCATTTCTTTCATCATTCCTAATGAGAGATTTTCCCAGATGGCTCCTCCTTGCCTGGGCATTGAAGCTCAAAAATCTTTCTGCTCTCCCTCCACCCCTTCCAGAAAGAGAAAGGGCAAGGAGCCTCTTGTTGACTCTGAGGTGAGAAGGAGTCCTAGAATTGTTGAACTGATTGGGGGCTTTAAAAGCCACCTCAATTGCTTAATTGCTGATTGTCTAGTTTGCAATGTTGTTCCTCCATGCTTGAATCCTAAAGTGGTTAAAAATCTTGCTGCCTCTTTCTGCAAGGTTAAGGATGGTGACCTGGAGAAGAGGTTGCTAAGGAAAGGTAAAGCCACTGAAGTAGCAGTAAAAGCTCCCCAAAAAGGCAGCATCAAAGGAACTGGCTCTTCAAGCTTGAGCGTTGGAGGCCAGAAGAAAGCTGGGGCTGCTGGTACCTGTGGACAGCAAGCCAAGAAGAAGACCCCCTCTTAATTGTTTTAATGTATCAAACTAAATCTTTTGATGGAGTCTTGTTGACTCCCTGTCCTGTGACCTTCTCTTGTTGTCTTTTTATATGTTTGGTACTTGTTGTGGAATCTGTCAGTGGAGTTCTAATTTGGATTGCCTTTTGCATATGTGGCTGCTGTTTCCTCAATTGGGTGATTACATTACTTATATCACCCCTTCACTCTACATACAACTGGTTTCTTAATGGATAGCAAAATAATTTGGAAGATCTTGAACTGGAATATCAGGGGTATTAACTCTGAAAAAAAATGGGTTTCTCTCAGAAATAAAATTGATGAGTCTGGATGTGACATTATCTGCCTTCAAGAAACTAAGAGAGAAGATTTCGAAATCTCTTACATTAAAAAATTTTGCCCCCCAAAATTTACCAATTTTGAATTTCTTCCCTCAGAGGAGCCTCTGGAGGCTTGATCACCATTTGGAATAGTACTCTGTTCTCTGGGCACCTTTCCTTTCACAATGAGTTCTCCATCTCTATTACCTTGACATCTCTCTTGTCCAATGTGTTGGAGATATGCCCTAGAGGCAATAATAAATGTAGTTATTATTATATCTTTGTGTTTATGATAAATGTTTACAATCATGCTATAATAGTATTAACAAGAAAACATTGATACTTGTGTGATTTGTAAACTTGATTTGAAGTCCCTAGTATAGCCTCTATACATCACTAGCTTGTTGGTTGATAAATGATTGTGGTTTCCCTATCATGAACATTGACATGTTATCAACAACAAGATCATATCGTTAGGAGAATGATATGATGGACATACTCCTATAGATAAGCGTAGCATAAAGATCAAGTCATTTCAATAGTTCAATTGCTATATGCTTTCTGATACATAGTAACCTAATTCCTTCGACCACGAGATCATGCATATCACCTTTACCGGATGGATGCTTTGATGACATCAAACACCACACCGTAACTGGGTGGCTATAAAGGTGGTATTGAGTGTTCGGAAAGTATTGGTTGAGACACATGGATCAAGAGTGGGATTTGTCCATCCATATGACGGATAGATATACTCTGGGCCCTCTCGGTGAAATGTCATCCAATTAGCTTGCAAGCATGTGACTGGCTCACAAGGGATCACATATCACGGGAACGATAAAAGAGTACTTATCGGTAACGAGGTTGAACTAGGTATGCAGAGATACCGACGATCATAACCTCGGATAAGTAAACTATCGTGAGACAAAGGGAAATTGGTATCGTATGTAAGCGGTTCATTCGATCGCAAAGTAATCGTAGAAATATGTGGGAGCCATATGAATTTCCAGATTCCTCTATTGGTTATTGTTCGGAGAAGTGTCTCGATCATGTCCGCATAATTCACGAACCGTAGGGAGACACACTTAAGGATTCGACGTTGTTTGAGTAGTTATGGTAATATGAGAAAGAGACCGAATGTTGTTGAGTCTCGGATGGGATCCGGATATCACGAGGTGATCCGGAATGGTCGGAGAATAAGATTCATATAAGGAAAGTCCCGTTTGGAGTTGGGGAATGATTAGTGTTTTCATCGGAATGTTCTAGAAGGTTCGAATGTCCCAAGACTCCGGAGGGGAAGGGGTACATGAATGTGTCATTGAAAATTGGAATGATTGCATCATGTACTAAGTGTCATCGCTGTTCCAAATAAAGGATTAATTCAAATCCTAGTTTGAAAAGTCAAATAGCTAGTTTGAAAAGTCAAACGGCTAAAATTGGAAAGAGGAAAGAGGAGGAAGTGGAAACCGAGTTGGGAGGAATCCTCCTCGAACCGTGGCGCCCTCAAGCCGAGTTGGGGAGGGACTCCAGTCCCTCCCCTTGGCCGGCCGGCCCCTCCACCTATATAAGGAGGGGCAGGGCTCCCTCCTAGAGCACACAAGTCCCTCACCTCAAACCCTAGAAGCTGCAGCCCACCATAGCCGCCGCCACCCCCTAGGGTTTTGCCCTAGCCGCCGACTTTGGGGTCCCCGGAACCCTAGCCGCTGGCTCTAGCACTTCCTCCTTGGTGTGTCTAAACCCTAGATCGCCGAGGATCTCTCTCATACTCCACCATACTCGCTCCGGCTTAAGGCCTGCATGAGATCTCCCTCTACTTAGGTACCACAGTTGTCTTGGGAATCGCGAGAGTGCTACAACCTCTGTTCTGCTGGAACAAGGAGAGGAAGGTATTCGCCGAGTGACCGATCAAGGGAGCGCTGCCGTAACGCATGTACCGGAAGGATCGTCTACGCGATCTTGAGATCGGGAAGAGTACGACTACATCACCCACGAGAATCCGCTCTCGTTAAACACTTTGGAATCTTCGAGGGTAAGTTATTCCATCGACTCGTTGCTACAATCTAGTAGATAGATCTTGGCTTGTTTGTTTGTATGCGGTAGAAAATTTTTGTTTTCCATGCTACGAAACCCTACACAATGAATCCTGTATCCTCACCAATATTTATGGGCCATGCTTACCTGAAAAAAGGTAGAATTTTTGGACTGGTTTGGAAATATAGATATTCCTGATGACATGAACTGGCTCATTGTAGGTGACTTCAACTTCTGTAGACAGCCTTCTGATAGAAACAGATTGGGTGGGGATGTGAATGGTATGCTTCTCTTCAATGAAGCCATTAATAATTTGGGTCTCATAGAATTACCCCTTAAAGGCAGAGAATTTACTTGGAGTAACATGCAAAAAGAACCACTTTTGGAAAGGTTGGACTGGTTCTTTACTTCTGCTTCCTGGACTCAAAGCTTTCCTTCAACTTTTGTTGCTCCTCTTACAAAACCTACCTCTGATCATTTTCCTTGTGTCATCTCCATTGGCACAATGATACCCAAAGCCCAGGTGTTCAGATTTGAAAATCATTGGATGCACCATAAGGAATTTAAAGCTATTGTTCAAAATGCCTGGAATATTCTTGTTGGCTTTCAGGATTCTGCAAAGAAAATCAATGCTAAATTCAAAAATGTGAGAAGGGGGATAAATCTCTGGGCAAAGAATCTGCCCTACCTGAAATCACAAATCTGCAATGTTAAAATGCCACCATTGATCTTCTGGATACCATGGAGGAAATGAGAACTCTTACTATCCTTGAATGGAATCTCAGAGATCTCCTAAATAATCTTATAATTTCTCTGTTACAAGACCAAAATACCTACTGGAAGGAGAGGGGGAAAATTAAATGGGTTAAGCTGGGTGATGAAAACACAAAATTCTTTCATTCCAAAGCTACCATAAGTTTCAGGCACAACTACATTTCCATGCTCAAAGATGTTTCTAATGATGAGATACATGATCATGATGGCAAAGTAGATCTCCTATGGAAAGCCTTTAAATATAGATTGGGTACTTCTGATAAGCATGAAATGCATTTCAATCTTAATGACTTGGCTGGGGAATGCTTAAGACAAGAGGAAAAGGAGGCTTTGGAAAAACCTTTCTCTGATGAGGAGATTGAAGATGTAATTAAAGAACTTCCAAATGATAAATCCCCTGGCCCTGATGGTTTTAACAATGAATTCATGAAACAATGTTGGCCTATTATTAAGGATGATGTGAAACAACTCCTTGGGGATTTTTATGAGGGGCAAACTTCCTTGGAAAGCATTAATGCCTCTTTTATCACCCTCATTCCAAAAACTGAAACTCCTCTGACACCTGCTGATTTTAGGCCTATTTCTCTGCTCAACAGTGTCTTCAAGATTATAACCAAAATTCTGGCTAATAGAATGCAGAAGTGCATCCTTAAGATTGTCCACAAGAATCAATATGGTTTTCTCAAACAAAGGTCTATTCAAGATTGTTTAGGTTGGGCATTTGAGTTCCTTGACCAATGCCACAAATCCAAAGAATAAATTTTAATTCTCAAGCTTGACTTTGAAAAGGCTTTTGATAGAATTGAGCACTCTACAATTATCAATATCCTCAAAGCCAAAGGTTTTGTTGATAAATGGATTTCTTGGATTCAGTTAATCTTTGGTTCGGCTTCCTCCTCTGTTCTTTTAAATGGAGTGCCTGGGGAAAAAATTTATTGTAGAAGAGGTGTAAGACAAGGTGATCCTCTATCTCCTCTCCTGTTTGTTTTGGCTGCTGATCTTCTCCAAAGCACCTCAATAAAGCAATGAATTTTGGTCTTCTCTCCCTTCCCATTGAAGGAGTGTTTTGTCCTGATTTACCTATGGTGTAGTATGCTGATGACACTTTATTAATCCTTAAGGCTAACTCTGAACAACTCTTGTGCCTCAAGGCTCTTCTTCATACTTTTGCACTCTCCACTGGACTCAAAGTTAATTATGCTAAATCTAGTATGATGCCAATTAACATGGACTATGTGAGGCTTGAGCACTTTGCCAATACTCTATCTTGCCTCCCTGGCTCATTGCCATTCACCTATCTTGGTCTGCCTTTAAGCATTAATAAGCCTGCAGTGGAACATTTCCTGCCTATAGTTCAGAGAGTTGAGAGAAGGTTGTGTGGGATTGCTGATTTTCTTAATTATGGGGGGAAAGTACAGTTAGTTAAATCTGTTTTATCCTCCCTTCCCATATATTACATGAGTTGTTTTGAGCTTCCTGTCACTATTAAAGATTAGTTGATTAAGTATATGAGGCAATGCCTGTGGAGAAAGAAAACATCTGATGTTCAAGCTAAGGGTCAAGCTCTTGTAGCATGGAAGAAAGTGTGTCGACCCAAGAACCATGGGGGATTGGGGGTGCTTGACCTTAATGTTCAAAACTCTGCACTTCTTTTGAAGAATTTGGATAAATTTTACAATCACAAGGATATCCCATGGGTTCACCTTATCTGGAACACTTATTACTGTAATGGTAAACTTCCTGGAAGAAGTCTGGAGGGTTCCTTTTGGTGGAAATCTCATCTGAAATTGGTTGACATATTTAAAGGAATTGCAAAATGCTCGGTGCGTGATGGAAAATCAACCCTTCTCTGGTCTGATATGTGGAATGATGGATGTCTGCAGCATAAGCTTCCTCATCTACTTTCCTATGCAAAAAACCCACAGATCTCTGTCAATGAGTTTCTGCAGACAGATAACATTCAAGATCATTTTTTTCTACCTCTGTCACAGCAAGCTTACCAGGAATATCAAAACCTTGAGCAAATCCTTGGTATTGGCATACAGGGGGAAGCTGACAACTGGAGCTACATTTGGGGCAGTAATTTTTCAGTCCAAAAGGCTTATTATTCTTTATCTGGTTACCAACCTGTACAACCACATTTCTCCTGGTTGTGGAAGTCCTCTTGTCAACAAAAGCACAAATTCTTCTTCTGGCTCTTGCTTCTTGATAGACTAAACACAAGAAACCTTCTGAAAAGGAAATGTTTTACTCTAGCTTCTTATGAATGTGTGTTTCATGGATGCATCAGTGAAGAAACCATATTACACTTATTTTGGGACTGTCCTTTTGCAAGAGCTTGCTGGAATGAAATCTCACATGTCCAAGTGACTGATCAAAATCTATTTGAAGCTTTAACCAGTATTAAAGAAGATCTTAAAGTTCCTTTTGCAATGGAAATTGTTATATTAGGAGCTTGGGGCATATGGATGTGCAGAAACAATGAAATCTTCAACAACAAGCATGCTTCGCTTCAGGAATGGGAGGGCTATTGTTGCCCAGGAATTAAGATGGGTCTTGTATAGAATTAAGAAAAAGAATTATCAGGGCCTCAAAAATTGGATTGAGAATAATTTACATAGGAGATAGCTGCTTAGAAAGTTATCCCTCTTTTGAGGTGGCCTGAACTTGTAAATACTTTTTCTGTAACTCTCTATGATCTATAAAAATTGCAGTGGGGTGCTTTACCCTACTGTTTTACCCTCAAAAAAAGAGTGTCATAAGATCACTTTTGATTACTTCCCAAAACTTCTAATAAAACTCCGCCGGGAAACCATCCGGGCCGGGCGCTTTATTAAGCTCCATTTGGGAGATAGCCTCATACACTTCTTTCTCGGTAAAAGTATTGGTAAGAATTCTATTCTCATCAATGGTAAGATGCGGTATATCATGAGTATGGTCGTCCATCATCGAAATATTCGACGGTGATAGTGGCCCGAACAAGTTTTTATAGTATTCAGTAATATATGTTTTCAAGTTATCTTCTCCCACAATGGTTCTTTCATCTTGTTCTAGTTGGAAGATCTTTTTCTTCCGGTGTTTTCCATTTCCGATCAAGTGAAAGTATCTTGTGTTATTTCCTCCTTCTTGGACATGTTTAACTTTAGCACGCTGTGCCCACTTAGTCTCCTCATCTCGCCGAAGGCTTGTGATGCGATCATTAGCATCCCTAAGAGTATGACGCTCGCCCATACTCAAAGGTCCTACCTCCGCCTTCAAATCAAGATCATCAATGATTGAAAGTAATCTTTCCTTTTCTTTTTTGTATTTCCCACTTAAGTTTTTAGCCCAACCTTTTAAGAATTGTCTCAAATGACGTATCTTATTTAGCCATCTTTCCATCGAATTTTTCCCAACATTCATGTGGTTCCATTCCTTTGCCACCATATCATAGAAACCCTCCTTCCTTAACCAATGCAATTCAAAAGAAAAACGTGGCTTATTTCCTAGATGAGCTTTCACCCTGGAATCAATATGAAGCGGAGTCGACTCGTGTTGCCCAGTACCGTTGTGGACGGCACAAAGGTACTTATCTTACATCTGGGTGTCATGTTTTCAATTTTTTACCATTGCTGCAACCTTATTTTATTGATTTATATCATGATTTGCTTCATGTTATAATCTTGAAGTAGAAGGCCTGCCATGTTTTATATTATTCTTCAAACTTTATGCTATATTTCCACTTAGGGCTCCTATATATTTTTGCACTTCTATTTCTACAGATACACTGGTCTTATTAATTTTGTTATATGTATAGTGAATTATATGCATGCCTGCCAGCTGAGTCGTTACAATGAAAAACTCTTGCTCCCTTGTTCTATGGATTTTCACAAGCATAAAAGAGTTGAAGGATTCCGGTCGTATTGGACTTGTTCAGGAGATAGAAGTACTCTCTTCGGATAAGAACGTGGTCCCTCGTTTCTCTCTTCCAAAACTTCTGCATGAATTCTTGAGCTTCTCCGTTATAGGTGAAAGATGCAGCAATGTGCTGATTGAGATGGCTGACAGCAATTATGTGAAGAGAAATTGAGGAAGATTCCTTTTGTTATTCATGCAAAAGTCCACAAAAGCTAGAAAACCTTCTTGAATCCATAATCATTACCAATGGGCAAGAATCAGTTTAAAGAGAAACAAAGAAGCTGGAAATGATCAAGCTGCAGTTGAGGAAACCGGACAGCGTGTTTGGTAGAAAATGGCACTTAAAAGAAAATTTAACCAAGCATGCTAGACAAACGTAATAGGTGGCCTATACCTATTGCAAAGTCTCGGACCCCTGTCCGTTAGTGATGATATATTTCAACTATTTTTATTCCTGCCATCGGTATCATCGATCGTTAACTGAAGAATGACACGGCAGAACTAGAAAATGTGGAGCATGGTGGTCAGATCGAAATGTTTAATTTATATCCACACCCAGAAAGGCAGTCAGATAATGTGGGCATTTCAAAAATATCGATATCACCACCTGAAGACGAGCTTTCCGATATGCCAGAATTCACCACTTCTACGAGGGGTACATTATAAGTTGGTGGTGTGTGGAAAAAGGTGGCCGAGGAAAACTCGCTCTCCTTTTAAAGTCAAGCATGAAAATTTTGTTGTAAGTTGAGTAGTCATTCTCCTCGGTAATAGAACAATATGTTGTGCAAACCGAACAGGTGCTCAGTTTTTCTTCGTTATTCGGGAAAATGGAGATATGTGCTATTATCTCTTGCATATCATTTTCAGTCATGTGTTCCGGTAACCGTAGTTCAAAGAGATCTGAACAGTAGTATATGCGAAGGACGGAGATTCATGTTAGGTGCTAATACCTCTGTTTCTAACTATAAGATGTTTAGTAGTAGGTTGAATTGAACTGCCAAAACGTCTTATATTCTGAACAAAGCAAGTATACTTTGTTTGTTGCGAATACATGATAGAGAGTTGTCCTGTCTTTCCCCCCTCTCCCGTTTTTACACTGGATCACATCAGATACAGTGGTGCTCACAATACACAAACAAGCCGTGTCGACTAGTTTTGGCTTGGTCGTTTGGAATACACCGCTCGTCTCGATTCTGATTTTCGGTCATCCCGATCCTTCTCTCCATAACGAGGCCGAGGAAGTGGGGTACGCAATTGTTGGAAATATAAGCAATAATCCATATGATTTAATCCGAATAATAAACTTATAAATCATGATCATACAGATAATAATAAAACCAATCATGCAGATCAACAAAGTAGATGAACAGATTACATCTATAGGAGATAAACCTATCACATCTACAGCAAACGCTAGAACGGAGAACTCTAGCATAATTCGAAAAAGACTATTGAGGATCACGTACAGTGTAGGCTGAATAGCAGCCGCAGCGGTTGCAGCAGCGTCGCCCATGTTGAGGTTGTCGAAGAGGTCGCTGACGTCCGGGAAGAAGTCGTCGTCAGGGAACTCGTTGTCGGACGACGTCGTGGTTGCCAGTAGTCGCGCTTGAGCGCTCCCCAAAAACCTGATCGCCCCTCACCCGTACAGGTTCACGAGAGGCGGGGTTCCGGAGGCCTACTGTCCCGATCTGCGGTGCACGCCGCAAGCCGGGATGGAGAAGACGAAAGCGGCGGCGCAAGGTTCTGGAGGTAGGCGCGTGTGTGGATTGATTCCGTACCGATTAGGTTTAGCTCGGACGCTTTATATAGTGCAGGTTAGGAGGATCGTGGGCTCAGCCCACGTCCGAGTCGGTAACAGTCCATATCCATAAAAACTGGAAACGACTGTAATTAACGCGTCCGTTAATGACTCATAATCAGTTTTCCCAACCAGCAAAATAAAGCTCGGCTCGGCGAGATTCCCGCAACCCGCGGCGCGCGTCGTGACGAGGCGTGTGGCGGTAGGCGTCGGCGGAGGAGGAGTGCGGGCTACTCTTCTTGTCACACCTTAGTGAGTGGTGCAACACTCTACTATATAAGGTGGTCCAACTCCCCTTCAACTAGCAATGTGGGACTAAACTTTAGCACCACTAGCACAGCCATATGCTGCCATATACAAGTGGGCCAAAGAGAATTTCAGAATTTGTCTAATGGGCCAATAGCCCAATATACACCAAATTCCAACAATCCCCCACAAAGTCTCATTGGCACATCACAACACTTTTCTTCCAGAACATTGTTTTATATACCGGTGTGTAGTGGAGACTGTTAAGTTGAACTTCCACGTTAAACTTCATGCTACACTAGCTTGCAACTTGAATAGTGGACTATGCCTTGAACTACAAGTTTTCTGCGCGCTAGTTTCACACAAAATCTAGACCGGTACAGGGCTACCGTCGGCTTCCCCGCGGTTTGGAGCTTATGCGTCATACTCCAGGGTCTTTCATGAGTTTATTAGAGAGCACCCAACTCTCACGGACTGCGACGTTTGACAGTCAGACTCATATAGGTGTGTTCCTCAAGAGATGTTCTGCAGGACAACATCTCCGCTTATAAAAAGCCACTTGGAACACATTAAGATAAATATCAACCTGCCATGCAGAATAAGAGAGTATTGCATCTTTATGGAGATGTAAATATAATATGGGAATACTCTCCTCTCAGCTGACCAACAGCTTGTCTCCCAACTCTAATTCACGGGATCTCCGATCACATAGAGTGGGTTGCCACTGGGATCAACTCATAGCGTGGGTCTCAAACCCATCTCCCTCGATGCATTATCTATCACATTGCGTGATAAACCCTTTGTGAAAGGATCTGCCAGGTTCTTAGATGTTTGGATATAATCCAACGCAATAACTCCGGAGTTTCTCAGTTTCCTGACAGATTTCAATCTCCTCTTCACATGCCTTGATGACTTCATATTATCCTTAGAACTGTTTACTTTGACGATCACAGTTTGATTATCACAGTTCATTGGGATAGCGGGTATTGGTTTTTCAACCACAGGTAAGTCCATCAAGAGCTCACGAAGCCACTCTGCTTCAACAGTGGCTGTGTCTAATGCTGTGAGTTCTGCTTCCATTGTTGACCTCGTTAAGATGGTCTGCTTGCAAGACTTCCAGGAAACAGCGCCACCACCAAGTGTAAACAAATAACCACTTGTGGCCTTAATCTCATCGGCATCAGATATCCAATTTGAATCACTATAACCCTCAAGTACCCGAGGATACCCAGTATAGTGAATACCATAACTCGCAGTGCCTTTCAAATAGCGCAAAACTCTTTCAAGAGCATGCCAATGATCATCTCCAGGATTTGACACAAATCGACTCAGTTTGCTTACAGCAAAGGAGATGTCAGGTCTAGTAGCGCTGGCTAAATACATGAGCGAGCCAATAATTTGAGAATATCTCAATTGATCTTTAGCAGTCCTTCGATTCTTTCGAAGTAGCACGCTCGGATCATAAGGCGTTGGAGAAGAATTACAGTCGCTATACCCGAAGCGACTCAATATCTTTTCCACATAGTGAGACTGAAGCAATGTAATCCCACCATTGTCATCCTTTAGTAGCTTGATGTTTAAGATTACATCAGCCACTCCCAAGTCCTTCATCTCAAAGCAACGAGATAGGAACTCTTTGACCTCCTCTATAACAGCGAGGTTGGTCCCGAATATCAATATGTCATCAACATAGAGACACATAATAACTCAGTGCCAGCGTCCGAGACCCCAAACTTGGCCTCGAGCGCTTCCCACGCGTCCTTGCCATTATCAAATGACATATAAGGGTCAACAATGTTGTCCCCAAGAACACTGAACAAAGCCGCCATAAACATGGTATCGGCTTTCTTAAAGTTCGCTTCGCCAGAGAAAAGATCTCCTTCAGGCTTGCCAAGAGTGGCGCTATAACAGTTTAGGTTTTCAAACCAGAGAACTGCTCTCTTGCGCCATCTCTTATAGTGCATGCCATCAAAAGGAGGCGGCCTAGTAGCCGCGGCTACACCAGTGGAATTCAGTTGCCTATAATCAGGTTTTTGGATTGTTGGAAATATAAGCAATAATCCATATGATTTAATCCGAATAATAAACTTATAAATCATGATCATACAGATAATAATAAAACCAATCATGCAGATCAACAAAGTAGATGAACAGATTACATCTATAGGAGATAAACCTATCACATCTACAGCAAACGCTAGAACGGAGAACTCTAGCATAATTCGAAAAAGACTATTGAGGATCACGTCTGGTGTAGGCTGAATAGCAGCCGGTTGCAGCAGTCGCCCATGTTGAGGTTGTCAAGAGGTCGACGTCCGGGAAGAAGTCGTCGTCGGGGAACTCGTTGTCGACGACGTCGTGGTTGCCGATGGTCGCTTGAGCGCTCCCAAAACCTGATCGCCTCACCCGCAGGTTCGAGAGGCGGGTTCCGAGGCCTCTCCCGATCTGCGGTGCACGCCGCAAGCCGGGATGGAGAAGACGAAAGCGGCGGCGCAAGGTTCTGGAGGTAGGCGCGTGTGTG
Source organism: Avena longiglumis (assembly GCA_030063025.1). Classification (NCBI taxonomy): domain Eukaryota; kingdom Viridiplantae; phylum Streptophyta; class Magnoliopsida; order Poales; family Poaceae; genus Avena; species Avena longiglumis. The sequence goes on along the minus strand of CP125973.1, from coordinate 124,473,985 downwards.
GATTGATTCCGTACCGATTAGGTTTAGCTCGGACGCTTTATATAGTGCAGGTTAGGAGGATCGTGGGCTCAGCCCACGTCCGAGTCGGTAACAGTCCATATCCATAAAAACTGGAAACGACTGTAATTAACGCGTCCGTTAATGACTCATAATCAGTTTTCCCAACCAGCAAAATAAAGCTCGGCTCGGCGAGATTCCCGCAACCTGCGGCGCGCGTCGTGACGAGGCGAGGCGTGGCGAGGCGGGCGGCGTCGGAGGAGGAGTGCGCGAGGGCTACTCTTCTTGTCACACCTTAGTGAGTGGTGCAACACTCTACTATATAAGGTGGTCCAACTCCCCTTCAACTAGCAATGTGGGACTAAACTTTAGCACCACTAGCACAGCTATATGCTGCCATATACAAGTGGGCCAAAGAGAATTTCAGAATTTGTCTAATGGGCCAATAGCCCAATATACACCAAATTCCAACAATCCCCCACAAAGTCTCATTGGGACATCACAACACTTTTCTTCCAGAACATTGTTTTATATACCGGTGTGTAGTGGAGACTGTTAAGTTGAACTTCCACGTTAAACTTCATGCTACACTAGCTTGCAACTTGAATAGTGGACTATGCCTTGAACTACAAGTTTTCAAGGCTAGTTTCACACAAAATCTAGACCGTACAAGGCTACCGTCGGCTTCCCCCGGTTTGGAGCTTATCGTCATACCTGGCCTTTCATGAGTTTATTAGAGAGCAACTCTCACGGATTGCGACGTTTGTGATCAGACTCATATAGGTGTGTTCCTCAAGAGATGTTCTGCAGGACAACATCTCCGCTTATAAAAAGCCACTTGGAACACATTAAGATAAATATCAACCTGCCATGCAGAATAAGAGAGTATTGCATCTTTATGGAGATGTAAATATAATATGGGAATACTCTCCTCTCAGCTGACCAACAGCTTGTCTCCCAACTCTAATTCACGGGATCTCCGATCACATAGAGTGGGTTGCCACTGGGATCAACTCATAGCGTGGGTCTCAAACCCATCTCCCTCGATGCATTATCTATCACATTGCGTGATAAACCCTTTGTGAAAGGATCTGCCAGGTTCTTAGATGTTTGGATATAATCCAACGCAATAACTCCGGAGTTTCTCAGTTTCCTGACAGATTTCAATCTCCTCTTCACATGCCTTGATGACTTCATATTATCCTTAGAACTGTTTACTTTGACGATCACAGTTCATTGGGATAGCGGGTATTGGTTTTTCAACCACAGGTAAGTCCATCAAGAGCTCACGAAGCCACTCTGCTTCAACAGTGGCTGTGTCTAATGCTGTGAGTTCTGCTTCCATTGTTGACCTCGTTAAGATGGTCTGCTTGCAAGACTTCCAGGAAACAGCGCCACCACCAAGTGTAAACAAATAACCACTTGTGGCCTTAATCTCATCGGCATCAGATATCCAATTTGAATCACTATAACCCTCAAGTACCCGAGGATACCCAGTATAGTGAATACCATAACTCGCAGTGCCTTTCAAATAGCGCAAAACTCTTTCAAGAGCATGCCAATGATCATCTCCAGGATTTGACACAAATCGACTCAGTTTGCTTACAGCAAAGGAGATGTCAGGTCTAGTAGCGCTGGCTAAATACATGAGCGAGCCAATAATTTGAGAATATCTCAATTGATCTTTAGCAGTCCTTCGATTCTTTCGAAGTAGCACGCTCGGATCATAAGGCGTTGGAGAAGAATTACAGTCGCTATACCGGCGACTCAATATCTTTCCACATAGTGAGACTGAAGCAATGTAATCCCACCATTGTCATCCTTTAGTAGCTTGATGTTTAAGATTACATCAGCCACTCCCAAGTCCTTCATCTCAAAGCAACGAGATAGGAACTCTTTGACCTCCTCTATAACAGCGAGGTTGGTCCCGAATATCAATATGTCATCAACATAGAGACACATAATAACTCAGTGCCAGCGTCCGAGACCCCAAACTTGGCCTCGAGCGCTTCCCACGCGTCCTTGCCATTATCAAATGACATATAAGGGTCAACAATGTTGTCCCCAAGAACACTGAACAAAGCCGCCATAAACATGGTATCGGCTTTCTTAAAGTTCGCTTCCTGCTCGTGAAAGATCTCCTTCAGCTTGCCAAGAGTGGCGCTATAACAGTTTAGGTTTTCAAACCAGAGAACTGCTCTCTTGCCATCTCTTATAGTGCATGCCATCAAAAGGCGGCCTAGTAGCCGCGGCTACACCAGTGGAATTCAGTTGCCTATAATCAGGTTTTTGGATTGTTGGAAATATAAGCAATAATCCATATGATTTAATCCGAATAATAAACTTATAAATCATGATCATACAGATAATAATAAAACCAATCATGCAGATCAACAAAGTAGATGAACAGATTACATCTATAGGAGATAAACCTATCACATCTACAGCAAACGCTAGAACGGAGAACTCTAGCATAATTCGAAAAAGACTATTGAGGATCACGATGCGGTAGGCTGAATAGCAGCCGCGTGATTGCAGCGTCGCCCATGTTGAGGTTGTCGAAGAGGTCGTGGCGTCCGGAAGAAGTCGCGTCAGGAACTCGTTGTCGGACGACGTCGTGGTTGCCGAGTCGCGCTTGGCGCTCCCAAAACCTGATCGCCTCACCCGTACAGGTTCACGAGAGGCGGGTTCGGAGGCCTCTTGTCCCGATCTGCGGTGCCGCAAGCCGGGATGGAGAAGACAAAGCGGCGCAAGGTTACGGAGGTAGGCGTGTGTGGATTGATTCCGCATCGATTAGGTTTAGCTCGGACGCTTTATATAGTGCAGGTTAGGAGGATCGTGGGCTCAGCCCACGTCCGAAGGTAACAATCCATATCCATAAAACTGAAACGATCGTAATTAACGCGTCTGTTAATGATTCATAATCAGTTTTCCCAACCAGCAAAATAAAGCTCGGCTCGTTGAGATTCCCGCAACTTCTTTGTGGCGAGGCGTGGCGAGGCGGGCGGAGGAGGAGTGCGCGAGGGCTACTCTTCTTGTCACACCTTAGTGAGTGGTGCAACACTCTACTATATAAGGTGGTCCAACTCCCCTTCAACTAGCAATGTGGGACTAAACTTTAGCACCACTAGCACAGCCATATGCTGCCATATACAAGTGGGCCAAAGAGAATTTCAGAATTTGTCTAATGGGCCAATAGCCCAATATACACCAAATTCCAACAATCCCCCACAAAGTCTCATTGGCACATCACAACACTTTTCTTCCAGAACATTGTTTTATATACCGGTGTGTAGTGGAGACTGTTAAGTTGAACTTCCACGTTAAACTTCATGCTACACTAGCTTGCAACTTGAATAGTGGACTATGCCTTGAACTACAAGTTTTCTGCGCGCTAGTTTCACACAAAATCTAGACCGGTACAGGGCTACCGTCGGCTTCCCCGCGGTTTGGAGCTTATGCGTCATACTCCAGGGCCTTTCATGAGTTTATTAGAGAGCACCCAACTCTCACGGACTGCGACGTTTGTGACAACAGACTCATATAGGTGTGTTCCTCAAGAGATGTTCTGCAGGACAACATCTCCGCTTATAAAAAGCCACTTGGAACACATTAAGATAAATATCAACCTGCCATGCGAGAATAAGAGAGTATTGCATCTTTATGGAGATGTAAATATAATATGGGAATACTCCTCTCGGTGACCAACAGCTTGTCTCCCAACTCTAATTCACGGGATCTCCGATCACATAGAGTGGGTTGCCACTGGGATCAACTCATAGCGTGGGTCTCAAACCCATCTCCCTCGATGCATTATCTATCACATTGCGTGATAAACCCTTTGTGAAAGGATCGCTGTGTTCTTAGATGTTTGGATATAATCCAACGCAATAACTCCGGAGTTTCTCAATTTCCTGACAGATTTCAATCTCCTCTTCACATGCCTTGATGACTTCATATTATCCTTAGAACTGTTTACTTTGACGATCACAGTTCATTGGGATAGCGGGTATTGGTTTTTCAACCACAGGGAAGTCCATCAAGAGCTCACGAAGCCACTCTGCTTCAACAGTGGCTGTGTCTAATGCTGTGAGTTCTGCTTCCATTGTTGACCTCGTTAAGATGGTCTGCTTGCAAGACTTCAGAAACAGCGCCACCAAGTGTAAACAAATAACCACTTGTGGCCTTAATCTCATCGGCATCGGATATCCAATTTGAATCACTATAACCCTCAAGTACCGAGGATACCCGGTATAGTGAATACCATAACTTCATGCCTTTCAAATAGCGCAAAACTCTTTCAAGAGCATGCCAATGATCATCTCCGATTTGACAAATCGACTCGGTTTGCTTACAGCAAAGGAGATGTCAGTCTAGTAAGGCTAAATACATGAGCGAGCCAATAATTTGAGAATATCTCAATTGCTCTTTAGCGATCCTTGATTCTTTCAAGTAGCACTTTCGGATCATAAGGCGTTGGAGAAGAATTACAGTCGCTATACCCGAAGCGACTCAATATCTTTTCCACATAGTGAGACTGAAGCAATGTAATCCCACCATTGTCATCCTTTAGTAGCTTGATGTTTAAGATTACATCAGCCACTCCCAAGTCCTTCATCTCAAAGCAACGAGATAGGAACTCTTTGACCTCCTCTATAACAGCGAGGTTGGTCCCGAATATCAATATGTCATCAACATAGAGACACATAATAACTCAGTGCCAGCGTCCGAGACCCCAAACTTGGCCTCGAGCGCTTCCAGCGATCCTTGCCATTATCAAATGACATATAAGGGTCAACAATGTTGTCCCAAGAATGAACAAAGCCGCCATAAACATGGTATCGGCTTTCTTAAAGTTCGCTTCTGCCAGAAAGATCTCCTTCAGGCTTGCCAAGAGTGGCGCTATAACGCTTTAGGTTTTCAAACCGAGAACTGCTCTCTTGCGCCATCTCTTATAGTGCATGCCATCAAAAGGAGGCGGCCTAGTAGCCGCGGCTACACCAGTGGAATTCAGTTGCCTATAATCAGGTTTTTGGATTGTTGGAAATATAAGCAATAATCCATATGATTTAATCCGAATAATAAACTTATAAATCATGATCATACAGATAATAATAAAACCAATCATGCAGATCAACAAAGTAGATGAACAGATTACATCTATAGGAGATAAACCTATCACATCTACAGCAAACGCTAGAACGGAGAACTCTAGCATAATTCGAAAAAGACTATTGAGGATCACGTACAGTGTAGGCTGAATAGCAGCCGCAGCGGTTGCAGCAGCGTCGCCCATGTTGAGGTTGTCGAAGAGGTCGCTGACGTCCGGGAAGAAGTCGTCGTCAGGGAACTCGTTGTCGGACGACGTCGTGGTTGCCCGATGAGCGCCCCCAAAACCTGATCGCCTCACCCGCAGGTGTTCACGAGAGGCGGGTTCGTTCGGAGGCTCCTCCCGATCTGCGGTGCACGCCGCAAGCCGGGATGGAGAAGAACAAAGCGGCGCAAGGTTACGGAGGTAGGCGTGTGTGGATTGATTCCGCATCGATTAGGTTTAGCTCGACGCTTTATATAGTGCAGGTTAGGAGGATCGTGGGCTCACGTCCGAAGTCGATAATAGTCCATATCCATAAAAACTGGAACAGCGTAATTAACGTCTGCTAATGAATGACTCATAATCAGTTTTCCCAACCAGCAAAATAAAGCTAAAGCTCGGATTCCGAGATTCCAATGGCGCGCTGCCGTGACGCAGAGGGCGTGGCGAGGGCGCGGGCGCCGAGGAGGAGTGCGCGAGGGCTACTCTTCTTGTCACACCTTAGTGAGTGGTGCAACACTCTACTATATAAGGTGGTCGAACTCCCCTTCAACTAGCAATGTGGGACTAAACTTTAGCACCACTAGCACATCCATATGCTGCCATATACAAGTGGGCCAAAGAGAATTTCAGAATTTGTCTAATGGGCCAATAGCCCAATATACACCAAATTCCAACAATCCCCCACAAAGTCTCATTGGCACATCACAACACTTTTCTTCCAGAACATTGTTTTATATACCGGTGTGTAGTGGAGACTGTTAAGTTGAACTTCCACGTTAAACTTCATGCTACACTAGCTTGCAACTTGAATAGTGGACTATGCCTTGAACTACAAGTTTTCTGCGCTAGTTTCACACAAAATCTAGACCGGTACAAGGCTACATCGGCTTCCCCAGTTTGGAGATTATGCGTCATACTCCTGGGCCTTTCATGAGTTTATTAGAGAGCACCCAACTCTCACGGTGTGACGTTTGTGATCAGACTCATATAGGTGTGTTCCTCAAGAGATGTTCTAGGACAACATCTCCGCTTATAAAAAGCCACTTGGAACACATTAAGATAAATATCAACCTGCCATGAAGAATAAGAGAGTATTGCATCTTTATGGAGATGTAAATATAATATGAATACTCTCCTCTCAGCTGACCAACAGCTTGTCTCCCAACTCTAATTCACGGGATCTCCGATCACATAGAGTGGGTTGCCACTGGGATCAACTCATAGCGTGGGTCTCAAACCCATCTCCCTCGATGCATTATCTATCACATTGCGTGATAAACCCTTTGTGAAAGGATCGCGGTTCTTAGATGTTTGGATATAATCCAACGCAATAACTCGGAGTTTCTCGGTTTCGTGATTTCAATCTCCTCTTCACATGCCTTGATGACTTCATATTATCCTTAGAACTGCATTTTGACGATCACAGTTTGATTATCACAGTTCATTGGGATAGCGGTATTGGTTTTTCAACCACGGTAAGTCCATCAAGAGCTCACGAAGCCACTCGCTTCAACAAGGTGGCTTCAATGTCTAATCTCTGCTTCCATTGTTGACCTCGTTAAGATGGTGCGCTTGCAAGACTTCAGAAACAGCCACCACCAAGTGTAAACAAATAACCACTTGTGGCCTTAATCTCATCGGCATCGATATCCAATTTGAATCACTATAACCCTCAAGTACCCGAGGATACCCAGTATAGTGAATACCATAACTTCATGATGCCTTTCAAATAGCGCAAAACTCTTTCAAGAGCATGCCAATGATCATCTCGGATTTGACAAATCGACTCGGTTTGCTTACGAAAGGAGATGTCAGTCTAGTAGCGGCTAAATACATGAGCGAGCCAATAATTTGAGAATATCTCAATTGATCTTTAGCAGTCCTTCGATTCTTTCAAGTAGCATTTCGGATCATAAGGCGTTGGAGAAGAATTACAGTCGCTATACCCGAAGCGACTCAATATCTTTTCCACATAGTGAGACTGAAGCAATGTAATCCCACCATTGTCATCCTTTAGTAGCTTGATGTTTAAGATTACATCAGCCACTCCCAAGTCCTTCATCTCAAAGCAACGAGATAGGAACTCTTTGACCTCCTCTATAACAGCGAGGTTGGTCCGAATATCAATATGTCATCAACATAGAGACACATAATAACTCAGTGCCAGCGTCCGAGACCCCAAACTTGGCCTCGAGCGCTTCCCACGCGTCCTTGCCATTATCAAATGACATATAAGGGTCAACAATGTTGTCCACAAGAACACTGAACAAAGCCGCCATAAACATGGTATCGGCTTTCTTAAAGTTCGCTTCGCCAACAGAAGATCTCCTTCAGCTTGCCAAGAGTGGCGCTATAACAGTTTAGGTTTTCAAACCAGAGAACTGCTCTCTTGCGCCATCTCTTATAGTGCATGCCATCAAAAGGCGGCCTAGTAGCATGGCTACACCAGTGGAATTCGATTGCCTATAATCAGGTTTTTGGATTGTTGGAAATATAAGCAATAATCCATATGATTTAATCCGAATAATAAACTTATAAATCATGATCATGGATAATAATAAAACCAATCATGCAGATCAACAAAGTAGATGAACAGATTACATCTATAGGAGATAAACCTATCACATCTACAGCAGAACGCTAGAACGGAGAACTCTAGCATAATTCGAAAAGACTATTGAGGATCACGTGCGGTGTAGGCTGAATAGCAGCAGCGTGATTGCAGCGTCGCCCATGTTGAGGTTGTCGAAGAGGTCGGACGTCCGGGAAGTCGCCGTCGGGAACTCGTTGTCGGACGACGTCGTGGTTGCGATGGTCGCGCGCTCCCCAAAACCTGATCGCCTCACCCGTGCAGGTTCACGAGGCGGGGTTCGAGGCCCTCTGTCCCGATCTGCGGTGCGCGCAAGCCGGGATGGAGAAGACGAAGCGGCGCAAGGTTCGGAGGTAGGCGTGTGTGGATTGATTCGTGCGATTAGGTTTAGCTGGACGCTTTATATAGTGCAGGTTAGGAGGATCGTGGGCTCACCCACGTCCGAGTCGATAACATCCATATCCATAAAACTGAACGCTGTAATTAACGCGTCTGCTTAATGACTCATAATCAGTTTTCCCAACAAGCAAAATAAAGCTCGGCTCGGCGAGATTCCCGCAACCCGCAACCCGTGACGAGCGGCGTCGGAGGAGGAGCGCGATGGCTACTCTTCTTGTCACACCTTAGTGAGTGGTGCAACACTCTACTATATAAGGTGGTCCAACTCCCCTTCAACTAGCAATGTGGGACTAAACTTTAGCACCACTAGCACAGCCATATGCTGCCATATACAAGTGGGCCAAAGAGAATTTCAGAATTTGTCTAATGGGCCAATAGCCCAATATACACCAAATTCCAACAATCCCCCACAAAGTCTCATTGGCACATCACAACACTTTTCTTCCAGAACATTGTTTTATATACCGGTGTGTAGTGGAGACTGTTAAGTTGAACTTCCACGTTAAACTTCATGCTACACTAGCTTGCAACTTGAATAGTGGACTATGCCTTGAACTACAAGTTTTCTGCGCGCTAGTTTCACACAAAATCTAGACCGGTACAAGGCTACCGTCGGCTTCCCATGTTTGGAGATTATCGTCATACTCGGGGCCTTTCATGAGTTTATTAGAGAGCACCCAACTCTCACGGATCGTGACGTTTGTGATCGAGACTCATATAGGTGTGTTCCTCAAGAGATGTTCGCAGGACAACATCTCCGCTTATAAAAAGCCACTTGGAACACATTAAGATAAATATCAACCTGCCATGCGAGAATAAGAGTATTGCATCTTTATGGAGATGTAAATATAATATGGGGATACTCTCCTCTCAGCTGACCAACAGCTTGTCTCCCAGCTCTAATTCACGGGATCTCCGATCACATAGAGTGGGTTGCCACTGGGATCAACTCATAGCGTGGGTCTCAAACCCATCTCCCTCGATGCATTATCTATCACATTGCGTGATAAACCCTTTGTGAAAGGATCTGCCAGATTCTTAGATGTTTGGATATAATCCAACGCAATAACTCCGGAGTTTCTCAGTTTCCTGACAGATTTCAATCTCCTCTTCACATGCCTTGATGACTTCATATTATCCTTAGAACTGTTTACTTTGACGATCACAGTTTGATTATCACAGTTCATTGGGAGGCGCGTGTGTGGATTGATTCCGTACCGATTAGGTTTAGCTCGGACGCTTTATATAGTGCAGGTTAGGAGGATCGTGGGCTCAGCCCACGTCCGAGTCGGTAACAGTCCATATCCATAAAAACTGGAAACGACTGTAATTAACGCGTCCGTTAATGACTCATAATAAGTTTTTCCCAACCAGCAAAATAAAGCTCGGCTCGGCGAGATTCCCGCAACTTCTTGAGGCGTGACGAGGCGTGGCGAGGCGGCGTCGGAGGAGTGCGAGGGCTACTCTTCTTGTCACACCTTAGTGAGTGGTGCAACACTCTACTATATAAGGTGGTCCAACTCCCCTTCAACTAGCAATGTGGGACTAAACTTTAGCACCACTAGCACAGCCATATGCTGCCATATACAAGTGGGCCAAAGAGAATTTCAGAATTTGTCTAATGGGCCAATAGCCCAATATACACCAAATTCCAACAATCCCCCACAAAGTCTCATTGGCACATCACAACACTTTTCTTCCAGAACATTGTTTTATATACCGGTGTGTAGTGGAGACTGTTAAGTTGAACTTCCACGTTAAACTTCATGCTACACTAGCTTGCAACTTGAATAGTGGACTATGCCTTGAACTACAAGTTTTCTGCGCGTAGATACATTTTCTTTACATGAGTGAACCTACATACTAAAAAAAGTCTAGATACATTTTCTTTACAAAGCTAAACCATCTTATATTTTGAAACAGAGGAAGTAGATTACAAGTTTATTAGACTACTAGGTTATTGAAACATGTGATTATGTTATATTCACTCATTCTATCGTGTTAATGTTGTTTATTCTATCAGGGTTTTGTTAAATTCGGCAATAGTTTTGGTTGTATGGTTATTCGATCTAATTATACATTATTTATCCAATTAGTCTTATTTCCGTCCTGAGTCTGCCCCATTTTCGTTCCAAATCCGTGGTCCTATATATCCATTTTCGTATCCACATACGATCATTATCTACTCCGCTCTAAATCCAAAGAAAACATTTGATATAGGATATGATCGAGAGAAAATCTGATCCGATCTATTTACATCCCTAATAACATCACCTCGGGTTCCAGTTTCCACAACTTGGAGTAATATTTTTCCCTTTTCATTTATTTCCACCAAATCTCTCATCTTCTCTCTTTATTCAGTGGTTCATTCGCATGCTATTGCGGGTCCATGAACCCCAGCTAAGCAGGCACCAGGTTGCAAACTTGTTTTGTTGACCAGAGAACCATGTTTAACTAGAAATCTAGAAGCATTATTAAACTCCACTCAGACTCGCTATGATCCTCAACTGTTGTGTCATCATGATCTCAACGCTGACTTAACACCGTCAATCTAAGATATGAATAAAGCTAAACTAGCAATGTTGTTGTAGATGCTCTACCCAAAACTTCTCAGTGCATCCTACTCAATCACCGGGTGTGATGTAGTGGCTCCATCCTTTCTTCATATATTGAGTATTATGAGAAAGGAAACAAATTGTATCGTATAATCCACGTGATGATTCTACCGTGTGCGTGATGCTAAAATATATGGGCCATGACTCTATGTACTAACTCATATTTCACTATTTCAGTGTTCCACAAGCAGCCGACCAGCTATATATATCTTGATGATTAGTTTCTGATAGTACATTGTGGAAGTACTAAAGGATTATAGATCAAAAGCTTTCATTTATCATGAATTGGAACATTGTTTAAAGTCTTAAAGTATCGGCACATGCTTCACAATGAACTACAAGACTTCTAGAACTGGACGTACCACTAGTGCACAGGTAGGCCTCTAACACCGGTTCGTAGATGCCTCTAACAGCGGTTCCAGAACCGATGTTGGGGGTTCGGTGTTAGAGGGCCCCCTTTAACGGTTCTTATACGAACCGCTGTTAAAGAGTGACGCACGTGGGGCTGCCGTAGTGCTCAGCCCCCCCTTTAACACCGCTTCGTAACATGAACCGGTGTTAAAGGTTCTCTGCCGCGGCAGGAAAACGGCATAAATCTCTGGCGCGGCAAAGTTCTGCCGCTGCCCCGTTCTGGGCGTATTTCTGCGGCGCGGCGGGGACGAGGAGGGGGAGAGGGGGAATCGATCGGGAGAGGTATACACATACATCGTTGGTACATACGAGTACATGAATAATTAAGCAACTATTATTATACAAAAACATCGTCATTGTGGTATTCTCCGTACACATTGAAGCATCAAGTACAAGACAAACACGTTCAAGCATATATACAATATAACATCTCCGTAGACGTTCATTTTGGTGGATATCTAAAGAGTTCTCCGCCAGGCGTGACGACCTCATCAAGTATGAACCCCGCCAATTCCTCTCGAATGGCTCGTATGCGGTCAAATGGTAGGAGTTGGTCCCGCATCCGTTCGATCTAAATATATATGAAGAATGGGGTCAATATATATATATAAATAAAACTCAACACAACTGATGGTAATAAAATAATGTTGTGTATTTTGTTTACTTACTCTAAGTTGTTCTAGTGCGGCTTGGCCCGTTGCACATATCGTGTTGCGAATGAACTCGCAAACATAGTATCCACATAAGTTATTTTCGGTCCCTAATGCGCGCACTTTACGAGAATACATAGTTCAATCAAAATAATAATCAATAAAGCATGATATAATGGAATTGGAAGCAGAATCAAAGAGATATGCAGACCTAGCTGGCTAGTATTACTTGCATTTTGGTCTACAAATTTTAGTTCTTCTGACCATTCACCCACGGCCCTGCCCGTGAACCTTTTCCAAACCCTGTCCGGCAAAGAAAATGGATAAAGGAGTAATTAATTACTTGTTGTCACGAAAGTTGCTGATCTAGTGCGATAATATGATTGAAATTACCTCCGGAGCATCTCTTTAAAGTCTGCCCATAGCTCTTGGTCTTTTCGTAACGAGTCCATGGCAATGACTTTTTCTGAGTCAACTTGAATGACTAGCAGAATAAAGTGAAATCTACGCACGCATAACTCATCATCAGTTACACTTAACTTCGAGTAAGCCGAAACAGAATGTGTACAAGAGAGGATAACACTCATGAGAAGTTATAAGAAAATAGTATTTTCCTTTTGGTTTGTTGTCTCAGTAAAGACGTTAGCAAGAAATCTTCCGTTTGCCCGGGTTTGTGTTTTACTACTTCTTCATGAACTCTATTTGGGTCAACGAACCCAATGTCAAAAGGGCCTCCTTTCATGCATTCCATAACTTTTTTCCTGCATAATAGTATATACATATCTGGTGAGCATATATATACATGCAATTAATGAATTGAATGAGATGATATAGAAATTACAGAAATAGTACTTACCCAAGTGGTATCGAGGACCCGCCATTTCAAGCGTGGGCTGCACGTTCTCCGTGGAAGCCACGCTGCTTTTCCGCGCAGAGTATGGACCGCCGGCAGCTTCCAATGCAGGATCTTCGTGCCGCTGAGATGGAACGGTAGCTTGCTGGCTCTTTTGTTCATTCACTTGCGGCTGTAGCGCCACAAGTGCATGTTCTATCTATGTCATACGGTCTGTACGCTCTTTTTCTTTTCTGCCGTGCCATTTGTAAGAGTCGCCCCACTCGGCAAACTCATCCTTCCACGTCATACCCCTTGTGCCTCATGCAAGTCCAGGGTGTTATTTTTTACCGATGGCGTGTGTCAGCTGGTCATTCTCTCTGTCGGGAAGGAAGGTCCTGGCGGCTTTTTCCTTGTATGCCGTGATGAGTTTAGTGACGGGTTTGGCAAGAATTTTTGGGAAGATACACAATCCCGTTTCTAGGTCCAACCTTGCCCCGATTCCGTAGAACCAAGTCTTTGCACGTAGGTCCCACCCATGTGTCTGGGGTGTGATCCCTCTATCGCGCAGGGCCTTCTCAGTTTCCTCCCACTTAGGCCTCTGAGATATGTAGGCACCTGACCCCGTCCTCTGGTGATATTCCTTCTTCTGAGCATTTAGTGTATTGGTTTCTGACCTCTTTGTAGCTATAGAACCTTCCTTGTACGCCACAAATTCGGACCAGTGAGGTCTTATCTTCGCATAATATGCGTCTTCGAAATCTGGAGTCTCGGGAGCTTTGACAAATTTGTTCAATTTTGTCTTCCAGTTGTGGAAAGCGCCAGCCATCTTCTTTAGGGTCCACTCTTTCACCTTTTCCTTTATAACCGGTTTATTTTCATCCTACTCTGGCGGAGGGTGAAATTTACCAACAGCGAATTCCAAAGCGTTTCTTTCGATCTTTCATCGACAAAGGTACCGTCGCCCTTCTTTGGCTTATTACAATATTCATTTATGATTGGGATTTGGTCCCTAACAAGAACTCTAGCCTGACGTATAAATTTGTCTGTGGCCTTCTTGGGCTTCATCGGCCTGCCATCAACACAGACTGCTTCAATCATGAACTTTGCATGATCTTTCAACCGATGGCTCGCGCCTCGCTTGCTCTTTTTCGTAGAAGAAGATTGTTGATGGCTGGTCGATCCGGAGGGCTAAAAGAAGAAAGAAGCATTAATTAATACATGTACATATATATACAAATCAATCGGTGCAAGTCAGTAGAGGCTTAATCCATGCATATACCTCGACGGACTTTGTAATCACTAAAGTGCGTTCACCAGAGTCGTCATATTCTCCATGACTACTTGAGTTATCATCATGTCCCTCCAAGTTCAGATATTGTGAGGTGTTCTCGTGGATCATGTTCTCCATTATTTCTTCATCTTCAAGGTTTCTATTGAGTGGATCCATAGTTTCTAAAACAATAATATTATCACACAAATATCAGTAATACATCTATTGAAATGCTCGACCAAGGGTGATGATATGATAGGTTAAAAGTATTGAAATGTAACCCTAATACATGCTTGGTCATTTTAAACGGGGTCCAAACCCTAATTCGGAGAAACCCCGGATTCATATGAGAGGGTACATTTACTTCTTCTAATTAACTTGTCATGAAAGTTTATTAACAATGCATGGTTATAATGCTATTAACAATGAGAGGTGTGATAGGTAAGCGGCAGGCTGCGCTAGGGCGAGAGCGGGGATGCGGGGATGCGGGGTTTCAACCAACACGACGCTGGCGTGTGTCAAGGCGAGGGCAGCGGTCGTGGTTCCATTTACAATGGTCGCGGTGGTCGTGTGGCGGCACGGGGCACGGCACGGTGGCATATATTCAATCACAACAATATATATACAATACACTACTTTCATATATATACAACCAAGGAGGACGGTTATAGATACATAGAGTCACAGGTCAGGTGCTGTGACTGCAGCTCTGCTCACCAAAAGGATTCATGACATCTCTACTTAGACCAAACCTTAAGTTCCTTGCGTCACGTGCAAAGTCCGGGTACTCTCGCTCGACTTTTCTCCATTGTGATCCATCAGCGGGGTGTCTCAACATCGCGTCTTTCTTACGGTCTTCCATATGCCATCGCAACAACTTGGCATGCTCTTTATTTCTGAAGAGACGTTTTAACCGTGGTATTATAGGAGCATACCACATAACCTTGGCAGAAACCTTCTTTCTAGGGGCCTCGCCCTCAACATCGCCAGGTTCGTCTCGTCTGATCTTATACCGTAGTGCAGTGCATATCGGGCATGCATCCAAATTCTCGTACTTCTCACCGCGGTAGAGGATGCAGACATGTATCTTCTACACGTCTAATCCTAGAGGGTAGACAACCTTCTTTGCTTGGTATGTACTATCGGGCAATTCATTATTTCTTAGAAGCAGATTCTTCATTTTTACCAACAACTTTGAAAATGCGCTGTCAGTCACACCATTCTCTTCCTTCCATTGCAGCAAATCCAGTGTGGTACCTAGCTTTTTGTGGCCATCTTCGAAAGTTGGGTACAACAATGTTTTGTAATCCTTTAACATCTTCTCCAGCTTCTCCTTTTCAGTTTCACATTCTTCCTTTGCATCAGTAATGGCCCGACCAAGATCGTCATCAGCGGGCCCATCTGCTGCCTCTTGATCTTCATTATTGTAACACCCTCAGAATCGACCCTATGCAAGTTTCAGCGATTCCCGCTAAACCCGCATAGAAACGATTCAAAGGTGCCCACCAGGCACTTTCGTGCGGGTGGAAAATGAAGTAATAACATTACACAACAGTCCTCGATGGGACCCATAGAACAAATATATATACAACACGACTCCATGAGTCAAGAATACAGATATACGGAACAAAGATCCAAATCACCTTGAAAACGATAGAGCGTCCAGCTACGGACAAGATGCAAATGGGGCTAAGAGCCCTGAAGAATAACCAATGGCGTCCATAACCCTGCCCAGGCCAAGCCGGAAGGGTAACCACTAACGACGCCGATCTCAAAACCTGCTTAAACAAAGGGGTGCCGACAAGGCAAAGGAAAAAGAGAGAGCGGTCAAGATCGAGGCGATTACAGCGAGGCTAGAATTCGGCGGTCCTCGCCTACACAGGTATGGTGGACTGCAGCGGCAGCGCAGCATGCACTAAACAACCTATAGAGACTCGATACAACTGACGGCGATCAGAGAGAGATAAGAAAGAGCTATTCGGATCCAACCTGAATCTTACACCAAACAATCCCATCCTGGTATTTCCCCCTCGAGACCAAACGAGGATCCCACCGAGTAACTCACACAGTTGACAGTTTTATTTATTCGGTTATCGTTACACCAATTACTAGTCAGGTATAGATAGTCATCCTGATATAATAAGCAGTAGGCAATTTTAGTTAACCATTCCGTTGTAGTTGCGACACTTACTAGTCAAATGCAATTAGCATGAGATATCCCAAAACCCAGCAGTTGTTTGCACTTTTATTTAGCCATTCCGTTATAGTTGCAATACTTACTAGTCAGATACAATGGTCGCAAGCGACAACCCAAACAAGCAATTGTTGGCAGTTTTATTTAGCCATTCCATTATAGTGAAGCTGATTACTAGTCATTATAAAGTCAAATTTATAGCACTACTTTAGTTATAGTTGTCTATGATCGAGATACTGTGCTCCAAGTCGTCCATAACAGCAGACACGGCTTTCAGAAAGTTTTACCTCAGGGTACAAATAGCAACACACACTCGCTCAACCTCGGAAAAACCAAATCAAAACCCAACGAGGCCTTCACGACAAAGCAATCACAGGATTCAGAAATATTTTAGGGGGGCACCCCATTGAGTACACCCGCAACGAAGTTAGCTGACTCCAAGATGGACTCAAGGTTTGCGCCAGTGGCTGTAAACGACTGGGAACCCGAAAATGTGACTGGGCTTGTCGATACCGCGAAAACACTCCGCTTACCTAAACAGTACAGGTGCTCCTCGCACAATCGTAATAAAGCAGTAAAGCATGGCATAAGTACAGGATAGTAAATAAAACCTCAAACTAGTTTGTGGCCCCAAGAAATAAGAATGAATCAAGCTCGCTCTGGGGTCCCATAATCCTCCCGGATGTGGATAGCGCGAATATTCAAGGAACTGGTATCAAGTACTCGGGGTCCTACGGGACACAAGTGGACGGTTAACAACCAAATGACATCTATTGCCCACCTGTGCCTCTGCATTACCTACTTCAATTTTAGTTGTTAAACAGTAATTAAAGTTATGATCATCTCCAACAATAAACACACGGCAATACTCCAACAACTGTGGTACTTGGCGACACAACAAAGACTTGAGCAAGCATCACGACGCGCAAGTCCAACTATCTACCAAACAACAGGTCATAGGATGTGTCCAAGGCAATATAAGGCTGCAGGGGATATCACGGGTACGAAAAACTAGAGCATCGCAACACAGATAGCAATAGATCAACAGGAGGGAAATAAATACTATACAAGTAAGATAGGTAGAAAGGGGGAGATGCTCGCCTGAAAACATTGCCGAAGGTTCAACCGAAGATCGGGTCGACACTCGCATCAACTCAACGGCCTTATCCGCGAAGAAGCAAAACACTAGAATAAACACCGGATGCACTAGTTAATACCACGGCAGAAGATCGGGCATGATGCATGTATGATGTATGACATGGCAAGGGTGCAATGCAATTAGGCAAGATTAAGCGGAACCGGGGTCCCGACAATTAAATATATGGTTCTAGTTGTTTAGATACCCCGCATTTTAATTGTTGTCTTAACAAGGAAAAAGATAGCACCGGTTCGCTACACAAAGTTAAATGAGACCAATATACGACTGGATTTGCCCGCATATGGACCCCATATTTAATTTAGGTGAATCGCCTAAATACCCCCAACAGCCACATTATGTATGCGAGTATGACAATTAAGTATGCAACAGTTTGATATTACATTTATAAAATAGGGCTCGAGAAAGGGGTCACACATCTGGAGTCGAAGGTCTTGGGGGTTTCGAGGGTTCGGGGTTCGGTCTCAGGGTTTGACGGAAGAACGGCTCGACGAGATCGGGATCGTTACGGGAAGAGGTCTTGTCGCAACCGGGAAGCAGGACTTGGTTGGCGTCGGGGCATATTGGATCCGCCCTGGTCGGTGCCGATCTTGATGTCACGAAGGTCTTGTCGGGTCGTCGGGCCATGTCATCGGTCTTGTCGTTCGGGATGAAGATCTTTGCGTTTTCGAGGAAGTACTGGTCGCACCGGGATGAAGACCTTGGGGTGCCATCTCGATCATCGGTGGCGAACTTGGGGCTCGACACCGAGGTCTTTAGTTCCCGTGAGGAAGAACTTGACATCTTCGGGTTCGGGACGGAGACCTTGGCGTTCCGTGTAGAAGATCTTGTTCGGTTCACTGTCGTTGGCGTGGTGGTACTTCTTGGCACCGACCCGGTAGTTGGATCCTCGGAAAATCTTGGAACGGCCTCGTGATGCTAGCACACAGAGACTGGACAATAACCGAGACATGCACAGGCACATGCACCCTCTTTACACACGCGCACAAGGGATCATCAAGGCCAAAAACTGGGCCAGCTTCACTGTAGAGGAACAGCAACACACGTGCACAGGCGAGCTCGGCGCAAACAGCGACGGTCCCACGTCTGCAGAGGCGGCGAGCTCGGCGGCGGCAGGACTCGAGCAGAGGGGATCGTCGGTGTGGGGGAAGACGCGGCAGGGGCGTGGGAGGACGTCGGGCACGCGGCGAGGCTCGCTGGCCGGAAGGGCGGCGGCCGGAGAGGAGGAAGGCGGCGGCGGTTGGGGGAACGCGGCGGCGACAGAGAGGAGGCAGACGAGGTCGGCGGTGGCGCCCTGGGAAGGAGGCGACGGCGCTGGGCGTCGGGCCTGGCGCGGAGGCAGCCGGAGGAGATTCGTGGGCGGCAGGGATCGACGGGGAGGAGCCCGCGGTGGATCACGGCGGAGGTGAGCTCGGTGGCGCGGTGGAGAGGGGCTACGGGCGCGCAGGTCGGGAGGGCGAGGGCCGAGGAGGAGGCGGTGGCAGCGCCAGCTGCCGGGGCGATGGCGGGCGCCCACGGCCAGGGAGGTCGGCGGTGCTCACGCGGGGATGGAGGCGAGCGGGGGAGAGAGGGTCGGTGGGGTAGCGGGCGAGGAGAAGGGAAGCGACGGCGGGGTTGGGCTCCTGTGGCGGCGATGGGGCCCCGGCGGTGGAGAGAGGGAGCCCGCGGCGGCGGTGCTGGGGAAGGAGGAAGATGGGGTTGCGGTGGGGAGACGAGGTGGGTGCAGGGTCGAGCGGAGAGGGCCGCGAGGGGAGGAGGGCGGCGGCCGGAGGGGAGGAAGAAGGGGCGGGGCGAGCGCATCGGGTGGGGGAAGCGGGTTGGGGCAGAGAGGAGGAAGGAGAGAGCGAGCGTGGGCAGGTGGCGCGTGGTGGGGTCGGGCCAGGGACGGTGGGACCGGGGTGTAAGGGAGAGGGGTGGAGCAGGGATAGGGGAGAGAGAGAGGGACCCGCTGGGCAGGTGGGCCAGCAGGGTGGGGCCAGGGAGTGTGGTGGTGGCTGGGGATTGGTGAGGTGGCTGAGCTGAGGATGAGGTGGAGGGAACGGTGAGGTGGCAAGCGGTGGTTGGTCGGGGTGAGGTGGAGGGGGGCTTGGTAGACTAGGTTTAGGCAGAAAAGGGTTTAGGGTTTCTTTAGATGGGCCGGGTGGTAGGTAGTCTGGTCAGGTTGGGCCTCTGGCCTGACTGATCGGACTGCCTCCCCGGACAAAATATTTTATTATTTATTTTATTTGTAAAACATTTTTGGTAAATACTTTTTAGACAAATAAAAGATCTGAACAGACCGATGTTTTAATTTGAAATAAAGACGGGGGTTATTTAGAAAACAAAACTAGGCGTTTTGAAATAGTTTCAGACAAACAATGCATGATGATGACGATGCAATGCACAAAAACAACGCGATTTTCTAGTAGTGGTTTTTGCGGGATGCCACAATTATCTACCCCGTTGCAGTATCATCGTATTCAGGATATATATTATGATAGTTGTCATCATCCTCTTCTTCTTTGTTGTCTTCCATCACAACCCCTTTTTCTCCGTGCTTGGTCCAAAAATTATAGCTGGGCATGAAACCGGATCGAAGCAGGTGGGCGTGAATGGTTCTGGTATTTGAGTAGTCTTTCTTGTTCTGACAGTGAACACACGGACAACACATAAAACCATTGTGACCACGGTTTGTATTAGCCACAACGATGAAATTTTGGAGGCCCGTAATGTACTCGAAAGTGCGTCGGTCACCATACATTCATTGTCGGTTCATCTGCATTATATAGTACTATATCAAAAATTAATAGGGAGATGACCACTTATACAGTATATCAATGACACATGAAAGGATAAAGTTGGCAACCTCGACCGAGAAGGAAAGAGCAAGGAGAAAACTTAATTCGCGCTCTCAGGCATTTCACCGAACACCTCTTGTGCATAGGAAAAACACAAACTAGCACACCTCTCACCCTCTTGCTAAGCTCCAAAATGAGAGAGTGAAAAAATGAGAGAGAGGGGGGGGGGGATGGGCTGTGGTCTGTTATATAGGTGCACCCGGGCGGGGGCTGCATGGGCCACTGGTGCAGGGCCTTTAACACCGGTTCGTGGCTCGAACCGGTGTTAAAGGGGTGCTCCTTTTTGCTCTCTGGACCACGCTGGTACGGGTAAAGCCCATTTCCGACCTCAACTAAAGGGCTCGTTTCCACTAGTGTACTTATGCAACCTGGGTACCTTTTTGGACAGCGAAAAGGTACTGCTCTTATGCTTGGGTGTCCTATTTTTAGTTTTCTACCATCTCTATAACATTAGTTTCTTGATTTATACCATGATTTTCTTCACGTCACAATCCTAAAATGGAATGTTTGCCATGTTTTATCTTATTGTTGAGACTTTTTGTGAAATGGGGAAATGCCTCAGCCTCTGTATCGATGATACATACAACCTTTTTATTACTTTGTTCACGTTTGTTTCTTACAAAAGATTGCATCTTGGATTGCACAAGGTTGATACATGTATGTGCCTACGGGCTGTTTGGTGTTAAACTGTAGATGGTTTTCCCAAAAGTTTATAAACTCTTAAAATGCTATCGCAGCAGGTTGTACCATTACAAGGACTTTATTAATTTAAAGCTGGACACTCATTTTGCCTTCTCTCTAAAAATACACAGTTTACTTTTGGATAAAAACATTGAATACGTTACCTTACCCTAGAGTGACGCGTCGCTAGTTCTTAACTGTCGACACATCTCTTCCGGGATAGTGGGAGATCCTTCGATCGGCCATGGGTGCAACCCAGATAACTGCTTTGATAAAATGTGTGCCTGCTCCTCAAATTTCAGATGCACCCCATTCCTATATACACATCCAAGCTACAGTAGCTTTCAAGCTAGTCTCGTGCTGATCTAATTCTACCATCGTGCTCCACTCCACACGAGGAGCCAAGGTTTCACCTTTTTTATGGCTTCAGTTTCACTGAAGGTCATGTATTATGATACGAAGAAGCCAATTTATATACAGTGTGCTCAGATGTGCGAGCAACTCAGCCTTTGGCGCATTAACTGTGATAAGTAACAACCAGCTACTTCAATATTTCAGAGTACACAGTAACTGCACCTTATCATAGACCGTATAATTTGGTTGGGTTTGTACTAGTTTTGTATGGGATTTACATATACCTGAGTAGTATTAATTACAAAGGGGGTGTCGAACAATCTCAGCCGTTATTGTCTTTGAGTTTGGCTAATATGAGTTTTGGAAGGAGGTTGTACTGGAGCAAGCCTCTTTGGGCAGATAAGAGATATGTGCTGTTATCGTTTGCCTACTTTCATCAGACTAGTTTTGGATTGAAATAAAACAGTTCGTCTCAATTCTGTTCTTCGGCCGTCCCGATCTTTCTCTCCATAACGAGACAGAGGTAGTAGTGTAATGTCCCTTCACCGCCACGAGTAGCATCGCTGGCTACCTCCCTTGTGTCCGGCAGGTGGCTGGTTCTCTCTTCTCTTCGTCGCAAGCCATATTTCCTTCGACATCTTCAACAAGGCCCGCAAAGGTACACCACCTCCCCTCGCTTCTTCCTTGAACCAAATAGATGATTCGATTACTCAAACCCTCTCGTAGTAACACTGAATACATTGTTTAATTTTGCAGGAAATACGTTACCTTTGCCTCGGAGAAACGCGGCGCTAGTTCTTAGCAGCCAACACGTCTCTTCGGGGTCATGGGAGATCCTGGTACCGGCCTAGTGTTCACCTTTCCATACTCGTACAACAGAGACGGAGATAACTGTGCTGATAAAATGTGTATGTGCTCCTCGAATTCCCGATGCATCCTATTCCCGTATACATCCAGCTAGCTACCAAGCCAGTCTCGTGCAGTTTCACTCGAAGGTTGCCTGTAATATGATACGAAGAAGCCAGTTTATATCCACGGGTCTCAGATGTGCCGAGTAACTCAGTCTTCGGTGCATTAACCGTAATAAGTAACAACCAGCTACTTCAGTATTTAAAAGTATACTACTACGGACGTAGACGTTTCAAGCTCATTTTTTGAGCAATTCAAAAAATGCATTTCCAATAAAAAATTATATGCAGAAATTATGTAATCAACCAACCTGAAAAACTTCTACTCGAAATACCCGTTATTTTAGGCTGCACAAAAATGACAAAATCTGACATCTAAAGTAGTGAACAGTGCAAATTTCAAACCAACAAGTTATGTCATATTTTCTAATTTTTATTAAGCTCAAAATATAAGATATTTCAGGTTGAGATTTTGTGAATTTGTAGAGTACATCATTATCTATGTTTAAATTTTTTTTACAATTTTTTAGAACTTTGAAATCATGTTTTCAAAATTTGAAAAATAAAGGGATCCACGCCACCCAAGCTCTAAAGTGATTTTATGCACTGCTACACCTTATCATAGACGTCGCTGTTGAATAAGCCTTAGCTGGGCAGGACATGGCTAGCCTTTTGCATGTCACGATCTACAGACTCAGTCATTGGTTCCAGTTCCACACCTGGAAGTACTATTTTTTTTCCCTTTCCACCTATTTCCATCGAATATCTCGTCTTCTCTTCTCAACACATGCTAGGGCCACAGCACAGAACGGCCCAACGAAGACGAAAAAACCACCTCGCCACGCGAGGACACATCGAAAAGAGAGAGGCTACGCCTGGCTAAGGGGGGAAGTCGCCGTGCTGCCTCCAGGAGACGCCGCAGAGTCGCGTCCAGACTCGCCTTGTCCAGCTGTCTACACAACGGGTACCAAAGCTGCAAGGAGGCCAGAAAGTGGAAAACCGAGTCAGAGGCACGTCGGGGAAGAATCTTCTCAATAACCATCTTATTCTCTATGTTCCAAAGAGACCAGGACATCGCAGCAAACAGCAACCAGAAAAGGCGGCGATCCTTTCCTGCTTGGTTTGCGTGGGTTTCGAGGAATTCACCGAGATCATGGGCCTGCTAGTCCGGGCCCAACGCATCTCTGATAAAGCTCCAAAGAAACCTAGCCGCGGGACAGGCGAACATTATGTGGGCGCCCGTTTCCGGGATCCCACATAATGGACATAGCCCATCCCCTGGCCCATGTCGCTTGGACACCTCCACTCCCGAGGGGATCCTGTCGCGAAGCAGCTGCCACACAAAATTCTGGACTTCAACGGAAGGGGGGCCTTCCAGAGAGGTTTGGTCCATGGAAGGGCAGAGCAGCCAAACAGGGCCTGGTAGGCCGAGCTAACCGAGAAGGACCCGGATGGAGAGAGGCTCCACAACACCCTGTCGGGCTCATCAGCTAAGGAGTCCGGGAGCGCCGCCCTAAGTTCCCTCCAAGCCTTAGTTTCCTCCGGGCCGAAGGTACGACGGAATGAGATGTTCCATGTACCCTCTCGAGCCGCGGTGGATACACGAAGCGTTGGATCGGAACATATAGAGAATAGGCTCGGGTATACCTCCAGTATGGGGCGCTCCCTAAGCCAGGAGTCCATCCAGAACATGGTCCCTTCCCCATTCCCAATAGAGAACGTGGCCCCTAGCCGGATCTCGTTCTTGATCTCTTGGACGGCGTGCCAGAACTGGGATCCGTCCCGCCTGTCGCAGTCCAGAAGGGGCCGACCCCTAAGGTACTTGGCCTTAATAAGCTTGAGCCAGAGGCCCCCATCATCACGCAAAATCCGCCACACCCATCTCAGCATCAGAGCCTTATTGAACTGGCGGGAAGCGAGGATACCTATGCCCCCAAATTCCTTGGGGGCGCAAATGTCTGCCCACTTGACCATGTGGTATTTCTGGCGGCCGCCGGAGTCTTGCCAAAAGAATCGAGAGAGCTCCTTGTCAAAGGCCCCATGCACCCCCTCGGGAAGGAGGTACATGCCCATCATGAACATGGGTAGACTAGAGAGGTAGGAGTCAATCAAGATAGTCTTGCTACCCTTCGACGTGAATCTCCCACACCAAGGTTCGGACCGAGAGTGCACCCTGTTCACGAGCGGATCCAGGTCCCTTATGAGGATCCTGGTGTCGCGAACCGGCATCCCTAGATAGGTAATGGGGAAGGAGGCAAGCCGACAGTTAAAATTGTCAGCTATTCTCTGTTGCTCGTCCTGAGAGAACCCTAGTGCGATGATCTCACTCTTGTCGAAGTTGATTCAGAGGCCCGACATTTCCTGGAAGCAAAGGAGGAGGAACTTCAGGTTCGCAATATCCAGGGTTGAGCCTTCAATCATAATCATGGTGTCATCTGCGTACTGGAGCTGGGTGATTCCACCTCCCGAAATGAGGTGGCCGACCACCCGGCGATGTGGCCCGCGCCCTTGGATTTTTCAAGCATTTCCGCCAGGGCATCCAGCGTGGCGTTGAAGAGGAGGGGGATAAGGGGTCCCCCTGTCTAACACCACAGGAGGGGCGAAAATAAGGCCCGATCTCGCCGTTAACGTTAATCTCATTGCTCCCGGTCATAACAAACTGCATTAACCAGGTGATCAGGCAATCGTCAAATCCGCGCCTAGTGAGGACCTGACGTAGGAAGCGCCAATCCAGACGGTCGTAGGCCTTCTGGAAGTCTAACTTCAAGAACATACCCTTCAACCTTCTGGCTTTGATCTCGTGGATAATCTCATGGAGTTCCAGGATGCCATCATGTATGAATCTGCCCTTGAGGAAGGCAAACTGATACTGGTGGGTGAGGCGCTCCATGATCGGGGCCAGGCGAGAGGCGCAAACTTTCGCGAAGATCCTATGAATCACATTGAGGACTGTGATGGGTCTGAATTGGCGAATGTCCGAGGCCCCTATGACTTTAGGGATCAAGGTGATAACACCAAGGTTCAAGAGCCCCATCACAAGAGTCCCCATGTAGAATTCTCGGAACATTGGCATGATGACCGGTTGGAGTTCCTTCCAGAAAGTCTGAAAGAACGCTACCGGTAGGCCATCAGGGACCGGGGCGGAGTTAGTCTTCATGGCCTTCACCGCGCGCTCTACCTCTTCTGGCAGGAATGGGAGGGTGAGCTCCACATTCTCGTCAGCTATGACCCTGGCCCTAATTGGCCAGAAGTCGTGTGCCAACGCAACCCCGGTGTGGGGTCCTGCTGAGAAGAGCTCCTTATAGAAGGAGTAGATATGGGAGGAGAGCGCCCCCGTCTCCTCGATGAGGAGCTCATTGTCCCAGAGACATGGGATCGAGCACGTCCTACGGCGACCATTGGCCACCGCATGGAAGTAGGCGGTGTTCGCGTCTCCCTGGAGGAGCCAGTTCTGATGGCTGCACTGCCGCCAGAACAGCTCCTCGCCCTTGTATATCTCCACAAGAGAAGTCTCTAAGGCATCACGATGGGACCACTCGTCTGCTGAGAGGCCCACCGAGCCTGCTGCCTGGTCGATGGCCTGGATCTCCTCTAGAAGCGTGCCCTTCTGAAGCCGCATCGCTGCGCCTGCCCCCAACCCTTCATGAATTGGCGGGAAACTTTGGCGCAGTGGTGCCATACGTCCACCGCATTGAATCGTCTAGGGGGATTCTCCGCCGCCGCCAGCCGCTTGGCCTGAACTGCCTCCACAAAACCTGGCTGGAGTAGCCAGAAGTTCTCAAAGTGGAAGTGGTTCAGCCGTGGTGGGGAGCTCCCTCCTGTCGATAGAAGCAGGGGAACATGGTCTGAGCCTACCCTGGTAAGAGCGCGGAGAGAACAGAGAGGAAAGGCGACCCCCCATTCCACTGAGACCAACACTCGATCGAGGACGCTCCTGACGGGATCAACCCTGTTATTCGTCCACGTGAACCGGGCCCCCCACTCTCGTGATCTCTCTAAGAGCAAGATCAGCGATGCAGTCATTGAACATCCTCATACGTGGGATGTCCACATTGTGGGAGCTCTTGTCTTCAGGTGAGCGGATAAGGTTGAAGTCACCCGCCACAACCACAGGTAAGGTGCAATGCTCAACTTTGTCCTTCAGTTCTTCTAGGAAGGCTGGGGATCGACTATGATCGGCGGGGCCATAGACGATGATGACCTCCCACCGGAGGTTGGATCGTGGTGAGGGACATGCTCACAAAGAATTCCCCACGGTCCATGTCCTCCACCTCAAAGGTGTCCTCCTTGATGCCAAGGAGGATACCTCCGGAGTGTCCCGATGCCGGGAGCCAGTTCCATGCAAACTTGTGACGTGACAAACCCTGGAGTTCTGAGATCTGGAAGTCTTGTTTGATTGTTTCTTGGAAGCCGACAATGTCCACATTCTCCTGTCGCATATAATCCTTTATTTGGTGTTTGCGACCGTCGTTACCAAACCCCTGAATGTTCCAAATGAGCGCGATGATAGATGGCCAATTCATTGGATAACATTCTTGGGTTTGGTCCCCTTACGGGGGACGGAGCGTGGCATGTCGGATGGCGGCAGCCTGGAGCTCAGATTTGGCTGCCTCCCTAGAGATCCCCGCCTAGGGGATCTCACGGGTGGCCGAGGAATTGCCTCAAGAATCCACCCTCCCGACTCGGGATCGATGTCCCAGCCTCTGGCGGTCGAGGACTCCTCACGCCTTGCAGGCCTGTGCACGCTGGCAATGAGGGACCCTCAGAATCTCCTTAGCTCCAATCGCCTCAATATGTTCGAGCCTCGGGCCTCGCTCCCCGCGAAATACCACGCCACATTCAACTGCAACTTGCACGAGGTGATCAAGCGGGGTATCATCTAGAACCGAGAATCTGGATCCTGAGGGAGGGGGTGAGGAGGAGGGGGAGGGAAGGGGGACGGGGACTTCTGGGGAGTACCTGAGTCGAGGTTGCGTGTTTCGGTCCTTTGGGAAGCCAGCTGGGACACCGTGGGCACCACCCCCGGGCTCTCCGCCCTGACCCGAGCCAGTCGCGCACTCTGGCGAGAGGATGGGGGGACGGGGCGGGGAGGGTGGGGCTGGCGCCCCTTGTGGCTGGCAGCGGGAGTGGTGGGGAAGACCACTGCGGGCACGTCAGTGTGAAGAGTTGGGGTCGTTGGAACCGACGCCGGAGATCCCCTAGGCGAGGCTAGAGTGGAGCCCGGGGACAGAGAGTAGCAGAGTACCCCTGGGGAGCGAGGGGACGAGGGTGCGGCTGCCACCATCCCCACGCTCCCGGAGTCTCTATCCGCCTCCTCCTGCGCCGTGACCGGAGGCACCTCGGGAAGCTCCCCGGAGAGAGGGTCCATGGCCATGTGACCATTGAACCCCTCGCCTGAAGTTGGAGCCGTACTGCGCGATTTGGATGTCGGAGGGGCCCTCGGACGGGGGTACCAGGGGGAGCTGGTGAGAAGCGGACGGTGCAGCGAAGGGTGCACCCGCCGGAGGAGGCGCCGAGGGGGAAGGCACCGGGGTCCGGGACTCCCCTCCTAGCTCATGATCGTCGGAGTCCTCGCCCGAAGATCTCCCCCCTCTTGTGGAGTGGGATCCAGAGGGGGGTTCGAGGGGGGGGAGTGGGGCCTTCAGCATCCTGGTCCTCATCCAGCTCGACCGTCAGGATCCTACCCTCCGTGCCGAAGTAGAAGGGTGGGAGGGGTCCTGGGAGCAGAGCTGGGTCTGGCAAAGCACCTGCATGCGGATCGGGCCAGTCCCGACGCGCGAAGCCTCGTCCACCGTCACTAGCTTGCCCACCACCTGAGAGACGAGCTCGAGGATGGGCAGAGTACGCATCCTCGCCTCCTCAGGGAAGCCGAGGATCCGAACCCACACCACAGAGAGAGTCGAGGTCATCGCAGGGTGGGCAAACGAAGGCTCAATGGAAATCTGGACCTTGCTGATCGGGAGGGTGAGTGCAGTGCTGCGGGCGCTGATGGAGAGAATCTCGGCCGACGGGAAGGTCACGGCGAACTGGGACGGTGAGATCTCCCGCGCGCTCCAGGTATGGCCCGACATCATCTACCGTAGCTCCTCCTGGATGAGCTCCGTGGAGATCACCACCAACTCTGGGAGCACATGTCCCGCCACCACGGTAACCACCGCCAGGTTCTTGGCCACCGTCATTGCCACCCCTCCAATATCAATGTAGTAGAACCCCCCGCAATGGAGTGCGCGAGGTACTCCAGCTGCTGGGCGGCCCGGCGTGGGAGGGGGGCTCCGAGGTGCGAGGCGCTGGACCAAGGAACCACCGGGGTCTTCTTCTTGCTCTTCTTCTTCTTTTTCTTTGGCGGCTCCGCCGGCCCCAGGGACTTATCGCGGCGAGGGGAGCGGGGTCAAGGGGCCTCCCTATCACGTCGCCATTCCGGCGCAGCTCTTGCCGAGGTGGCGCGCGAGCTAGCCCCCTACAGCAGCTCCTCCCTGAGCCTCTATTCCGCGCGACGACCGTCAGGCGAAGGCTCCCTGCGAGCGCCGTCACGAATTGGGCGGGCGCCATCACGAGCACGAGCTCCCTACTCACGATGGACACCACAGGGGGTTGACCGCCCCTGTCCCTGCGACTGACCAGGGGAGCGGGCACGTCGCGGTGACCGCGGCGGAGGCGGGGAGCGGGGGCCAGACGGGCGGTAGGCCGGCGCTCGAACCTGGCGCGGCGGAGATGCTCGGCGGAGAGGCGACCCGCGGTGAGCCGCCGACGGGGGGATTGCGGGGACGCTTGCGGGAGACCGCCTCTGCATAGGTCATCGCGACAGGCGATCCAGGAGCGGAGGAGGGGGCGGCGCACGTCGAGGAGGGTGGGGACGAGGGGTGGCGGCGGCAGGGCGTCAGGGACGAGGGAGTTCTGCTGGGAGCCGTCATGACCCGATGCGTCCAGGACCAAGCCTTAAGGGGCCGCGCAAGAGGGGCCGCGCAGGCGGGGCTATCTCCTTTGGGCTGCGGCAGGTCCAGGACGAGACGGCCCGACGAAAAGGCCTCCTGAAGCCGGACATCCTAGCCCCGCCAGGCCTGGACCGGGAATGGGCCGGCAAAGGGCCCAATCCCTACCAGTGGCCCACTCGGGGAGGATGCAGCCAGCACCTGCTGAGCCCGAGGTCGAGGCGCCGCCGGGCAAGAGGGTTTCGGCGCCGGCGCCGACGAGGGTGGGATCTCTAGGGGGATCCCCGGTGAAGCCTCCCTCGCGGCACCATCCCTAGATCCTTCTCTCCTCGGCTGCGACATCATCCCCGGTTGCGGGCGCCGCATCCGTGGTGGAGCCGAGCCTCCCGGCGTGGGGGGCGGGGGACGGCGAGCCCTCGCCGCCGATCTGGAGGGCCGGGCGGGGCGGGCTAGCCGTAGGTAATCGGCCAGCGTGGGCGAGGCCGGGAGGGGGCAACGCCTGGCCTCCTCCGCCACCGCTTCCCGCCTCTGCCTCCTCGTCGGCGACGTCAGCCCAGCACCGGCCGTGCAGGTCTCCTGGTCCGCGAGCCTCGCCATGCAGAGCAGGGGATGTGGCCTTCTCCGTCGACCGGTGGTTCGCGCCCCCGCCGTGAGAGTGTCGCGCCGGTCCCTGACATGGTTATACCCCACGGGTAGACGATCTCAGCATACCTGGTCTAGCCCAAGGAAGGCCCACGGCAAATATACGCCGGCCCATGAAGATTTTTGGGTGGCCAAGGCCCATGACGCCTTCGGATCCTTGGAGATCAAGACTAGAGTAGATAGGAAGTTCAAAGGGGTAAACCCTAGAACCTGTAACCGACTAGATCTATGCCCGGGACCTGCCTAAGTCTATATAAAGGCCAGGAGGGCACGACCTAGATCTATCTCATACTTCCGCATACACACCTCCACGCCAGATTGCATCTGCGGACCCCTGTAATCACCGGTTCTGCCATAATCAAGAGCAGACAAGCAGGAGTAGGGTTTTCCCTTCGGGGGCCTGAACCTGGGTAAACCTCGTGTCCCCGTGTTGCTTGTTTGCTAACCGTTCCGCGATCTCCAGCATCCCCATCTTCTCCAAAACCCAAGTCCATAACAATGGGCATTGACGAGATCAAACCTCGTCAATTGGCGTCGTCTGTGGGAACTGGGGACGCTGATTGTGCGATCGTGAAGGTCCCAACCCGAGCGATCTACAACTCTGCGACGACGGAGAGTCACCTCCTCTTCGGCTCTTTCGACTTCACCGCCCACTCACCAGCCACCATGAAGGACTTCGAGCTGGTAGGCGACGGACTCGAGATCCTGTTCGGGAGCTTCTGCTTCCAGGTGGGGCAAACCGGCACCCTCCGCCTTACAGAGCGGGTGCCCCTACCATCAATCAGGCCCGCTTCATGGGCCCCACACCCTGTGCTACGCACAAAATCATCAACAGATGAGTCCTACGACAGCAACAGCTGCAACTCCGATCTGTGCGATCCGCCATCGGATGAAGGAACCTACGGTTCCGGATCCAAAAGCTGCGGCAGCAGCGGACCAATCTACAGGCGCTACCAATGCGCCGTAGTCATCCAGGGCGACGTGGAGCAGCAAACACCCAACCCGCCGCCCAACCCGACACCTAACCCGCAAGACCGAAATGGCGGGAACAGAAGAAACCAGTCCCCCCCACCCGAAGGGGACAACACCGGCCATGTCATCCACCTTAGCAAAGAAGGATGGGCCCAGGCACGCGCCGCCGTGGCGGGCAACATAGTCGTGCCTGCAGACTCCTCACGGGACCCGCTGATGGCCTACCATCTGCTCCTGATCGAGGAGCACAAGAAGCCGGTCAAGATGCAAGAGGTTCTCGACAAACGCAAGCAAGCAGCCTCGAAGTCCAGCGCGCGACGAGCTGCGCTCTCCGCCATGGGCATCGGCTCCAGCTCGAACGGCAACCACGGCAACAAGCACCGCTCCCGAACGGAGAACATGGACCCCAAGGAGCGCCGGGAGGTGACCCGAACCCTCAACGCATACTTCATGGAGATGGATGCCGACGGCAACATCATCCCGAAGACACCACAAGCTGCGATCATAGCAGCCACTGCGTACCTCGCGGCCCACCCACCTCCGGAGGGGGACCCGAAGAGAGCCATGCACAAGAGCTCGCGTTATCGCAGCCGCGATTACGACGCCAGAGACGCGCTAACACAGCGCAAAATCGACAAAGCACGAGCCAAGCGCGCATGCTCGTCTGAATCCGAGATGGACGAAGACGAAGGAGAACTGCATGGAGCCGGTGCTTCAGCAGATCGTCACGGACACGGATGCCCTGAATTTCAAGCTTCCTTCGATACTCAAGTTCGACGACACAGACCCCAAGGCATGGCTCAGACCACATGTCATCCGTCAAGCTGCACGGTGGAAACAAGGAATCGCCATGCAATGCCTTCACCGCAACCGACAGAACTCGGATCCGCTTAGCATCCTATCCTCGGGATCCATCCGGCCGAGGAGCTGGCTTACAGTTTCATCCGAAACTTCAAAGGCACCAGTAAGAGGCCCGCCTCGATCGAGGAGTTGCGAGCCTGCACTCAACGAACGGGCGAATCCATTCGCTTGTACATACTGCGCTGGTCCAACACCAAAAACTCCGCGGCGCACATCTCCGAAGAAAGGGCCATCGACGCCTTCAAGGACGGCGTCAAGCGTCAGGACTTCAAGGAGGAACTTGGGCGCGTCAAGCCCAAGACACTTGACCACCTCATGCACATCGCCAACAGGTGGGCCGACGGTGAAGATTCCGTCCACCGGCCATAATCGGAGGAAGAGGACGATTACGGCCGACGACGGGAACGCCATAACAAGAGGAGACTGCGCGTCTACGACGATCGCGATGGACCCGACATGGTCGCAGCCGGCTACGCCGATCGCCGCAACGATGCCAACCGCAACAGTGTCGGATACCGCGGAGGAAACTTCCGTGATGGAGGACGCCCATCACAGTCGTGGCAACGCCGCGATCACGATAACGAACCCTCAGCATACAAAAAACTTTCGGGTCCATGCACCATCCACTTCTACATCGACAAGCAGGATGGTAAGAAGAAGGCAAGCCACATGCTCAAGGACTGCCACGAGTTCCAGAAGCTCAGCGAAAGCATGGCTCAAATGAGGCAGCAAGCTCCACCCCCTGGATTCGGGAACGCACCCGCACCAAGTGAAACAGCGCTTGGAGCTCCTCCACCGCCACTTGTAGGAGGCCCGAACCAACCAGTCGCACCAGCACAGAACAACGCTGGGCACGGGTATCCCCCGCCGAAAGGAGCATTGATGATCCAGAAGGGGCGCCCCACGAATAAGGTGCAGAAGAAAATCACCCGTCAGATCAACCTGGCCGTGACAACTCCACCCGCCATCCTTGAGTACCTCAGCGGATCGGAGTCCTACACCACGTTCCGTCGTTCTGATCATCCTTGCCAGATCCCTCACCCAGGTCATGCTGCCCTGGTGCTGGAGGCGTAGATCAGAGGTTTAGAGATGAGCCGCATCTTCATGGACGGCGGGAGCGGCATCAACCTGATGTCGCAAGTACTCTAGCAGCAATGCGGACCCCGCTGTGCAGCCTGGAATAGTCAGACACAACGTTCCACGGCATCGTCCCAGGAAAGGGCATATTCCCCCTGGGCAAAATATGGCTCGACGTCATCTTCAGCAAGCCGGACAACTTCCGATCGGCGGCTCGACCAAGTGGTGGATCGCCATCACAATACCACGCCATCCTCGGGCGTGTAGCATTCGCAAGGTTCTTGGCTGTCCCACATTACGCATACCTGCTACTCAAGATGCCAGGACCCAGGGGCGTCATCACGGTCCACGGGAGCTTCACCCGATCGGACCACTGCGACATGGACGTCAACAAAATCCCCCAGTCTTTCGGCATGCAAGATGAGCTTGTAAGGCTCCGCGAGGTGACGGACAATGGGGTACCCCTAGTCATAAGGCAGAACGCACCTGACATGTCCTTCGACTCCACCGTCAACACCAAGAAAGTACAGGTCCATCCGACGGATGCCTCCAAGACGGCCTTGATCGCCAATGACCTCAGCACCGCATAGGAAGGCGCGCTCGTCGAATTCCTCCGTGAGCGCTGGGAAATCTTCGCCTGGTGTCCTGCGGACATGCCAGGAGTTCCCAGGGAATTCGCCGAGCACGCACTCAATGTCTTTCCAGACACCAAGCCAGTCAAGCAGTCCATCCAAAGACTGTCGGAGCCACGAGCCGAAGCTATCGGCAAGGAAATCAATAGAATACTCGCTGCAGACTTCATCAGGGAAATCAAAGAAAGCGAGTGGCTTGCAAACACGGTGATGGTCCCGAAGAAGGACACGGACATCCTGCGGATGTGCGTGGACTTCACGTCACTAAATAAGCATTGCCCAAAGGACCACTTCCCTCTTCCACGGATCGACCAGATCATCGATTCGACTGCAGGTTGCGAGAAACTCTCCTTCCTCGACGCCTACTTAGGCTATAACCAGATTCGGCTCAAGGTCGAAGATCAGGAGAAAACGACGTTTATCACACCGTTCGGAGTATTCTGTTACAACACAATGCCCTTCGGGCTAAAGAACGCAGGTGCCACGTACCAGCGATGCATGCAGGCATGCCTGAAGGACCAGATCGGTCGCAACGTCCAAGTCTATGTTGACGACATAGTCATCAAAACCAGGGAGGCCAGAACGCTCATCGACGATCTCCGCGAGACATTCGATAATCTCGACCGCTACAGGATCAAGCTCAATCCCGAAAAGTGCGCCTTCGGCGTCCCATCAGGACAGCTCCTTGGCTACTTCATCTCACAACGAGGGATCGAGGCGAACCCGAAGAAAATCCGGGCCATCATGGCCATGGAGAAGCCAAAAAACCTCAATGGTGTCTAGCAGCTCGCAGGACGAATAGCGGCATTGAGCAGGTTCATCAGCCGCATGGGCGAGAAAGCCCTGCTATTCTACCAACTGCTACGCAAGGCAGATAAATTCGAGTGAACACCTGAAGCGGACGACGCATTCGAAGATCTGAAGCAGCTGCTCTCCACCTCGCCCGTCTTGGTTACACCAAAGGAGCGCGAGCCCCTACTGTTGTACATAGAAGCCACACACCAGGTGGTAAGCACCGTACTGGTGGTTGAGCGACCTGAAGAAGGCAAGACCCATGGGGTCCAACGCCCAATCTACTACCTCAGCGAGGTATTGACGCCAACAAAGCAGAGGTACCCTCACTACCAGAAACTCGCCTACGGCGTGTTCATGACGGCTCGTCGGTTGAGCCATTACTTCCAGGAGCACCAGGTGATGGTCGTCAATGAGGCACCCCTGAACAACATCCTAAACAATCCAGAGGCCACAGGACGCGTGGCCCTGTGGGGCATCGAGCTGTCACCCATAGACATCGTCTACGAGAAGCGACTCGCAATCAAGTCTCAGGTCCTCCCGGACTTCCTTGTACATTGGATGGAGCTGCAGCTGCCATACACCCAGACATGTCGCAGTCATGGACGATGCACTTCGACGGCTCCAAGCGTGAAGTCGAGGCGAGAGTCATACTGACCTCCCCGCAGGGCGAAAAGATGAAGTACGTCCTTCAGATGAAATTCCGAGCTTCCAACAA
The DNA here is from genome assembly GCA_030063025.1 of Avena longiglumis. Classification (NCBI taxonomy): domain Eukaryota; kingdom Viridiplantae; phylum Streptophyta; class Magnoliopsida; order Poales; family Poaceae; genus Avena; species Avena longiglumis. The sequence continues at coordinate 124,439,151 of CP125973.1, read as the reverse complement.
CGAGGCCAAATACGAAGCCCTCATCCACGGCATGAGGATGGCAAAGATCTGCGGCGCAACACGCCTGGTCATCTACGGTGACTCCAACCTCGTCGTCCAACAGACGATGAATGAGTGCGACGCACACGCCGAAAACATGATCGCGTACCGCGCACTCTACAACGCACTCGAAGGAGAATTCAACGGCTGCGAGCTTCGGCACGTTGGAAGAGAAAGCAACGAGGAAGCCGACAGACTCGCCAACATCGGCTCCACCTGCGCAAGGGTGCCACCAGGTGTGTTCCTCGAACAGATCTGCGTGCCATCCATCAAGCGGAAATTCCCCAAGGGATCACCCGAAGAAGCAGAACACTCGGGGGCTACGCTACCCGAAGGTCACGAAGGACCTGAAAAACTGGACACAGAGGTCGCCACGGTCAACCTGATGCAGGTCATGGCAGTCGAAGAAACCTGGACACGACCGTACCTCCAGTACTTGATAGACGGAGAACTACCTGATAGCCCGACAGATGCCCGGCGCATATCTCGCCGGTCAAAATCCTTCACCATCATCAATGGCGAGTTGTACCAGCGCAGCATTTCGGGTGTACTACAAAGGTGCGTCACCATCGGTGACAGGAAAACCATACTTCAAGACATCCATGAGGGCATCTGCGGCCATCACGCAGGCAGTCGCCCCCTTGTCGCCAAAGCTCTACGAGCTGGATTCTACTGGCCAACGGCCATGAATGACGCAAAATACATCGTCCGAAGATGCAAAGGGTGCCAAAGGTTCGCCGACAAACCACATGCACCCGGGTCAGAGCTTAGGCCCATACCCTTGGCCTGTCCCTTCGCCCAATGGGTCCTCGACATGATCGGCAAACTGCCAAGGTCCTCGAAAGGAGGGCACGTCTATCTCCTGGTCACAGTCGACAAATTCACCAAGTGGATCGAAGCCATGCCGGTCACTAACCAAAAAGGCAAGACTGCCGTCAAGTTCTTTGAATCCATTGTCTACAGGTTCGGCGTACCGCATAGCATCATCACCGACAATGGATCGAACTTCATCTTTAAAGAATTCCAAGACTTCTGCGAAGGCCTCGGAATCAACATCACATACGCCTCTGTGGCACACACGCAAACGAACGGGCAGTGGAAAAGGCCAACGGCCTAATTGGCGCTGGCATCAAGAAGCGCCTCATGAGCCCACTTGAGCGACTCGCTGGAGCCTGGACGAAAGAGCTACCCTCCGTCCTATGGAGCTTGCGTACCACGACAAACAGCTCCACTGGCTACACGCCGTTCTTCATGGTGCACGGAGCCGAAGCCATGCTACCAGCCGAAGTACGCCACCAGGCCCCCCGGGTCGTCGCTTATAGCAAAGCCGAATCCACGGCTGCACTCGAAGACGCCGTCGACACACTCGACGAAGCACGAGACATAGCAGCAGCTCGATCAGCGGTGTACCAATAGAGTCTCCACAACTACCACAGTCGACAGCTGCGCCCAAGGTCCTTCGTCGAAGGAGACCTCGTTTTGCGACTCAAGCAAGAGCGACCAAATAAATTCGAGTCACCATAGGAAGGACCCTACATCATCACCGAAGTCATCCCAGGTGGCGCCTATCGCCTCAAGCACGTGGAGTCTGGAGTCGCATACTCCAGCCCATGGAACATCGCACACCTGCGACGAATCTACCCCTAGCTACCTACCCCTTTACTTTCAATAAGGCTATTCAGCCAAGGCTACTCAGCCGAACAATGTACCTCCTCCATTACGATATAAATAAAGCTAAATGTCTCGCCCCAAAAATTTCGTTTTTCTATCCTCACTTTTACTTCATGCTACAAACACACTCGGGGGCTCCCCCACCTCACGATTTCGTCGACTGAGGATAACATGTGTACGCCTGAGTAGCTGACCAAGTCAGGCTAACGAAAAGGACACGTATGCAAACAAAGCACTACGTGCTCAAACAACAACCAAACCTTTATAACAAAGGGCAAAACACGCCCAGTCAAATATATACAAATTTTACATTTATATCTTTTACAGGCACTACCTATTCTGAAGAATAACCTGAGCACGCTGCTCAAATAGATCTACAATCTCTTCGGCATACTAACCTACAACTGCGTAATGCGGACGCATATCCCACACACCACCATCTGGTCGAGGGGGTGGTCCAGCCGCTACAACGGAAAGATCTACATCAGGGCGATGCAGCCTCACAAGGGACAACGCAGCCTTCACTCCTGCGATGAGCTGATGCCGCACCAACTCCTTGACACGATTCACGTTCCAAAACTTCGACAGAAGACCAGAAAGGGTTGTTGGTGCAGCATCCAACAAAAACATCACATGCATAACCGACGCGAGCAAAGTCTGCACCTGACGAAGCACCCGCGATACTTGGTGAACGCGATCTTGCACCGTCGCAAGGACCATAGCACGGTCACGATCCATCCAGAAGAACCCGCCGGCTTCCATGTCCTGTTGAGTCAAACAATTGACCCGAACAGCAACACGCTCCTTCTCCTCCCTTGGATCAAGGTTAGCACCTGCAATACTTGCACAAAAGTAAGATGCAATGCCAGCAGGCGCATCCGAAGAAATGGGCAACAACTCGAAAAACTTACACTGAAGCTGCTCGGATAATCGAAGCAATTCCGCCCTCAAGTACTCCTCTCTGGCAGCACCGCGATCCACCTTGGACTTCCAAACGTCGGCATGGCCACGCACCCCAAGCAACTCTTTCTCGAGACTACGAACACGGTCTCGAAGAAATGCAAGCTGTGACGAATCATCCAAGGATGGCCGCAGCCGCGCTGCAGGCGAGGTGTCAACGGGATCAGCACCCGAAGGACCCTAGATCAACAGAAAGGCAAACACATGAACACACAGACGAAGGGGCACATAACTTAACAAATTCATTAAGTGCATCAAAAGCCACTACATGGCACAAGGATTTGTTCATCAAAATAATTACAACAAAAGAGACTACAACTATCCTACAGCTAAACGCCTAAGACGCAGCACCCTGAGTAGCCTCGGAGCCGGATTGCCTCGCCTTGGCTTCCCCTGCTGCCGTAGCGCGACTCGGCCAGCAGATCAATCAGCTTCGGCCCATAACGCTTATAGCGAGAAGAATAGGTAGCGAAGGCTACCTCGGATCCATCAGCAGTCGCCAGCATCCGGGAAGTGACCTGGGGAAGGTCCAGCTCCGCCCCAGCAGCCAAGGCCATTGCCAGCCCGACGGATGCACCGATGCCCTTCTGCTTGCGCTTGTACGTCGCAGGTGCTTCGGCTGACAGCGCCTCCGCCAGAGCATCAACATCAACAAGGGCCGCGCCCTTGGGGACAAGCTCCTTGTAGAAGCGCCCAAGGACCTCCTTGGCCTTGGCAAGCGAAATGACGACGGTGCTGCAGCGATCTTCGACTGCCGCAGCAGCATCATCCAGAGCACTCCCGTGCTCCAGGGCACCACGATCAAACTCGATGCCTGCGGCATCTAAAACAGCAAGGAAGGATAATGAACAACAGCACCGCAAAACAAATACAAGGAAACCAAAAGAGGACGGCGAAGATACTCACTCGAAACAGCCTTGGCAGCCGCCATAAGCTTGCTGGCCACCTCTCTCTCGCGCGAAGACGTGGCGGTAGCAAGCTGCTCCTCGCGGTCCGAGGCCTCCCGCTGCAGGCGCTCCTTAGCCTCGGCCGCAGTGGCCAGCTCCAGCTCGAGGCGCTCCTTCGCACCAACAGCTGCCTCGGCCTTCTTCTCCGCTTGACCGAGGCTCTTTTTGAGAGCATCAATCTCACGAAGGGAGGTGTTGTGCTCCTCTGCAGTCAAAAAATACAAACGTCGGATAACAGGACAAGAATACAAGAAGAAGCAAACATCAAGGCATAAAAGTACCATGAAGCTGTTTGAGGCTGGGCTCCAGCACCAGGTGCTGCTACACCAGTCGTTTGGCATCCTGCACAAAAGGCTGCAGGAAAAAGACCTACTAGTCAAGAGAAGGACTCGGGGGCTACGCCCAAAAGAAAGAGCAGAAACAAATTACACACACGAAAATGCTCGGGGGATCCCCTCGAGACTCAAAAGAAGAACACGCAACAAAAACTCCTTTACAGACACTCGGGGGCTTCCCCCGTGGCAGGAGGCAAAGCTACTCACATGATCCGATGGCGACTCCGAAGGTCCGCTGGCAAAATTCTGAGGCGCAACCACCTGAACCTCCTGAGGAGAAGGGTTCGGAGCAGCGCCCTCAGAGGTAGCCACCGTCTGAGGAGGAGGAGACGCGACTTTCGACTCCCCCATCATCTCCAGAGCACCATCGCTGGAGGAGTCGTTGGAAGAGTGCCCGCACAAGGACAAATCAGCACAATCACAAAGTAAACAGACAAGAAAAAGCAGTGCAGGACAAAGGAAACTTATGAGTCAAGCTCGCTCAGGTTGAAGACAGGAGGGGTCCTCCGGAATTTCTTCTCCTCTTTCTTCTCTCCCTTCTTCTCTTCCTTCTTTTCTTCCTTCTTCTGCTTCGCCAGCGGGTGCGGTGCTACTGCACGCACGGGAAGGGAAGGAATCGGAGAGGAAGAGCCTCCATGCCCACCACTGTGATGTTCCAGACACAGCGGGTTCCTAGGAGTCGGAGGAGTCGAGGCATCCGAAGACTCGCTGGAGCTCCGTGATCGTTTGTGAGTGTGGTCCTCGCTCGACTCGTTGGCCTCTTCAGCCGGAGACCGCGCCGACGGCAGCTCGGACATGGAATCCACCACATCATTATCTGGAGCATCCGGAAATACTTCGGGTAATGGAGGCGACATACCCGGCACTTTGAAGCTCTGCACAAGAGAAGAACAATTTGTTAGCAAACAAACGCAAATACAATGCAGTCGAAAATAGCGCTACGCGCACGGATCTACACCTGTGGAACAGGAAGCGAAGAAGAAAACGGAGGAGTCAGCGACTTCCCCGGGATATCCTCTCCAGCCTTGAACTTCAGCAGCGAACGAAGGGCCCTGTCGAGATCTCCCTGGGAGAATTTCTCAGCCGAAACACTTGTCGGATCACGGCGGCCAGCATAAAGGAACATCGGGTGCGCCCTAGCCTAGAGTGGATGCACCCAACGCTCAAAAGTGCTGATGATATCCACACCGTTCACTTCCTTCTCTGGAATCAACTGGAGATCCTCCACTCGATGATAGAGAGCCTCTATCTCCGCCACCTCGCCATCCAAGATCTGGTTTTTCCAGGACCTTTTCGGCTCGATCTTTTGGGAGGGGTGGAAAGGAACAAGACCAAAATCCTGCCCAGGCACTATGGAGTCGCGGATATAAAACCATCGCCTCCGCCAGTACTGGACAGATTCGGACATGGAAAAAGAAAAGAAAAGCAGATTGGTTTTGAGGGAGATGATGCAACCCCCAATGGGATAAACACCATCCGAACCAGATTGCCTCTTCATGAAATAGAGTTTCCAGAAGAGGCCAAAGTGCGGCTAGATACCGAGCCAGCACTCGCAGAAAGTGATAAAACAAGCAATGTGAAGAAGAGAATTGGGGGAAAGATGGTGCAATTGGACACCGTACAGAAAAAGCAGTCCACGAAGGAAGTCGTGGACTGGGAAGGAAAATCCGCGAATGACGAAGGCAAGGAACATAACCCGAAACCCAACAGGGGGACGAGGGATTACCTTGTTGCCTAGGAGTTTTATGGCCTCCCTATCCCGCGGGATCAAACCCGCTCACGAAGCTTGCGGAGATCACTCTCCCGCGTCTCTGATCGCCGCTAGCCACCGTCGGTGACACGGGTAGCGGCGGCACTTTTCTTCCCTCCAGCAGCGCTGGTACCAACCGCAGAAGAAGTCTTCTTCGGCTTTCCCATTACGGTACGGCGGCGCCGGCGGCGAGAGCGCAAGATGGAAGAAGAAAATGTGGAACGATATTCTAGCGCGCAGCAAGAACTCTCAGAGAACAAGGAAGCAGTGAAACGAGAATAGCTGCGGTGAAAACAAACTAAAGTTTTCCCCAATGATTATAAAGACGAAGACGATGCACGACAGCCTTCCATCGAGAAGACCTAACGCCAACGGCAGGATCTGGCCATACATGTGTCAGCATCGCAACGAACCGTCGCTAACACGCCGTCCAGTACGCGCGGAAATCGAGGCGACACCGTAATTATCTCCACGCCGCGCGTGACCGGTCAATTCAAGGTCAGAAAGTGGGACCCATGTTCGTCCTGTCAAATCATCTCTGACGCAGCAGATGCTTGAGGTCATCGATCGTCAGCACTGACGTCATCAAAAGCTACACTATCTTCGGCTTCAAAGCTAAGAGTACTCACTCGAATCTACGATTCGACCAATTACTCGGGGGCTACTCCTATCAGGAGCGCTAGCCGCGCATCCGAAAAAGAATAACACGTTACAGCACTGAACTGTTTCTTCGAGTCCTACGTTGAGTCTACGACTCCACTACGGACTCGGGGGCTACTCCCATAGGGAGGATGGATTTAAGCATCCGAAAAATTTGTGTCCTACGGACCTGACACTGAACAACGGCTGAATTAAAGTCTCCGCTCGAGTCTACGACTCGAACAGACACTCGGGGGCTACTCCCATAGGGAGCGCTGGTCGCGCACCCTATAAAATTTCGACTGCGATCCTTCGGATCAGTATGCAATAACTTTTTGGCAACTCTGCCCCAATTAATGCTAAGTGAGTAACATTCTCCTTGGCCACCCGAAACACCTCCGCGGTGATAAAATTCGGATGCTGTGTCTGCGCCGCAAAGATAAGACCTACAGATATCATCTGATGGCCTGGTAACGCACACGACTGCGCTCTGCTAGTATAAACCCGTGCCAACATGCGCGATAAAAAATCCCGACGGACGCGTTGGGTACATCAATTAAATTTACTGGAATTCCACTCCTATAAGTCCTCCGCGGCCTGATTTGAATTACGCCAGCATATGTTCCGGGTTCGAGTCGAGGGACTCGAACCTGAAGAAGATCGTGTTGTTTTGTCCTAAGACAGTTAACTGACCCTGATCCGTCGGGAGAGTCAGGCACACGTATCAACAATCCCTACACATTCTCTTGAAAGACAGAGTTGCACCCGAAGGATTAAAGAGTCTTCAGCCGAATCTACGATTCGACTGAACACTCGGGGGCTACTGACATGGTTATACCCCATGGGTACACGATCTCAGCATACCTGATCCAGCCCAAGGAAGGCCCACGGAAAATATACGCCGGCCCATGAAGATTTTCGGGTGACCAAGGCCCATGACATCTTCGGATCCTTGGAAAGCAAGACTAGAGTAGATAGGAAATTCAAAGGGATAAACCCTAGAACCTGTAACCGACTAGATCTGTGCCCGGGACCTGCCTAAGTCTATATAAAGGCCAGGATGGTACGACCTAGATCTCTCTCATACTTCCGCATACACACCTCCACGCCAGATTGCATCTGCGCACCCCTGTAATCAATGGTTCCGTCGTAATCAAGAACAGACAAGCAGGAGTAGGGTTTTTCCTCCGGGGGCCTGAACCTGGGTAAACCTCGTGTCCCCGTGTTGCTTGTTTGCTAACCGTTCCACGATCTCCAGCATCCCCATCTTCTCCAAAACCCAAGTCCATAACAATGAGCATTGACGAGATCAAACCTTGTCAGTCCCTGCAAAGGAAAAGGGGCAGCTTTCGCCACAGAGGAGGAAGGCGCGTACCTTAGCGGGGATATCGGCGATGTCGGCGATGCCTAAGGTGGCGACATCCGCATCGAAGCCCAAAGGCGAGGGCGAGCACGAGCAGGGGAGAGGGACTAGCGGTGGCGATGCAGTGCGGTCGGAGCTGGAGGCGGTGAGCTCGCACCGCGGCGCGGGCAGACAAGGGAGGTGAGGCCGGGTGAGGCAGCCAAGCCTTCGCAGACGGCCGGGGGACGGGGGGCGCGGGGCCCCATACCAGCCGGCGGCGCCAGGCGCCGGCGAACTAGGGGCCGGGGCGCTCCGCCAGTTCAAAATCGCCATCCCGCCTCTCTCCCGTGTGTCGTTCCTCCTCGTCTTCTCTCCTCGGTCAGTGGTTGATCCGCATGATACCACAGGTGCATGAACCCGAACTAGCCAGTTACCAGGTTGCAAATTTGTCTTGGAGACCAGAGAACCATGTTTGATTAGAAGTCTAGAAGTATTATTAAATTGCACTCAGACTCGCTATGATCCTCAGCCATAGCGTCATGTAGAGCTCAACGCTGACTTAACACCGCCAATCTAAGACACGAATAAAGCTAGTGCAAACAAGCTTAATGAGCCGTGCTGTTGTAGATGCTTTGCCCAAAACTTCCCGGCCGGTGCATCCTACCCATAGTAATTATGGCAACTAAATCACCGGGTGTGATGTAGTACCTCCATGCTTTCTTGTAGTTATTGAGAAAGGAAACAATCTTCATCATACAATCGACCTGATGATTTGCTCCATGAACAGTAGTTAAATGCATCAGAACGGGAGAGATGATAAAAATGGAAATCCATATTGGTAAAAAAAAATCTTTCGTGCAGAAACACTGAAGCTATACGCTGATCGAGCAGTGCAATCTAAATACACTCCATCCACCATGGAATCATCAAGTAGGTGTGTAGTTTTTAGTTGCTAGACCGCTCTTAGTGGCTATGGCAGATCCTCGGATCGTCCTTGCCCATGGCTCGTGCATACCAGCCGCAAGGATCTGCTAGCTATAGTTGTGCATTCGAGGCAAGAAGAACAACAGAGGAACTTCTAGGAAATTGGTTGGTCGTGCATATGAGGCGGCAAGAACTACAATTAAGACCTTTGCCTCTACTGCTCAAATTCCCGACACATCATATTCCGGTATTCGTCAAGCGAGCTATAGTTACAAAGACACCGCACTGATCCAGTTCCCGTGTTCGTAGATAGTTCAGATGCCCTGAGTAACTCAACCTTCGATGGCTCCACCCACTAATGGCTAGTTGTTTCAGTATTTGACGATACAGTAGTACACCTTATCATAAACGCCATTGTTGATACTTGAGAGGGTGAGCTATGACTAACATATATGCCATGAAGTGGACTAATATATACTCTCCCTCCGTTCCCGTAATATAAGATGTTTTAGATTTGCGAAGATAATGTATCTAGACGTTTTTACATTACCTTTACAAATCTAAAACATCTTATATTTTGAAACGGAGAGAGTATCCAAAAATAATCACGATTATAAGAAAGATCTAAACATCATACCTTTGGGTGTGTGGTCTTTGTCGTTGACCTGCAGCCATGTTAGGCTCGTGCGGCTGCACGCTTACATTCATGACAAGGGCACGATGACGTGGAAGAATGCCAGTGTCAGTTGGGAGCTAAAGCATCGCTCCATAGAGATATTCATGATGTTATAGCGGCAAACTAAGAACATCATAGCGGCAAACTAAGAATGTAAGTCGTGCCATTAGCTAAACTCAGAAACTAGTGTTCCCTAATGTGAATATCCCAACATTACACGACACATGGCGAGCTTAAGATCGTCTTTAACTAACGAGCAATCTTGAACCAAATTGAAATGGTGAACTATGGTATGCTTGATGTGTAGGTTGAAGATTTCACGCACCATGGTTTCCATGCAGTTAACTCCATGTTGGATATTCTTCTATTACCTTTGTTCAAGTTGAATTTTGGGGTAGTCGCTCTTCTTCCCAAAAAATGCGACATAAATACAACATATAGGCCAATTTGTCTAATCGATGTAAGCTTCACAATTTTTACTAAAGTAGCTACTAATCGTATCACAATTTTGGCTCAAAAGGTGATTAGACATATTCTGAAATGGGTGGTTGTCTTGCATGACATCATTCATGAGATTCATCATAAGAAGCTTGATGGAGTGTTGTTCAAATTTTATTTTGAAAAATCATAGAACAAAGTTAAATAGCCTTTCCTACAGCAAGTACTTCATATGAAGGGTTTTGATCCACAATGGTGTGAGTGGATTAAAAAAATTTTCCAAGGTGGGAGGAAGGGTCAATGATGATATTGATCATTTTTTCGAACTCGAAAAGGTTTATGGAACGAATTCTTTTTCTCGCACAAATTATTTCCTATAATCTATCTTCACCATTATGTATTCTCTTATTGCGTCTAGCAAAAGAACCATTGCAGGTGATTTAAGGTGCATACTCTTTGATTTGAAATTCTCTGTCAAATTGTTGCAAACTTAATCCACCTTGCTTGACTCACAAAACTTACTTTTAGCTCATAGTTTCGTGTGATGTTTTTCAATGCTCTATTTCACTTCTGGTTATGTATACATGTACTGCATTCAAGCATGCATGATTGGGGTGTATGTGTAGGATGCTGGCTAAAAATTATTTCATAGATCTTGCGTTTGAACTTCTTCATGAAGTTAACAGAGAGGTGCCTCATGCACTTCCTATACTCAACCCTAGGAAAGACAACATCAACAATATTCTCTAACCCTTTGCATGGATTAATGTGTATCACCAAGCCTGGAGGGTGACGTATTACTCCACACAGTCTCTCCATGACCCATGTCCAGTTTTCATTAGATTCATCCTCATTAATAGCATAAGCTACATGAAATATTCAATTATGTGCATCTACAACAGCTGCAGTACTTTCGTGTCAAAGCAGTTTAATCTACTGCCAAGTATGTCCTATAACCCTCTAGGAACCCCTTCCAGCATTGCGCTAAGGCAGACAAAACATCTCTTGAGTAATTTATTATCTGCCATCACATACTTCATCCCTCTTTAAATTTTTGCTCTCCCTCTCGCAACACACAATCAATGGTAACAACACTCTGATGTTTTCTCTACATCAACTTTGAAACTATACAAAATGCGAAAACTATCGTTCCACTTTCCTTGAGTCATGTCCAAAGCAATCTCCTTCCCACAAAAAACTCTATGGTAAAGAATTTTCACATGGAACTTGATACTAAGTTTCCTTATTAATTCAGAAGCTCCAATTGTTTAATCCTCCCTCACCCAATTATACAAATAGAAGAAATCCACGGTACAAGAAAAATCGCCTTTTACAACGTAAGATTTTTTTGGTTGAAATGCTCATTTTTCGTGGTTTAAAAGCCTTCTACGACGGATGCCCTTCGTGGTAAATTCCCTGTCACAAAAGAATTTATCACGGTTTTTTTTCTGACCGTGGCGGATTGCACCTCTCGGCCAAAAAAACTTGTTCTGTTGTCGATCGGTTCGTCAGCCGCATTGACTGCTGACGTCATGTAAACTACCACGTGGCGAACGTCGTTAACGGCCAGTTACCACCGTTAACTGTCATGGAAACCGTGGTAGAAGTCAGGCCCAGCCAAGGCCTAATAATTATTAAGTGGGTCGACCCATTAAGAGAACCCAACAGAAATATGGCCCGTTATTGTTTCGTCCTGCACTATTCAAAATGGGCCCACTAGAGCTGCCAACTATGATCTATAAACTTTTGGGCCCGTTACTGTTTGGACCCATAGAAGGCCCGCCTTGGCACAATATTGTATGGACCATTAGCATCCTGCGCAAAACATGCCTGGTACTGTTAAGGCACGTTGTCGGCCCGTCACTATTCTTACAGCCCGTAATGAGATGCCCCTAAAGGCCCACTTATTGGAAGTCTCGTTACTGTTCTAGCCCATATGCGGCCTGCTCAGGTCCTGTCCTATTACTGTTCTGGCCTGGTACAATTCCGGTCTGTTACTGTTCTGGCCTGCTATAGTCCTGGCCCTATTTGCTGCTCTGACCAGCTACTGTTATGGCCCGTTAATGTTTTGTCCTTTTAAGGTTCTCACTCTTTCAATGTTCTGTCCTATTACTGATTTCGCATGTTACTGTTCTGGCCCGTTACTGTTTTGGCCCATAACCAATCTGGCGTGTTACTGTTTGGGTCTTTTCGCGCTTCTGGCTTGTTACTTTTTAAGCTTGTTACTATATACGGTTTGTTACTGTTTCGGAATGTTACTCTTATGGTATTTTACAATTTCAGCCCTTTTGGAATCCATTCCAATATCATAAAAGGTGTATAACTGGCAAGCATTTGTTATTGTTCATCGTTGGCCCAATATGGGACAATAACAAAGCCCGATACTGAGACCCTAATAGACTAGGCTAGCGCAGGTATGGTACCGCCTACCATCATGTGTGGATGGCATCAACTAAATGCCTACATGGCCTATGCGATTTATCTAGATATTACATCAGCTACAAACTACTTAAAATTATTACATATTATCAACTAAAGGGAAAGAAAATTCGGCATTTCAGTTGACAATCGAGTTGATAGCAGTCCTCAATTTTTTTCTCCATCTATCACCTGCATCTCCCTTTTGGGTGTGACATCTACATTGGAAAATAACCTTAAGACATGATCTTGCAGCCCCCTCTTTGGCGGCGATAGCAATAATTGCAGTCTAAAACTAAGTAATAATAAGTTAATACATCAAACAAGGCAATCTTCTCATTTAACTGATATGAGAGGAGCTATGAATTGGAGTTTACTACTGGTCAATGGTTCAAATATATTGACCATCACGTTAAACAAACAAGACAAGCAAGCACTAAACAAGTATACCTACCGTGAGATAAGCAATATAACAATGTGTGTGGCCTAGAATTTTAGCAAATTTAAACTAGCCAGGTCATTTTAACAAATATATATAGAAGAATAAACCAGACAATCGCATGTAGTTAGTGTTGTAGCTAAGAATGAACAAGACAGAAATTATAACGACATCATACGAGAACTTGTAGAGCAGGAATGCAAATCACAAATGAATTATACAGTAGAGGATAGTTATGTCATTTCTTAGAATGAATAAGAACATGATATAAAATATAATTGTGTCGCTTGTGAACCTGTAGAACAGGACAAGCAAGTATTAGACAAGTGTATCTACAATAAAATGAGTAATCAAACAAAGTGTTTCTTAAAATTTTAGCAAATATAAACTAGCCAGGCCATTTCAACAAATATATAGAAGCAGTTGTATATCCTGAAAAGCAAGAGACGTTGATTGACTCAGAATTGGCAGTGAGCTACACAATGGCATGTAGTTACTGTCGTACCTAAGACTGAACTAGATAGAAATTATAATGGCATCATATCAGAACTTGTAGAGCAGGAACCTAAACTACAAATGAACTACAAAATAGATGATAGTTATGCCGTTGCTTAGGACCCACCAGCATCAGATAATAAAATAATGGCATTGCTTATGAACCTATAGAAGAGGCTATGTAAACCAATATGTTCAGTGTTTCCCTTTTTATCTCTATGCAAAGAAAAGGAAAATAGTAAGTGTTGCAGCTTTTAAAGAACCAGGCGACAACATCGAAATTATAATCGATCTAGTACGAAGTGTTTAAATAGGTACTGTAAGATAGCAGAACGGCGCCAGGGAGGAAATAATAGAAGGAACTTAGCTTAGGAGGAATCAAATAGATTCAGTAACTGTGGGGCAGAGAATCTACACTAATATTTTCCAAAAATGTAGTTCATCGCGAGAGGCTTGAAAATTCTAGACTTATGAAAAAACAAAAGGGGGTTGGAGATTTGGTTACCTTGGTCGGAGAGGCGTCTAAGCATCATCGGTACCGTGCGGGTTACGTGCGGGTACTGTGTTTGCGGGGAAGTAGGTCTTGGGCGGTCAGGGAAGGAGATCTTGGGAGATCGATGCCGGCCTGAGAGCGGTGGATGAGTGCGTCGCTGAGGCTGATGCGGTGCAGTGAACGGTGACGCTCGTGTAGCTGGTCTGGACCGGTGGACATGGAACTCACTGAACTAGATCCCGTCCAATGGACACTAATGAGGTAGCTCTGGTATGGTTGGGTAGCATTTGGCGGCGGAGAAGGAGATCTTGGGCATTCGATGATGCCATCAGCATGTTGAACGAGACCGCAGCTCCGCTGAAGTGGCAGAGAAAACCGGTGAACTAGATTCGGTGGGGTGGGTGTTGGTGAAGTGGCTCTGCGGCGGTGCACGAGACCGCAGCTAAAGTGGCTTCGGCCACCATGGAATTGTCGCTAGCCTGTGCGTGCGGTGGTCGTGGAGGGGACAAAGGAGCTTGGGATTTTTGGGAGGGCCAGCAGGAAAAACTGGGCGAATAGGGTCCATAGAGGTGAACAAAAAAATAATTACGATCGTGCCGCCAAGCTACCGACTTTAGCATGCCCATTTGTCGTCTGAACAAATGGTAGAATGTGAATTTTAAAGTCAAAAGTTTTTGAAACGGAGGATCATGAAATGCTTCAAGGTCGGTGTGTGATATTGCCGCTCGATTGAGATTTTGAATTTGGCCAGCGCCCATCTTCTATTCTAATAATAATAGAAAAATGGTACTACCCGGTGGGAGATTTTGGCTCAAAGTTTTTGAAATGGAGGGGCGGGAAATGCTTCAAGGTCGGTGGATGGTTTTGCCGCTCGATTGAGATTTTAAATTTGGCTAGCGTCCATCTAATAATAATACTAGAAAATGGTACTCCAAAGGTGGCATATTTTGCCTTAAAATGTTTGAAACGGAGGGGCGCAAAATGCATATGAGTCGGTGGGGCATTTTCTGTTTGATTACGATTTTGAATTTTATTGTTAGCGGCCAAGTAATAATAGAAAATGCTAGTAGACCGTACGCTATATTTCTAGGAATTTAAGTCTGATATTCACATCAACTGATCATCCATGGCCATAATAAATGTGTAGACTGATATTTTTAATTTGGCTAACATCCAAGCAATAATAGAAAAAGGGGTACTCCCTCTTTAGGAATTGAAGACCGAGTGTGATATCAACTGATCATCCATAATGAAAATTGGATACCTCCGATTCAAACAGGGTTGGCGGCAGGTTTTGATGCTCGACTAAGATTTTTGAATTTCATTAGAGTCCAGGGAATAATGGAAAAAAATTGCACTCCTTCCATACGAATTGAAGGCTGATCATCAAAATACTTACCATATTGGCAAACAAAATTGGATACATAATCTCGATCGACTAAGATTTTGAATTTGGCGGTTGTCCAAAGAATAAAAAACCTTTGTGAGGTTCATAGATCCAAGGCTTGAGAGAGTGAGGTTCGGGCACGAGATGTTTGTGCATGGAGCACAAAGTGAACAGATAAAAGCATGATGCAAAACAAATAGTCCCTCCGTTTTTGATACATGGCCCAAACACAACCCATGATCAGTAGTACTACTAGGAACTATTTCATACGACCACTACACTCACCTACCATTTTTAGGGTTCATCTTCAATTTAGAAGAGTCTGTTCATCTATGAGCTCTCGAGAATTCTCCTGATCTCGTAACATCTTCAACTCTGTGTGACTTGCTAATAGTTTCTGTTTCATCTCATCGATTGTTTGTCTTTGCACTTCATGTTCAGCCTGTACTGCTACAATTTCTTCCTGATAAGACAAATACACTGACTTGGACTTGGACTGCGAGAACCCAGCATTACGCAGGAACATACTTTTAGGATGACCTTCGCCTTTTAGTACCATGTTAAATGTTTCTAGACATTCTTCTTGGTTTTGTTCCAGACCGCCTTTTCTACGTTTTGTCATCTCCTCGTTCAATAGGTTATCAATTGGTAGGCATGGGTAAGAGAAGAGAAGCCACAACAGAGGAACATGCAGGCAACACATTTAATCAGTCTATGAACAAATCTTATAAGTTAGCATGGCTGATTACGCATCATATA
Source organism: Avena longiglumis (assembly GCA_030063025.1). Classification (NCBI taxonomy): domain Eukaryota; kingdom Viridiplantae; phylum Streptophyta; class Magnoliopsida; order Poales; family Poaceae; genus Avena; species Avena longiglumis. Next base: position 124,423,439 of record CP125973.1, on the reverse strand, counting down.
TACTATGGTAAAAGCATACTAGCTATCTGATCATACTGATAAGAAGTTTATCACTAACACTCAATAATAGGACTATGCCAACATGGTATCTGTCTATTTCTTCATCGCCAGGTGCATGATATTACAAGATAAACTCGTTGTACCGTTCAAAACTAGAAATCACACTAGTTGTAAATCATTTAGTACTTAAACTAAAACAAAACTAGGAAGCAGTTAAGGCAGTGTTGCACATCTAACTATAACATATAAATCACAGAGGGTGTGTCATCACAAAATATCAATAGAATAAAAGACTTACAATGACACTCTTCGCGGAGGGATTGAGCCCTTATTTTTTGCTCATCTGGCATGCCTTGAATTTTTGCTACAGACTTATCGCACATGATCAAAATATGAGAAGCACAAAGTCTCTACAAGATTAAAAACTAATTATCATTACTATTGCGCTCAGGTGCTCAATCAATGCATGAGATCCAGTTTGGTTTGTTAAGCATTCTGTGCCATGATTCCTCTTGTTTTTCTTAGCTTTCATCTGCAAAAGGAGACTAGTGATATATATGTGCAAATAGGAATTTCGAAAGTGATCTATTCTCAGTCTTCACAAACCATACTGTAATCTTTGGATCAAACAAGTGGTCGAGAAGATCCATCCACTGTTGGTCAGTCATAGAATGTTCCATAGGAGACGTTCTTTTAATATCCTTACTTGCCTTACCATCAAAGTATTTATTCTTTAGCCTATGGAGCTGCTGGCGCAAAGAATAGGAGAACATGTCCATGAAAACATACTCTACATCCTCATTATCCTGATCGAAGTTGAATTTTGTCTGTCGGCAAGAATGGAACAGTTTATGTGTTATGTGACTTAGAATACAACCAACGACAATCTTGAAGGCATGGATAGAGAGCCATGACTTACATGTAACTTCTGGAGTAATGAATTGTAATGGTCGGGGGTTTGTTGGTGGAGCTTGAACAATGCGAAGATGGGAATATCATTCCTGACAAAAACGCCTATTTCTGATGCTAGGAAAGTAGAGTTTTTTGGATCTTCTGGCCTTTGTTTTCCAGACACAATAGGATTGATGCAATATCTAGATTGTGTTCCAGAAATTTGAGCTTCGAGCTTTTTTCCTACTATTGTCCCTATTTTCTTAAATCTTCATATAGCTGCCAATTCAACCATTACATCAGTCTAGCACGGTATATATAAGGGAGCATGTAACGATAAGTGTTGGAACTCATACCTTGTTTGCTGCCCGGCTGATCAACATGTGGGTGACCATCACTAGCTTGTTGGTGTTGTGCCAACAGTGTTAGGCTAGTAGAGGTCGAAACTGATTGGGCTGTCAATTGTTGCTGGCTATCTGGATTGCAATTTCTGACCGTGGAATGTGTGGGATGGTATTTTCTGCGTGAACTTCTATTGAAACATGTGGTGTGCCGCCAAGACGAGACTTTTTAGACTTATGCGAGTTTCCTGAATTTCATTTATTGTATTTCCCGGCATGTGTTTGTGTTCCACCTGTAGCATTAGCAGGACCGTGTGTCGATGCTTTAGGTTTGGTACCTGAACATGTCTTAACTGAACCAGCTGATTCCTAACACACATAAACAATACTTCAATCTATTATAGTTTTATATGTAATGGGACGCAGATGGAATAGAAGAATAGTAAGGCAAAACATGTTGAACATATATGATGCATGAACTAGGTGGAGGGATTGCAAAATATTTGGATGGATTGAGATAGAATACATGGAAGATGCAACAGGTATCACAATGAAAAAACAGAGCAAGCACCTTGGGGGTGGACAAGCGGGCGAACTAGGGGGAGGTCCTCAATCGGTCCAACTTCCTGAGTGATGTCTCCCTCGAGGTATTGTTCATCAACAAAAACCAATGACAAATCAGACACTTGTCGAACATATTTTTTCTCCCTGCTAGTAATGTAAAGGGTCTTAGGTGAACCAGTTAATTCCTGACACACATAAATGATACATTAATGTATGAAAGTCCTATGTATAATGATATGCAGATAGAACATGTCACATCCAATATTTTAAAAATTGGTACTAGAATTTTTTTTGCATTTGTATGACATTCATGAGAATTGCATTGCATATTTGCATCAAGAAAAATTCCTAAATAAAAATAAAGGACTAAAACCCCAAAATAGTATGTGCCACTTTGTTTCTAAAGGGAATTAAATTGGCTTTATGAAAACCCATTGTTGCTAAGGCAGCGATTATTGCTAAATTACAGCCTAAAAATAGCCAATAAATATTACAAAATTTTAGAAACAAAATTGAGCTCATTTGGAGCTATTATGAAAAAGTTATGGAATAAATAATAACAAATAAAGATATAAATAAAATGATATACAAGGATTTATAAACCCACTACTTACAAACTAGTAAAAAGATTATAAATATGATCCTACAATGATCTATTCAATTTTAGAAAATTTTATAAACAAGAATCATGTCATTTGAAGTTCATATGCAAAAGATATGAGGGAAACAAGTAAATAGAAAAAAAGAAAAAAAAAATCTAGGGGCCGGCCCATCCGGACCGAACCAGCCAGCCAGGACGGGTACGTGCGATCGGTGTCCAAGGTGCTTGAAAAAGCGTGCGAAACAGTTTTGTCAAACCTATCTCTATTCAAACTGCTATAACTTTTTATCTACTACTCCGAATCGACTTTCGTCTATTCCTACTTGTTCCTTACTCCAAGACCTATCTCTACACCATCCTAAATCTCCATATAAACACGTGGAGCCACAGCTGTACGAGTTTAACCCATCTAGACTTCGTTGTTTGCCTTCGGTCAAAAAACGAAAGTTGTAGAACTCGTAGAAATCTTTTAATCCCGACAAATCCTACCTCTTTTCATCCACCACAGCCGGAGAATTTCGCACCAATATTTTAAATATGACGGTGTAAATCCAAGATGTACTCGCGCTCGTTTCTTCAAATCCAAATTCCTTTGGTGAGAAGGTAGGACTAATGATTCCCCACAACTTTAATGTTCTAAGTTTTTCGATTTGACCTATGGATTTGTCTCTCTAACACAGATCTATTTCTTGTCTATTCTGAGCCAAAATCGGGTCAATCTCCTATCCTAACCACTGGATCTCATCCCAACGGCCAGGATTAGATCGATTCCGCGAAGGGGTATGAGCCAACTGGATCTCGCCACGTGTCAACGCCAGGTCAGCCCCGCGTCCCAGTCAGCGTAGAATATTCCCAGGGAATATTCCCTGTAGATTTGAAGTTGAATTTAATTTGCAGAAAATTGTGCAAACTTGCAAAAATCATATAAAAAGATTCGTAGATCCAAAAATAGCAAATAATATATCAATGGATTCAGAAAAACGTGCAGAATATTAATATGGCATTAGATTCAACCTTTACAGTATGCGTTTACTGCAGTAACTTAATTAGTTTTAATGGTCTTTTAGGTTAATAAATTCATAGGAAATTATCTGTAACTCCGAAAAATATGAACGATATACCAAATTGAAGCTACTATAATGTAGATTAACCATATCTGGTTGGATCCAGCCTTTGCAGATTATTTACCCCGTAGTAATTTAATTAGTTTTAATGGCTTTAGAAATCTTTAAATTCATAGTAAATTATGTGCATATCACAAAAATATAAATGATATATCGATGGAAAGCTGGTTCCATGTAGATCATCAATATGCAAATGTTTCAGGCAAATACTGTAAGGTTTCACAGCAATTAAATAAATAGTTTAATGGCTTATTTAGAGTTTTAAAATCATAGTAATTCGAATATTGCTCATAAAATTAAAAATAATATGTCCCTGCAATCACAATCACGTGGAGATTACAGATATAATTTTTGTTTGATTTTTAGGCAACGAAAACTATATGAATCGTTTAAAACCCATTAAACACTATTTAAATCATACAAAAAGATCTATAACTCCGATTAGGGTGTATCCAACACTTACTGTTTGTATTAACGTCCTCTATCCAGTGAACCCAAAAAACAAATTTAATTCGACAGTTAGAATAGGCGTTACAATATAACTATTAAAAACCCTATATTGGCAAGTAAATATTAATAACAAGTACTCCATTGCATTAATTGGCCTCTTCCATGCATCATATACTTCAATATTGTTTAGAGAACTAAAGTAACAACCATTGTGACTTATTAAATTGTCATGCATGCATTTGTTGCATTTGTTTGATCTTCATGTGCTATTGTTTATGTTGTATGCAATTGTTTGCTCGATAGATTGCGAGGAGTGCAACGTGTGTGATTGCTACGAGTGCTTGAACGACTCCAACAACTACCAAGTCAAGTAGATGCTACTTTGTTCATGATATTGTCCTACTATTTTCAATGCATTGTCGTGTATTTTGTAGATGCATGTGTAGGATATTACTATCGCTATGCTATGTCCTATTATGTGGTAGGGCTTTCCCCGTAGATGAACCACCGTTGGTAGATGTGCTTAGCCATGATATGATGAACGAGGGCTGGGTTACATCACTGAAGTTGTTTCTAAATATGTTGGTTTGCGAAAACTAAAACAACTTAATCAATGAATCTCCTGGGTGTGATAGGATTGATAATTTTTGGTGGTATCATTGCGGAAAGGCACCCAGGTATCAAGAGAAAATGATTGGCTTCTTTATTTTGTAGCTTACATGTACAACCATATGCCAATAATGAAATGGGCGGTTGGTTGAACTCAGTAGGTTGTGGTAACTCGAACCCACGTATCCAGAGATGTAGAATTTTGGTAGGTTGGACCAGTGCGTGTCGGGTTTGGGGAGCTACTTCCCGAACAGTTCCTTCTTGGACTTCTCCCTATCATCACCCAATATGAGAGTGGTGGTATGAGCTGGGCTGTCCAAGTCACATGGGTAAAGTGTACTAACCCCTGCAGGGTGTATAAACTAATCGATTAGCCGTGTCCCCGGTTATGGACATCTGAGTTGCTTGATATTGAGTTCATGACATGTTTCTCGCTCATTATAATTTCATAATTGCTTTAATATTGATGGGTTAATTTAACTGGGATCTTTTCAAAGAAAATCAAAAATTGTTTATGAAAGTAGGACAAAGGTATTTGCAAATGCAAGTTAGCCACAGCTCCACTTGCCAACTATGCATGTAGATGTTAGCACTATTGTCTCCTTTAATAGCTCTACTTGCCATAAATTCCAAGTATTGACCCTTCGGGACTGCTACGTTTTATGTTGCAGGTTAGGATTCCGATTATGAGTGATCGACTAGGTTGCGATACTCCACTCAACAGTTGTTCGCCTGTGGCACAATTGAAGATGGAGCCTATCAATTGTTTATGCTTCCGTATGCTACTTGATATTGAGCTAGCCTGTGTGCTAAGATTTATTGTAATAATTACAAATTCTGGATGAATTCGTTATTTATGATGCATTGTTAAATTCTTTGGTATTCATCTGTAATGTGTGTGCCAGTGAACCGATCCAGGGATTGGCACTATACACATGAACTCAGCCTTATCAGGCGAGGGTGTTACAGAACATAAGAACAATAAGGCAAGACAAGATGAACATATATGATGCATGAACTAAGAAGATGGCATTGCACAACATTTGGTGGGATTGAGGTACAAAACATGGAAGATGCAACAAATATCTCAATGACAAGACAGATCAAGCACCTTGGGGGTGGACAAGCGGGCAGAATAGGGGGTGTTCTCGACCGATCCATCTTCTTGAGTCGGGTCTTCGTTGGGGTTTTGTTCATCTCAAGGATCAGATTCTTATTCAGAAACATGGACTTCATGATTGGTGGTGGTAGCTATGAAAGATCTAAGTCTTTGCACGCCGAGCGAGCAACCTTGCATGTTTGGAATTCTTTAATAATCTGTCTTCCCTAATCTTCCGTTCTCCCTTATTAGTCAGCCCCAAAGCAGCTTCCATGCATGAGCAAAAAAATATCTTATGAGATTTAAGAGCGAAGTGTGTGGAGAGGATCAAATTAGTACAATGCTAGCAAGAAGTTGAAAGCTATAAAGGAACAATGATAGACATATGAATGTAAATAGTGCGAGAAGGTTATGAAAAAAGTGATGAACTACTTTCAAACATCAAACGTGTAAAGAGCGGTAACCTTTGTGACTGCTATTACGTGATTTCCTTCTTGTGGCTGTGCCTTTGAGGGACTTCCTTCAAATGCTAGGTTCATTTTTGATTGGGAGTATATTGTTTCTTTCTAGTTCTTCTTGTGCTATTGTATTTTAGAGTATGTATTGGAAGTACTTGTTTGGATCAAATCACTGGAGATGATCTAGCATTTCCTTTCAAAAATGGCTTTGTACTGGGAGATAGCACTAGTTGGTTAGATCAAGTAGCTTTTACTTCAAAACAATGGCCTTGCACATGTAGTCCGTAGGTACTCCCTCCGTTTGAAAATAGATTCAAAGGATTTGTGCAACACATGAATAGGGAAAATGCAGGAATAGAATGGCATGACACTTGATATCTTATTGGAATAAAAACTATAGGGATCAGTAAATTTAGCTGTTTGCACCATAGGAAAAACACAGTAACTTTTAAGGGTTTAAGTACATGGCATATAGGAATTTTTTCAAGAGGTCTCACCTCTTCTTAGAAATCCTATAGGATTGTAGTGTAGGAAAGCAATGTATAGGAATTTTGTAGGATTCATTCCTTTCAAAACAACACACTCTATATGATAAATTCCTATGGATATATTATTCCTTTAGTAATCCTTTGAATCAAACATACCCCTAAGATGTTTTAGCTTTTGTGAAACGAGTATATCTAGACTCTCTAATAGTGTGTAGTTTGGAGTGAACTCATATACTATATAGGAGTCTAGATACACTTCACAAAAGTTAAAACATCTTATATTTTGAAATGAAGGAAGTACTATGTATGTTTTATTGCAGTCCGGTTACTCATATTTAATTTATCAATTTTTTTCTTATAATATTTCGCATGCTACAATTTAGTCTATCGATTCTTGTTTCCTTTAGTAACTCCAGGTACATCTCTCAGTCGCTGTTGGCCCCGTGCTCATCGAGAGTAGAGAAGATTGGATCAGGAGACGATGGTACTGTGTTTGCTGTGCTATTTGCCATACGTGGGTCGCGCGACATGGTTGTATCCGTCGTGTGCGTTAGGCAGGACGCGTGCTCGTCCCCCTTATACAATGTGAACTTCACTGCCTATAACCAGTCAATAGAGGTGGGTTATTGAGATATAATCTGCAGTTCCTCCACGCCTGGGAACAGGGCGATGCCAACCATCATGCAGAAGGAAAAGCATTCCATGTTATTGTACCATGAAACATCTTATATTACCCTGGGCTTGCATTACTCAATATGCATCAATCGTGGAGGAGAATCCCCATCTGATGACGAATTGGAAGAAAGTGAGGCTAGCCATGAAGTAGTACAAGTATAGTACTAGTTCTTATACTTCAGAGTATTTTGTAATATATACTGGTATTACTGTACTTGTTTAGGTCAAGGGCAGAAGATGGTCTTTCTTTTCCTTTGTTTTGTCATTGCTATTACCAAAGTATTTTGTTGAACTAATAGTGATCAAGTGCAGCAGATTGTCTTGCTTTTATTTAGAAACCTAGCATTGTCACAATTATCTAGATGAGTCTTGGGCATTTTGGGTTGCATATGGGGATTGACACATGCATTGACGAAATGAGGTGGTATTTGCACAGAAGCAGACTTGATCCTCAGTTTTGCTTGATCCAATGATCGAGTCTATTCAGAGAACAAGGCAAAATGATCGTGCACCATGGTTTTTGAGCTGGAACAAGAACTTATTCTCTCTATACTGCTGTTCAATTTCAAGCAGGAAAGCTACTGAATCTCTCAAATGTTCCGCCGTTGCTATTACTAAAGCATTTTGTGGAACTAATATAGATGTACTAGTACTTGTTTAAATCAAGGACAGTTGAAAGTCTAGCTTTTATTTTGAAACATGGCCTTTTCACAATCTTGACGAGGCTTGGGCATTTTGGGTTGCATCGTGGGTCACACAAGCATTGCTGTGAGAAGAAGGTACTCAAAGCAGACTCAATTGTCATTTTTGCATGCTCCAATGGTTGTGTGTGTTTGGAGAAAAGGGAAAACTAATCAGGCGAGAAGGTCTTAAGAATTGAAACAAGAACTGGTTCTCTATGTACTGCTATTGTGTTTTAGTGTTTGTATTGCTGAATTGCTCACATTGAAATGCTGCTGAATTGGTCAAGTGCTGCTGAATGTGAACTGTGAATCTGTCGATAATTTTTATATCTTATTCTGTACTGCATAGTTTATATAAATATTTGCCAAAAAGAATTATCGATTTCTTTCTCTCCCTCTCTGAGATCTTTGTTTCAAATCCGGCCGAGCCAAAGCAAAATGCAATTTTTATATACCAGGAGAAGAAATCTAGCTCATTCGCCCCCTCTTTAGCCTGAACATTTTAACTCGGCCTTTTAGGGGTATAAGGGGATTGTTGACCACAGCATAGGGAAATTTGAGAAACAATCCCATGGAGAATAGACTATGGAGTATAGCCCATGTAGAGAAACCCATGTAGAATAGCCAAACTCTTTTTAATTCGGCATTCTTGGCATTGCCCCCCACCTTTCAATATTTTTTAAAAAACTCTACCTGCAGATTTTTTTAAAGCGCCTACAGTTTTTAGTTTAGCTGCCTAGAGTGCCGCCTTATTATTTGATGGGAGATAAAAATGGTCAAAAAAGTCTTTTTAAGGAGACAAGTCAATAAGATATAATAGCAAAGCTTAATTGTTCTATTCAATTGGCTGTTTTTTGTCGTAATGGCAAGGCACCCAGTCAACCGGTGGTGAGGTCTTGAGTTCGAATCCTAGGAAATTTGTGTTAATATAGAGTTACTTTTTTGTACTCTCAGACTGACATTTGGGACCTAGATAAACTGCTGGTGCATCTATCAATATTGCCAAGTTCAGGACGGCGGACTCGACCTGAAAAAACAGTCTATCATATATACACACGTTTAATTCAAATAGAGGTTGACATGTGAGACCCAGCATGGACATGTTTAATTCAAGGGATTTCTATTTTACGTTATCCTGGTTCGTTAGTTGTACATAGTTTTTCTCAGTCACTTAACTTTTCCTCACTTTTCCCCTCGCTATGTTACGAAACCCTCATAGGCGCTCGGATGGATGGATGCCGGCAGGTCAAAGGCTTGACCGTTACATGCTGACTGGTGGGACCGTGTTAGGGAGGGTCGTGCGTTTAGCATTACGTTAAGTGGCCTCGACCGTTACATGCTGACGGGTGGGGCCGTGTTGGGACGGGTCCTGCATACGTGGTGAAGGGTGGGGCCGTGTTGGGACGGGTCTTGTATACGTGGTGAAGGGTGGTCCGCATGGAGACATGTCAGACCGGCCATTCTCGCTCACCCAAAGCATTTGCTTCCCCCTCTCCTCGAGCTTGGAATAGCTCCCATACCTCCCCTCCATTGCCCTGCCACCGTGCCCTCCTACCTTATGTCGTCATCGGCCCAGAGCCGCCCCTCCCCCTAGCCATGGAGCCCACTCAACCTCCGGCTTCACTTTCGCCCCCGCTAGATCTACCCCTTTCGTGGAGTAGTATGCAATGTCGGCTGGTGCACCGTCCATCTACGTCGATCATAGAGAAGATTGGGTGGAATCGCAGGGATCTAACGCATGGATTCCATCTAGGTAAGCATCATTTCCCTTTTGTGGGTTGATTATTGGCAGTATTTGTTGGGGATATGCTATATGGGTATCCTCATAGCATGTCTCCTATCCGGATAACTCGGGTGGCTCACAGTTGGTAGCATGGCCCATGGCCTGCTGGTCGGCCCAGTTAGATGGATCCAGAAGGGAGGCCCATGTCGGATAAAGGAAGGCTACGGAGGAGTCACCAACGTACCCGGAGCCTTGGAGTGCAAGACACGCTAGACTAATTGTAGGCAGTGTAGGACTCTGTAACCTGTCCGGCAAGGACTTTAGGGAAACAACTTTAGATGATATAAGTCGGGCCTATGGGAGCCTTTAGGGCAACAACTTTAGACGATAACTTATACTTTCTAGTCACCTCGCACAGCAAACCAATCCCTGTAACTCGGCGTATTGCCATTATAGTGATTTATAGCAGGAGTGGAATTCCGCCACTGTTTTGGGATCTGAACCTGGGTAAGTTGTGTTACCTCATACCCGTAAACTGTCCGCCTTCCCCCATGTCTATAAACATGCACTGTGAGGATCCCTCCTTGGCGTACTCGTCGGCAATACCATGATAGTATTTGGGTACAAATCGCTGGTGCTCAACTAACTCCCTTGCTTTTCGAATAGGATTGATCTAGTGCTGGCATTTCGGCTGGCGATTAGACTAGATACTTGCGTAATTCGTAGTTGTGAACAATATTTCTCCGAAAATATTCTGATCTCCGTCCCGACGAGTTCTGGATCCCGGCGAAGACGAACCCTACGCGGTGCTCGATCGTCCCCATCGGAGACATCCACCTCTTCATCGGCGAAACCGACTCGAGCACTAGTTCACTGGGAGTCGGAGGAGCACAAGACCCGCACGGACCACCTACAGGCAGGATACGTTCGCGGAAGGATAGATGTCGGATCTCTCCTCGGAGTTTTCCGACAAAGATCGGAAAAATTCAAGGCCCACCCAAACCGCCCCTGTGCAGGATATAACGGTGGAAGATCACTGCAAGTCAGCCGGCTTTGCCCGTGCGTCTGGAAAAGGCCACTGCAAGATCACTGCAGGAAAAGGCCACCTCTCAGAGGCTTGAGTCTGACCCAGCGTTTTGCCAGTCTAGCCAGCAAAAGCCTCCAAGGGACAGATCTCCTCTTGATGACGGGTCTCAGACAGGTTCGTCAGAACAAAGACGGAGGTATGCGCGCAACAGGAAGGATGCTATCCCCATATCCTCCAACCATGGAGGCAAGGCCCAACCTCGTCTCCCATCGCCACCGCCCCGCTCCCCCCGACATCGCGAAGACACCAAGGCTCACCGTCGTACAGATATGCCTCCGCCAAGGCAGAGTGGCATCGTCATCCGCGACAACACGGAGCAGACCCGTCATGAAAGAGAGCACAACCAAGGACACAAGAGCAGGTCGCGCCATGACCCTTCGTGTCCGACAAGCAACCGCGACCATCGTGAGGCGTCGCAGGAGGGTAACAGCAAGAAAGTTAACCCACCGCCACCTCCGCCTCCGTCGCCACCCAGCAGCCACCATGGCGGAGGAGGCCCGCGTCGTTCACGCAGCCCATCCTCTGATGGCAAGAAGAAAAGAAGCCCGGAGCCATACGATGCATGTTCGTGTATATACAAGATCCACGAGGCCTAGAAAGTACCATACCTGGGACCACGTTGCTTTGGACTTGTGATACGGTCCGCAACTTACACCAAAGGTTTCCGGATTGACAAGACCATCAAGCCCTATGACGGCACCGCCAAACCAGCCACATGGTTGCAGGATTACGGCAACACGGTGAAAATCGTCGGGGGTAGCCCCAACGTCGTCGTCAAGTACCTCCCATTAATGTTGGCGGGCACGGCCCGTCAATGTATTGACGACTTGCTAGAGAGATCCATCTGCAAGTGGTTGGACATGCAAGAAGCATTCACCAAGAACTTCGAGGGTACGTACAAGCGTCCCTGCACTGTTGGCGATCTACAGCGATGCGTGCAAGAGAAAGACGAGACATCTCGCGCCTACCTCTCCTGCTGGCTGGATATGAAGAATTCCTGCGTAGGAGTGCATGCTCAGACCACCATGGCCGCCTTCATCGATGGGTTGGAAAGGGGCACGTTGCTCCGACATAAGCTGAAGCGCTTGCAGGACAATCACTAGCTAGATTTGAACCAGATGATTCAATTGGCCAGTGAGTTCGCAGCTGCCGACGACGATGCTCGTGGCTCCCTGCCGGCAACGGCCGTTCCAACTCAAGCTCGGAGGAACAGCAGCACCAAGCGGAAAACCGCACCAGAAGAAAAGAAAACCCCCGACATGGTCGCTATGACCTTCGCAGGACGAGGTGATGGCGGACAACGTGGCCGAGGACGGGGAGCTGGTCGTGGGCAACAGCGAGGAAGTGAAACTACCTCGGCAGCGCTCCGTGTCCCCCAAACCTACGAGGAGTACTGCGATATGTCGTGCCTCGTACACCTCGACGCCAATGGCAAGGCCACCCACACCAATCGCCACTGCAAATTCGTCAACGACCTCAAGGAGGACCCGGAGTCCGGCTACAAACAAAGTCAGAAGAAAATACTGCGAGGCAAGGGCAAGGGGAAGAAGAAGGAGGAGGAGTCCAAGGATTCAAGTGACATGGACGAGGAAACTGAACCCAAGCACGCCACCAAGACTGCTGGCAAAGGTAAGAACCCCTTCGAGAAGAAGGCGGCAGTTTTCCACACTTTCCTTGGCACCCCCACCGTCCGACAACAGAAGACCTCCATGAGGATCCTGATGGATACTCTACCCCCACTTACCTAGTACCTGCGCTGGTCGGAGATTCCAATTACTTGGGAAAGGAAGGATCACCCAGACCTCATCCCTACGGAGAACCAATACGCCATGGTCATCAACCCCCTGATTGACGGTGTCGGGGGATAACCCCCAGTAGGGTCACGAGAGGGGAAACATAGCGCAACTAGGTTGGCTCCGAGTAAAGAAATAACTAGGCCAGGTAAGAACGGCGAGTAAGATAAGCATGAAAGCCGACATACAAACTAAGTCGGCCCGCATAGGACAAAGTTGTAACCCTTGTAGGAACCAACGAGCCGAGTCGACCGAGGAAGGGCCGAGTCAAGGAGGACGCGTGGCACCTTTCCGAGTAAGGTTCGGGAGGGACCATGGTAAAGCATGGTCAATAGAGAAGGGCAACACAGGGTGACACAAAAGGAGCCGGGTGACGCCCAAAGCATACGCTGACGTACAAAGTAACAGCATGACGCCAAAAAGAACAAGAAGCAGCGTACCAGAAGACCGTTAGCTGTTAAGCTTTATGGACCGGTCCACTTGGCTTAGAGCAAGCCCATGACCCGGCCCACATTGTAGGGACCAAGATCCAAACAGTAAACCCTAGAATCCAAAGGAGTATTATCTAGCTAGCACTGCCTATATAAGGGAGCGCATAGCAGAAGTAGAAGGATGTTGGACCAAGTAGGGAACTAGTGCTGTGTACTCTAGTTTATACACCTCAAGGAGCATTTGTAATCTTCGGTGTATCAATCAAATTGCCAAGTCTGGAGAGTTCTTCTTGTTCTTCGTGCATGGCTCGACCGTGCACTCCCTCCCCGGTGACCACAAGCACCCATTCGGCCCCCAACTTAAGCCTACCCATGGCATCTATCGTGCCACCACCACGACAGTTGGCGCCCACCGTGGGGCAGAGGCAGGTGCTTGATGGATTCTTCATCTGGACGGGCAACATCATCGCCAAGACCGGCGAGCGCGTATACTCCGGCCTCATCCAGAGGTTTGGAGCGCTCAACTTCGTCAGCGACAACGCGAGCTTCTTCGGGACCAAGCCATTCCCTAGAGGTGGTCGCTTCATCAAGTTCCGCGAGCATCAGGTCTATGTCGCGGTGTGCATGGAGAGCGCATATCCTGAGTGCGTCGTCTTGGCGCCGAATCCTCCAGCGGCTCCTGTCGCTGGGCAACCGCACCAACTCGTCTCCATGGAGGTAATGATGACAGCCCCAAACCTCGCAGCTCCCCCAGTAGTTCCAGTAGTGAATGAGAACGTAGAGGGAGGAAATCATGAGGAAACGCCAAGGGTTGCAAGAACAGCAAAGGCGCCGCTAGAAAAACCACAGAACATAGCTAGGAGCAAGAGGGCTAAGGAGCTGCAGGAAGTGATAGACAAGTTGGCAGAGCGAGTGGCACATGCAACTGACCCGGCACGTGTGCAAGCCGAGTTGGAGGAATCCAGGATAAAAGTCCTGGAGAAAGCCAAAGAGCTAGCACAGTTACAGCAGGATGTGGATATCACCATCCGAGAGCTTAACTCGGCAAATCGAGTCAATGGCGCAAAGACCCGGCTTGATGCAACGAGATTGAGAGGAAGGAAACTCAACGAAGAGATGGTAGATGCGACATCGAAGATAACACCGGAGAACAGCAACGAGACAGCCATGCATCCAACATATAACACAGTAGCAGCTAATCTACGAGCAGCAGAAGCAGCAATGGCAGAATTACCCCACTTGGAGAGGGAAGCAAAGAAAAGGCAGCAAGAACGAGTCAATGAACTAGTAAAAGCAGCCAGCATGCTGAATGAGGCGTATTATAGAGCAAATCTGGGTATAGCAGGGAGGTCACAGCTGGTTCACTCGGCAACTCCTATCCCGGCGAAGTCGATTGGGCACACAACATCCTCACCCGGAGCGGCGCCTAGGCCGAGAAAAGAAAAAAGTGTGGATTCTGGAAGAAACAAGCGGTCGCCTATGATCCGGCAGTAGTTCAAGGAAACCCGGCGCATGTGCAAGGGGCAAAAAGAAATAATCCCCAAGGAAATGAGAACCAGGAAAAAGTTGGGCAAAGGAATGACAAAGTAGGGCAAAATTTTGCGCCTCATGCTAGGCGTGGAACTCACTCGGCAGGAGGAGGAAATCTAGCTCCGAATAACGCACCAGCTCAGCCAGAAAGAAGACAGCAAAGCGCGGTAAAAGCAGTTCAACAGCCTGCTAACCCGAACGCGAATAAGTATAATGATGGTTACTCGGCTATGGTAAATGACGGGTATGAACTTCCAGATCATGCATATCAAGCAATGGGAGCAAGATTCGGGGGCGGGAACCTTCAGCCGGATGATGCAAGGCTGAAGCTCGACCGCATAAAAATGGCAGAGATAATTGAATCGCAAGGTCCGCAGGGTCCGCCGTGCTTTGGACCAAGGAACATGAAGGAGCCACCGGTGCCAAATTTCCAGCTGGCCAGAGGGACAAAAACGTATGATCGAAGCACAAAGCCAGAGGACTGGCTCATATATTATGAAACCGATGTGAATTTCACGCATGGAAACTTGAGATGGGCAGTACGTTATGTGCCGCAGATGCTGGAAGGACCAGCTCTGGTATGGTTGAACAATTTGCCACCCGGAAGCATCAACAGTTGGATCGATTTTCACGACGCTTTCGTGAGCAATTTCACGAGAAGTTACAAGAGGCCAAATCGCCCACAACAACTGGAAATGTGCAAGCAAAGACCGAATGAGACAGACAGGGAGTTCCTCACAAGGTGGTGTACGATGCGTAACTCTTGTGAAGGGGTAATCGAGTCACAAGCAATTGCATGGTTTGCACAAGGATGTAGACATGGAAGTGTGCTATGGCAAAGGCTACAAAGAGATATGCCGGCAAACCTGGCAGAGATGATAAGAATCAGCGACTCGTATGCGTTAGGAGATCCGACTCAGCCGCTGCTCATGTCGGTAGACGGGATGACTGAGACTCACATCTATGACGCTTCCGGGTCGCAAAGGCGCCAGGAAAGATCTGAATACAGAAGCAAGAGAAGAGACGAAAGACCAGATTACATGTATGGTTCGACTCAGGTTGCAGCTGTGAGCCAGGATCATCCAGATGCTGGAAGCAGTCAGCGTCAAAGGACAAATGGACAACAACAATGGGTGCCAAAGAATGACGGCAAAAGGAGAGGAAGCAGTATCAGGACCGACAAAAATACACCTATGAGATGATGCTGGATCAGCCGTGTAAGTTTCACACGCCTAGTCCGAGTAAACCAGCCAATCACACGACGAGGCAATGCACTTGGTTTCATAAAGGAGATAGACTGGACTCACCGAATAAGCATCTTCCACCACCTCCCCCTCCACCACTTACAAGAGGAAATGCTCAAGCAGTGGGAGCATATAACAGATATGAAAACAGGTAGCCGAGGTATCAGAATCAAGAAAGAAGAGAAGTTGTGCACTAGGTGCACAATCCAAGAGGTGAAAACGCTCATGTCGGCCACGAAACCAGAAATGAGTACAGAGAACATCACCAGAGCTATGTTGTCTTTTTCACAGAGCCAAATGACAAGAAGAGCCAGCATCGACGAATGATGGAAGTGAATGCCACCATGCCGGCAATCCCCAAGTACATGCATTGGTCTGAGCAAGAAATAACTTGGAGTATAAAAGATCACCCCAAGATCATGCCAACCCTGGAGGATACGCTCTGGTTTTGGATCCAACATTCATGGGCCCAGATATCAACGTGAAATTTTCAAAGGTATTGATCGATGATGGCAGTAGCATCAACATCATGTACAAGGATACCATGCTCAAGTTAGGCATTACCATGAACATGCTGGAGCCGACTAAGACAACTTTCCACGGTATCGTGTCGGGACTGTCCTGTGAGCCAATTGGAAAGATCTGGGTCGACATCTTATTTGGCAACAGAGAAAATTCTCGCACTGAAGCTATAGAGTTCGAGGTGGTAGATTTGGTCAGATCATATCATGCCTTACTCGGCAGGCCGGCTATGGAAAAGTTCATGGCTACTCCTCACATCGCTTATTTGAAGATGAAGCTGCCAGGCCCATGTGGGGTGATCATAGTTGAAGGGGACTACAAAAGATCTATTGCTTGTGCCTTAGTCGGATCTTCACTGGCCGAGTCACTCGTCATAGCACAAGAGAAAAGTCAGATGTTGGAAGTGGCAGCATTGGCCAAAGCAGCACAAGTGTCCATGCCGGCAATCACCAACATGCATGTCAGTGTGTCATTTCAAGCTACCAAGGAAACCAAGAAGGTGCAGGTGGATGAAACTTTCCCAGAGAGCACAGTTACCATTGGGGCTGGCCTTACAGACAAATAGGAAAGCGAGCTCACCAGCTTCCTCCGTGAGAATCAGGACATCTTTGCATGGTCCACTCAAGATCTGCAAGGAGTTCCGAGGGAGCTGGCTGAGCACTCTCTTCATGTAATACTAGATGCCAAGCCGGTGAAGCAACCCCTCCGCCGCTTCGCCGAAGATAGGAGGAAAGTGATAGCTGCCGAGATTGCCAGACTTTTAGCTGCTGGATTCATCATGGAAGTACTACACCCGGACTGGTTGTCAAACAGTCTTGGTCGAGAAGAAAAAAGATGACCCGAACGTGGCAGTGGTATGGCGCATGTGTATTGATTACACGAACCTCAATAAGGCGTGTCCAAAAGATCCATTTCCTCTGCCTCGGATCGATCAAGTCATAGATTCTACTGCTGGGTGTGAGTTGTTGTCATTTGTGGATGCGTATTCAGGATTCCATCAGATACCACTAAATCCAAGTGATCAAATAAAGACAGCTTTTATCACCCCGTACGGGGCTTATTGCTATCGCACCATGCCATTCGGATTGAGAAATGCAGGCGCAACATATCAAAGATGCATGCGAAAATGCTTGCAAGATTAATTGGACAAAAATGTTCAAGTATACGTCGATGACGTGGTAATAAAAAACCAAACAAAGTCATACTCTAATTGAGGACTTCCGTCAAACATTCGCAAACTTGAGAAGATTCCGGATGAAACTTAACCCGGAAAAATGTACGTTTGATGTCCGGGCTGGCAAGTTACTCGGATTCCTTGTATCCAGCCGAGGAATTGAAGCTAACCCGACAAAGATCAGGGCCATCGAAAGAATGGAATTGCCAAAAACCCTCAACAATGTCTAGAAGTTTACTAGATGCCTAGCTTCGTTGAGAAGGTTTGTTAGTCGGCTAGGTGAAAAAGCCCTACCACTATATCAGCTGATGAATAAATCAGACAAATTCACATGGAAACAGCAAGCTGATAGCGCTTTCCATGAATTATAGAAAATGTTGGCAACATCACCAATATTAGCGTCACCATTATCCAAGGAGCCAATGTTGCTCTATGTCGCCGCAACCAACAGAGTTGTAAGTGCAGTAATAGTAGTTGAACATGAAGAAGGGGGCAAATCAGTCCAAAGACCGGTGTATTACTTGAGCGAAGTGCTCTCTGTCTCAAAACATAATTACCCGCATTATCAGAAGATGACATATGGGGTATATATGGCAACAAAGAAGCTGAAACATTATTTTCAAGAACACCCAATCCGGGTAATATGCGAGGCACCTATCTCAGATATATTGGGCAGCAAAGATGGGGGCGGCCGAGTCGCCAAATGGGCCATCGAACTGGCACCATACACTCTACAATATGATAGGCGAGATGCAATAAAATCTCAAGCTGTTGCAGATTTCTTTGTAGAATGGATGGAAATGCAGTACGAACCACCACTACTAGATCCGAATTACTGGAAAATGCATTTTGACAGGTCCAAGAAGAAAATGGGCCTGGGCATCGGGATAGTGCTCACATCTCCAAAGAGGGATCAACTGAGGTATGTGTTGCAGATTCATTTTGCTGCTTCTAACAATGTTGCCGAGTATGAAGCACTTGTCCATGGCATTAAAGTAGCCAAGGAAATTGGTATCAAAAGGATCATGTGTTTTGGCGATTCAAATTTGGCGGTTCAGCAAGTGTCTGGACATTGGGATGCGCTGGACGCAAATATGGCATTATATCGTTTCCACGTGCAACAAATTTCGGGATATTTTGCGGTTGTGAATTTCATCAGATTCCTAGAGCAGAAAATGAGGCAGCAGACGTACTATCCATACTAGGATCATCCAGGCAAGCAATACCACCAGGGGTAGCGCTGGAGCATCACAGTAAACCATCGATCAAGCCGTCACCAGAGTCCGAATTAATCAGGGTCATCCCGGTGAGTCAGGAATTGGATGCAGTGCCAATGGACATCGACACAGGGGTAGGTTCGAGTCACTCGGGGACTAATACGTTGAATTCAGGGATCGCCGAATCACACTCGGGGACTCCTCAGGTCATGTCGGCAGAGCATATGTCGGCGGAGCCAATGGATATTGATGTTGAAGCAGACCCGGAACCACTAATACCAACGTGGGCACAACCAATATTCAGCTATTTGAAAGATGGGACCTTGCCCAGTGATGAAACATTGGCAAGGCAAACAACACAAAGAGCAAAAGCGTACACCATAATCAACAAGGAACTCTACAAGCGAAGTGTGACAAGTGTACTGCAGCGTTGTATCAGCCCAGAGAAAGGCCAGGAGATCTTATTGGATATCCATCAAGGAGAGTGCGGACACCATGCGTCATCAAGAGCATTGGTAGCCAAGGCATTCCGACATGGATTCTACTGTCCAAGCGCATTGGCACAAGCGCAAGAGTTAGTCGGAAGATGTAGTGGTTTTCAACACTATGCGTCCAAGTCGCATTTACCAGCGTCTGAATTGAAGACTACCAATCACTTGGCCTTTTGCAGTATGGTGCCTAGATATGGTAGGACCATTCAAACCAGCAAGAGGAGGTATGACTCATATCTTGTTCATGATTGATAAGTTCACCAAGTGGATAGAAGTGAAACCAATCAAGAAATTGGACGGTAAAACAACTGTCACATTCTTAAGGGATATAATCCTCAGATACGGTTGCCCACACAGTGTGATCACTGAAAATGGCATGAACTTCGCCGAAGGAGCTTTTTCTCGCTTCTGTGGGAAACACCGAATAAGACTCGATGTAGCATCAGTCGCCCATCCAGAATCAAATGGACAAGTTGAATGGGTTAATGGATTAGTTCTGTCAGGGATAAAACCCCGCTTAATGGAACCACTCCAGAGATCACCTGGTTGTTGGATAGAGGAACTACCCTCAGTACTGTGGAGCCTAAGAACAACTCCGAATCGGTCGACTGGTTATACGCCATTTTTCCTCGTATATGGTGCTGAAGCAGTTTTGCCTGCCGACATAGAATATGACTCGCCAAGGATAAGGAATTACTCGGAAGCCGAGGTAAAAGAGGCCCAAGAAGATGGAGTAGACCTACTCGAAGAATCAAGGGAACTGGCATTATCCAGATCTGCTATATATCAACAAAATCTCCAACGCTACCATAGCCGGAAAGTGCAACCTCGCGTTTTTCGAGAAGGAGATATGGTGCTATGGCTGGTGCAGCGCACAGCAGGAATGCATAAATTATCACCTCCATGGGAAGGTCCATTCATTGTAAGCAAAGCATTGCACAATGATTCCTACTATCTCATAAACGCTCGTGAAGCACAAAAGAACAAGGCGGACAGGTCAGGAGATGAAACCAAAAGGCCATGGAATGTGGCACTGCTTCGTCCCTTCTATACTTAGGAGAAGCAGTGCATGTATCACTCGAACTCTCATATGTCGGACGTGTTTGCCGGCTATGTGCTAATAATAAAATGGTATGATTCGAAAAACTGACTCAGGGACTACCCCTTAAGTTTTCCATTTCAATTATTTTACGTTGGCTGGCGTGATACCCGAAATTTATCTCGGAACAAGTAGTGTTTACTCGGAAGAAATCAACTCTTCGACTATGTTGTTGTCCGAAAACACGGCTTCATGGCAAGTAAGAGAAAAAGATATAAGACGGGTAAACACGAACGCCAGATAAAGACAAAGGAGAAACGCGAGTCGGCTTTAGTTTTTTGCCTAACTCTTTGCAGGTCATATTATACTATGTGTCGAGTAACCTCGACCAAGTTATCCAAGTTTCATACCCGCTAACTATGTACTTCGTACTTTGAGACCCTAATGTCGAACACCGAAAAAGGTAGACAAGGGCCAAAGGCAAGGAAGGTGACATGACAAAATGAAACTCGGGGACTTGCCCTTGAATGATTCGCACTTAGAACATAACGCAAACATATAAATCTTATCAAAATGCACATAATAAACTTAAAATTGCAATGTATGTTACATATGTACCCGGCATACCGGGGATCTGATCAAAGTTCGAGTGTTGCTTAGCCTAAGGAGCAGAAGAACTCGGAGGAGCACTCTCGGAGCCAGGAGTTGTGCTTGGAGCATCGGCCGGGTTAGGGGCATCTGTGGCCAGGTCATCCGGATCATCTGACTCGGTTGCTTCGCTGTCGCCACCCTCTTCATCAGCAACTTGGACGAGCGGATCGCCAAGGTCAAGGAAGCTGGGCCCTTCACACCAAGCGTGCACCATGGTGTACTCGATCATGGAATAAGCTCGCTCCTAGCGCTTCTTGATCAGCTCTGGGTCATTCAGCCATTTGCCGTCACCCCTTATGCGAGCAAGAACATCAAGGTTGATGTCCTCATACCATGAGAGCACGAAGGAGAGAGCCTTGTCCATGGCAGCTCGACCGGCCGACTCACGCCATTGATCCAACCAGTCTTCAGTAAGGAGCAATCTCTCAGCAAGTGGCTCGATGAGTTCGGGTGGGTCTTCATCCGGACAGAGCATGCGAAACGCATGGATAGCCGACTTGAGCAAGTCCACACCACAGGACTTGAGGGTCTTGACCCGTTCAGACACCGCTTCGAGCAGCTCCTCCATGGACACCTCGCCGTCAGCAGGAACACCAGCTTCGGCCCTCACTTTCTTCATGGCTCGGATGGCAAACATGTTGGCCTCATAAAAATTCTCTGCAAGCAAAAAAATAAAGTTAGCAAATAACAATGGCAAGTCCAGAAGGACTCATACAGTGCGCAAAGAGTAAGAACTCACTACCGAGAAAGAAGTTGATGGAGGCGAGTTTGCTCTACCAAGTCTTGGCCTTGGCTTGAAGGGAGTCAAAGTTCAGATTTGCTGACTCAACCGATGACTCGGCCTCGTCTAGCAACCTCTTGGTCTTCTCGGCGCTGGCAGCCTGTTGATCGTTCTTCTCGGCAAGATCCTCCCTCAGCCCCTTCACCTCGGCCAAGTGTTTCTGTTCCGTCTCGGCCATCAGCTTCTTCAGCCGAGTCACCTCATCTCGCTCCTTCTGGAGTTCAGCTTGGTGCTTCTCTGCTTATTCGGAACAAGTTATTTGTCAGCACCAACAGAAAATTTCAGTTACCACATCGATGAGACAAAGAACTTACTCTCGGTCTCGCTGATCTGCGAATGAAGAGCTTCGATGGTAGACTGAGCGGAGGCTGCGAAAAAAAGAACGAGGAAGGATGGATATAATGAACCAAAGAAAAGAATGCCGAAAAGGAAAGAGGACGGATAAGGATATTACCTTGGCCATGGGTGTCAGTCTGTAGCTTCTCATACGCAAGTTCGAGCTTGCGATGCGCCAGGACGAGAGCTTGGTGCACTTTGGTGCGCTCGTTATGCGTGATCTAATCAAAGAAGACAGACAATAAGGAAGAGTCAAGTCAAGCAACCTGCCGAATAAAAAAGCTTAAGAGTTTACAGCCGAGTAAGTTCCTTACTCGACAGTAACCTCGAGGGCTAGGGATTGAAGCTCTATCATGAGTGTGGCATAAAGAAATCAAAGAGCGTAAGAGCTTACAGCCGAGTAAGTTCCTTACTCGACAGTAACCTCGAGGGCTAGGGATTGAAGCTCTAACATGAGTGTGGCGTAAAGAAATCAAAGAGCTTAAGAGCTTACAGCCGAGTAAGTTCCTTACTCAACAGTAACCTCAGGGACTAGGTGATATGTATAAAGGAAATACTCAATAATACGAAAGAGTAAGAAGTTACTTTACCTTGTTCACCTCGTCGGTGCGGGCCATCAAAGTGATGGCCTGCTGGGTCATGTCGGAGACGGCCTTGGAGCCTAGCTTCAGCTTCTTGCCGGCACGGGTGCTGACCTCCTGCTCGCCGGCTGCATTCCATGTCACAGCATAAGGCTCAGCCGAACCAAGGCTTTTCCCGCAGAGCGTCCGAGTGAGAAATTGACCCGTTTTCAGGGCGGTTCCCACAGTGGCACGGGTCGCAGCAGCAGAAGTATGGAGGGTAACAGCCCTAGAGCCATCACCTGACCCGGCAGTCGCAGATTCGCCCCCCTTACCCGTTGAAGCGATCATTGTCGCCAACTTCAGAGGCCGGATCTGAGGAGCAGAACCCGGAGCGCAAACACGCGTTGTTTGCTTGGAAGAGGTGGATTTGCCAGATGAGGGGCGAGTAGAGCCAGAAGCCTTGGGCTGGGTCTAGCCCTTTGACAGAATTGGAGAGCGAGCAGAGGGATTTGGAGAAGAACATGGAGCCGCCTGACTGGGCTCAGCAGTTTTGCTAGCTCCAAGATCAGGAAGTTGTTCATTCACGTCATCTTGAAGGTTGATGCCAGAGGAACTGGTGGCAGAAGGTTTCTCGGCGCCAGATTCCCGGGCACCAAGATCAGGAAGTTTCTCCTGGCCAGGCGTCGGCCACCAGATGACCCACTAGGTCGGACCGAGGCGTGAGCCTCAGCGGTGGGGACCGACCGGACGGGGCTCGGCACCATCAAGTCAGTTGGAGGAGGCGCAGGCCTTAGCGGCGAGGCAATGCTAGACACAGCCTGGCTTGCCGACAAAGGTGCGGCGCTGAAAACAACGAGACATATATAAGAGAACATCAGTGATGAAAAATAAAAGAACGGAGCAAGCAGAGTACAAAAGCTTACCCGGTGACAACTGGGTCACGGACGACTCGGCGTGTGACTCGGTGCCGAGCATCTTGGCGAGTCTCAGCCAAGTTGGCAGCAGCAGAGGCAGCATGAGCCGCCAGAGTGGACTTGTTCTTCTTGGCCGGCTGAGTGCTGGAGGAGGCTCCGCGTCGCTTCGGCTTAGCGACGGGAATCTTGCCGACTCCGCCCACGGCGATAGGAGGAGTGTCATGTACCTGGCCAGCTGCATAAGTAAATAACGGGCTTACTCGGATAAGCAAAGATATTAAGGTCACAAGGCATATACCTCCAAAAGCGTACAATCATCATCCTCATCATCGTCAGACCAATCTTGTAAGGGATTGCGAGATTGACTCTTACCCGAAGCTGAAGAAGCCGCAGTGTGCGGGATGGGCATGAAGCACTCCAGGTCATACTCGACCTTATCCGAGTCAGAGCGGTCCCCATGATAACCAGCAGGAGGGATAGTACTGTCATCAACCTGGTGAAGGAGATTCTTCGGATGGCAAATAGAATGAGAAACTAAAAACTAAACTAAGAGTGGCAAAAGAGCTAAAGCCTACTCGGGGATAGGCCTGACCCGGCTAAACGGTGGGCAAAACTTACCCAGGGGACAGGCCTGACCCAGCTAAACGGTGGGCAACTCCAAGCCCAATCATCCGCCAAGTTCAATTTAAAGATTGATCTTACTCGGCAGGCAATGAAGTCATGGGTGAGATCCTTGGTGGAGTGCCGAGTGGGATCGTGAGAGCCACTCATGAAGCACATCTTGTGGCTCCTCACTTGGATGGGGCTTACCCAGCGTGAGACGAAGGTGCACATGAGGTCAGAGTCAGCGAGATGAAAGTTTTCATCCGGTGACAGCAACCTTTCTAGGATAGTGTTATACTCGTTTACCGCAGCGTCTTGGTCACGCGGGTCAAGCTGCCAGTGCTTCTTGTGGGGGACCTCATCCGAGAAATGGGGAAGCCGGATGTTATTAGTGGACCCGCTGTTTTTGACATAGAAAAAGGTTCTATGCCACTTCTTGCAAGAATCAAGCCCAGCAATCCGAGGAAAGATGGAGTCTCTCCTGGGCGTGATGCTAGCAGCACCGCACCGAGTCGGCTTCTTCTCGGCATGGGGAGCACCGGGCTAGGGAACAACTTGAACCCTAAATCTAAAATACTTGGCCCACAGAAGAACTGTAGGCCAAATCCCAAGGTAGGCTTCGCAAGCAGAGATGAAACAAGAAAGAGAGCCAATCGCATTGGCAGGAAGATGGTGGGTATGCAGATGGAAGGTAGAAAGAAACAAGAAGGAGGTGCTTATAGGAAGAGCGAAACCGCGTTCAGAATGGGAAAGGAAAACCACCCGCTCGCCAGATTGGGGTTTAGGAGAGATCTCACCGGAGGGGAGACGGCAATCCACTTGTAGCGGAATGCGTCTGGTGGAGCGGAGCCACTCCACCTCCTCGATGGAGATTTCCGAGCCTTCCCAGCCACCGCGCTCACTGGCGGGAATCTCCTGCTCCTCAGCACCATCAGCGCCGTCACGAGCATCCATGAGATCTTCAGAGTCAGTCTCCTCCACGGTTGGAAGAGGCTTGGAACAGTGTGGACCCGTAGTGGAATGGAAAGAAGAAAGGGGCAATCGCAACGCAAGAGCAGGAGGAAGAAGGAACCGCAAAGGGGGCAGTTCGATTTTTCGGGCGCAAGGAAGAAGAAAGGCCAAGGGAAAACTGAACGGGCGTGGGGGAAGTGGAAACCCCCAACCCCTACTTAAGGGCAGTAAAAAACCCGGTCGTGGGATCTATCTGTGCCGTGCGGCCAGCGTGTGGCCGTGTACCAGGTCAGGAAAGCCAGTCAGCAAGCGCCACGTAGCCAAGGATACACGAAAAATCCTGTGCCACGTCATGACTAGAGGGAAAAGAGGCGCATGTCGATGGGACGGCCACAGTGACGGGGAATAACTGCGCAGCCGTCACTGTGCCGCCAGAGCTTGGAACAAAAATTGAGGCAAGTAATCATGATTACCTGCTGTCAGTGATTGAAGAGCGCCGAAAATGACTCGGAATTGGCCAAAGCAACTCGGATCGAGGCAAGAATGAGCCAAGAAGTCAAAGAGTCGACCTAGAAATTGTCAGACTGACCCGACAAGGTGCGAAATTGCGACAGATAAAGACAAAAACTAAGTTCCATTCACACAAAAGGAACCTGGAGACACCTAACAGCGTGAACTGCTAGTCCTCACCAGCTTCGGGGACTAATGTCGGGGGGATAACCCCCGGTAGGGTCACGAGAGGGGAAACATAGCGCAGCTGGGTTGGCTCCGAGTAAAGAAAGAACTAGGCCGGGTAAGAACGGCCGAGTAAGATAAGCATGAAAGCCGACATACAAACTAAGTCAGCCCGCATAGGACAAAGTTGTAACCCTTGCAGGAACCAACGAGCCGAGTCGACCGAGGAAGGGCCGAGTCAAGGAGGACGCGTGGCACCTTTCTGAGTAAGGTTCGGGAGGGACCATGGTAAAGCATGGTTAAAAGAGAAGGGCGACGCCGGGTGACACAAAAGGAGACGGGTGACTCCCTAAGCATACGCTGATGTACAAAGTAACAGCATGACACCAAAAAGAACAAGAAGCAGCGTACCAAAAGACCGTTAGCTGTCAAGCTTTATGGACCGGGCCACTGGGCTTAGAGCAAGCCCATGACCCGGCCCACATTGTAGGGACCAAGATCCAAATAGTAAACCCTAGAACCCAAAGGAGTATTAGCTAGCTAGCACTGCCTATATAAGGGAGCGCATAGCAGAAGTAGAAGGAGGTTGGACCAAGTAGGTAACTACTGTTGTGTACTCTAGTTTATACAGCTCAAGGAGCACTTGTAATCTTCGGGGTATCAATCGAATTGCCAAGTCTGGAGAGTTCTTCTTGTTCTTCGTGCATGGCTCGACCGTGCACTCCCTCCCCGGTGACCACAAGCACCCATTCGGCCCCCAACTTAAGCCTACCCATGGCATCTGTCGTGCCACCACCATGACAGACGGCAATGAGTTCACCAAATGTATGGTGGATAGTGGAAGCAGCATCAACATCATGTACCTGGATACACTTCAGAAGATGAACTTGACGGAGGCAAATCTAAAGCGAACCAGCACCATCTTCCACGGCGTAGTTCCTGGTCGGGAGGCTCGGTCCCTTGGGTGCATCACACTTCAGGTCGCCTTTGGTGATGTTAATAATTACCGCCAAGAGCGCATGACCTTTGAGGTGGTCCCCTTAAAAAGCGTGTACCACGTCATATTCGGCCGCGACATATTCCACACCTTCATGGCCAAGCCATGCTTCGTTTACAACAAACTCAAGATACCCGGACCAAACTGTGTCATCACCATATCCGGAAGCTTTGCAAAAGCTAGGGACTGCGAAATTGGAGAAGCAGCATACGCCGAAGCTGTCCTCTACAGCGAATAATTCAAGGAGACCCAAAGCAAGGTCGATGCCTCAGAGATGCCCGCGTCGAAGAAACAGATTTCTGACTCCGCCCCAGCATTCAAGGCCGCCATCGAAACCAAGTCGGTGGAACTTGTGGTAGGCGATTCCTCCAAGACCACTGCCATTGGGACAAACCTGGATCCCAAATAGAAAAGCATGCTCGTCGAGTTCCTCCATGAGAATAGGGATAGCTTTGCCTGGCAACCTGCCGACATGAAAGGTGTACCTAGGGAACTTGCCGAGCACAGCTTGAACATTGATCCAAAATGCAAACCAGTGAAGCAACATCTACGACGCTTTGGAGATGAGAAGAGACGTGCCATAGGCAAAGATATAGCTAGGTTACTTAAGGCTAGTTATATCCAGAAGTCCTTCACACCCAATGGGTGGCCAATCCTGTACTTGTCCCTAAAAAGGGAATCAAAGAATTAAGAATGTGTGTTGATTACACCGGCTTGAACAAAGCATGTCCCAAAGATCCGTTTGCTTTGCCTCGCATTGATTAAGTCATTGACTCGACGACTGGCTTGGAACTTTTGTGTTTTCTCGATGCATACTCAGGATACCACCAGATCAAGATGAGGAAGTCGGACCAATTGGCCACTTCGTTCACTACACCCTGCGGCACGTTTTGATATGTCACGATGCCCTTTGGGCTGAAAAACGCATGTGCTACGTACCAGCGGACGATGCAACATTGCCTACATGATCAAATTGGTCGGAACGTTCACGCCTATGTGGACGATATAGCGGTGATGTCTAAAAAATCAAATGACTTAATCTCCGACTTAAAAGAAACCTTTGATAATCTCCGGAAATACAACATGATGCTTAACCCTAAGAAGTGCGTCTTCGGGGTTCCAGCCGGCAAATTGTTGGGCTTCATCGTTTCCCAGCATGGAATCGAGGTCAACCCGGAGAAAATCAAGACCACCTTAAACATAAACTGTCTGACATTCCTAAAGGACATACAATGACTAACAAGTTGTGTTGCAGCAGTTAGTCGGTTCATCAGCCGAATTGGAGAGAAGGCTCTGACGCTGTACAATTTGCTGAAGAAGGCGAACAAATTCACGTGGAAGGACGAAGCAAATGCAGCATTAAAGCAGCTCAAGGAGATTCTTTCCTTAGCGCCTATCCTTGCAGCACCCGAGCCTAGAGAGCCCATGTTAATTTACATGGCGGCCACCAACCGGGTAATCAGCATCGTCGTCGTGGTAGAGCGGAAGGAACCACGCTATGAGCACGGAGTTCAACGACCAGATTACTATGTAAGCGAGGTCTTGACGGAGTCCAAGCAGCGTTACCCTCACTACCAAAAGATAGTTTATGGAGTATTCCTTTCTTCTCGGAAGCTGAGGCACTATTTCCAGGAGCACCCCATCACAGTGGTGAGCAAGACTCCACTGTTCGACATTATCAACAACAGCGACGCTATAGGAAGGGTCGCAAAGTGGGGCATTGAACTTGCCGCCTGCGAGATCACCTACAAGAGACACGACGCTATCAAATCACAAGCCTTGGCGGATTTTATCGCAGATTGGACGGAGATGCCAGAGGCTACCCCAATGCCGGAGCCAGAATACTGGGTGATGCACTTTGATGGATCAAAGCTACTCAACGGCTCGGGGGTCGGTGTACTGCTACAGTCACCAACTAGGGACAAGCTACACTATGTTATGCAGATCCACTTCGAGGCTACGAACAACATGGCAGAGTATGAAGCACTCATTTACGGACTACGCGTAGCCAAGGATATTGGCATCAAACGCATAGTTTGCTGTGGAGATTTCGACTTGGTTGCCCAGCAGGTGGCTGGCACCTGGAATGCGCGGAACCCTGTGATGGCGGCATATCGAGACGAAGTGGACGAGATAGCCAAAATCTTCTTGGGCTACGAGGTCAAGTATGTACCTAGGGAGCAAAAAGAGGCGGCTGATCTGCTGTCTAAGCTTGGATCAGGGCGCAAACGAATTTCGCCTAGAGTTTTCCTGGAGCATCTACGGACACCATCCGTGAAGGGAGCAGACATCAACAACCCGGATAGAGTAGACTCTTTCGTACACATGGTGACAAAGGTCCCTCCGGCTTGGACAACACCGTTCATGGAATATCTCGAACACGGAACTTTGCCCGACGACGAAGTCGAAAGACGGCAAATAGTACGTCGAGCAAAAGTCTATACCATAATCAATGGAAAACTCTACAAAAGAAGCACTACTGGTGTATACCTTAAGTGTGTTTCCCAGCAAGAAGGTATTGAAATCCTATGCGAAATCCATCTTGGAGATTGCGAGCATCACGCTGCTCCCCGATCTTTGGTCGCTAAAGCCTTCCGGCAAGAATTCTACTGGATGACCGCGAAGGCGGACGGCGACAAGCTGGTTGAGACATGCATGGGATGCCAATATTATGCCCGACAACCACATGTTCCTGCTGAAGAATTGTGAACAATACCAATAACTTGGTTGTTTGCAGTCTGGGGGCTGGACATGGTGGGTCCATTACAAATGGCACCATGTGGATTTACGCATCTACTAGTAGCAGTTGATAAATTCACCAAGTGGATAGAAGCTAAACCCATTAGAAAGCTCGATGGGGCAACTGCCCTTAGGTTTGTTCGGGATCTGGTGATGAGATTTTGTCTCCCACATAGCATAATCACCGACAACGGTAGCAACTTGTCACTCGGAGAAGTGGAGGCTTATTTTTGGGACAAAGGCATCCGACTTGACCTTGCATCTGTGGCACACCCACAGTCCAATGGTCAGGTTGAGCGGGCCGATGGATTAATTCTGCAGGGAATCAAACCACTTCTTGAGGCACCGCTACATAGAGCAGCTGGAGCCTGGGCGGAAGAATTGCCATCTGTGTTGTGGAGTTTACGAACTACACCCAACAGATCCACCAGCTACACCCCTTACTTCATGGTATATGGAGCAAAAGCCATTCTTCCTTCCGACATCCTTCACGATGCACCAAGGGTTGACGCCTACGACAAAGATGATGCTGAAGAATCCAAATGCCTAGATGTGGACCTTCTCAAGGAAGAGCGCGTTTTGGCATGCTAAATATCCGCCATCTACCAGCAGAAGCTATGCAACTACCATAGTTGTCGCGTCCGGCATCACTCGTTTAAAGAGGGGGATTTGGTGCTCTGACTTAAGCAGAAGAAGTCACACAAATTATCCCCGCCATGGGAAGGACCGTTCATCATAAGAAAGGCGCTACTCAATGGATCTTACTACCTCGTTGACAATCATGAACTGAAGGATAGACCCAACAAGGATCATAAGCGTAAGCGACGTGACCCGGATGATGACTACCCGGAGCTTGATCGGCCATGGGACATAGCACAGCTACGTCCTTTCTACACTTAGCATTTTTTATCTATTGTGTACCTCTTATATGATCAATGAAATAAATCTCTCTGGTTCACTCATATTTCTGAGTCTTTTACCTCCTTTAGTGTTCATTTTTGGATCGTATAAACCCTTTATGCACAAGCTTTGCAATTGCACTTGTGAAAAAACCCGCCTGTGGGCATTAGCTTAAGTTTTCTGGTCTACACGTTCTTTGTTGTTTTTATGTGGATTCTAGAGTAGTGACTTTTGGCACTTATTGTCGGTGATTTTTTGCTTAGGTTATTGGCGGTGCCATTGGGCATCATCACCTGAGCGCATGGTTCCAACGACGAGTCTTCCGACTCAAGAAAGGTCAAGCATAAAAACCAGAGTAATGGATAAGCCAGAACTTGCTTAAAAAATATATACATGCTGGAACTAGTTCTTGAGTAGCAGGAAATAACAACCATTGTTTTCCGCCTTATGTTAGCACATAGTTTTTCCGCATACAAATTACAGAGGAAACAAATATTAAAAATTGTTTTTTCATTCCTCTAGCGCAGGCGACTTGGACGCAACATCGTCGATAGTAGGAGAGTCACCTTCCACGAAGTCGTCAGTGTTGAGGGACTCGGAGGAGATTTGGTTGCCGCCGTCAATGGTTTTCATGGGAACAAAGACGTTAAGGTCGACCAACTCGGCGACTCTGGTGTCAAAACTCGCGAGTGACGCCAAGATAGCTTCATGATCTATCTTTTGGCCTTCGTCATCTACGTCGGGGATACCAGAGGTCACCATGTCGATTTCGGCATCTTCGTAGTGTGCCTTGACCACTGATAGTGCCATCTTTGCGCTGGCCCTTGTACATGAAGCTTTCCAGCTAGCAATACGCTCGGGGGCTCGGCGCAGGATCTTCGAGAACTTCGCCATAGACTCCACTGCCTTAATGTTAATCTGGAGGGGCTTGGCAATCTCTTTGGTCTGCGTGATGGCGGTGTTGATAAAGTTTCCGGTAAGAACCATACATTCCTTTGGCGGAGGAGGCGACCGGGTTAAACCCATAGGAGCTGCAAATTTCCGACAAAGGAACGCATGAGTTCAATAACACAACAAATTCAGAGTATCTAGATTACAGAAGTCCAATACGGAGAATCACTTACTGAATATGCTAATTTCAGCCTGCTAGAGAGTCTCCGCCATAGAGTCCCGTTCTTGACGGAGGATCTTGTACGCTTCATGATGGCGTTGATTTTGCTCATCAGCAGCTTTCTTCTGCTCTTTCAAGATCGCGATTTCCTCCTTCAAGCGGTTCATCTCCTCGTTGGCGGAGTCCTGCAGGACTTTCATGGAGTCCTCGTGCATCTTCAACGTGTCCTTCCTCTCCTGCTTAAGGATCTTGTTTTCGCTATCCAGCTGCTAAATATGCTTGGATTGTTCAACAATATCCTTAGCCTTGGAAATAGCTTCTGCAAGTCAGAGAAAGAACAGTACACAATGAGTACTCAAAGAATGTTGGCGCAAGACCAAGTCGGAATACGAAAAAGAAAGGAAAAATAGACGCTTGATCTTGGTGATTTGTTCCTTCAAGAAGGTAGTTTTACCCTTTTCGGCTTCCAAGTCCGCGCGCATCTTCTGGTACTTGTCGTTGGTCACGCCCCTCCGAGCATTCTCATTCTGTGGAAAGAAGAAAGTTAAACGTTGTTTGGTCTACTTGGAGCATCTAGCCGGAAAATTTTCACCTAGAAGCTTGGGGGCTACAGCGAGAGTTTTTTAACTTAGCAATATGCTTAGTCTTTCTTTAAGCATCTAGTCGGAACTAATTCAGTTTTCGATTAGAAGCTTGGGGGCTATAGTATAAAGTTTTTAACTCAGACATATGCTTATCTTTTCTTTAAGCATCTAGTCGGAACTAATTCAGTTACAACTAGAAGCTTAGGGGCTACAGTATTGAAATTTATAAACACTGCATATGCTACTCTGAAAGCATCTAGTCGGAATAATTCATTCAAACTATATGCTTGGGGGCTACAGTGAGAAGTTTTCTAGCTTAGTCACTCTTAGAGCATTTAGCTGCAAAGACCTATGGTTTTCCGTCTAAATCCTCGGGGGCTACAGCGGGATACTCATATGAAATGCAAAAGGCAAATAAAACTTACAAGCGCGATGATCTTGATGTTTGTAGCACTCTCAGCAAGCAACTTGCCAAAGGAAAAATTGTTTCCTTGGAAGATTTCTGCCTGCCGGAGAAGCTCCTCAAGACCGCATATTGGAGATGTCGGTGCCGCACCAGGAACCAGAGCAGTGCTACCCGGCGTAAGTACGGGATAGACTATCTTTGGGAACTCTATGGTATTCTTGGGTGCGGAGGCGCCGCCTTCGGCAGACGTACCACCTTCCACCACCGCCTTACCGCTACCGATGGCATCCTTAGCAGGAGTTTCAGCCATTTGGTTTGCGGCACTTTCCTGCGTCGCCTGTTCGCCGACAACAACAAGTTTTGTGGAGGCACATGAATCCACTTCCATGGCGGAAGGGCCAGATGCTTTTTTGGCTTGAGAGCTTGTCGGAGCGGATGTGGGCTGGACGATGGGAGTGACAGGGGCGATGGCGGGAGATGCGTGGGAAGACACGTCACGATGCAACATATCCTTAATGTTTTTAGAAGCCCCCAAATTTTTGGAGGTCTTCTTCAAACTGGTTGTGGCATTTTCCTGAAACGTACAAAAATTATAAGTACAGGAATAAGACAAACGATGGACAATGTCGGAGAGAAAGAAGCTTACACAAGAGGGTGTGCTTTGGCAAAGGGGACCCCGATAACCTTTCTTTTCTCCGCCTCCAGGGCGGCGGTAGTCTTCTTGGAGGCTCCACCCTCCATCTTCTTCTTGCCTCCGTCGGCAGCATCAGAGGTGGAGCTCTTCCGCTTTTGCGCCAACGGGACATTGTCGTCGGACATGACGGTGACTTCCTTCATCTTTGGATAATAGATTTGGACAGCCATGATATCCTCCTCTAGATCGCTGAGATGTTAAGTGAAAAACCACAGTGTTAGATGAGATGGTAAAGGCTAGATGGAAGAACTGGAGTATATGTCATACACGGAAAATAAACAGGTACCTTTGGGCACTTGCCCTCTACGAACATGTCGTAGGTGATGGTGAAGCCACGCTTCCTATCCTTCACCTTGACGATGTCCTTGAGGCGGAGCTTGACGGAGTCGCTCGAGAAGTTGTCCTCGGAGATGCAGAGGCTATCCTTCCTCTCGTTGGTATACTCGTGCATCAAATTCAAGCGGTGCTATAGAGGCTAGATCCGCCTGACGAACCAGCACATGGCCAGGTCCAATCCGGTCAGACCCGTATCTACGAACAACTCTATCCGCCTTATAGCATGGGAAGCGTCGATGTCGAAGGGAAGGGAGGCCTAGAATATCCATGTCGGGGCTTCGGCGGCAGCTCCATCGATGAAGTCTGGGTACGTTACTTCTCGGCCGGCCAGAGGGATATCTGGGCCGTAGAAGTACGTCTGCTGCCAGTTCTTGCAAGATTCATGGCCGGCGATGTCGGGGAACCGCCGGCCAGGCCGGATCTTAAAACTAATGGTGCCACAATTCCTGATCTCGTCCTTGCCGGCTCCGGCTTCACGCTTGACGGTGAAAAAATAGATGAAGAGATCTAGCCTAGGCCTAATCCCTAAATAACCCTCGCAAAGTGCTGCGTGGTTTCTAAGCGCTAAGATGCTATTGGGGGAGAGGTTCTGAGGCTGTACTCGGTAATGGTTGAGGACAGCAAGGAAAAAGTTGGAGATGGGCAGGGAGACGCCACGTACCATTTGAGCTTTGAGGTACACCTTCTCTCCGGCTTGGGGAGAAGGGGTGAACTCGCCGGCCGGCTCCGCCCGCCAGACGAGCCCCTCCGTCATGGGGAGGTAGCCCTCGTTGATCACGGTCCGTAATATCCGAACCGCGCCAGTCGCCCTTGTGGGAGTCATACTCCTCCTCCAGCAGCTCTAGCGCCGCTGGATTATGGTCGCCGGTGGTCTCTACCACCGCGGACTTGGGAATAACCAATCCCTCTGGGGGCACGATGACGGCACTCGCCGGCTTCGCCGCGGCATCGCCTGACGCCGCCATGAAGGGGGAGGAGCTGCTGCTGGCCACTAGGAGTTTTCGGTGGTGACTGGGAGAGGTCGAGCAGCTAGGGTTTTTTCGCATGATGCGCGGAGAGCTCGAGGAGGTGCTCGCTGGAGGAAGAAGATGACGCAGAGGAGAATGAGGTGAAAAGTAAAATTTCCACCGCTGTTACTATTTATAACCTCCAGCATCAAGATTCGTGCAGCATGATCAAACGGTTGCCGCGTAAGCTACGCGTGCGGGGGCGTGCACGGAAATTTCGCCACGTTACCAATTGTCGCCGCCAACGGTTCGTATCGCTCGCGCAGGAAAATCTGACATGATTGTGTTTTCTGCTTGTGTGAGTTACGGGGCGTTGCTGACCTATGTCTACGTCGCCCTAGCTGTCACTAGCAGGTAAACCATCACATTGGAAGATTCCTACATAGACAGATCCAATCCGGCTACGGAAGAGTACGATAGAAGATTCAACAATTCTCCGACTTACAAGTTGAAGACGGAGAAAACCTTGCAGGGTTCTTTGGGAGGACTACAAGATGTTGCTTGACGATTTGCCGACATCCATCTAGACAGAGCATTCAACGTGAAGAGGCAAGACGGCGCAAGATCTCGGAGTTCTCCGGGGGCTACTGTTGGGGATATGCTATATGGGTATCCTCATAGAATGTCTCCTATCCGGATAACCCGGGTGGCCCACAGTTGGTAGCATAGCCCATGGCCTGCTGGGCGGCCCAGTTAGATGGATCCAGAAGGGAGGCCCATGCCGGATAAAGGAAGGCTATGGAGGAGTCACCGACGTACTCGGAGCCTTGGAGTGCAAGACACGCTAGACTAATTGTAGGAAGTGTAGGACTCTGTAACCTGTCCGGCAAGGACTTTTCCCTGTAACCCTAGGACCTGGCGACTATATAAGTTGGGCCTATGGGAGCCTTTAGGGCAACAACTTTAGACGATAACTTAGACTTTCTAGTCACCTCACACAGCAAACCAATCCCTGTAACTCGGCATATTGCCATTATAGTGATTTATAGCAGGAGTAGGATTCCGCCACCATTGTGGGATCTGAACCTGGGTAAGCTGTGTTACCTCATACCCGTCAACCGTCCGCCTTCCCCCACATCTCTAAACATGCATTGTGAGGACCCCTCCATGGCGTACTCGTCAGCAATACCATGACAGTATTTGGGCACGAATCGCTGGTGCTCAACTAACTGCCTTGCTTTTCGAATAGGATTGATCTAGTGCTGGCATTTCGGCTGGCAATTAGACTAGATACTAGCGTAATTCATAGTTGTGAACAATATCTCTCTGGATTTTACTTCCCAGTGGTGGTTGCAACCTCCATAACTCGCTGAAATTTGATAGATAAAATCTATTGTAATTTCCCCTAGAGCAGTGGTGATTCATTTGATTTGCAATATTTCAACATTAGTGAGCAAAGATTGCTCCCACTAACGTTTTGGTCGAATTCGTATCCATGTGCAACCTAAAGTTGAGCACACGGGATAGAGTATTAAATCACCATCTGGTAGTCACGCACCATTAGGTGGTCAGGCATCGTGTGTCTCTGTTGTCTCTGCTGATAGTGTGCGCCCCGGCGATCCTTATAGGTCCACAACAGTACCATTTGTTCGCACTGTGAGTGCAAGCCAAACCCCTCGTGTGGCTGATATGGAGGACGAGGCAGAGCCTGACAAGGGAGCGCCTCCACTAGATGATGAGGATGAGTTGATGTTTCCTGAATTTGTAGATAGATTCGGTAAACAGGCACTAGAGGATCAATACACAGATGAAATTGCCCAGGGTGCCAGATTTGATGACACTGATGATGAAGAGAACAAGGAGAACAATGAAAGCCTCATTTTAGCCGAGTACGATGGTGAGGACTTGCCAGTAATTGAGTGGGACAGGGACGATCCTAAGATTTTAGAAGGC
This sequence comes from Avena longiglumis, assembly GCA_030063025.1. Classification (NCBI taxonomy): domain Eukaryota; kingdom Viridiplantae; phylum Streptophyta; class Magnoliopsida; order Poales; family Poaceae; genus Avena; species Avena longiglumis. Next base: position 124,387,064 of record CP125973.1, on the reverse strand, counting down.
ACCGTATTTGAAATGATGCGGGACTGTCATAATGCCCTTACTACATATTGCATTCGCACAAATAATGATTATGATGTTATTAAGAGTGAGCCAACAAGGTTCATAGTGAAGTGCCCATACAATAGGTGTAGGTGGAGGATGCATGCATCCACTGTGCTCAAGAGCAGTTTGGTTCAGGTATTACAACCAGTTGTGTATTTTAGATCATTGTGTAGAGTTTGTAAGCTGTACTTGACATTTTCATTATGTTTCAGATAAAAAATTAACCGATTTTAACATTCTTGTCCACCTCAAGGGGGACAGCCAAAGGACAAAACAAAACTAGCAAAGACTAGGTGGTTGGCAGATGCAATCGTCGATTGGATGAGAGCGAACCCATCACTTGGTGCAACAACGCTCATAAAGAAGTTTCTAAACAGTTTAATATTACAGTACCCTACATGAGGATGTTCTATGCAAAGGAAATGGCTCTTGCACTACTAGGAAAATGGCTATAGGTAATCAGCACATCCGTGGCTCACATGGTTGAAGTGCCCCACGGCTAAAACAGGCGTGGCTCACCTATGGGCAGTGCCCTACTAGTAACTAGAACAACCGTGGCGCGCATGACCATAGTGCGCCACAGATATGTGTGGGCCAGGGCTCTGTTGGTCACACGCCAGACATCCGTAGCGCACATAGGGTAGGTGCGCTACGGTTGTTAGTGTCAACCGTGGTGCACATGGAGGGGGTGCGCTATGCCTAAGCGCATGCCCCTCTCTACCGTGAAACGGCCAGACACATCTGTGGCGCACTATGGCATGTGCGCCACGGATGTTACTACTCCCTGTGGCGCACTAGGGTAGAGTGCGCCACGGATGTGGCGATTTTTTTTGACAGCTGCACTTTATGTGCACATGTGTGACCATCTACCACCCCACACTTCACTTTCCCCTTCTTCTTCCTCCTTAGATCTAGTCGAGATCTTCTCCTTCCCACCTCAATTTCTCCACCCATTCACCATTTTTAGCATGTAGAACTTGTCTTGGATGTTACATAAGTAATAGAGGAAGGTCTCCGGTCTCTCATCTCCTTCTCCGGTCTCGCGCGCACCTCTCCTTTCCATCTTTCTCGCGATTGGTCTCTCATCTCGGTAAGTTGTCCATGTAAGGATGTGTTCATGTGTATATGGATGATATGCTCATATGTATGTAGATGATCGATGCTCATGATATGTGTGTATGAGAGGATCGATGGTCATACGTGTGTGTATATGGAGAGTATCGATGATGCTCATGCATGTATGTATGGAGAGGATAATGATATGTTCATGTGTGTATGGATCAGTCTCTCTCTCTTGTGTTTGTATGTGAACAAGTTGCCATTTTTTTTTCCAAAATGTTGATTCATTTCCATTTTGGCAAGACTTTGGCATTTCGCAAAGGTCCTAATTTTAGGATAGGTCATGCCGAAATTTTCTATCGACCATTGCATGCATGCATTCATTATGTGGTTCTAATAGACTTCTAATTGTACCGTGTACACCGTGCAGGCAAAAATGGTCCGCATAATGAGCGAAGGCATTGTGGCTAGATTTTTGAAATGTGCGACGGCCGACATGATACGAAATAACAAGACGGATATAAGATGTACGTGCAGAAGATGCAAACTCAACTGGGTGATCGACCCAGATTTCGGGAATCTGCAGGCACACCTGCTCCGCCATGGTTTCATGGATGGATACACTCGTTGGATAAGCGATGATGAAGACGATGGAGACGGTGAAGGTGGCCAACATGACTATGATCATCACCACGGCGAGAACGGGCGAGATGATGAAGAGTCTCCTGGAGATGGTGAAGGTGCGGAAGCAGACCGGGATGATGATGATCTAGATGCCGGAGGAGCAGACGACTATGGAACAACGTCAGGCTGGGTGCGGGACCCTTATGTGCAAGAGCTGCTTCTCAAGCAGACGAGTAACGCCATGGCTGCCGCTAGAGAGAAATCCAAGCTTGCGCAACTTGAGAAATACGCGGTTACTCCATTGTATGAAGGATGCAGGCCCGATGATACCCGGTTGAATGTAACGCTCAAGGCTATGGAGATGAAGGCAAACCACAAATTGAGAGACGCAAGCTTCGACAATATGATGGCATTCTGGCACGATCGTCTCGCGGAGGGGAACACATGTCCAACTAGTATCGAGGACGCCAAGAAAATCGTCTGTCCTCTCGATCTACCGCACGTTAGATATCATGTATGCATCAACGATTGCATCATTTATCGGGGCGAGGACGCGGAGAAAACCACATGTCCGTTGTGCGGCGTGAGTCGATACAAGAAAGAGAAGAAAGCACCTCGAAAAGTGGTATGGTACTTTCCTATCACTCCTCGTCTGCAGCACTATTTCGCGGACCCTAAGGAAGCGAAGCTCATGCGATGGCATGCGGAAAGGAATAAGCCAGGAGATGATGATGATGACCCCGAAAAGGATGAGCTGCTGACACACCCTTCAGATGCTAGCCAGTGGAAAGCATTGGACCTCGAATTCCTAGAATTTGGTGGTGATTCGAGGAACATCAGGCTTGGTGCGAGCATCGATGGACTCAATCCGTTCGGTAGCAGCACACGCCTGACACTTGGCCCGTGTTTGTATGGATGTACAACCTCCCTCCATGGTTGTGCATGAAGAAGAAGTACATAGAAATGAGTATGCTAATTCAAGGGTCGAAACAACCTGGTACCGACATCAATCTGTATCTCGGGCTGTTGAAAGAGGAGCTAGCCACGTTATGGGAATCTGGAGCCAATACTTACGACGCCGTCGCACAAGATTATTTCACTATGAGAGCGCGTTGGTCACTACGTGCAAGACTATCCAGTTCGGGTATATCTCACGGCAGGTTATCCAAGGATTCTGCGCATCGTTAGGTGCATGGATAACACAAGCTATCTCCAACTAGAGAAAGATCCGGTCATCGAAAACCGTGTTCATGGCGCACCGGAGGTGGCTCGGCAGAATGATCCATGGAGAAAAGCGTGGAGACCTGTTCGATGGAAAATCCGAGACCCGAGGAATCCCGGGCGTAGGAGCAGCGAAGAAGTGGAAGAGTTGATGAAAAGCGGAAAGATTGTTCTAAGCACGGAAAGAAGCGAAAAGAGGCAACAAGACAAGCTGGCGATGAAGGTATGGAAAACAAGGTCTTTACGGGAGTTGCCATCTTGGAAGTTTCTCCGCGCCTCATAGCCTCGACATCATGCATATCACGAAAAGCGTGTGCGAGTCCGGTCGCCACCATAATCAACATGCCAGATAGGACGAAAGATGGTCCGAAAGCAAGGCACGACCTGATATGCTTGGGTATCCGGAAGGAGCTTCACGGAGGACGCACTACTCCTGATGATCAGGAAGATGACTATGATCATGAGTCAGAGACGACACAAGGTCGTCGGAAGGGTAAAAAGTTCAAGAAGAACAAATATTACTGCCCTCCTTCTTGCTTCACTCTAAGCCAGGATAAGATTAAACAGTTTTTCAAGTTCCTTCTAGGAGTCAAATTTCCTTACGGCTACGCGGGCAAGATAAGCAGATACCTAGACGAGGCGAAGCAGAGGTTCAGTGGCATGAAGTCTCACAACTGTATCGTGCTAATGACGCAGGTACTTCCGGTCGCACTAAGAGGGATAATGGACGAGCACGTCCGTGAAACGTTATTTGGCCTCTGCAAGTTTTTCGACGTCATCTCTAGGAAGTTGATTGGCGTGAATCATCTCGGGAGGCTACAGGAGGAGATCGTGGTGATACTATGTGAGCTTGAGGTCTACTTCCCACCCGCATTCTTCGACATTATGGTGCATCTGCTGGTCCATGTCGTGGAGGACATCGTACAACTCGGGCCGATGTTCCTCCGCAACATGATGGCGTTCGAAAGGATGAACGGACACATCAAAGGATACGTTAATAACAGTCCCGTCCGGATGGAAGCATAGCCAAGGGCTATCGGCGAAGTGCATCTCTTCTGCATGAATTATCTAGACATCGAGAACCTGCCGGTCTTCCCGTCAACAGCACCTTGGCAAGCTCGACGGATCTGGTCACCGAGAGGGTCGTCGCATGCATCTGACTTGATTTTCGACAGAGACTTTGATCGAGCAAACCTCGTCGCGCTACAGCATTTAGAACTGGTCGATCCTTGGGTATAGAAGCACAAAAGGTTAATCGATAAGAAGTATAGTGACCGGGTAATACAGAGGACGTAGGGAGAAATAATCAAAGAGCACAACTCAGATTTCACGCGTTGGTTTAGGAAGACGCTCCTTGATAATCCTCGTGATCGCATTCTTCTAACACGGAAAAGATCATATTCACCTTGTCGCAGGGACCGATGCAAAACCTGGTGACCTATCAGGCGTATGATATCAACGGCTACACATTCTACATGGAGGAAAAAGACAACAAGTGTGATTATCAGAACTCAGGCGTAACGTCGGAATTCTATACCAATGACAACGTGAAGGAAAGATTCTACGGAAGAATCGAGGAGATCTGGGAGCTCGACTACTGTTGAGAAAAGGTGCCGATGTTCCGTGTCAGATGGGCAAAGAGCTACGAAAGAGAAGACTAGTATTTTACAATCATGGTTATACCCGAAGCAGCCAAATCCAAGGCCGTCGGTGCGAACGTGGCCGCGAAAAATGAACCGTGGGTACTGGCTACCAAAGTGGACCAATGTTTTTTCATTACCGACCCGACAAAGCCTAGTCGTGCTGTCGTGAGGAGAGGAAAAAGAAACATCATCGGAATGGATGGAGTCGCCAATGAGCAAGACTTCGACTAGTACGGCGATCCAAAGATTGAAGATGACGACGACTACGATGCAGCAACATACATCACCAGAAGAAAAAGGACAACCCTACCCAAAAAAGGTAGCCTGTTCGAAAGAACAAACATTAAAGTGTCGGGGCTAAATTATTCAACCGCGACAAAGAAAGGAAAAAATATTGTAAAACGCTAGCTCAAAAAATATTGTAAAACGCGTGGTCGAAAAAGATTGTAATATTCATGGACAAATTATTATGAAATTTATTTATACTTTGAATCATATTTGTACCACTTTTATGACATATATTATCACTTTTGGGAATTTTTGGAATATTTAAAAGTATTTTTAAAAATAAAACAAAACTTGTATGTCATATATCACCACTTTTGGGCATTTTTTGGAACATTTAAAAGTATTTTTAAAATAAAAATAAAAAAGGGGGGCACCAGGATTCGAACCTAGGTGCTCACAAGTTTAGAATAGAGCAGTGGGCAGAACCAGTGGGATAGGCTAGTGTACTTGTTAGAGAGTGGGGCTGCAGTATTCTTATACAGTTGTTAGAAGCCGATAGGCGTAGCGCACTAGCCCGGAGTGCGCTACAGATATCCGTAGCGCACTATGCCCAAGTATGCTACGCCTAACTGGCTTTATCCACACGTGCGATCGATCGAGCCCCCTCTCTCATCCCCATCGACGCGTCGCCGCCGCATCCCATCTGCATCAATGCGCGCCCGCCAGGAGGAGGTGGAGGAGGAGCGTCGCCCGCGCGCCAGCCAGCTGCAGGAGGAGGAGCGTCGCCCACGCGCCAGCCAGGAGGAGCGTCGCCCGCGCGCCAGCCGGGAGGAGGTGGAGGTGGAGCGTCGCCAGCCAGGAGGAGTGTCGCCCGCGCGCTCGCCTCGCCAGTGGCCTCGACCGTCTACAGCCCCGCCTCGCCAGCCACCTCACCCGCGGGCTCGTCCTCGTCCTCATCTCAGAGAGGTGAGTCTTCTCCCCTCTCTCCATCTCTCCCCTCTCTCCATCTCACCCACGGGCATTGATTTAGAATTAGATTTAGGTTTAGGTTGACAGTGAGGTTTAGGTTGATTTAGGATTAGATTTAGGTTTAGGTAGTAGCAGTAGCTTGATTTAGGTTGATTTAGAAGTAAATTTAGTGCTGAAATGATGCAAGCTGTTAATCTGAAATGATTTAGCTGTTAATCTGAAATGGTTTACCATTTCGATCTGAATTCGATATTTTTTCTCATAGTGATCTGAATTCGACTTTAATGTTTGTAGTATAAACAGTTTTGGCTTGAAATGGGCTAGTTAAACCAGTGCAGTAGTTTTTTAAGCAATAAATGGATACTTTTCCATCCTCTCCATGTTCTGTTAATAAATCAGTCAATCATGTCACTAGATGGTTTTCCTGTAGCTTCAATTTTTGTCCCTTCTCTCTTACTGTTCCCATCAATTCCAGTGCTCACCTCAGTTACCAGTACAGCCTATGCCAGTGCTCACCTCAGTTACCTGCATCACTTCTAACTCTTCTCATGCAATGTAGCAGTAGCACTGATGCAGTTAGAAGTAGATTAATATAGCACTAGATGGTGATGTCCTTATCATGGTGATAACAGTAGCACTGATGCAGTTAGAAGTAGATTAATATGGCACTGATGTCCTTATCATGGTGATAACAGATATGTGCAGTAGATTAATATAGCACTAGATGGTCATATATTCTTTAACCCAAGCATGAAATAAAACATCACTCATGCATCAAGTCCAGTAACTTCTTGCAAGTCTAGTAGATGAATATAGCAGTAGATGGTCATATTTTATCAAGTCTAGTAATAATAGACAGAGAGCCTGAGCCATTGGTTGATCAGATGAATATGCAGTGCCCCTTTGCGTTATTCTTTTTTCACAATGACCTATCTGTAGTTCTTTGCAATGAAACATGGTATTAGTTTGAGTGCCCTGATTGCCCTATTGGGGTGGCAGTGGCTGTGCTGCATGCATCTGCATGCGAGTAACTTCTATTCTAGTCCAGTAACTTCTTGCATCAAAATTAAAACAAGTCTGCATTGCACCTGTAGTTGCTGTCAAGTTAGATGTCGAGCTTGTGCTTGCCAAGGTGAACTAAATGGAACTGTGTATACTTGTCATTTGCTGTTATTTGCTGTCATTTGTTCACAGAACTAAAAATTATGTTGCCGTCATTTGCTTGCTGAACTTGTGCTTGTTATGGTGTATGGTGTATTCTCATTTTCTTATTGCAAGCAAATGACAGCAAGGATTGTTGTTATTGTTGTAGCACTTGAAATTATCCTTGTGCTTGTATGAAGCACTTTATTATGTCCCGTATGCAGGTTCTTGTATGAAATGAGTCCTGATTTTTGCCGGAATGTTTATTAACTTCCGTTTCGGCAGAAATCGGGCACTCCTAGTTTAAGAAAATTAGCAAAGGTCATGCCGGATTTTTCCGTGCATTTAACCAATTATTTGTTTTTATTAGTGCAAAGATGTGTGACAACGACGAGGCTGGATGTTCTAAGCGCATCAGCGCTGAAGGAGAACTTAGACCTCCGAATAAACAATTGACATTCTGGGAGGCGGCCCAGCGGCTAGAAGACGATGAAGAATACCATCCTTCGGAGAGCGAGGATGATGACATGGAAGACGCGGAGGAAGAAGCCGAAGGAACGGCGGATGATGAAACCACTAATGGTGGCAAGGGCACAGGGAGTGGTAGCAATCCTCCTAAGAAGAAGAAGAAGAAGAAGAAGAAGCCGAAGGACCGGCGCCCAAACAAGGTCGGCACCGTCAGGGAGGAAATTACCGAAGTGAGCCCATCAGGGGTTCCTTTGGAGCCCGCCCTTGTCGTCAAAGGGTACGGTGGGCAAGTGGCGGCGATCACCCGTACAACCATCTCGATCAACACCGAGAATCTCCAGCATAAAGATAATGGCCACTTGCGCACACTCCTCTTCGAGAAGCTGCACGCAAGATACAAGTTCCCCGCACAGTATCAGAACACAAATTATCATGGGAACGAAGTAAACAAATCCGCCCTCACAAAGATAAGCACCACCCTGGCCAGCTGGAGAACCCGGATAAAGAAGAAGATCTATAAAGAAGGCAAAAGTCTCGAGGAGATCCAGAAGATTGACCCGTAGATCACCGAAGATCAGTTGCGGGAGTTCAAGGAGAGGTGTGAATCCGAAAGAGCCTTGGCCAATAGTAATCGGGGAAAGGTGTTGCAGGCGATGATTATAGGTCATCACCATCTCGGATCTGGTGGATACAGAACCGCGGAGGCCAAATGGAATAAGGAGGACGAAGAGTATAGATCCAAGGGGATAGAAAACCCCTTTGCTAAATTCGAACCAGGGCAGGTTCGAAACTTCATCAGGGCCCGTTACCATGTGGACCCAAAAACCAAACAACTCACCGCGGATCCTGCGGTGAAGGAATTCGAGGAAATTGTGGTAATTATAATCTAATTACCGCGGATCAACTCGATTGCAATCTAATCAATGATCTAAACGATTGAATATTACTTCTTCTGCAGGAGGAGGAAATTGTTGCTAGTCATGGATCCCAGGGGTGGACGGCGGCCACCCGATGGGATAACCCTTTTAACAGGGCGATGAACCGGGCCAAGAAAATAGAGCCGGTTACGAAGAAGCCGTCGTCGGCTGGCCGTCTGGCCGGCCTCGGGGGTAAGAATTGGGTGGATCATTTTGGTCCACCGCCGAGTACGCATGTGGCATCATCGGGAAGGAGCGAGGAGGAAAACCGCGAGGTTCAAGAACTTAAGGCACAAGTGGCGCGGATCCCGCAGATCGTCCAAGACAACCTGGCAATCACCCTCACGTCCTTCCTGCCTACCTTGGTGGAGTCAATAGCGAACTGGAGTGCGGGTGGTCGAGTAGGGCCGTGCCTGATTCCAAGCATGGTCAGCAGCCACTCGAACAACGCGGCGCCGACGAATCAGGCGAACTACATGTTCGTGACTCCGCCCGCTAGCACCGCGGCGCCGGAAGTGTTGGTGACTCCCCCTGCCATCACCGCGGCGCAGGAGTACATGTTGGTGCCCCCCTGCCATCGTCGCGGCGGTACCGGAGCTCCAAGCACCCGTCGGTAGGGAGAATACACGGCCCGGCCGCGCCATCAAGCAGCCCTTCCGTCTCTTGCACGCCCGTCGCCGTATGCGGTGCGTCGACATTAGCCGATCTCGATGCCATCACGGTAAACAAATTTCTTTAATTACCGCCTTTCATGCCATATATTACTCTTATGGCATCTCTGACAACGCCGTACATGTTTTCCGCAAACGGATGTTCCTTGCACTCTCTTATGCTACATGAACAACGAGCTGAGGGATGTTGACAAGGGTACCATCGTTCAACCCTTGCAGCGCACATTCCACTCAAGGCCGATGCCAGATAGCGTGCACAGGGTTAAAATTAGTCGGGTGCTAAGGGGTTGCGACGACCTGGAACCTCCCATTCAACCCCCAGGAGCGGATGAAGAAGAGCCATCTGTCCTCAGAACTTGCTTCGGCTTATTCTTGCTATGGCCAAAGAGCATGATCCGTTTGGGGACGGCGGGGGCCATCACGCCACAGACAACAGCACCGCATGTCGTGCCAGCGACAAGCGGTGGCAAGGCCCCCTTACCGGCCTCGCCGTCACCTCCACGCGGTGGGTCGGATGATCATGTTGATGATATGCACATGGCACATGATCCGGCCGAGGACGACGAAGACTGGAATGATCACTTCTTCAACACTCAGTTTAGCAACGAAGACCTAGCTGGTGGCCCCATAGAGAAAGACACTATCACCAAGCGTCTGTTTGGTTCTCAGGAGACGCCTCCAGCTTGCGCCTTTATAGAGCCAGCTGATACAACCAACCGACCCTTTATTCTAAGCCCTGACACACTACATAGGGCGGCCGGTGCTCAGTTATGGTGCCCGCTCTCCAAAAGGAAAAAGGGCAGGAAAAGAAAATCTAGCAGCTCGAGCCAGCCGGTGGCGTCAACAACTGCGAATCCGATCAGGTTTCGGGACAGGCCACCAAGACCCGAGGGTATTATGTGGAGGATTCATGTGGCGGGTGTAACACCCTCAGAATCGAACCCATGCAAGTTTTAGCGATTCCCGCCAAACCCACATAGAAACGATTCAAAGGTGCCCACCAGGCACTTGCGTGCGGGTGGAAAACGAAGTAATACCATTACACAATAGTCCACGATGGAACCCACAAAACATATATATACAACAATGACTCAAAGAGTCAAGAATACAGATATACAATACAAATATCCAAATCACCTTGAAAACGATACAGCGTCCGAGTACGGACAAGATGCAAATGGGGCTAAGAGCCCTGAAGAATAACCAATGGCGTCCATAACCCTGCCCAGGCCAAGCCGGAAGGGTAACCCTGCTAACGACGTCGATCTCAAAACCTGCTTAAACAAAAGGGGTGCCGACAAAGGGCAAAGGAAAAGAGGGCGGTCGATCTTGAGGCGATGCAGCGAGACTAGAATTGGCGGTCCTCGCCTACATAGGTATGGTGGATCAAGCGGCAGCATGCACTAAACAACCTATAGAGACTCAATACAATGGCGGCTCGAGATAGGGATAAGAAAGACCTACTCGGATCCAACCGATTCTAACACCAAACATACCCATCCCGGTATTCCCCTCGATACCAACCGAGGAAGTCAAGCGAGGAACTCACACGGTTGGCGGTTTATTCATTTCGTTATAGTTGCGGCAATTACTAGTCAGATATAGATAGCATGAGTCATCCTGATATAATAAGCAGTGGACAGTTTTAATTAACCATTCCGTTGTAGTTGTAGTACTTACTAGTCAGATACATATAGCATGAGGCATCCCAAAACCCAGCAGTTGTTGGCACTTTTATTTAGCCATTTCGTTGTAGTTGCAATACTTACTAGTCAGATACAATGGTAACAGGTGACAACCCAAACAGCAATTGTTGGCAATTTTATTTAGCCATTCCATTATAGTGAAGCTGATTACTAGTCCTTATAAAGTCAAATTTATAACACTACTTTAGTTATAGTTGTCTATGATCGAGATACTGTGCTCCAAGTCGTCCATAACCGCGGACATGGATTTCAGAAAGTTTTACCCTGCAGGGGGGCACAAATAGCAACACACGCACGATCAACCTCGAGAAAAACCAATAAAAACCCAACGAGGCATCACGACAGAGCAATTGCAAGATTCATATAGATTTCAGGGGGCCACCCCACCAAGCTACCCGCGACGAAGTTGGCCGGCTCCGGAACGGACCCAGAGGTTTGCGTCAATGGCTGTAAATGACTGGGAACCCGAAAGTGTGACTGGGCTTGTCGATACCGCGAAAACACTCCGCTTACCTAAACAGTACAGGCGCTCCACGCGCAATCATAAATAAAACACTAAAGCATGGCATAAATAAGTACAGGATAGTAATAAAGCCCCAAACTACTTTGTGGCCCCAAGAAATAAATATGACTCAAGCTCTGGCTAGGGGGATTCATGGTCCCACATGCGGATAGTGCAAATATTCAAAGAACAGGTATCAAGTACTCGGGGTCCTACGGGACACAAGTGGACGGTTAAAAACCAAATAACATCTATTGCCCACCTGTGCCTCTACATTATTTATCTACTTCAATTTTAGTTATTAAACGATAATTAAATCCATGATCATCTACAACATTAAACATGAGGCATTACTCCAACAACTGTGGTACTTGACGACACACAACAACACTTGAGCAAGCGACTACGACGCGCAAGTCCAACTATCTACCAAACAACAGGTAATAGGATGTGTCCAAGGCAATATAAGGCTGCAAGGGATATCACGGGCACGAAAACTAGAGCATCGCAACACAGATAGCAATAGATCAACAGGAGGTAATAAATACTATAAAAGTAAGATATGTAGAAAGGGGGAGGTGCTCGCCTGGAAAACATTGTTGAAGGTTCATCCGAAGATCGGGTTGACTCTCGCATGAACTCATCGGCCTAATCCGTGAAGAAGCAAAGCACTAGAAGAAACGCCTACTCGGATCCAACCTGATTCTAACACCAAACATACCCATCCTGGTATTCCCCCTCGATACCAACCGAGGAAGTCAACCGAGGAACTCACACAGTTGGCAGTTTTATTCATTTCGTTATAGTTGCGGCAATTACTAGTCAGATATAGATAGCATGAGTCATCCTGATATAATAAGCAGTGGACAGTTTTAATTAACCATTCCATTGTAGTTGTAGTACTTACTAGTCAGATACATATAGCATGAGGCATCCCAAAACCCAGCAGTTGTTGGCACTTTTATTTAGCCATTTCGTTGTAGTTGCAATACTTACTAGTCAGATACAATGGTAACAGGTGACAACCCAAACAGCAATTGTTGGCAATTTTATTTAGCCATTCCATTATAGTGAAGCTGATTACTAGTCCTTATAAAGTCAAATTTATAACACTACTTTAGTTATAGTTGTCTATGATCGAGATACTGTGCTCCAAGTCGTCCATAACCGCGGACATGGATTTCAGAAAGTTTTACCCTGCAGGGGGGCACAAATAGCAACACACGCACGATCAACCTCGAGAAAAACCAATAAAAACCCAACGAGGCATCACGACTGAGCAATTGCAAGATTCATATAGATTTCAGGGGCCACCCACCAAGCTACCATGACGAAGTTGGCCGGCTCCGGAACGGACCCAGAGGTTTGCGTCAATGGCTGTAAACGACTGGGAACCCGAAAGTGTGACTGGGCTTGTCGATACCGCAAAAACACTCCGCTTACCTAAACAGTACAGGCGCTCCACGCGCAATCATAAATAAAACAGTAAAGCATGGCATAAGTACAGGATAGTAATAAAGCCCCAAACTACTTTGTGGCCCCAAGAAATAAATATGACTCAAGCTCTGGCTAGGGGGATTCATGGTCCCACATGCGGATAGTGCAAATATTCAAAGAACAGGTATCAAGTACTCGGGGTCCTCACAGGACTGGGAAGTTAAAAACCAAATAACATCTATTGCCCACCTATGCCTCTACATTATTTATCTACTTCAATTTTAGTTATTAAACGATAATTAAATCCATGATCATCTACAACATTAAACATGAGGCATTACTCCAACAACTGTGGTACTTGACGACACACAACAACACTTGAGCAAGCGACTACGACGCGCAAGTCCAACTATCTACCAAACAACAGGTAATAGGATGTGTCCAAGGCAATATAAGGATGCAAGGGATATCACGGGCACGAAAACTAGAGCATCGCAACACAGATAGCAATAGATCAACAGGAGGTAATAAATACTATAAAAGTAAGATAGGTAGAAAGGGGGAGGTGCTCGCCTGGAAAACATTGTTGAAGGTTCATCCGAAGATCGGGTTGACTCTCGCATCAACTCATCGGCCTAATCCGTGAAGAAGCAAAGCACTAGAAGAAACACCGGATGCTCTATTTAATACTACGGCAAAAGATCAGGCATGATGCATGTATGATGTATGACATGGCAAAGATGTGATGCGATTAGGCAATATTAAACGGAACCGGGGCCCCGACAATTAGTTACGTGGTTTATGTTTTCTAGATACCCCGCAAGTTAAATGTTGTCTTAACAAGTCAAATAGTGGCACCAGTTTGCTACACAAATTTAAATGGGACCAATATTAAACTAGATTCGCCCGCATATGGACCCCATATTTAATTATGAAGTGAATCGGCATAAGGCCCCAAACCATATGAGATGTGTGCAAGCATGAATAGTGTAGGATGCACAAGTTTATATTACATTTTATAAAATAGGGCTCGGGAAGAGGATCACACATGGGGGGTCTCGGCGATCTTGGGGTTCCGAGGGTTTGGGTTTGGTCTTCGGGTTTGGTCACAGCTCCGGGGTACATGAAGGAGATCTTGTCGATCCAGCGTCGTCCCCTCCGATGTCCAAGTTGAATTTCTCGCCGCTCGCCGTTATAGATGTCGAACTTCAAGGGTCGATGCTGGTTTGTTCTTTGAGGACGCTCTTGTCGGAAGTCGGGCTCGAGGTTGATCTTGGTGGTTTATACCCCCTGACCAAAACTTCACATATAACTGCATTCCCACATGACCACTTGCATGAGGGTTCACGACACTGACAAAACGAATGGCTAATAAACAGGCAGCAACACACGAACTTGATAGGAGACAGATGCCATCGAAGCAAAACAGAACACGCACAAGATCGAGGTTGTCGAGGATCTCGGGAGGGCGCTCGGGAAGAGGGGCCTCTGCCGGCGACGGCGAGGTGCAGAGGAGGACGGGGCGACACGGAGTTCGCTGCGGGGCGCGGGTCGAGCGGAGACGGCCTCGCGCGGGTGAGGAGAGGCGATGGTCGCGGTCGTCGACGAGGTCCGCGCGGCGATAGGACGGAGCTAAGGAGGAGAGCCGCGGGGTCAGAGGAGGTCGCAGAGGCGGTCGGGCGGGGTCGCGGCCGGAGGAGCATGATGTAGGGCGGCCAGGGGCGGAGCCGCGATCGGTCGAGCTCCGTGGCCGGCAGCCAGCCGAGGGAGGCTCGGCAAGCTCCATAGCCGGGGAAGAGGGTGCGGCTCGCGATGCTGCAGGGGCGGAGGCGGAGCATCGTGCTGGGCAATGGCAGGTCGAGGAGGCCCGTGACGGGAATGCTGCGAGGGGTGAGGCCGACCAGCGTCGAGCTCGCAGGGAGCCCGAGGAGGGCCACAGCGGGCGGCGGTGGTGGCGATTCGTCGAGCGAGCGGTTCGACGCGGCGTGGGGTGGTGAAGCTCGGCCAGACGGCAGCGGCGATGGTGGGAAAGCGGGCTCTGCGGTCATGATCCTGGTGGGCGCGGCATGGTGGAGGCCACTTCCGGGCGGCCGTGAGGCAAAGGGAGGCGAGCCAGGCTTGGCGAGCCTGCAGACGGCGCGACTTCGCAGGGAGGAAGGTGGCGGGGGAACTGGAGCTTGCAGAGGCGCTGGTGGATGCGAGCGAAGCTGGCGGCGGCGTGATGAGCGGATGTGGGGCTGGGACGGAGGCGAGCGGAGTCCGTGGGGTGGGGCCATGCCCGCGGGGAGGGTCGTGGGCAAGCGACGCGGGCGCCGGGCGCTAACCAGAGGCGGCGGATGGAGCTCCAGGGAGGAGGCGGAAGAGGCGAGCGAGGTGGGGGCTCCTGTGGCTGCGGCGGTTGCCAAAGGGGAGGAAGGACGCGTGGGCGAGGGGGTCGTGGCCAGGAAGGAGTCATGAGGTCTTGGCAGCGTCGTCACAGCAGGATGGTGGGCCACGCGGGAGTGGGGCCTGGTGGTTGGCAGAGTGAGCGTGTGTGGCGTGCGAATCATGTCGTGTGTGCGTCGCGCGTGGGTGGGGTGCTGGCGGCGGGAGTTGGGGTTGGAGTGGGGGTAGGTGTGGTTCTAGGGTTAGGCTTAGGCTTAGGAATTTATATGGGTAGTAGGTGGTCTGGTCGGTTAGGCCTTTGGGCTTGCCGGCTGGACTGCCTCCCTGATTAAGAATATTGTATTATTTTTATAAAATAAATATTTTGAAACATAGTTTTAGGCAAATACAAGATCTAGAAAAGACCGAGGTTTCGCATTTGAATAAAGAGAGAGGCATTTGTAAAAACAAATAGGGCTTTTGATAATAGTTTAGTGCAAAAATATGCATGATGCCATGATGGTGCACAAGATAGATGACACCATGCGATATTTTAATTAGGGTTTACCCGGGGTGCTACAATTCGACACCACTAACAATGGATCTCGCCCTCGAGATCCGCCTCCTAGTACGGGGAAGATAGCCGATGACCTGAATCTTCTCGCTTCGTGTAGATCCTCGCGACACCACTAACGAGGGTTCCTCCTTCATCTTGAAATTGGCGACACCACCAACAAGGGTCGGGGCTCACGTCCATCGAGAGAACACTCCGGAGAAACAAAGGACAAAGGTAGAGGTATCCAAAAGATAAGGCGACCTCTAACTTCCACGGAATGAGTATAATTGCATCGATCCACCGACTCAATGTACAAGAGTGAATGATAAGAGTAGTCGGATGGTGATCAGTCCATCGCGCACCCAAAGCATTACTCTGCACATGAATAGAAGAATTATGCAACCAACTCTCAGAATTCAGACTGAAGATCTTGACAAACAAGGTTCGGAAACAAAGGAGGGATGGAGATTCTCATCAGATCTGATGTAGATGACTCCGTCGTAACGGAAAACACCGGAGGATAGAAAGAAAATTTTTAGTTAATTTTTAGTCCACTGAAAGGTACAACAGATGAAAGATTTATCAGATAGCATGAATGTCGGATGTTGAAGCACCATTACAAAAGGATGGAAGCGAAACCCTAAAGGTACGACGAAAACCCAACCACAAGAATTCCTGGACTCGAAGAAAAGATAAGGGGGTAGATTAAAAACACGCAAAGGTAAGAGGAGAATAGCAGAGGGGTAAGGAGTAAAAACATATCTAATTAGATCTATCCAACCGATTTTTCAAAATAGTTTTGACACTCTACAACGTCCGTTAGCTAGGTTATCCTACAGGCTGGACCAGTGGGGTATCGTAAATGCTGAGCTCAGATACCACTCTGTAACACCCTCAGAATCGAACCCATGCAAGTTTTAGCGATTCCCGCCAAACCCACATAGAAACGATTCAAAGGTGCCCACCAGGCACTTGCGTGCGGGTGGAAAACGAAGTAATACCATTACACAATAGTCCACGATGGAACCCAAAAAACATATATATACAACAATGACTCAAAGAGTCAAGAATACAGATATACAGTACAAAGATCCAAATCACCTTGAAAACGATACAACGTCCGAGTACGGACAAGATGCAAATGGGGCTAAGAGCCATGAAGAATAACCAATGGCGTCCATAACCCTGCCCAGGCCAAGCCGGAAGGGTAACCCTGCTAACGACGTCGATCTCAAAACCTGCTTAAACAAAAGGGGTGCCGACAAAGGGCAAAGGAAAAAGAGCGGTCGATCTTGAGGCGACACGGCGAGACTAGAATTGGCGGTCCTCGCCTACATAGGTATGGTGGACCAGGCAAGGCATGCACTAAACAACCTATAGAGACTCAATACAACTGGCGGCTATCAGATAGGGATAAGAATGACCTACTCGGATCCAACCTGATTCTAACACCAAACATACCCATCCTGGTATTCCCCCTCGATACCAACCGAGGAAGTCAACCGGGGAACTCACACAGTTGGCAGTTTTATTCATTTCGTTATAGTTGCGGCAATTACTAGTCAGATATAGATAGCATGAGTCATCCTGATATAATAAGCAGTGGACAGTTTTAATTAACCATTCCGTTGTAGTTGTAGTACTTACTAGTCAGATACATATAGCATGATGCATCCCAAAACCTAGCAGTTGTTGGCACTTTTATTTAGCCATTTCGTTGTAGTTGCAATACTTACTAGTCAGATACAATGGTAATAGGTGACAACCCAAACAGCAATTGTTGGCAATTTTATTTAGCCATTCCATTATAGTGAAGTTGATTACTAGTCCTTATAAAGTCAAATTTATAACACTACTTTAGTTATAGTTGTCTATGATCGAGATACTGTGCTCCAAGTCGTCCATAACCGCGGACACGGCTTTCAGAAAGTTTTACCCTGCAGGGGGTACAAAGAGCAACACACGCACGATCAACCTCGAGAAAAACCAATAAAAACCCAACGAGGCATCACGACAGAGCAATTGCAAGATTCCTATAGATTTCAGGGGGCCACCCCACCAAGCTACCCGCGACGAAGTTGGCCGGCTCCGGAACGGACCCAGAGGTTTGCGTCAATGGCTATAAACGACTGGGAACCTGAAAGTGTGATTGGGCTTGTCGATACCGCGAAAACACTCCGCTTACCTAAACAGTACAGGCGCTCCACGCGCAATCATAAATAAAACAATAAAGCATGGCATAAGTACAGGATAGTAATAAAGCCCCAAACTACTTTGTGGCCCCAAGAAATAAATATGACTCAAGCTCTAGCTAGGGGGATTCATGGTCCCACATGCGGATAGTGCGAATATTCAAAGAACAGGTATCAAGTACTCGGGGTCCTACGGGACACAAGTGGACGGTTAAAAACCAAATAACATATATTGCCCACCTGTGCCTCTACATTATTTATCTACTTCAATTTTAGTTATTAAACGATAATTAAATCCATGATCATCTACAACATTAAACATGAGGCATTACTCCAACAACTGTGGTACTTGACGACACGTAACAGCACTTGAGCAAGCGACTACGGCGCGCAAGTCCAACTATCTACCAAACAACAGGTAATAGGATGTGTCCAAGGCAATATAAGGCTGCAAGGGATATCACGGGCACGAAAACTAGAGCATCGCAACACAGATAGGAATAGATCGACAGGAGGTAATAAATACTATAAAAGTAAGATATGTAGAAAGGGGGAGGTGCTCGCCTGGAAAACATTGTTGAAGGTTCATCCGAAGATCGGGTTGACTCTCGCATCAACTCATCGGCCTAATCCGTGAAGAAGCAAAGCACTAGAAGAAACACCGGATGCTCTATTTAATACTACGGCAAAAGATCAGGCATGATTCATGTATGATGTATGACATGGCAAAGATGTGATGCGATTAGGCAATATTAAACGGAACCGGGGCCCCGACAATTAGTTAGGTGGTTTATGTTTTCTAGATACCCCGCAAGTTAAATGTTGTCTTAACAAGTCAAATAGTGGCACCGGTTCGCTACACAAATTTAAATGGGACCAATATTAAACTAGATTCGCCCGCATATGGACCCCATATTTAATTATGAAGTGAATCGGCATAAGGACCCAAACCATATGAGATGTGTGCAAGCATGAATAGTGTAGGATGCACAATTTTATATTACATTTTATAAAATAGGGTTCGGGAAGGGGATCACACATGGGGGGTCTCGGCGATCTTGGGGTTCCGAGGGTTTGGGTTTGGTCTTCGGGTTTGGTCACGGCTCCGGGGTACATGAAGGAGATCTTGCCGATCCAGCGTCGTCCCCTCCGATGTCCAAGTTGAATTTCTAGCCGCTCGCCGTTATAGATGTCGAACTTCAAGGGTCGATGCTGGTTTGTTCTTTGAGGACGCTCTTGTCGGAAGTCGGGCTCGAGGTTGATCTTGGTGGTTTATACCCCCTGACCAAAACTTCACATATAACTGCATTCCTACATGACCACTTACATGAGGGTTCACGACACTGACAAAACGAATGGCTAATAAACAGGCAGCAACACACGAACTTGATAGGAGACAGATGCCATCGAAGCAAAACAGAACACGCACAAGATCGAGGTTGTCGAGGATCTCGGGAGGGCACTCGGGAAGAGGGGCCTCTGCCGGCGACGGCGAGGTGCAGAGGAGGACGGGGCGACATGGAGTTCGCTGCGGGGCGCGGGTCGAGCGGAGACGGCCTCGCGCGGGTGACAGGACGGAGCCAAGGAGGAGAGCCGCGGGGTCAGAGGAGGTCGCAGAGGGCGGGAATGGCCGGAGGAGCATGATGTAGGCGGCCGGGCGGAGCTGCTACGGATCGAGCTCTCCGAGCCGCGGCAGCGCAGGGAGGCTCGGCAGCGCCCATAGCCGGGGAAGAGGGTGCGGCTCGCGATGCTGCAGGGGCGGAGGCGGGGCATCGTGCAGACAGCAGGCGAGGTCGGTCGAGGAGGGCCTGTAGACGGGAATGCTGCGAGGGGGTGAGGCCGACAAGGCCGAGCTCGCACGAGCGGGCCGAGGAGGGCCACTGGCGGTCTTGGCATTCTGGCCAGAGAGCGGTTCGACGACGGAGGTGGTGAAGCTTCGGAACGGGCCGGCGACGATGGTGGGAAACAGGCGGGCCTGGCGGTCATGATCCCCGGTGGGCGCGCTCGCGGTGGAGGCCACTTCCGCTGGCGGCCGTGAGGCAAAGGGGAGGCGAGGACGGGCTTGGCAGGAGCCTGCACGGACGGCGGCGACTCGCAGGGAGGAAGGTGGCGGGGGAACTGGAGCTTGCAGAGGCGCTGGTGGATGCGAGCGAAGCTGGCGGCGGCGGGATGAGCGGATGTGGGGCTGGGACGGAGGCGAGCGGAGTCCGTGGGGTGGGGCCATGCCCGTGGGGAGGGTCGTGGGCGAGCGATACGGGCGCCGGGCGCTAACCAGAGGCGGCGGATGGAGCTCTAGGGAGAAGGCGGAAGAGGCGAGCGAGGTGGGGGCTCCTGTGGCGGCGGCGGTTGCCAAAGGGGAGGAAGGACGCGTGGGCGAGGGGGTCGTGGCCAGGAAGGAGTCGCGGGGTGCGCGGCGCGTGCGTCGAACGTGGGATGGTGGGCCACGCGGGAGTGGGGCCTGGTGGTTGGCAGAGTGAGCGTGTGTGGCGTGGGAATCATGTCGTGTGTCTTGGCGTGGGTAGAATCTTGGCGGCGACGGGAGTTGGGGTTGGAGTGGGGGTAGGTGTGGTTCTAGGGTTAGGGTTAGGCTTAGGAATTTATATGGGTAGTAGGTGGTCTGGTCGGTTAGGCCTTTGGGCTAGCCGGCTGGACTGCCTCCCTGATTAAGAATATTGTATTATTTTTATAAAATAAATATTTTGAAACATAGTTTTAGGCAAATACAAGATCTAGAAAAGACCGAGGTTTCGCATTTGAATAAAGAGAGAGGCATTTGTAAAAACAAATAGGGCTTTTGATAATAGTTTAGTGCAAAAATATGCATGATGCCATGATGGTGCACAAGATAGATGACAACATGCGATATTTTAATTAGGGTTTACCCGGGGTGCTACAGCGGGTGAGCCCATGCATGCTACCTAAGAATTTGTGGAAGCTCGCCAGTTCGGAACTGCAGAGTGTGCATGACGGCGTGCTGACGATAGAGAGACGCCTTCTATCCGATAAAGATCCCTCGCACCCGGTATTCGTGGTTAAGGTGCCACTAGGCTTGGGCTTCGTCGAAAATGCCCCTGCGAATCTGTTCTTCCTGCGGTTCGACGACATCTGCAATATGTTCCACCTATACCTGTTGCACTATACCATGGTCCGTCTATTTTCTCTCAGCCTGGCCATGCAGATCATTAGAGAGAACACACCGGGCATCGCTATAGTGGACCCCTACTACATGCGTGACGGCTGCTTGGGTTCCCCCGCTGAACGACGTATCGTGGCCTCGTACCTAAAAAGAATCCTCATGGCGAACAAGACAAAGGAATACATTCTCGTGCCTTACTTTCCCGAGTAAGTCGTTATTCACTCGCCACCGTCGATTGGCTTTATTAGATCATCATCATTCTTTTTCCAACACATTCCATTTGAATTTTTTGCGTAGATATGAACACTGCACGCTCATCTCCTTATCGCCGAAGCATTCCCATGCCATGTATTTCGACTCGGGGAGTCTAGAAAAGAAGAAAAACTATGACAAGATCAAGGAAGTTCTGGATGATGCTCTCACTGGCTTTGCCTCGACGGAAGGCACCACCTTCGTACGTACGAAGGTCAACTTCGGCAGGCACGTCTTCAACCACGTAATGGAGTTCCCCTGTGTGAAGCAGCCGGAAAACAGTAAGAAGGAAGCCTACTACGCACTCCATCACATGAGGGCGTTCCTACTTGACTAGCAGAATTCTACGCTGCCAGATCATCTCAAACAGTGGGCCGAAGCAAAGGCCAAGATCACTGATTCAGATATTAGACAAGAGATGTATCGCATCCAGCAACAGTTTTGGGCAATCATCTTTCGTGATGTCATGGCTTCGGGGGGGATCTTCTACGGAGGAAATATCCCGAATAACCGTGACATATAAGATCGCCTAGAGATGTAGGGTGACTATAGGAAGTTCATGACGAGACAAGGCGTCCTCCCGGTCCCTAAGCCGATCCAGAAGGCTTGATGTTGGCCTAGTTGTAGTTACAAACTATAGATGACCTTTGTGTGTGTGGACAAGTGTACATGCTACTATACTTATCTTATTAGGTTTATGAATCATCGCTTACTTCTTTTGCTTATTATTATTATATATCAATCAATGCTTGGTTTTTTTGCTTACTCTTTGGTCCTTTGCTCACTTTGGTCCTTTTTTCCTTACTCTTTTTTCGATAATAATGCCGATGATTGAAATGTCGTGGCACACTATATATATGAATGTGCTACGATGGGATTGTGAGCCTTGTGATATGCACAAGTCCAGGTCTTGTGCATCCTACTTGTCTCACGGTTCCATCGTAGCATATTCCTGTGTCCAACAACCTATGTATATATATGAGGCATTCTTTTCGAGTTATTTTTGTCTTTTTCAAGAATAATGCCGATGATTGAAATGTCGTGGCACACTATATATGTGAATGTGCTACGGCGGGATAGTGAGCCTTGTGATATGCACAAGTCCAGGAATTGTGCATCCTACTTGGCTCCTTTGTCAAATCGTAGCATATTCCTGTGTCCAACGACCTAGCTAGTTATATATGAGGCATTCTTTTTGAGTTATTTTTGTCTTTTTCGAGAATATGCCGATGATTGAAATGTCGTGGCACAATATATATATGTGAATGTGCTACGACGGGATAGTTAGCCTTGTGATATGCACAAGTCCAGGAATTGTGCATCCTACTTGGCTAACCGTTCCGTCGTAGCATATTCATGTGTCCAACGACCTAGCTAGTTATATATGAAGCATTATTTTCGAGCTACTTTGGTCTTTTTCGAGAATAATGACGATGATTGAAATGTCTTGGCACAATATATATGTGAATGTGCTACGACGGGACTGTAAGCCTTGTGTTATGCACAAGTCTAGATGTTGTGCATCCTACTTGGCTTACAGTTCCATCGTAGCATATTCCTGTGTCCAACAACCTATGTATATATATATATATATATGAGGCATTCTTTTCGAGTTACTTTGGTATTTTTCGAGAATAATGCCGATGATTGAAATCTCGTGGCACACTATATATGTGAATGTGCTGCGATGGAATTGTCCGCCTTGTGCTATGCACAGGTCCAGGTGTTGTGCATCCTACTTGGCGGACGGTTCCATCGTAGCATATTCCTGTGTCGAACAACCTAGTTATATATGAGGCATGCTTTTTGAGTTTGGTCTTTTTGATTTAGGATTACTTTCTATAAGTGTATCTTCATATGCGACTTTAATTATATATGTTTTTTTTCAATCATCGGTTAATTATTATTATCAACTTATAGATGACGTGGTACGTCATGTACAAGGGACGGGTTCCCGGAGTCTACGATGATTGGGAAGACTGCCGGAGACAGGTGCACCGTTTCAGCAGCAATAGCTACAAAGGGTACAACACTATGGCGGAGGCGGAAGCTAGATACACGTGCTATCTAGCGGGAGTTAGGACAAGGAACCGGAAGAAGACCTACACCTTCGTCGCGGCGGTGATCATGCTTGTCTTCTTTGGTTGTTTATCCCGCGTTTGTGTCTAGCTAGTTTAGATGTCTAGGCGAGCTTCCGAGCTCTAACTTGTTCGATCGACACATGTATTTGCATGTCACCAACTACTTTGTAACTTGATCGAAACAATGTAACTTATACTATGTATTCATGTATGAGACTTATCTATATGTATTTGTTTCAATCTTGTTTTTCAAATTGTGTATTTCTATATATAATTGTACATCTTGTATTTGTGTGTGTATATCTGCCTGTAATATTGTATATAATCTGTATTGTATATAATCTGGCTCGGAAATTAAAAAAACAAAAAAAACACCTGTGGCGCACATGACCTACCTTTTGTGGCGCACTACACCTAAAGCGCACCTCAGAAGGTTAGTGGCGCACTGGGAAGTGCGCCACAGAAGAGCCTACGCGTAGCGCACCTGCCCACATAGTCGTGATGCACTAGCAGGTGCGCTACGCATATCTCGACACATCCGTGGCGCACTAGGCAGTGCGCCACGGCTAGGAGATAGCCGTAGCGCAAGGCCCGTGGCGCACGGCTAGTGCGCCACAGATGCTCTTTTCAGGTGCGCCACGAATGGCCATTTCCCTAGTAGTGTTGAGAGGATCAATGGTCCATGGAATGAAAGTTTTCAGTTGCTTTACAGCTTCAAAGCTGAAGTGGTGATGGCTAGTCCAGGTAGTGTTGTATAGATAAACAGGCATAAAGTCCAGTACAAAATAAGAGGGAAGACAATGGAGAATGAGTGCTTTAGAAGGGATTTTGTTTGTTTCAAAGCTTGCTAGCAAGGGTTTCTGGATAGTTCTAGGCCTTATTTGGCCGTGGATGCAACAACTCTTCATGGCAGATTTAAAGGACAGCTAGTATCTTCTATTGCAATTGATGGCCACAATTGGATGTTCCCTGTTGCTCATGGAGTTTTGGAGATTGAGTCAGAGGGGAAGTTGGGCTTGGTATCTGGAGAATTTTCGCGACCTTATAGGTCATCCACTAGGACTTACTATCCATACGAACACTTGCAAATGTTTGGATAAAGCTGTAGAAGCAGTATTCCCTGGAGTGTAGCATAGTGAATGTATGCGACACTTAGTGCAAAATTTTACAAAGAAATTAAAGGGTAAAGTTTATACTGACAACCTATGGCCAGCTTCATACACATACAGTTTGAGGAAGCATCTATATCATTTGGAAGTGTTGTAGAAACAAAAACCTGCGGTGAAGGAGTACTTGGATGCATATCATGGAATGTTGTGGCCAAGAAGCCAATTCAATGAAATTTGCAATGTAGAATATGTAACAAGTAACCTTGCAGAGAATTTCAATGCAAAGGTCAAGTCATTGAAAGGGCTTATGCTATGGCAAATATTTGATAAGATTAGGCAGATGATCATGATAAAGATTGATTTGCGTCAAAGAATTGCATCAACAGTATATGCTGGCCATCTCATCCTCCCATATTTGATTAAGGCTTTGCATGCCAGGGCAAAACAATTTAAGATGAAATGTATTATAAGAGGAATGGAGGTTGAGGTAACATACACTGATAGTAAAGATAGGCAATGGAGGTATCCAGTGAATTTGGTTGATACGACATGCCATTGCAGGCAATGGAAACTCCGTGGGAAACCCTGCATACATGCATTGTTTTTCATGGGTGTTCTAGGAGGTGAAGAGGGTGAAGTTGATCAGTATGTGTCAGAATATTTCTCCGTTGCCAAATTTAGGGCAGCATATGATCAGAATGTTCCAGCCTTGTTGGGCAAATACCAATGAATGGAAGTGGATCCAGGCTTCAAGCTATACCCTCTAGGTTTTACTAGACCAGCAGGTAGGCCAAGGAAGAATAGGATAAGAGCTAGTGCAGAGGGTGGTGCACCACCTCGATGATGTAAGTGCAAACGTTGTGGGATCCTAGGGAACATTGCTAGGATTTGTAAGAATGCAGTGGACCGAGCTTATGGAATGTATGATCAGGCGGGAGCAGCAGATGCAAATGAGAATGAAGTGTTTGAATGAGAGGATAATGAACCCAATGGATACATTGCATATTGAACCAACGGACCGAGAGGATATTGAACCAAATGCAGAGGAGATTGGACCAAATGCAGGGGAGATTGAACCAATGGATCGAGAGGAGATTGAACCAAATGCAGGGGAGATTGAACCAGTCGATCGAGAGGAGATTGAACCAAATGCAGGGGATATTGAACCAGTCGATCAAGAGGAGATGGAACCAAATGCATGGGAAAATGAACCATTCGATCGAGGGGATATTACATCAACCGCGTGGGAGATTGAAGCGGAGTTCAAGCGTAAAGGAATTACACGAGCGGATATTAACAAAATGGAGACAAAGATTTTTGAACCATATGAACTAGAGGATCGAAACGTGATTGAACCAATTGTATGACAGACTGAAGCATTTGATTCATTGGATGCAGAGAAAAAGAAGAAAGGGAAAAAAACGGAAGAAGCTGATGGTGGACTCTAAGAATATTCTAGCTAGGATCACCGGGAGCAAGGTGGTGAACCCAGCGAAAAACAATAGGAGCAAGAAAAAATGGATTTTTTAATTATTAATTTGAATTTGTATGATAAATTTGAACTACTATCAATGTTTGTATTGAATTCAAACTAGTGTGATGCTCCCAAGTTTGTATGTTGGATAATACCATAATGTATGTGTTATTGCAAGTTTATATGGTCATGCACCTAGTTGCATCGCACTGCTCAGTTTTTCCCTCGACATGTGGTCAACACATGGGGTTTAGCTAGTTCATGGCTTAAACATTGACCAATTGATCCAAAATTTGGCACACTTGTGTATCTTGGATTGATTTACCATATAAAATTGGAAATTTTGGATTAACTTGTAATCAGCCAAACATTTTGTTTTTCTAAGTGATTAAATTCAAAAAATGGTTTTAGGGTTAGTTTAATTCAAAAAAAAGTCAAAACATAGTGCAACCTTCAAATGGATTCTTGGTATGTTGCCTACAACCTAGCATGAATAATAAAGGAAAAGGAAATAAAGAGAAAAGTACTTATCCCCTAAACCACTTCTTAAACCCTTCTTGGAATGACCTACTAGCTATGAAGATGCATGGCTTTCTACTCGATCGACCTCCAAGATAACCCATCCCAAAGCATACTTTGTCTAAATGAGGCCAAATTTGGAACACTTGTGTATCTTTGAGTTTCAAACAATATAATATCGGCCAAGATGAATTATTTTGTTTAAATAACACATTTTCCAAAAAAAATATGCCAAAAGCTTGAATTTCCCTTACTCATTTTTTTATCTGAGTGCACTTGTTTTTCTTAGTTCTACTCAGTTTTCCCCTCCCTCTAAATTTTTCCTCACTTTTCCCCTCCCGCTAAAGTTTTCCTCACTTGCGCTTAGTTTGGCTACTACGCACTGATTGGTCGAGATGTATGTCACACGGATATTGGCCAACCACCATTGGATACATCATGATCCGATGGGCTGGAGGTCTCTCTCTCCCAATGGGCGTACCTACCTTGTACGGAGAGGAGAGCCCAACAGACTGGATGTCTCTCCCTCCCTTTCCATGCCACACGTATACCAGCCGCATTAGTTTAGCTGCGTTCTGATTGGTCGAAATGTATGTCACACGGATCTTGGCCAACCACTGTTGGATACATCATGATCCGACGGGCTGGAGGTCTCTCTCTCTCCTGATGGGCACACCTACCCTATACACAAAGGAGAGTCGGGCGGGCTAGATGTCTCTCCCTCCCTTTCCCTATCGCATGTATACCAGCCGCATCTTCCTCCCCTCCTATCGACGTACGATGGCACGGCAGTCCGAAATGGCATGCGGCGGCGTGGTCCTAAGCGTGGCGGTCTGAATGGCATGCAGAGGCGCGGGCCTAAGCCTAGCGGTCCGAACAGCGTGCGCCAGTGCGGACTTAAGCGTGGGGGTCGAAACAGCGTGCGGCGGCATGGATCTAAGCATGGTGGTCCGAACGGTGTGCGGTGGCATGGACCTAAGCGTGGGGGTCAAAATGGCTTGCGGCGGCGTGGATCCAAGCGGGGTGGATGGAACGGCGTGCGGCGGTGAGGATCTAAGCATCTGAAATTTATGTCTTTTTCCGTCTCATTCCTGTTCACCTCCTTAGATCTGTTGCTGATGAAAGACACCGAGGCGGCGGCGGTGCCGAAAGTGGTCATCGATGCGACGACGGTTGAAGCCATCATCTGCAACATCACCAGGATGGCGCAGATCAAGCCCTCGTGAACCGATGTTGTGGGAGGCAGGCTGTGGCTGACACCTCGAGGTGCACTTCGATGGTGAAGGTCAGATGTACCTCGTGGTCGGATGGATGCGGTAGGGAGGGCGGCTAGCTCACCGTCCACTTAGTATTGGGACAAATTTGAGCCCAATTTGAACCAAAATTCTGCGACTTAAAATATATGTATGATTTGAATAAATTTGATACACCCTCTGACCCATAATAGTGGACTTAGATTCATCTAGATATGAATGTATCTAGTCAAGTTTTACTGCTAATATGGGTCGAAGGGAGTATGTATTTGAGCGGTGAGACCGGTGGATATGCTCTAAATTTGATTCATAACTAGCAGTACTTGCTTTGACAATCTCTGGTGGTTTGTATAAATTTGATCAAAATATGTATCATTTGACCCAAATTAGTTGATTTAGATTTGTCTAGATTCGATTCGATTGTATCTTGGCACGCATTAGTATTAGATTCATCCGTATCTTGACAAATTTGAGTCAACTAATTTGGATCGGAGGGAGTAGTACTTTCTTTGATAGATTGCCTCTCTAGAGAAGAAGAATGGGGCGTCAAGAAGAACGGGGAATGGATGCTGCCGTCAACGCTGCAAGTCTACATGGCAGCCACGATGGCAATGACACAATGGTCATAACTGATAGGGCCCCAAACTTGACCCTCTAGGCATTTGGCATGCCAACTATGGGCAGCTTGATCCAATGGAAAGCAACTCGGGCCCCCACACTGCATTCTCTTGACAACTTTGGGAACGCAAAGTGACTAAATTAGCAGGAACTCACAACCATCCATTGAATAACAATTCTACTCTCTAAATTAGCTATCAATTCAACTAATCATTACATGTGCCACCTTCATCACAACCCCATAGTGTAACTGTTAGGATGGGGATGACAACTACTAAAACTGCCCACCTAAATCTACTATTCTCCCCCCTCACCCCCTTCACTTGAAGTTCATGTTTTAGATTTTCTACCACTTGATTAGATACGGCAAGATCAGCCTCAAGTGTCAACTTCTCTTTGTGAATAAGCTCTGAGTTCTTCTTTTCTTCCTCGATAGTACGCTTCAACTCTAATATCAACAGGTTTTTACGGGCCAATTCGTCACCTAAATTGGCAACCATCTCCTCCAAATCCATCCTCTAGCTAGACCACTGGGTTGATTCTTCTTGGTATGCAATGTACCATGGATCATCGGCCTACATAGCACACTGTAACAATCCCAAAACAAACCCAATTAAAATAAGTCCGACAGTCCATGGTGGCACTTCAAATTCAATGGTAGTACAAAGAGAAGGAGCTACCTTCACTTTCGACATGGTAGGAGAAGAAGAACGTGGCCACGACATGATCGAATCCCCACCCTCACTACTGTACACGCTACGACCAGACATTGAAGACTAATTTACCCCTAAAATATCGAGGAAATTACGGGAACCGAATCGATTAGGGTGGGCGAAGCAGGCGCGAAGGTCTTACCAAGCACTACTAGAAATTGCTGCGACCGTGCGTCGAGCTATGGCGGAACAAAATCCCGGTCATCGTGGGCGGCGGACCTGTCTGCGATCAGTACTGCCTCAGCATACAATGTGTGCGGACGAAACAGGTGCTGGAGTTGTGGTTGAGATGCAACGCGGCAGTCCGTCCAACGCCATCGTAGGACGGAGCCACCGACGCGTCGACAATGGATGCTCTGTCCGCTGGTGGGATAGGAGCTGCTCAGGGCTGGGAGC
This sequence comes from Avena longiglumis, assembly GCA_030063025.1. Classification (NCBI taxonomy): domain Eukaryota; kingdom Viridiplantae; phylum Streptophyta; class Magnoliopsida; order Poales; family Poaceae; genus Avena; species Avena longiglumis. The sequence goes on along the minus strand of CP125973.1, from coordinate 124,357,771 downwards.
GGATGAGAGAGAGAGAACCGACCTTACGTGTGTCATACACGACCCCAGTTGTCAATGTTTGGGGGAGTATCTGCTCCGGAATTTTTTCATATTTGCCAATTTTTCATATCTACCAAACTTTTTCTTTGAAATTTGCATATTTGTCACATGACCACCACATGTTAGTGACACACAAAATGGCAAATATGCAAGTTGCAACGTAAAACATGGCAAATATGCAAATCTCCCCTCCAGTCCCACATCACGGCCCCATCGGTCCTTGGCTTCGACGGCCCCCACATGACGGCCCCATTGTTCATTGGCTTTGATGGCCCCACGGAACGAACTTTTTCTTTGTAATTGCATATTTTCCACATGGCCACCACATGTCAGCGGCACATAAAAAGGCAAATATGCAAGTTGGAACAGAAAACATGACAAATATGCAAATCACCCTCCAGCCCCACATCACGGCCCCATCAGTCATTGGCTTTGATATCCCCACATGACAGTCCCCATCATTCATTGGCTTCGATGGCCCCACAGAACGAACTTTTTCTTTAAAATTTGCATATTTGCCACATGACCACCACATGCCAGCGACACACAGAATGGCAAATATGCAAGTTGCAATGTAAAATGTGTCAAATATGCAAATCCCCCCTCCATCCCCACATCACAACCCCATTGTTCATTGGCTTCGATGGCCCCACAGAATGGACTTTTTCTTTGAAATTTTCATATTTGCCACATGACCACCACATGTGAGTGACACAGAAAATGGCAAATATGCAAGTTGCAGCATAAAACATGGAAAATATGCAAATCCCCCCTCCAGCCCCACATCATGGCCCCATCGGTCATTGGCTTCGACGGCCCCACATGATGGCTCCATCGTTCATTGGCTTCGATGGCCCCACAGAATGGCCCCATTTGCCATTGCTGCACCGTCCACCCAATCAAGAAAAAAGCGGCCCACAAGTCAGCGGAAGATGGATGGCGGGTCTGACGTGTATCCCGGCCCCACCCATCAGCACGTAACGACCATGGAAGGACCCTCCCCAACACGGTCCCACCAGTCAGCATGTAACGGTCAAGCCTTTGACCTGACGGCATCCCTCTGTCCGAGCGCATGCGAGGGTTTCGTAACATAGCGATGGGAAAAGTGAGGAAAAGTTAAGCGGTTGGGGAAAAGTGAGTACAACTAAAGAACCAAGGGCACGAAAATAGAAATCCCTTAATTCAAATAGTGGCTAACATGTGGGACCCAGCATAGACACGTTTCCTTCACAGAGAAGGCTGACATGTGGGACCCAGCATAGACACGTTTCTTGTACATAGAAGGCTCACATGTGGGACCCAGCATCGGAGTGTAGATTAACATTTTTGTACTCTATAAGGATGACGTCTGGGGCCCAGATAAACTGCTACTGCATCATAGACACGTTTCCCCTCAATCCACCAATGTTGCCAAGGTTATAACGGCAGACTCAACCCGAAAACACAGTCCAACATACACACGTTTCTTTCAAATAGAGGCTGACATCTTGGACCTAGCGTAGACACATTTCCTGCACAGAGGTTGCTGACATCTGGGACCTAGCTACGGACCAAAGTTAGAACAACGGAGGCAACCGAAAAAAGTCCATCATAGCACATTTCATTTACGGAGAGGTTGAAATGTGGGACCCACCAGAGAGACCTTATATAGGTGATGCATCGAGCAATGTTGCCAAGTTCAAATAAGCTAGGCGCGAGCGAGAAAAAATTACAACATATACACGTTCTTCTAATGAGATGCTGACATGTAGAACCTAGCAGCGTGACCAAACGGCAGATTCATCGAGCAACGCTATCTAGTTCGGAACAGGGTAGTGCTAGAGAAGAAAAAATTCCACCATATACACACTATTATTCTAACGTGAGGCTGACATATGGGACCCACCAGCATGTATAAACAGTTGATGCATCGAGCAACGCTGTCAAGTTTGAAACACGGAGACACGAGCGAGAAAAAAGTCCTACATGCACACGTTTCTTCTAATGAGATGCTGACATGTGGGACCCATCAGCATGACCAAATGGCAGATTCGTCGAGCAACGCTATCTAGTTAGGAATAGGGTAGCCCTAGAGAAGGAAAAAATTCAATCATATACACACGATTCTTCTAATGATATGCTGACATATGGGACCCACCAGCCTGAATAAACGGTTGATGCAGGGAGCAACGCTATGAAGTTAACACGGAGGCTCGACCGAGGGCAAAAATTCCATCATACACATGTTTCTTCTAATAATAGTATGACACGTGAGGCCCAGCTGCGTGATTATGCATCTGGCAGCGCTATCAAGTTTGGAACAGGGTAGCGCGACTGAGGGCAAAAAATCCATCATACACATTTCTTCTAATAAGAAGATGACAGGTGGGCCCAGATGCGTGATTAAACGGCAGTGCAATCAAGTTTGAAATAGGGTAGCGGGGGCGAAGGAAAAAATTCTATCATACACACGATTCTTGTAATGATAGGATGGCATGTGGGACCCATCATCGTGATTAACGGCAGATAGATCGAGCAACTTTATCGAGTTCATATCAGGAAGGCACGAGCCAAGGAAAAAATCCATCATGCACACATTTCTTCAAGTTTAATCACGCAGCTTGATTAAACGGCAGATGCATCAAGTGACGCTGTCAAATTCGGAACAGGGAAGGAAAAAATTTCATCATACACATGATTCCTCTAATGTGAGGCAGACATACGGGACCCAGCAGCCTAACTAAATGGAAGAGGCATCGAACAACGTTATCGAGTTCAAATCAGGGAGGCGCGACCGAAAAGTTTGGTCCGCTAGAGTCACTGACATCCGGGACCCACATGCAAAAATATACTTCGGCGAGTCAACATCTTGCGAGGAAGCGGAAATCTTACTTCTGCCACGCGCCCGTCGAGCTTCCTCCATGTTTTTAGCGGTTTCGTCGTAGTAGAGGGGCGCGAAACCGGGAAAAAAGTTTTACATCGGCCACGGTCGAGCCGAGATTTTCATCGCGGAAGACGCGCTTTCTACGATGACCGACAGGCCCAGTCATTGCAGAAGGAAACATTTCTTGTAGTGGTACCCATTGGGAGTCAATTTAGAACTATATCGGTAACCACCGAGAGTTATCCTCTCCTTATTATTCACAAAAAGAAAAGAAAAGAAAAGAAAAGCACCACCCTCACAACCGTACTAGACTCAACCACCTTTCTTCACAAACTGCACACGCCACCGTCCAATCGCATTCGATGCCTATAGCATTTCGAGCCTTCCTTTTAATATTTTTATTACTCAGGAGGTGAGCCAAGCGCGACTCAGCACTAATTTTTGGTGTGATATTGGCTGGATCTTCTTCTAGTTTAAAATTTTAGTGGAATATTGGCGGGATCCTCCTATCTACCTGCATACTGACGGGGCCTCTGGCTCGTTCTCTCGACGATCCCTCCCACTATCCCCTCATCATTATCTATCACGTCCCTCCTTAGCCAACTTCCACTTCCCCAGAGTCTATTCATCCACCTTGTCCGAGTTTGCTTCGTCGTATCTGCTTCCCCCGATGCATGGTAGAGTGTCTGCTTTCCTACCGCCGGAACTGAGAGATGCGTAAGCCACTCGGACCCCTCACCAGGGCGACTGTTAAAACTAACTACTACCGAGACGAAGGTTGTTGCACACTTCCTATACCCGCTTCCATTGCATTTTACTTCCAAATGTATTTCATCTCTTCTTCCTTGTAGTGCCTTATTATATTTCTAATAATGCATGCTAGTTCCTGTACTGCGGGATCGATTCCAAGAGAAAAGAAGGCAACTTCGAGTCATGAAGCCAAATTGCTTATCTCGCAGCAATACAAGACCTCGCCAACCCAATGTTAACCCACAACAATCCTCCCTAGACAAAGGTTTGCCTCCACTTTGCATATATGTATTTTCGAGAGTAGTTTGATTGTTTGCTTGCCCTGCCTTATCATGTACTAGTATATATGTTTTTTTATTTTTACAAGGCATGGAAGATGATGTACTGCCCAATGAGAATCGATGCCAACGAAACATGAGGAGTTTTGTATATTCAGATGTATCCCTGCTCGGCACAGCACAACTAGTATAGAAACATGGCTATTTGTTGCATCTTGCTTGTGTTATTTGCTGATTAATTTGCTGCACTGCAATTTGTAGAAGCAAGTGCATGATAATGTCCCTATCAAGGATGTTCGTGGCACATATATTCGGCAGTGTGCCAGTGATGCAGCCATTTCTTGGAACCAAACAGAAGTATGGTGTATGGCCGAAGCTCAGATTAGGCTTCTCCAACAGGATTTGGACATGGCCACTTGGTGGATCAGAGAATTGAACCGGGGCTGGATTTCTACGATTGAAGATGGCCTTGATGCTATGGATGATCTTCAGAAGTTAGTGGCTGAAAATCGTGTTCCCAATCCGACGGATGCACATGTCAATAAGATCAGCTGGAAGGTCTTGGAACAGGTGAAAGAACGAGCAGAGATTCTCCGAGCATCTTTGCAGGCAGATGATTTTCGAATGGTGATGCAAGACCCGCCATGCGAATAGATTTTCTTATAATAATGAGGATGACTTTCCTTGTCATGTCAGCATGATATTTTCTTTTCTTATGTGCTGGTAGTACTTTACGGTAACTACGTATTTAGCACGCTGTTATGAAACGTATAGTACTTGCTGGATCTGGACAATGTATCTTGGTAGCCATTCGGGAAATGGAAAAACAACATCCCCACCAAAATGTTGAAATCTTATTATGCACTTTTGTTTAGATCCGTAGACCCACGTTTTGCAGCAAATTAACACATTACCATGAAAAGGTAGTCCATCTTAAAAAAAGAATGGTAGTCCGAGCTCAATGACCATGTCCTTGTGCCCATTATCATGCAAAACTATGTCCAATTACTTGTGTTGCCCCAAGTAAAATATTTAGACTATATATACTAGTAGAGTATACAAACAATTAGCTGAGGGACAGAACACATGCCGAAACCACCACTTTCACCAAGCAGTCAATAATAATTTTAACTCTGCGCCAGAAACAACCGCTAAAATGGCTTCCCGCATCCAATATTCAAAAGTGGTATGAAATTTCCATCTCGCTCTTCGGTCCAGAAACAAGGCGCCAAAGGCCATTCCTCAAAATTGTTTGTCTTGCACAATTCAAAATTTCAAACTCACGCCCATCGGGCCGAATCCCTGGAGATCACCTCGGACCACCACGATCGTGCCCCTTCTGTCCCATCTCCCCTTCACAGCCTCTCCACCGGCACTACGTAGTGACCGAATTTGTTTTACCAACTCCCTTGTCTAGCAAGTCGGAGGTTGCTTCCCCGCCCCGACGCCGGCCCGCACTAGATCACCTCCTCCATACCCGAGGTCCATGGCACCGGATCCGGATCAGCAAGGCCGTCACCAGCGACACCACCACAGCTTCGTTCGATCCACTTCCCCCGACTCCACGGCACCGGATCTGCTTCCCCGACCTTATCTACGGGGCCGGAGAGATGGCGAGCAAATTCCGCTCAGCCATGAACGACGAGGTCATAGCTCGCCATAAGTTCGTTAAAGGCAAGGTCAGCGGCAGGAAATCGCGTAATCGCGGTCACAAAGGTAGTTCATCGCTTGTTTCATAGCCGTCTCACACTTTTTACATTCATATGTCTGTCATTGTTCCTTCAGAGCTTTCAACTGCTTGCTAGCACTGTACTAATTTGCTCCTCTACAAACACTTCGCTCTTAAATCTCATAAGGTATTTTTTCTCATGCATGGAAGCTACTATGAGGCCGACTGATAAGGGAGAACGGAAGGTTTGGGAAGAGAGATTACTGGAGAATTCCAAACATGCAAGGTGTATCGGCTTGCGGAGACTTAGATCTTTCGTAGCTACCACCACCAATCATGAAGGCCAGGTTTCTGAAGCATAATCTGATCCTCGAGATGGAAAAAAACCCGACGGAGACCTAACTCGGTAAGATGGACCAGTCGAGAACACTCCCCTAGTTTGCTCGCTTGTCCACCCCCAAGGTGCTTGCTCTGTCTTGTCATTGAGATAGTTGTTGCATCTTCCATGTTTTGTACCTCGATCCCAACAAATGTTGTGCAATGCCATCTATTTAGTTCATGCATCATATATGGTCATCTTGTCTTGCCTTATTGTTCTTATGTTCTATCTGTGTCTCATTATACATAGGACTTTCATAGATTAATATATCGTTTATGTGTGTCAGGAATCAGCTGTTTCACCTAAGACCCTTTCAGATACTAGTAGTGAGAAAAAATATGTCCGCCAGGTGTCTGAATCAGCATTGATTTATGTTGATGAACTATACCTCGAGGGAGACATCACTCAGGAATTTGGAGCCGTTGAGGACCTCCCCCATAGTCCTCCCGCTTGTCCACCCCTCAAGGTGCTTACTCTGTTTTTTCATTGTGATATTTGTTGCATCTTCCATGTTTGTTATCTCGATCCAACCAAATATTCTGCGATGCCCTCTGCCTAGTTCATGCATCATATATGTTTAGCATGTTTTTCCTTATTGTTTTATATCCCATATGCATCTCATTACATATAGAACTATAATTGATTGAAGTATCGTTTATGTGTGTCAGGAATCATCTGGTTTAGGTACCAAACCTGAAGCGTCAACAAGCGGCCTTGCTAATGCTACAGGTGGAACAGAAACACAAGCCGGGAAATACAATAAACAAAATTCCAGAAACTCGCATAAGGCTAAAAAGGCTCGTCTTGGTGGCACACCACAGGTTCCAATAGAAATAGACGCAACAAATACCATTCCACATATTGCACAATCAAAAATTGACAATCCGGATAGCCATGAACAATTGACAGCCCAACCAGTTTCGACCGCTACTGGCCTAAATCTACTGGCACAACACCAACAAGCTAGCAATGATCACCTACATGTTGATCAGCTAGCCGCCAAACAAGGTATGTGTTCCAACGCATAACGTTGCATGCTCCCTTATATATACTGTGATAGCCTGATGTAACGGTTGAATTGGCAGCTACATAAAGATTTAGAAAAAGGGGCCAATGGTAGAAAACAAGCTTGAGTCTCAAGTTTCCAGAATGCAATCTAGATATTGCATCAATTATATTGTTCCTGGCAAGCGAAGGCCAAAAGATCCAAAAGAATCTTCTATTGTGCCTAGCATCGGAAATAGGCGTTTTTGTTAGGAATGATATTCCCATCTTCGCATCGTTCAAGGTCCACCAACAGACCCCTGGCAATTATAATTCATTACTCCAGAAGTTACATGTAAGTCATGGTGCTTTGTCCCATGCCTTCAAACTTGCCATTGGTTCTATTCTAAGTCACATAACAAATCAACTGTTCCATTCTTGCTGACAGACAAAATTCAACTTTGATCAGGATAATGAGGATGTAGAGTATGTTCTCATGGACATGTTCTCCTGTTCTTTGCGCCAGCAGCGCCATAGGAAAAGAATAAATACTTTGATGGTAAGGAAAGTAAGGATATTCAAAGAACGTTACCTACGGAACATTCTATGACTGACCAACAGTGGATAGATCTTTGATACGTCCATAACATATCTATAATTTTTGATGGTTTTATGCGATTATTATACTTTTGACACTTCTTTTTATATAAAGTTTATGAGTTAGTTGGACTAACCTACTAATAGTTGCAAAAGTGCACAATGTTCATGTTTTACACTTTGATATGTAGGAATTGTCAAGAATACAAGTGGAACCCTTGTTGGAGTCAAATTGAGATTTTCTAGAAATCTGTCTCAGAACTCTTTTTGAAGATGGTCATGTTTCAGGTCGAAGACGGCATCAAATGGAAAACTCTTCAACTAAAAAGTTGTAGGAAATTTCACGATAATCGTTCTGGACATAAAATTTAGCTGATTCTGAGTCCGGACGGTCCCGCTAGACCCGATTTACTGCATCCCAAGATGGGGTGATGAGAATCTGAGAAGCTATATAAAGGGAGGAAACCTAATTCGTGGGAGACCTCCCCACCCACGAATTTGCAGCCACCAAAGCCAAGTTTTTGCCTCCCCCATGGATCTCATCTCCATGGGGTAGGGCTCCCAAGAATCCATGAAGGAAGAGGCTAAGAGGCGGTGCTCCCCCATGATACCAGCGGCGGGGAAGGAGTCCCCCGCAATGCCGCCGGCGTTGCCGCCGCCCTCTTCACCATGTTCACCGCCATTTCCATCACCAAATCCTCCTAGTATGGAGTGCTTCATCCTCCCACACACCTCTGTACCATTGTAACAACCTCGGTGAATTACGCTCCTAGATACAAGCCTGGTTGAGCGGTAGTGGTTGAAATAGTACGGTGGGGCCCCAAAAGCCACTCACGGGTAGACCTTTCGGCCGTCCCAACCACTTCCAACTCAACGGGACCTGTACGGGCGGCGTAATCGGCAGGCGAAGGGATCAACTACATACACAAATGAGTATGTATGCAAGCCACCATACAAGAGTACATCAGAGCCATACCATCTAGAAAGAAAGGAAATATAGCAACGCCATACGGCAAGATTCAAATGACCTAGATAGATATAATATTTTAGGATAATTCCTCATACATCACACATCAGAGTATCAAGCGGAAGCGGCAAAACAAAGTCCGAGTACGGATAAGAAGCAAATCGGCATAAGATGCCATAGAACTAAGCACATCCCGCCCACAGATCTCACGGATCCCCGTTCCCGGAATCTCTACACCGAACGATCATTGCCCACATCATCAGCCTCTTCCACCCAGTATCCGTCCTGCGAGGGTACCTGTTCATCTGAACCAATAATTTATCGTGTGAGACCCTAAGGGTACTCAGCAAGTCTTAATGCCTCTAAAGGGGACACAACCTGGGGTGACGCAATTGCAGCAAAAGATAAACCCTAGCAGTTCTATAGATAATCGCTAACCATCCGCCTAACCAAAGATAGACGGATGTCCGTGAATTATTGACAATAGTTATAACAGTAATTCATCAGATCCATCCTCCTCCTCGCTTACCAACGAGGAAGCGGACGGAACAACCCCCCATCCGTTGGCAATTTTATTAACCATTCCATGAGGTTGCACTATTTACTAGTCAATTACTTAGTCAGATTAAAGCGGTACTTTAGTTATGCTTGTCTATGATCGAGAAACTGTGCTCCAAGTCGTCCATAACCGCGGACACGGCTTTCAGAAAGTTTTACCCTGCAGGGGTGCACAAATAGCAACACACACTCGATCAACCTCGGAAAAACCAAATCAAAACCCAACGAGGCCTTCACGACAAAGCAATCACAGGATTCAGAAATATTTCAGGGGCCACCCATTGAGTAGACCATAGAAGTTAGCGGACTCGAGACGGACTCAAGGTTTGCGTCGGTGGCTGTAAACGATCGGGAACCCGAAAGTGTGACTGGGCTTGTCGACATGCGAAAACACTCCGCTTACCTAAGCGACAGGTGTGCTCCTCGCACAAACGTAAATAAGCAGTAGCATGGCATAAGTACAGGATAGTAAATAAAACCTCAAACTAGTTTGTGGCCCCAAGAAATAAGAATGAATCAAGCTCTGGCTCAGGGGGGTCCCATAAGCCTCCCGGATGTGGATAGCGCGAATAATCTTGGAACAGGAATCAAGTACTCGGGTCTTACGGGACACAAGTGAGCAGGAAAAACCAAATAGCAGATGTTGCTCACCGGTGCCACTTTCATTAGTTATCCCATTACTACTCATGTTAAGTTGTTTAGGTACCTCGTTATCCATCAGACTCTCACATACCCTACACATGCTGTTCTACGACTCGCATGGCTCAAACAACTCCTGTGGTAAAGGCTCATGGGATGGAGGAACAAGCTCGGTGGGTTTTAAAAGTAAAGGCTATGCAATACTTGGGATTCAATTTAATGCAATCGCGACTCGATGATGCAAGAATAAGATAGAGGCAATAGGTACTGTATGTATGCAAGCATGTGGTAGTGCTTTCCTGGCAACTCAGTTGAAGCGAGAGACGGATCTGGGTAGTGCTCCTAGTTCTCTTGATATATCCCCTGCTCAGTGTCTATTCGAAGAAGAACCAAACAAACAAAGGCCAACATAAATAAAGTGCGCAAGCATATGAGTAAAATGCATCAAGCAAACAATCATGCCATGATGAATGATGCACAAGTTGCATGGCAATAAGGTAGCATGGCATGGGTGAGGTGTAGAACACAAGAAGTATCATTTTTATGGGGTTTTGGTCCCATTTTGTTGTCATAATAGTTGTTGTACACTATATTTTTATATGATGCATGCTGCAATGGAAGTCATGGATAGCATAAACAGAAAGGTCTCGTCGAGCTGATCATTTTAGACATATCATTTTCTAAATTCGGAGTTCTAAATCAAAAGTTATTAATTTAATAAGTTCCAGTGGCATTTGTTGTAATTTAATCAACTTGGAATTTAAAATGTGCAAAAGGTAATTTGAATAGCATATTTGAAATCCTCACATTTTTCTGATTCAAAAACATATATTATATGTATTATTTGAGTTTGTATTCTAAAAGTTATATCAAAACAGAATTTGAGTTTGAATTTAAATAATTTGATTTAGATTTGAATTTAAACAGACAGCCAGCTAAACTTTTTGCACCCAGGCTCAGTTAGCCCCAGTCGCCGACAGAGGGGACCGGCGCTGACTGGACTCACACGCGCGCAGACGACGTTAAACACCACGGGCTGCTCTAGGCTCAGAGACGTACAGGTGGGACTGTGTGAGCCCACTTGACTGAGAAGCTGCGGGCTGACCACGTGGCTCAGGGGGGGACTGCGGGTTGAGTAACAGGTTCTTCGGGAGCCTTTTTGCAAAACGGCAGTGACACGTAAAGTGGGGCTCGAGGACCGCGGGTTGACGCAACAAAACGAGGGGTTATCGGTAAAAGGCCGCGCCATGTGGATATTCCTCGCCCGTCAGCAGGCGTCAGAAGCGCGGCGCCGTAGGGGTCGAACCCGCAACCTAAGCGGGCGCGAAGCGAGGCGGCTGCCGCGCGCGGTCGGGTAGTTGCTAAGAGGAGGTAGGCTAGCTAGGGTTTGGCGCGCACGGAGCGAGACGACCACGCCGTGCACCGAGGCGCTGTCGCCGTGACCCGCTCAACCAGAAACGAACACGGCGGGAGGTGTCTGGGAGGTAGTGTGGCTCACCGCGGTTTGTCGGGCGGATGCAGACGGGCAGGTGACGATCGCCCGGCTGCTCATGGACGGCGGTGCTAGGGTTTCGCGGCGTCGTCGATGTGCAGGGTTCCTGGGGGCTCCTCCTCCTCGCTGCTGAGTACGGGGGCGACGCAGAGGACCTTGCTGAGCTTCCTCGACACCCAGAGCGTCACGCCACCGGCTGGACGAGGGGGGGAACGGAGGAGACTGATGGTGGCCGGCGATGGTGGTGAAGAAGAGAGGGGCAGAGGGGAACGAGGCAGGGCCTCTGGGATGGGATCTGGGGGCGGATAGAGGGGTGAGGAAGGTAGATAAGGTCGGGGGCAGGTGGGGGCTTGCGTGGGGTAGGGGAAGATGGAAAAGGTGGCCTCGGTGCCACCTTTCCTCCTTCACGTGAGCAGCCAGGCACATGGGGCTGGCGGGGGTAGGGTGAGGGTGAATAGGAGGCTCGGGGGCAGGCAGGTCTAGAGGGGGCCCCTAGGGCAGGGAGAGAAGAGAGGGAGAGGGGGGGTCGGCTCGGGTTGGTTAGAGCTAGGCTCGGGTAGAGCTAGGTTTGGAGCTAGGTTAGGGTTTGGGGGGGTTGGTAGCTAGGGCAGGGAGAGGTGGCCAGGGAGAGAGGGTGGCCGGTGGGGCTAGCTAGGTGAGAGAGGGAGGGGAGGCCGAGAGAGAGGGGCATGTTAGCTAGGGTTTGGTTAAGATGGGATTTAAGGAGAGAGGGGGTGGCTTAGGGTTCAGGTTTAGAGAGGGGGGAAGGTTAGATGCTAGGGTGTAAACCAAGCACCAACCAAACCCCAACAAGACCAATACTAGAAAAGGAAGGAAAAGGTGATGATGGTAAGGATGGATATGGTGATGAGGTTTAGGCATAATCAAACAAGACCAAGCCTAAGGGGTAGAGAGAGATGATCCATTTTAAAATCAAATAAAATCAAATGTCAAGCTAAAGGAGTACTTGCATGGGCCATGCATAATTAATTAATACCATATTTATCTTTGTGAAAACAAGATTATTTACATGGCATTTTCTTATGCATTCCAAAGTGTGGAGTAAGGCCCAAGCAAAAGAATTTAGAAAGAATTCCAAGTGGAGTATAAGGAGATGATCACATTGGATTATATTTGGGACTTGCTAGTGTGTATATGCCACTAGATATTTATTAAGCCCACAAAATATACCAACATGATGATAACCCCAAAAACAACACATATGGGAGCTAGAATTAGGGTCACACTCACAAGGCATGCAAAGGTGGCCATGTGGCTCTCATATACCAATATTGTGAAAACAACATGGTGCATACATGGGAGCATGTGGAAAAGGATTGGATCCATCCCAACCCACATGAGCTAGAAGTTAAACCCATAAATGCCAAGCTCATATTTAGTTGGATGGTGGAATTATAAGGTGGTGAAAGAAAGGTGGTGGAGTTAATAAGAGATATGCCCCCAAATCAACTTGGGCATTTAAAAATATATCAAGAACCAAATACAATATCAAGAGTCAAATACAATTAATAATGCACATGAGATAAGAACCAAACAAGAAGGGGTTTTATATGATGCTCAATGCAAGGTGGCATGATGACATGAGCATGACATGATGATGATGCAACAATTATATGTAGGAAGTGGCCCTTTTATTACTAGAACAAGTAGCATTACAGGTGTTAGACAACTGGGATGCTACAACCATCCTATGTAAACATGGTGTTTGATGCTATAAGTTATAATCCTATGATCTATGTCATGTTTGTGTAGTTTATTTGTTCTTAGATTGAATGGTTGAACGTCTTTGTTTCATTAGAGTTGTATGTTGATATGGTACAGTCCTTCTGTGTCCATTATATTTGTGGGCACATGGATTAAATATCATAGGGTTTGTAGTATGTGTAAGAGGAAGGGGAAGTTCTGCCGTAGTGACAGAAAGCTAAGGACACGAACCGGAACGTTGTATGGGAGTAAGAGGACATTAACTTAAGGCTTTGGTTGGGGAAACCTTAATGCTTTGTTAGTAGTTACGGATGTTTGCTAACAATCCAATCATATAGTACATGTAATTCCAAGTAGTGAAGTGCATGTATATTTAGCCTCTCCCACATATAAAACTGCATCGAAGACAATGGACCCGATTTATTCGCCAATTAAACTTGGACAAAGCCACCACAATTACCACCACTATTCCACACTCATGGTTCTGTTAGTTTAGTGTATTTTATTGCTGCAGCAGCTAGCTTTACTTTCTTGTTATTTGTTATCTTGCAAAGCTTTCTCTAGTACTCATTTTGTTGCTCTAGTTTTATTTCCAAGATATTGCAAACGTTTAGTGTGCGTAGAGTTGTATCAGTGGTTGATAGAACTTGAGAGAATATTTGTCATACCTTTAGCTCCTTGTTGGGTTCGACACTCTTACTTATCGAAAAGGCTACACACGATCCCCTATACTTATGGGATATCAAGACCTTTTCTGGCGCCGTTGCCGGGGAGCAATAGCGTGTGGGTGAATTTTCTTGTGTGCACTCTTTTGCTTTATCTCTAAGTAGTTTTTACTTTCAGTTTTAAGTTGGTTCTATCTTAGTATGGATAGGGATTGCGAATTACAAAAAAAATAGTTGTACTTGTTACCTAAAAACGTTTTCAAAAAGGAAAGTGATTGGAAAGATGAGTAATGGTTAAGTGGGGGTCGACCTTGAACACTTGTGTTCATGCCTATGAAACCAAAACAAATCTTCCCATGGAAGCTTTTCAACTAAAGGAAAGCACCTTTAAATATCAATTCCCATTTAAGAAAGGTATAGAATACAATTTGCCTCTCCTATTAAAACAAAATTTGCTCTTAATGCTTCTTTATTTGAAAATACTTGCTTCTTGTGTCTAACTTAAAGGCGTTAAAGAAAATTACTTATTGGGAGATAACCCAATAGTTTTTTTGAGTCTTGGAATTTATTACATATGTAATAACCTATCCTTATCCTTTTTGTTTTATTTTTGTACCAAGAATAACCTCTAATGAGAGGGAAGTAAGATTTGGGGAGTTGCTGTCCTGAAACAGATTTTTGTGCTCCACTGTAAAAATTCTTGAAAAATCGCTGTAAGTAGGACTGAGATGTAATTTTATGAATAAATCCCCATGTTGTTAGCTAACTTTCTTTAGTTCAACACTTTTTTATTTGAGCAACATAAGGTCTTCGAAAAATCAGTTTCTACCTGCTGGTCTATTTTGACAGATTTCTGCCATTATTTGCATTTGCTTCTTATTGATTCCTTTTGGGGTTCTTTTTGGTAAATTGAGATTTTTGAGGGAATTGCTACGGTATCTTGTGTCTTTAGTGAAAGTTTTGCTATTTTGAAACTAAACCCAAAGGTCTATTATCTTTTGAATGCACTAATGTTGCTAATGAAGATTGTGTGAAGTTTTGTATGAAGAAAAAATTTCAGGTGCAAGGAAAGAATGATGTAGTGAGATAAAGAATGAAGAAAAGCTCAAGCTTGGGGATTCCACCCCGTGTCACCCCAAGAAATATTCAAAAGGTACAAGAGTCAAACCTTGGGGATGCCAAAGGCATCCCCTTCTTCATCAATAAAAATCTCAGGTCTTTCTAGACATTTCGTTTTTATTGTTTCATGCACTGTTGTGTTGTTCTTGGAGTGTCTTAGTTTTGGTTTTTGGTTTTTGTTTGCTTAGTTTTCTTGAATAAAGTGGTTGGACCCCCGTTTTCGCTGTGTTGTTTCAAATAAGTTGATTGGTGTTGGGAAGGATAGGAAGCTTCATGTTTATAAGTGGTACAAAAAGAGTTTGTTTTGACTGTGGCCTAGACCTTATCATGTCATGTTCGATGTTGTTTTGACCCTATGCTTAGTGGTTATTGTTGTAGCATAACTTGTTCCAAATAATTGGGATTGCTTAATGTGCCTTGAAAGAATCATGCGTTGTTTTAGCATACAAAAGCATAATATTGTGGTATTCTCCTTTGATGCTGTGTTTGGGTTGACTTGGCACATGATCACACCATGTTATGACTATGAACCAGTCACCATATCCTCTATGATCATTTAGTTTTTGAATTGTGGTACCACTTTATGCTTTGATTAGTAATGTTTTGTCGCTCTGCATGATTATGGCCATTATTGCTCTCTTAGTTGGTCGCTCCCAGTCTTTTGCTAGCCTCCACTTGTATAGAGTAAGCCCTACCCATGCATACAACTCCCAAGAAACCAAGTTATTCCAAAGTTTCCACTATAAATTCCTATGCATGGTGTGTTACACCATTCCAAGTATATTCTTGTTTTATCTATCTTCCAAAGTAAACTTGTTATGTGAAAGTAAGTGATTAAAGCTCTCACAAACTTGATGGAACACTTTATTTTTTCTTTCCCCTAATAAAATTGAACCATTGTGTCATCTATGTTGTATATGCTTGCACTTATAATTTGGGATTAGCAGAACCATACTGTCACGAGGAACGCTTTTAACACCTGTAAATATCTACCTAGTTGATATCATGCTATTTTGTTTATGGATGCCGTCGGTGTGAAATAAAAGGGGAGCTTGTAAGTCCATGAAGTTATGTATGTGTGTTAGAGAAACACCTGGGCCGCTAGCCTAAGCCATGCCTAATCATGGTGGAAACTTGCAGCATCACCATAGTGAGCAATCTATGAATCATTCTTCTTATAAAAAAAGAGGTTGAGATTGAGAAAAAAGAAAAAATATGAGAAAAGAGGAAAGAGAGAAAAAGGCACCATTTTTTCATGGTAAATAAGAAGATTGCTGAGATGCTCATTGTCTGCTCGCCTTGTCATTTTGTTATGGGATAACTCTTGTATCATTGGGCAAGGGGTACCCTATTGGCGGTTCTCTATGATACACATGTACTTACTATGATAAGAACTTACGGGTGACTAAAGTTGAGTAGCATGAGGAGCGGCCCTCGTACTCAAGGGACATGAGATTTCCAACTTATACTTTGTCAAGCATATACTCAATCTTTGTTCACTTTAACCTTAATCACTTCAAGATGCTTATGATAGGAGCAATGAGAGCTGAAAGCTAACAAGTACCATAATTTTTGGAAGCTCTTTATGAAACTTGAAATCCCTGCTTCCCTTTGAAGGGCCTTTCTTCCACTATTACATTGTGTCTTCACCTTCTATCCTTAGGCACCAATTAAGAGAGCATAGTTGCCATTCTTAGTTATATATGCATTGTCCCAAAACTTGTTGATTGATTCATAAGGTTGATATTGCTTGTTCTTGAACTATTTGTATCTAGTCACCCTTATGAACTTTGAAGGTGTCCTATGCATTTATGATTTGCTATACCATGAGGGAAAAGATCAATACCACTCTTATTATGTTTTCTTTATGTGAAACAAATAAACGTTTTTCAATGCATTGTTATTCATGATCTTTGTTTATAACCTTTTGATGAGTGTAGCAGCACTTCGTTGGGAGACCCCAAGAGGAAGGTAGGATGCAGTTTAGCAGGCAGGTTTCCCTCAGTAAGAAACCAAGATTATCGAACCGGTAGGAGGAAGGGAACGCCCCAAAGGTGCTACAAGCAACATGGAGACCTGCACAACACAAACTCAAGACTTCGCCCCAACTAACAGTGAGGTTTTCAATCTCACTGGTTGCTGTAACAAGGATTAAATGTATGGTGTGGAAGGTAATGGTTTACAGAAAGTAAACAAGTAACAGTGGAAGATGTATCAATGGTAAAGATTGGACCGGGGTCCATAGTTCACTAGAGGTGCTCTCCTTAGATAAACAATATGGCATGAAGGGTAAACAAATTACAGGAGGTCAATTGATAGGAACTGAGCAAGGCATAACAATGCAATAACAGACAAAAAGATCCTATGAGATTCGATTGGGCAATACAACAATATACATAGATCGCCATCCAACTGCATCTATGACTAGAAGTCCACCTTCAGGTTATCATCCGAACCCCCTCCAATATTAAGTTGCAAGCAACAGACAACTGATTTAAGCAAAGTGTGTAAGGTAAACAATCCACTTGTTCTATGAACAAGAGACCATTGTTTTCTCCCTAGTGGCAACAACACATCTACAACCGAAGAGATTTCTGTCACTTCCCTTGGAAACTAGAGGCATGAACACACTATCGAGCATAAATACCCCCTCTTGGAGTCACTAGCAACTACTTGGCCAAGATAGCTACTAACAACAGAGAGCATGCAAGATCACAAATAACACAGACATGATAGAATCATAAAGACAAAACCATTAATCAATCTGACATAGTAATCTTAATATCCATCGAATCCCTGCAAACACAACATGCATGATTACAAATAGATTAGATCTTTATCATGAACGGAGCTCACAAGATCTATACATGAAAGCACAAGGAGGAGATACAACCATCTAGCTACTACATGGACCCATAGTCCAAGGTGGAACTACTCACGCTTCATACCGTAGAGAAGGACTCCGGGATTATTTCCCCTACGGCAGGGTGCCGGGAAGAACTTTAGATCCCCCCGATCTAGGGACAACGGTGGTGGCGGATACAGAAGGTTTCGTGGAGTTTTGATCGGGTGCCTAGGGTTTCTACATTGGGGGCTTCTTATAGGAGAAGAGGAGAGGATGGGAGGCGGCCAGGGGCCCCACACCCTACCCAAGCGCAGGGTGGGCCCACCCACGCCTAGGGGGGTCTGGCCGCCCTGGTTTGCTTCTCCGTCTCGTCTTCTGGCTTCGTGTCCCCCACGGTAAAATATTGAATTTGGCTTTTGTCCCGTCCAATTCCGAGAATATTGATTTTCTGCCTTTTTGGAACCAAAAACAGAAGAAAACAGGAAACTTGTACTATGGCAACTTGTTAATAGGTTAGTTCCAGAAAAGATATAAAAACACCTCAAAGTGTAGACAAAGCAAAGCAAATTAGATACTAAACAAGCATGGAGCATCAAAAATTATAGATATGTTTCCGACGTATCAAGCATCCTCAAGCTTAACTCCTGCTCGTCCTCGAGTAGGTAAGTGATAAAAAGAATATATTTTTTTAGGTGACATGGACCATCAAAACCAAGATCAAACCATTTGCAAGCATTGAAATCTAGGATCAAAGAACTCTAAACATGTGCATGAAATATGGAGTTCTAACAATAGGACATAGTAACTATGGATGCAACATGAAAGGCTACAAACAAATATTATGAATAACATGCATTGAAAAACGTTTGTTTGTTTCACATACAGAAAACATGGCATAGTGGCAATTAGCTTATCCCTCATAGAGTAGCAAATAAATGCATAGGACACCTTCAAAGTTCACAAGGGTGACTAGAAACAAGTAGCACAAGAACGAGTAATATCACAATATGCATCAATCAATAAGATTTGGGACACTGCACACAGAATGACAAATATTCTCTCTTAATGGTGCCTAAAGGTAGAAGGTGGAGACTCAAATAATGGTGGAAGAAAGGCCCTTCACAAAGGGAAGCGGGGATTTCAAGTTTCAAAAAGAGCTTCCAAAAATTATGGTACTTGTTAGCTTTTAGCCCTCATTGCCCCTATCGTAAGCATCTTGAAGTGATTAATGTTAAAGTGAACAAATATGGAGTATATGCTTGACAAAAGTATAAGTTGGCAATCTCAAGTCCCTTGAATGCGAGGGCCCCATCTCATGCTACTCAACTTCAGTCACGTGTAAGTTCTTGTCATTGTAAGTATATGCATATCATAGAGAACCGCCAACGGGGTACCCCTTGCACATGGTACAGGAGCTATCCCATGACCAAAATGACAAGGCAAGCAGACAATGAGCATCTCAGCTATATTTTTATTTACTATATGCATAGATTTTTATTGAGGATGCTTCATAGATAGCTCACTATGGTGATACTGCATGTTTCCACCATGATTAGGCATGGCTTAGGCTAGCGGCCCAGGCGTTTCTCTAACACAAAATACATACTCTATGGACTTACAAGTTCCCTCTTTATTTCACACCCGGTGACATCCATACACAAAAGAGCATGATATCAACTAAGTACAAAGTACAAGTGCAATGTTGAAAACGTTCCCCGTGATAGCATAGTTCTGCTAATTCCAACGTATAAGTACAAGCATATACAACATAGATGACACAATGGTTCAAGTTTATTAGGGGCAAAGAAATATAAAGTGTGCCATCAAGTTTGTGAGGGCTTTAATCACTAAGTTTTCACATAACAAAATACTTTTTAATTGGAAGATAGCTGAAAACAAGAATATACTTAGAATGGTGTAACACACCATGCATAGGAATTTATAGTGGACACTTTGGAATAACTTGGTTTCTTGGGAGTTGGAATCATGAGTGGAACTTATTCATACAAGTGGAGGCTAGCAAAAGACTGGGAGCAACCAACTAAGAGAGCAATAATGGCCATAATCATGCAGAGCAACAAAACATTACTAATCAAAGCATAGAGTGGTACTACAAGTCAAGGACTAAATGATCATAGAGGCTATGGTGACTTGTCATAGTCATAACATGGTGTGAGCATGTGCCAAGTCAACCCAAACAAAGCATCAAAGGAGAATACCACAATATTATGCTTTTGCATGCTAAAACAACGCATAATTTATTCAAGGCACACTAAGCAATCCCAATTGTTTGGAACAAGACATGCTACAGCAATTATCACTGAGCATAAGGTCAAAACAACACCTAGCATGTCATGCTAAAGTCTATGTCACAGTCAATGCAAACTCCTCTTGCACTTTCAAGTAAGAACTTACTACTCCTTTCCAATACCAAGCAACTTATTTGCAAAACAACACAGCGAGAACGGAGGTCCAAACTACTTTATTCAAGCAAACTAAACAAACTAAGCAAACCAAATGAAAACTAAGACGCTCCAAGAACAACACAACAGTGCATGAAACAATAAAAACGAAGTGTCTAGACATACCTGAGCTTTTTATTGATGAAGAAGGGGATGCCCAAGGCATCCCCAATCTTTGACGCTTGTACCTCTTGGATAATTCTTGGGGTGACACCGGGGTGGCATCCCCAAGCTTGAGATTTTGTCCTTTCTTCATCTCATTAATCATTCTTTCTTTACACCTGAAATTTTTCCTTCATATAAAACTTCACACAATCTTCATTAGCAACATTAGTGTATTCAAAAGATAATAGACCCTTAGGTAAAGCTTTGGAACAGCAAGACTTTTCACTAAAAACACATGCTACTGTAGCAACTCCTTCAAAAAGCTCAATTCCCCTATAGAGAACTCAAAAAGGAATCAATAAGAAGCAAATGCAAATAATGGCAATAATATATCAAAACAGACCAGCAGGTAGAAACCGATTTTTTCGAAGACCTTCTGTTGCTCAAATCAAAAAGTTTTGAACTAACGAAAGTTAGCTAACATACTGGGGGATTTATTCGTAAATTTTCATCTTAATCCGAGTTACAGAGACTCCTCACGAATGTTTCTGTTTCGAGACAGAAACTCCCCAAATCTTACTTCCCTCTCATTAGAGGTCATTCTTGGCAAAAAAAAACAAACAAAAAGGATAAGGAGAGGTCATTACTGAAGTAATAACTTTCAAAACTCAAAGAAACTCTTGGGCACCTGAGCGCAATAGTAAGCATAACTAGTTTTTAATCTTATGGAGACTTTTCGCTTCTTATATTTTGATCATGTGTTTGACCCATGTTGCAGAAAGATGCAATAAGTCTGCAGGCAAAATTCGAGGCATGTCAGACGAGCAAAAAAGAAGGGCTCAATCCCTCTGCTTGGTGGGTGGCAACGGCGAGTGGATTGTCCTTATATCCAGTGAGGACCGGAGAATTTTGACCCTCAAAAACGTGTACAGACCGATAAGATTTACACTGCCATATTTGGTGGGTGTCGGCATTACTCTGCCCAAGCACCGTTGGCCGCTCGAGTCCGAATTTGCTTACTCGTACAACCTAGGAGAACTAGAGCTCTTGAAGGTACAACTCCCACAAAGGCCCCGCCAGGTGAACGGGAAATGGGAATACGACGTCCTGGTGGTGTTCGACAAGTTAATCGAATTCATTAGATGCCCTGATGACAAGGAATGGATAATATTGTGCGATGACCACCTGCGGCCAGAGAAGTATGTCGACGCCGTCTTCACCAACGAAGGATCTCTGATAGACGCATCGCAACCCATTTATGCGGTCACTGAACCTAGCGGTGCCGTGAGTGTTTGGGATCCGTTCAAATGGGGTGAGTCCTATTTTCATATACAATAGCATGTAAAATCCCATTCAATATTCCACTTCAAGATTTGTTAGAGACCATCATACTGAATGCAAGTAACACGTAGGTACACACGCAGCCCCGCGTCTCATTCAAGCTCCGGTGATCGAAGACACGGTTGTAGATGCCGGTCTTGGATCATGGCGCTAGTTCCTAGTACCTCTCGCACCCGAAGTGAATTGGAAAGTCAAACTCATGTGGATTCATATCAAGGGAGCACTAAACAGCGTTGGCGACGCAATATATCATATGGGGAACAACTTTCTTTGTACCCATCTTTGAGGTGTCATGTTTTCTAGAGGTCCACATGCCCATACAAATACGCAGTAGAACAAGTCTGGAGCAGAGTCAACAATCTGAAGGGACAATCTGTGTTTCTTGGGATCAACTACCCTTTCTTCCTTGGATCCCCTAGAGCTGTTGAACATGTGATTGCTCACGCAGCCCCGGGTGCTGCTGTTGCTGCTAGTGCTGCTGGTGGTGGTGATGGAGCTGACGAGGTACTTGATGATGCTACTGTAGGTGCCGAAGGCGAACAACCCGAGGCTACTGCCGGAGTCCACGAAGAACATGCGAGTGTTATTGCTGAGATGCCAGCAGTTCCAGTGTTTAGAGCAGAGTGTGTGTTTGATGCACACTCGCGCGCCTATCATGATGACCCTCCAAATCTGACCTAGAGCCGAATGCTAGTCATGGGTGGCCCTGCCATTGGCTCAATAGTGGGGGTGTACGAGTTACAGGAGGAGTCACGGCCAAATGCAGCCTTCTGGTTCGTTCCAATGGTGCCACTAGCACCCGGGACCTAGTGCTCAACTGGTCTAAAATACCATATGTCTTTATCTTTAGTTTTCCTCATAGTTCTACAAAGTAATTCTTCTATGTTCACAAGACCCAGTTATGCTTATTTCTGTAAGACCATGCTTTGCTTTCTTGTGCAAAAACAAGTTATGCTTATTTCAGTAAGACCATGCTTTGCTTTCTTGTGTAAGACTAAGTTAAGCCTATTCGTGTAATATTAAGCAAAGCGTACATTTGTGTGCGACTATATCTTAGTCACTAGTGTGACCAGCTTTTATTTTCCTGTGCCTAACATCAGAATTTCAGCATAGAACAGACGAAGGCAATGCGCATACCAGTCATTTTGCTCAAAACAGGACAACAACCACTTCAAGTTAATGTGTCATCAACATATAAAATGGATAGATCATACAAACATCTATCAACACTGCCGATAGTGTTATTGTTATGAATTATACATAGTGTTTGCATTAGAATGCATCACTAGTGTGCAACTGATTCATGATTAAGGGCACTCTACCGGCAATTCACTTCTTGTATTCATTCATGGATTTGTCCCCATTTTTTTGGCAATGGCTGATGAACTCCAGCCCCTATATTTGGTAACAAGCTTCATGAACAAGCCCTTGGTGATGCAAAGCAGAGTACAGAGTCCTTGGTGATGCAAAGTAGAGTACAGAGCATGGTCTTTGAGAGGAAGACTGAGTGGTACGTATGTGACCACGGCGACGATGGGCTCCGATTCGATATATTGAGGACGGCGGGACCAAGAATTTTCGGCATGGTGGCAGGTATCCTCCGAGAATGAAATCTTGTTCCAGTGCCATGCCATGAGTGCCGCCGTGGCAAGGACAAGCTCCGGTTCGGGAGGAGAAGGTCGGGGTCAATCAGGTTCGGCTGGGTGTCGGATTTCGTCGCTAAAGAAATTGGCCTCCCAGCTCCACGCCATGGTGGCGACCACAGATTTCCCCTTTGGAGAAGAAGAGGGCCGCGTCAAAAAGAATGGGGAATGGACGAAGACGCCAATGCTGCAAGTCGGCGGCCAAGATGGCAGCGATTTAACGATCAAAACTGACAGGATGGCCAATTTGACGGGCGTTGGCGAGATTTCTCGTGTTCAAATATTTTATTAAATTCGTGTCGAAGAAGACCCTCTAGGAAAATGGCAACCTGACTATGGGTAGTCCGATCCAATACCAACTTGCAATGGAAGTGGACAACCGATGGCATCTTCTCAGCACACTCATGCTACCTCACATCTTTTCAAGGATCAACCTCTTGTTTTTTCTAAAAGATCATTTGGAAGAGCTGGGCGCCGCCTTGGGTAAAGTTTTTCCATTGGCTGGCAAACCAAGATCGTTGCTGGACTGCCGAGAGGCTTGCTAGACATGGCCTGCAACATCACCCCAGATGCCCTCTTTATGACCAAAGCCCTGAAACAATTCAGCACCTACTTCTAAAGTGCCCTGTCACTAGGCAGGCTTGGCACAAGATCATGGCATGGTTGAAGATGACAGCTAACACCTGGGATGTACATTAATTTAGTTATATCTTTCCCTGATGTATGCCTCATAGGAGGCAAAACTCTATCGTTCTTTGCGTTTTGTCGAAAAAAAGAATTCTGGTGATTGTCTGCTGTCATCCAGATGACTTCTCTCAGATCCTTCTTTACACAACCACATAGCTGAAGTAAATGCACAAGACTGCATATTATGCTCGTGTTAATGTCCAGGTAACAAAAGTATATGATATTCGTATTTCTAATTCATAAATTCATACTTTACCTGTACTTTTATTTTCCACAACGGCTCTGGACTGTACAGTACAACACGTAACACGTAGACATTATACTTTCTGTGTATCACCTACCGTGGCAGTAACAACACGTAACACGTAGACATTGTACTTTCTGTGTATCACCTACCGTGGCAGTAACCACTATACACTAAGCTTGGGACGGTAATATACACTCGCAAATTTCTTCGTAATGGAGTCAACACACGCCATTCTTATTCTTTCAGGCGTTGCCGGGTTGTCAAGGGGGAACCAGTCCAGATGGCCCTCCTCGGCCCTCGCCGAGGTGATCGCGTCTTTTATCGCAAACAAGACGGCGGAGGCAAGGAAGAATGGTGGCTCCCCTACAGCCTTGGATGAATGGATGGCCCTTGGATTTGGAACGCCCTGCAGAAACAGACACCAAGCAAATGAAGACAAATACACCCTTTCAAAACAACACAATTCAGGAGCACCTTGTTAATTTGCCACTTTCTTGGTGTTGTGCATAAATGTATGTGGAATACTTCTTTATGCTGGTACCACTTTAAAGATCAAGAAAACTGTGGAACCTATATCTACACTTCACATTATTTCTTCCACATGCTTATGATGTCTGGAGTCGTAGAAAACCATCCTGTGAGGCATCAATTGACTTTTTTTCACACAAAAAATAGTTCTTTTCAGATTCTTGTTTGATGATAAATTAGTTTGTAGCAGGGTTACAGCTAAACACAGAAAGGCAACACAAGGTAGAATAGCAACAATTAACTGTTACGATTAACATAAGACTGCTGGTTGAACGTTAACAGTATAAAAGTGGATGGATAAAAAGGGCCAGATGTCTGATTCCATATTAAAATGATTTTCATAGTAGTTCTAGTAAGCATTTTTTGTGATATCTGATGAGCATGTTACAATGTTTAAAAACAATCCACTTATTTTGAACTATTGCAGCAAGCACCATTGATGTTGTAGCGACTCACTTCTATTGTTGCAGCACAAAATAGCTGTCTATGAATGAAGGTAAAAAATGGAACTGACCTTCAACAGTGAAACCTTGAAATTGAGAGGTATATCATTTACAGAGGGTATTTTGTAAGAGCCAGGACCACAAGTGAAAAGGTGACCAGGTCGGATCCACTTGTGGCTGTCATCCCCCCATTTTAGCTCTTCCATGGCAGCCCAACCCAAACCTTGGATGAAAGCTCCTTCAATCTGAAATAAGCCATGGAAGTTAAACAACAACAAAAGGATGTATATGGGAGAAGGATATCACTGCTCCAGAATCTTATTATATCCTATCCTGTAAACATACCTGGCCAATATCAATTGCTGGATTAATTGAATAGCCAAGATCCATGACAATATCAGCTGTCCTTGTGTGGAAATCCCCAGTTAGGGTGTCAATCTCAACTTCTGCAAATGCGGCTCCATAGGTGAAATAATTAAATGGAGATCCCTTGCCAGCATCCCAGTCAAACCCAATATCGGGGGTGATATAAAACCCATGAGCAGAAAGATCTAGCCGTTCCATATAGCATGCTTCAGCTAACTGGGGAAAAGAAGCCGCACCAACATTAATTGAACTTCTAATATTTTTACAGCTGGAATAGATTGTTTTTGAACTCATTTTATGCAAACATACACCTAGGTTGGGTGGGAATAGAAGAAAGCATGATCAAGCTAGCATAGCAATCAAGTCAGAACAGAAAATAGGAGTACTGTTTGCTCAAATGATCAAGATCGCCTTCCTAGCAGAGTCGTGTACCATCTGCTCCACTAGGCCTGGACCATGGACCGGTGGTGAACCTGATTGCAATAAACTACCCACTTGGAAAGCATCCATGATGGCTAGAGCAGGACGACTAGCTCTCACTAGATCGGTGCTTGCTGCGATCCCATTACATCAGCTTATAGTGCTATCTCTAAACAAGAAAGCTCTTAAGCATATAATTAAGATCATGCAAGGTTTTCTTTCAGTGGGCAGGGCGACGCTAACGGCGGCCACTGCCATGTCAACTGGGCTAAGGTCAGTCGTCCGTTGCACGATGATGGCTTGGGGAACCCAGACCTCACACGCGAGGCGATCAGTCTCCGGGTCTGTTGGCTTTGGACGATGCGTACCGACCCCTGTGACCTTGGCGCGGACTCGATATGCATTTCTCCAAGGAGGAGTGTCAGGTGTTCGATGCCTCCACCAGGATGATTTTGGGTGACGGGACCACTGCATTCTTCTCAGAGGAGAGGTGGCTGGACAGGGAGTCTATCGCAGATATAGCGTTGGAGCTCATCACGCTTATCCCGAAATGCCCTAGGAAGATCAGGACGGTTCAGCAAGCGCTAGTTGTCTAGTTGAGCACAGCTGCTGGATCACCGACATCTCGGGAGCACCTGGTCCTCGTGCCCTTTAGCAATAGGTTCAGTTGTGGATCCGTCTCCGGAATGTACAGCTCATGGATGAGCCAGATAAGTTGATCTGGCGGTGGACGACTGACGCACAGTACTCCGCACAATCCTGCTACGAGACTCTTCCTAGGGAAGATTGCATCGGGAGTTTGGAAGCTGATCTGGAAGACATGGGCGACACCCAGGGTGAGGTTCTTCTCTGGCTAAGATAGATGCTGGCCGGATGAGCTGCTAGCGCGACGTCGTCTCCCGCACCCTTCGTGCTGCCTACTGTGCGACCAATTGGAGGATACTATGGCGCACATCCTCACCAGATGCTCTTTCTCGAGGACAATTTCGTTCGAGGTGCTATTGTGGATTCGGTCCACTGCAGCTCCTCCGGTTGTCGAAGGAGACTTCGCAGAGTGGTGGTCGCTGGTGTTGCAGACCTCCTCTTGCCAGATACGCAAAGGAACCTTGTCGCTGATCCCACTCACGGTTTGGTGGATTTGGAAGCATAGGAATTAAAGCCAAGGCAAAATCGTGCGCAAGCGCAGGAGCCCAAGGGCTTCGCCCATGGGGGTTTTGGAAGCCGACACTGAATTGGATACTAAAAAATGGGGCTAATGTTGATCTCCTGTGTTTTATCACTTGTCATATTGTCGCAAATTAGTGTCAAGTGTCAACAGGCCCAAAAGGCCCACAGTAGCAAACAACAAGAATCAAAATAAGAAATTGTGTGGGAGTGGTACTAGCTGCCCTTCGTTCCTTGATCAAATCTCACATTTGTCTTGATGTCTATTTATTCTAACTCTAAAAATGATATTGTAAAGGGGTGTTACAAAGTGTGTTTGATGTTTAAACTCCGCTAGCTACTCAAAATTGCCCTTAAATCCTGAGTCCCTCACTTTGGTTGCCAAGCACCAATTACCATTTATTACGGGGCCAGAAACCCAAAAAAATGTACTCTCGCCACATTTAAATGTATGATTGGTTCTTGGTAGAGATTTTTTCTGCGAAAACGCAAAAGCTTTGCGTTTCGATGCATTGATAGGAAAACAAAGGTTTTATGTGCATGTCCAAGAATGGACCACCCCATGCCATACAACTCAACCTGCAATAACTATACTATGGGATATAAGGACTTTCATACTTGACCGCATTCGGCGTCAAAACTATAAAATGTGCTTACACTCTATTATTCTGACTCGATGATCTTACTAGTCCAAAGATTGGTCCGCTATCTGTACTGGTTACCCTGTTGTTGGTCCCAACACCAAATCTGTAAACTGCAATATCATTGAAGATAATGCATTGTACAGATGGAAAGTGTCAGTGTGCCATGACCAAAAGGGTTGCTGCAATAGCATAACTAGCTAGCAAGCAACACAGTTTAAACATAACCTAACGCAAGTATTGATCATATTAGGTTGTCTTGGAAATAAATCTACAGTTCCCAAATTCTTCAAATGAGAATCAATAATGTGGTCCAACTACTCAAGACAGGGAATAGGATATTGATAACATTACCTCAGCAAAGGACTTGTGGTTCCCCCTAATAGCAATGGGTTCCATCCGAGCCTTGATTTGCTGACAAGCATCCAAAACTGCAGCACCATACAAATCTGAACTGGCGGAGGCTGCTGTTGGTGAAGCATTTGGTACCTAAGCATATGAAATGTGTGATCATCCCATGGTAACAGAAGTAGTAAACTATAAAAATAAATCCCAAAGTAAACTATAAAGAACCCCCCTCCTCCAGCAATGGATTCAAAATCTCACCTTATCTGTACTTGTTTCTGATATAAATACAGAGCTTAGAGGGATATCTAGCGACGAGGCAGCAACTTGGGCTACCTTTGTGTGTAAACCCTGTCCCATTTCAACCCCACCATGTGTTACCAGGACAGTACCGTCAGTGTAAACTTGCACAAGAGCACCAGCCTACAATTCATCCATCAAAATGTTAGATTGAACAACGATATGAAAAAATATAATGCAGGCTCGATATGCAGTTCACCAGGAACAAGCGAGAAATCTTCTTCGCCTCCAACGAAATGGTGCTGGATGACGGATTGTCCGCTTTATTTTGGGAGGACAGATGGTTGGACGGGAAGTCTATTGGGGAGATAGCGCTGGATCTACTAGCACTAATCCCACTGTAGATTTGCGGAATTGTAACTTATATTATCTCAGGAGATTACAAAGTGTTTATATAGGGCAAGCCACAGGCGGCCAGCCCAAACCCTAACTTGGGGTACAAGGACTCTAGTCTAACATCCCCCCGCAGTGTCAACGTGGGGTTCAACAACGTTGAGACTGAACTGAATATCAGAGATTGGCGAGGTAGCAAGACATGATTGTAATGGGGAATGCGAGGGAAATGCATGTAAAGACAAGCTTGTTAGACAGCAAAGGAAATTTCTGGACGTGTGAGTGAGATACTGCAGTCACCTGTTAAGCTGCGCTATAAACTAGAATCAGAAAAAGGTTCACCGTCAGAGGAAAGTTTGAAAGTGGTGTCGACAGGGGTTCAGGAGGGTTGGCAATCAAGCATACCAGCTCGAAATAAAAGGTCTAATATATATTGGCGTTGAGAAAGAAAGAGACCACTCTTTCAGTTTGCTCCTAGGAGAGATTCACTAGGTATTTGGCTGGACCCCTCCTCCTCCCGACTTCGTGCGGCGCCGCCGCCGCCGCACCAGGTCGACACTCGCGCCCCCGGACAGCCACCCCCTCCCGCTCGCCCCCTCCTCTCGGCCGCTGCCGGATCAGTCGTTGGACAAAGCTCCAGCGGCGAGGCGGCGGCGGGGCCCCAGCCCTCTCGCGTGCCGCTTCCATGGCAACAACGGCTTGAGATCCAGGCAACGGCCTCCAGTGGATCTGTAGCAGTGATGGTGGGTGGGCGGCGGCCGGTGAGCTCTGACGGCAACGGTCCCTGGGCGGTGGGGCGACGGGTGGTGGCGAGATCTAGGGTTCCTAGATCGGTCGTCCTCGCCTACTCGACGTCGGCCAGTGTCATCCGGAGGTCTTCTGCGGCCTACTTTGCATCATGAGGGCCCGGGGCGTCAGCCCTGGGTTTGGTGGAGGTGTTCATCTTCTCCGTCGAAGGTGGCCGGCCTGCGGCTGGATTGGCAGATCTCGCGATCCGTCTTCTAGTCCTAGCAGCGAGGCGGGGAGACCTAGGTGCCGGTGAAAATCGAGCCATTGGCAGGCGATGGTGGTGTTACCACGTCGTTACCTTGATTAAGGCATCGCCGTGCACCTTGTGTCGACCTCACTCGTGCTACTCCGGGGGAAACCCTAAGATCTTCGGGTCGGGCAATGGTGGTGCCATGGTGTCGGTATCGTTTCTCTCGCCTGTGGAGCAGCGTTGGATAGAAGCGGCAGGAGAGGTGGGTGTGCGCTGCTTGGCACCGAGGTGGTGTCGGTGGCTGGTGTGGCGACAGTCTGCGCATCGATCTACATGCTGACGACGGGTTGGCGGAAGATTATGAAGGCGGCGACATCCGAAGCGTGTGCATAGGCGCAACTCCGTGGATATGTTGTGCGGTTCTAGGGCTCCTTTTGTTTGAGTTCGTGTCGCCGCGCCAAGGCACTCCAGTGGCAATAGTGTGGGTGACCATGGGGCAGGGTCGAAACAGGTAGATAGGGGTTTGATAGATCTCGTTAGGGAGCTGGCGATACGGTTATCGGTTATCGTTTTTGCTCAGTGTTTTGCTTTGGCGGTTCCGGTTTGTATGATCTTTGTAATGGCCTTTGTCAAACAATGTGGTACTAATAATAAATAAAGGTTGTGTGCATCGCTTGATGCAGAGGCCGGGGCTCCGCTCCCCATTTCGAAAAAAGAGAAAAAAAACGAGTAACAGAAATATCGAGAAAATGATGAAGAAGACCGAGATCAGTCATGGAGAATACTGTGTTCAGAAAAATTTCCAATGGATTTTTAAACAAATTTCAGCAATACAAACCAAAACTTTTCTAACGTGGAAGTCTGAAACCAGGTTGTGGCATCCGTGGTTCCATCGGAACATGATTTATACTGATCTACTGCCTTCGTTTCAAAATCTAAGATGTTTTAGCTTTGTGAAGCAAATATATCTAGACTTCTTTTAGTATGTAGGTTCACTCAGGTTTGGAGTGAATCTACAACTAAAGGTAGTCTAGATACATTTTCTTTACAAATCTAAAACATCTTATATTTTGAAATAGAGGGAGTATTCTTTTTTATGCGCGATGGGTACCAGCAGCGGAAGATAGATTCTAACTTGGAACTGATCCAGGGATCTTGTTGTTTTCTTATGAATCGTGTGACCCCTTCTGCCTCTAATGGTAAATTGGACTGTTATTTTTTTGATGCAAAACCTGGACTGTTATTGCAATCCACAAATGTAAAATCTGTCTATTTTAGGTAAAATTGTGTCCCCTGCATCCCGGTGCAACGCACGGGCACTTTTGCTAGTCATTACCTAAGAAAAAAGGAAAGTTGTTCATAGAAAACATGCTAGTGCACCAATAGCATGTACTCCCTCCGTCCAAAAAAGGATGTCGGAGGTTTGTCTAGATTCGCATGTATACCTATACACTAAAACACGTATAGATACATTTGAATCTACGACAACCTTTTCTGGACAGAGGTAGTACATGAGTATACCAGGAGCATCATCCCAATACAATAGAATTGTTTGCCATCCCTCCCCAAACATTAACGAAAAAATAAATAATTGCAGTATTATATTCAAATAAGCCCAATAAACATTTAACTAGAAAAACACGAAAATAAGTTCTCACAGCAGCCATCGTATGTATATGGCATTTGCAACCGGAAAAACAGAGCATGTGGAATGTATAACCTATGTTGAATAACTTATATCATGGAATATCTTATGGAATCCCCAAACGTGAAATAGCCAAAATTGAGTGCACAGAGCTGTAGAACTTGGTATGTGTAGTCAGTGAGAGGAAGCTATTCACCTGATTCATAAATTTTGCAGTGAAGGATATGCCAAATTTTGTAGGAACAATAGCGATGCCTCGCTTTCTCCAGCGATTTTTATTGTTGAAAACATTTACAGCTTTGCGAGCCTCCACAAAGTTACAAGATTCCTTCAGTTCATCCCAAACCGAATGTATTGTACAATTCTGGAGCAACTGGCCATAATAAAGCACACTTCCCTCACTGTGGAAATTAAGTTCCTGTAAACAGTATATCAGTTAACCAACAATGGTGTGACAAGGTTAGAATCATCCATAAAGATGTGCGCGCTTACTTTTATCTCCTCTGGATTCCGCTTGAGTTCTGTAGCCATGTGTTGAATCCAATTCTCTGCAATCAACATACCTTGTGGACCACCAAAACCTCTGAAAGCAGTATTGCTTGGGAAATTTGTGAGGCATACTTTCCCACTGACTCTGATATTTGATATATCATAGACATTTTCCGAATGAAATATAGCACGCTCCAAGACCGCAAGGGACAGATCTAGTGAGTTACCACCATTGTTGTAAATTTCGAGGTCTAATGCCAGTATCTTCCCGCCATTGGTAAATCCAACCTAAAAGATAAATTATAATCAGGTAAAATGCAAAAAGGAAGTGAAAGTGGAAGTTCAGTATTAATCATATTTGAGTTAAGTATCCACTTGTTATTGTTCACAATTTACTTCAACATTACATGACAGTGGTCCACTCTATTCACTGGTTATCACTTAGATTTTTTATTCGAACACGCACCCAAGTGCATCCCATTTTGTATTAGGAGAAGCATTGATATGACACATAAGTCTTACAACAGAGCAAAAGTGGAAATAAAAGAAAGGAACAGGCTAACAAAACAAGAGCAGAGAAACGAAAAAACAAGCTGTACACCTGGCTAGTCTTTCTAAGTTACCGCATCAGTAGGATTATCAGTTGCATTCACATCTATCTTTCAAATCTTAAAACATGGTGCATATGGAGTTGTTGACTCCACCAGAACCAATTAACCAAGTTGCTGAGACTATTTGCTATGAACTCAGGAAACTCCTGTCGTCAGACAAACAATAATAACAATCTGACTGAAAGGAATGTATTGTTTAAATGCTGTACCTTATATTTCCCTAGAAAACTGTGCCTCTGTCCACTTGTCATCATGTCAACGTCCCTGTCCAAAACAATCTTTACTGGCCTTTTTAGACAATAGGAAGCTACAGATGCCGCAGCAGCAAATATTGCCGATCTAGTTTCTTTTCCACCAAATCCACCACCGATACGCTTAGTCTTGCAAACAACTTTTGATAATGGAAGACCAAGAGCATTAGCGACATACTTCTGATGCTTCTGGGGAGCCTTAAGATAAAGAACATTTAGTCAAATAAGAGTATAAGAAAGATTACACGTGTAACATTGAACAAACCTGACACAAGAAACTAGTAGCAACAGACAAGTGAACTCACAAGTAAAGGCATGAAAGGCAATATTACAACCTTCAAAGTAAAATGAGCATACACACCCTTTTAGTAAATTCGTACTTGTCTCTTGCAATTAGTTTGCCTGTTCTGCATACATCTATGCCGCACACTAGCACTCATGTTTTTGCCAGCAAACAATAAAGCCCTTCCAAAGAATTTGCAAAAAAAAAAGTACCACATAAACCAGCTAGGAAGCTTCCCTGTGACCTAGTTCAATGAAATGTGGCAGATTGGAGACCTACATAACATCTAGCAGCAGCATGTGGTGGTTCACACTGGAAGAATATCAATCTGAAACTGCCAAAACAGGCACTCAACCTTTGGACACACTTTTCTATGATGAAAGAATGCTGGGGACCTTGGGTAGATGTGATAAACATGAGGTTTAATTCATACTGAAGAATAACAATTAGTGGGACTAAGTCATTAGGTGGTTAGGGAGTATAAATATACAAATTTCTTAGAAGTGAGCCTACTGCGAGGCAAAGTATATCATGAAAACGGATCAGACCAAATGCTGTGCCATAGCTCACAACAAGTTGCATGGGTCCCACCACCACTATCCTTTCCTCTTAACCTGACACATATTTAAGAGTAGGAAGTGACATGTTTCACCTGCCCAGCATACTGCTGTCCAGTAGGTGATTACTTTGCAGTATCTCCAGGTAAGCGACTGAGTTTCATACTCCTTTTTTTTTATGGTCACCGGGGGAGGGAGCGAAGTCCCCACCTGAATTTTCATTTTCTCATATATCAACAGACCTCGTTCAATCGTTCAAGCGAGGCCGTAAAGTTTTACAAGGGGGAAGGGGGAAGGGGGAAGGGGGGGGGGGCAGCAAGGGGGAGTTCAGGGCTAGCCCCCGAGGCACAGCAGCCAAGAGGCAGGGTCGTCAGATCGCGGCGCCGGCAGTCTGACCTTCTAGAGATGCACATCCTCTCGACAGTTCTTGAGGAGTGGCAGACATGGGCGCTGATCCATGAATGCCACCGCGTTGCGATGCTTCCAGAGATTCCAACAGCAGAGCAGAACAAATGTAGACACCATCTCCGGAGACACGGGGGGCAGGGCGGGGTACGAATGGAGCGATCGGGCATCCGCACCAGAGGGAAACTGGAATCCACGGCAGCCCAGAACCGCCGAGCGAAGGAGCACTCGAAGATCAGGTGATTTGTCGTCCCATCAGGAGCCGAGCAGATGGGGCACGTTGCTTCCTCCGCAGAGAGGATCTTCTTTTTGAGAAGGTCACTGCAAGTTTAGAGGCAGGACTGAGATAGGATCCAGGCAAAGAACTGCACACGGGACGGGGCATGGTTCTTCCAAACGAAAGAGAATAAGGGCACCAAGACACCACTCGAGGTCCAGAGCCTGTACACCGCCCCGGCATCTAGGACGCCATCCATTTTGGCACGCTGCGTCAGAACCCGTCGATCCTGAACCGTCGACAGAGACACACCATCGAGAAGGCTAAGCAGCTCTGGCAGCTGCCACTCATCTGCGATGAAGCTATTACTGATCCAAATACTCCTATTTTCTAGATTGCTTATCTGCGATGAAGCTATTACTTAGGGAGCATGAAAGAAATTAATGATCCATGCCATTCATTATTAATTCATAACTAAAGAACAGAGCATACTTGAGTAGATGAGATCATATGAATTTCATTTCCAGAATCAACTGGCCAGACAAGAGTGCATTGAGGTTCCATGTAGAAGTGCTCTTGACCTCCAACACGAATTTCGCCATCTATAATTTTATCGCATGTATTGGACGCAAAACATTGTTCAACATCCCCTTTTGAAAGGCATCTCGTGGTATTTGGATGAAAGCTACCAGATTTGACAGCTTCCTCTATTGAGAGTATTGCTGGCAGCTCAGAGTACTCGATATTGACTTTATTTGCAGCAGCTTTTGCATTATCATGGGTATCTGCCACAACAATTCCAACGATCTGCCAATGAGAGGAGAAAGGTGTGACTGACAAATTAACAAAGATGTCGGACTTCCCACATCCCAAATCATATCAAAAAACCTGTATGCCTAAAATATCAGATCCAGCAGATATACCTGCCCAACACAAGTAACAATATTTGATGCAAAAACCTCCTCGTCGTGGATAATTGGTCCAATATGGTTAGCACCAGGCACATCTTTTGAAAGGAAGAGACCAGCAAACCCAGGGGAACATTTGGCAACTGAATCATCAATCGACAAAATGCGAGCGTGAGCCTTCTTACTCAGCACCAGAGCAGCATGCAAGGTATTTGGGGGTGTCGGTGTGTCATCAACATATTCTGCCTCACCAGTGACCTAGCATATTGGAAGATCTAGCATGTCAGCAAAACAAGATATAATAAAATATCAGGCTGTTAGTTAGTTTTTTTGACTGTTCCTTTCCTTGCTTTTCTCTCGGGCACGCACACCATATGCATGGTGTTTTGTATTAGAAGAAACATTAAATGGCGCAAACCCTACAACTCCACACCACAAGAAACCAACAAGGAACAAAGGAAAACTCAACTAAACAACAAGACCATAAAGAAAGAACAAAAAGACTCAACTGTACAGCCCCACCTCTGAACAGTTTTTTTTCTTCTTTCTGTTGTTAGCTCCATCTGGAGGTTGGTTGTATTTTCGCGTAATTTAGGTGCACTTCTAATACAAAGCGACATTCATTTGGATGCCCCCTCCAGGAAAAAGTTTCATAAAAGAACTTCTTGTTTTTTCCAAGGTTGTCAGTATCCCGATATGTATCATAGTATCTTACAATTTCACAATCATACTGCAATACTTATCGTGATGGTATCTTAATGTGGCATATCGTGGTATATCTGTATCCCGATGAAACCTCGATACCATACCATACGATCTCACGCTTATGCTAAAATATAAGCCACATCGACAGACATCAGCGTAGTAACCAGACGAGCAAAAGGTTGGCTTGGAGTCGCAAGGTCAATTGAGTCTTTAAATAACACAGACTTCCATTAGTTTGAACAGGATGGGAATAAAAAAATGGAGTTTGTACGTTAAAAGGGCAGTCAGCTAGCCATTTGTGTGAAATGGCTGTGAACTACATGGGCATAAGCTCAAAGCTCAAATTAATAATCAAATTAAATGCATTTGAGATATTTTTCAACATAAATTTAAAATCGAAAATATCATAGTATCCTGATACTACGATACGATTCTACGATCCGATACTACTGACAAGAAAACAATACTACCTAGTATCCCAATACATAAAACCTTGGTTTCTGGTAGCTCAGTTTTGGATTGCCCGATTCACCCACCCAACCCACTTGAATTCAACTTGCATACAGAAAGATATATCATTGGTTTGGATCTGATTCAAATTACAAAACCCTGATTACTCCAGAAGGCCCTTGGCTGCCTCCCTCCCTCTAGAGTCTCCTCCACATACAAGCCGTGAAAGCTGCTCTGCTACTCTGGTATTGCCGACCCCTGGACGGCAAAGCTCTGCCGGAACAAGATCATTGGATGGTGGATACCTTCGGAGGGATCATATCTTTGATCCTACATCGAGCGCTTCACCAACTCCTTCGTCTCCACTGCAATGTTTGTGAGTACTAAATCTCATATATCTCGTGTCCTTGCATAGCTCGATCTTGGTGTGTTCGTAGTGGAAATTTTAAATTCCCTAAGCAAAACTCAACAGCAAAGAAATGCAAAAGCAGAGGATCATGGTTCTTTACGCATTAAATTATTTTGAGGGTGGATATGTATTAATTTTTAACTGATGTTTAGCTAGTATGCACTACATGTCTACATCTGTAGAAGTACATCCGGAAGTGTTGTGTTGCAACTTAGGACACATTATTATCCAGTGATAGTTTTCTTATGAGGTAGCAAAATAATATACATACTGGACCTCGGCCACCAGGAACTACAAGTTGTACAAAATTACAGGTACCCCTAGTGTAAGTGATCGGCCAGGAAAGTTTTCCATGTATTCTGACTGAAGCAAGGATGACACAATTCAACACTTAAATAATGTAAATTGCTAGACGACAGATAATACCTGAAGCATAGCTGACGTATGAACCATTGGTTGTCCAACGGCACTTCCTTGCCCCACTAATTCATAATCTTGAGTACCAACAGTAACTGGCCTAGTGTAAGACTGTATAGCTGACATGTTAGCTGCATCAAACCTCTCGTTCGACAATCCCTTTATGTTCATCTCATGCGTAACATAAAGGAAAAATTTGAAAAAGAAACTCAAAGTAAGTGAACTGCGAAATTCAACCATTCCACCTGGTGCATTCTCTGCTAGTGGTATGTCCTCTTTTAACAAATTGAAGGTCTCATCTAACAATCCATTGTCCAACTTCTTTCCAACAAGGAATTTTTCAGTTTTTGCAGCAGCAAGTGGAACCGCAGCTACCCCTCCATAGACAATAGAGACATCAGATACTATCCAGTTTCCTTCAGCCTCTGTTACATGGACACGCATTCCCGCGTTCACTAAAGCAATGTCATCCTCCCTTCTATGTGCCTGTTTAAATTCTTTGACATATTCAAACGGTCTTGTCCACGGTAATATAATAGAGAGCAGTATTTCATCAGCCTCTAAATCAACTTCACGATAACCAAGAAAGAAATCTTTTGCAATGGTGGTCCTAACATTATTGTTAACATCAATTATCTGGAATTTTGCCCCTGTAGCCATCCAAAGTGGGTTTAGGTCTGATATT
Organism: Avena longiglumis; assembly: GCA_030063025.1. NCBI lineage: Eukaryota > Viridiplantae > Streptophyta > Magnoliopsida > Poales > Poaceae > Avena > Avena longiglumis. The sequence goes on along the minus strand of CP125973.1, from coordinate 124,320,166 downwards.
GGACTAGCAGTACAAATATTACCACCAACAGAAGCAACATTCCTGACTTGTGTTCCTGCAAACCATTTTAGCTGCCCTAGTATTGCCTGACAAGATGAAGTTTCATGAGAACCACGCTCTGCAATAACCTCTTTTAGGAACTTTTGGAGCTGCGCAAGTCTAACAGCAGAACCGATCTGTAAGCCGTCTTCTTCCACTCTGAGGGTATGAAGCTCTGGAACATGGGTAACTGAGATCATGACCTTATATTGAGCGTTCTTGAACTTTGTTTCAACTCCTACTTCAGAATTACCAATGATAAGTTTTGCATCTGGGTAGCATGACTTCAAATGCAGTAGCTGCTCTAGTTTAAGAGGTCTGTACCACCTGACCCCATTAAACCCATTCAGTTTAAGTGGCATACATTTTCTCAACTGAAGTTCTGGAGGGAAAATGAGCTCCTTCTCACTGTACGCATTTCCATCAATTTCATTATATGAACAAGGTAAGTAGGTTTTTACAGACGACAATAATGAAGATTCATCAGCCCCAACATCTGTCTCATTTCTGCACGAACATGGCTTCCCAGTGGAAGGGCAGATAGCTTGGCCATTAGCATTTTCTGAAGGTGAACCGGTGTAAAATGAATCATCCGTTTTTGCAAAAACACGGAAGGCGTCTATTATTGGTCTGTAGCCAGTACAACGACACAAGTTTCCTGCAAGGCTGTCTTCAATCTGCTCTTCAGTAGGTGGACGCTTACTTGATCTCAACAGTGCATACATGGACATCACAAAACCAGGGGTGCAAAATCCACATTGGGAACCATGTGCCTCGGCTAAACGTTCCTGTAAAAAACATGGAGCATCAAGAGATTCACATAAGTCCAAAATGGCTGATTAAAGTATTGTTGCTCAAAATTCCATTTATTTTTTCCCAGCATACAGTAGGCCGTCACTATATGACACACTGGACACATGACAGATTTTTACAAGTCCATTTTGAATAAATGGATTTAAAGTAATAAACTCTGAAACAGTAAACACTAAACACGTATAGTGAATGGGCAGGGTTTTTGTTACTAGTCTACTTGACATCTTTGGAGAATGCAGACAGTTGACCAAATTATGTAATATGCCCCATTTACATTAAAAAATAACCTGTCAAAATTGTTAGAGTTATATTTATGATGGCCTTTGGCCTCCTGCATATTGGCCTTTTGGCCTCCCACATGTACTATATATGATGGCTTTTGCCTCCTGATAATACAAGTTGCTATTCTCTTAACATGGTATCAAGAGCTTAGGGTTTTGTTCCCGTGCTGTTCCGATCCAATCTCTGCACGCGTTGATTGCTCTTCGGCTGCCGCTGCTGGTGCCCACCTGCTTCCATCCTGCAGTGCTGCTCCTCCATCGCGTGGACGTTCTCAGTAGCCACGTGTTCTTCCTTGATGCGGGCATTGATGCCCCGCTGCCTCCTCTCCCGTTTGGCGTCTGCCTAGATTGACGCCTTTCCTGATCTTCTCCCAGCTAGCAGATCGCAGGAGTCAAACGGGAAGACCAACGGGCCAGTTCGGCCAGCGACGGTCCACGACCTGGAGGGGCGGCGAGAGCCGACGACCCCAGCGGAGGGCGGCAAGCCGGCAAGGGCCGGCGAGGGCCGGCGAGCCAGCAGAGGGCCACGAGCCAGAGAGGCTTGTAGGGGAACAGAGGGTGGCAGGAGGCTGTACCAGGCGGACGTGGCCCCGTGGACAAAGACCGTCCGGAGATGACCAGGCAGGCGGCAGACCAGGAAGGCGGCCAAGGCCAGGACCTGGAGGCACAGGCAGCACAGCAACGTGAATTGGACGGAGACCCAACTAGGTGGAGCAGGCAACGGTCGAGCAGGGAGATGCAGGCAGCGGCCAATCGAAGCGCCGGACGACGAAGAGAAACTTCAGGAAACTGGGGAGCGGCAGAGCAGCATACGCTGGGGCCTGGGAGACGAAGAAACAGACAGCAGTTTCTCGTTCGAGTGCAGAGACTGAGTTGCGAGCTATGGCTCTCTTGACGGCAGACGTGACTTTTCTACGATGGTTACTTGAGGATTTTGGTGTTTCTGTTACTATACCTACTACCCTCTTGACAGACAGTACAGGTGCTATCAGTATTGCACGTGACCCTGTGAAGCATGAGCTCACCAAGAATATTGTTGTTGATGCTTCGTTTGTGCGTGCTGGTGTGCAGGACCAGGTTATTGCCCTTCAGTATGTGCCCCCGAGTTACAGTTGGCGGATTTTTTCACAAAGGCACAGACTAGAGCGCAACATGGATTTTACCTCTCCAAACTCAGTGTTGTGGATCCACCGTGAGTTTGAGGGGGGTGTTAGAGTTATATTTATGATGGCCTTTGGCCTCCTGCATATTGGCCTTTTGGCCTCCCACGTGTACTATATACGATGGCTTTTGCTTCCTGATAATACAAGTTGCTATTCTCTTAACAAAAATAATCGTTTTCATACAGGTAAAATGCATTTTTCCTATACTGAGCAAAAGTTATTTTATCATTTGACCTATTTAACATTCTTACAATGTCAATTGGCCGCTTTAGTCATGCTCATCAAGTTCTGATACCTTTTCCAGTTATTTGACATGTTTACTACCCTTACATCAAATAGTATATCGACTGTTACTCGTGTAAAGGTGTGTCAAATTCATTCGACTGTGCTTGTATCGAGCTAAGTGGATTAGTATCACATATATGAATCAGCCTGACGCAAGACCACAACTGACCTACTGCGGTATACATGGATATGGTTTACTACTAAGCAATCTTAACCTTTTTCAGTACCCTTTGAAGCAATAGAATACCGTATTATCATAATAGAATTCAATATATTCCATATTTTAACCAGTCAGCATGGAAATCAAATAAAAGAGCACTACTATCGTCCACCTTAGTTAGAATCATATTTCCAACAGAAGTAGCTGCCACATGGGTACCTACAAGTCATACGAAAACAGTGCATCACCTGGACTGGGTGCAAACCTCGCTGACGATCCCCAACTCCCTCAATTGTGATTATATGCATTCCTTCGAAAGAATAAAGTGGAGCCAAGCATGCGTTTATCGCAAAATGCCTAAATAAAGTAAATATTTTTTGGGTCAAAATGGGGGTCAAGTTCAAGAAATAGCAATAACCACAAAGATTCATACCAACTAATAAGATTAACATTCGGCTCTTAAGAATGGCTCATTAGCAATGCCACTATACCAATTAAACTCAGAGGTTAAGAAATGCAAGCAAGCTAAACTTCGCAAATGCATGATGTGTTTCAGCTAAAGCAAGGCCACTTGTGGAAGAAAATGGACTGAATAAGGGTGGACGTACTGCAGAATCTATTTACATTGCTATGTGACCATCAGTTTTTTTAGGAACTGTTTGGTTGGCGGAACCAAGTGGAATGGAATGGAATGATTCCATCCCCCATAGAATGGAATGATTTCATATCAGTGTTTGGTACGAAGAATGGAACTGCGCTAGGTTTTGTTTGCATATGTATAAATTTCAACAATAACTAATTTGCATTTGCAGAAACATTTTTATTCGAATTTAGCAATAATAACTCAAACAGATAGAGTGAGATAACAGGACTTGTCGAAGGAATAAGATTCTCACTGTGATTCCTTTGTGGTTCGATCATAGCATGATATCATGACAGTGCAGGCTCCACAACCGCCTTCACCACATCCAAGCTTTGTTCCTCGAAGACCAATATCTACAATACGTGGTTAAAGAGAAATCACTTAGTAGTTCGCAAACCACAATATGTAAATGATGCAAGTAGTATGTGTTATGAAAACTTGAAGCCGACAAATGCAGCAGCCTACGACCCTGAAGGATTGTCTAGAGACTGCTCAGAAGAAGGTGGTCGCTGACTATGATGATGCTTCTACAAAAGAAGACTGACAATGCTATGGCGTCTGTTGAGGCTCCGTTTGCTGCTGATGTTACGTTCCAGGTTGGTTTTCTCTGCATTAAATCAGGTTGGTTTTCCCAGCAGCTGTTTCAATAGCTGATTAAGAAGATTGTTTTCTCCTTGGTGGTTGTCATTTAGCGGTGAGTGTTTTGCTAAATCTCTGAACCGTCATGTAACCGCTGGTGATCCCAGCAGGATCTCTGTTGCTTTGTTATAAAATCGGGGCGTATGCCTATTCTCTGAAAAAAAGTTCAGTAGATAGTGTCTTTCTTCAGTGATTCCGTCTTCAGACGTACGATTGTTGTACAAAAAGTAACCATCCGTGTAATACTAGCACAAACATTCTCATTAAACATTCCCGCAGAAAGTTTTTTTTTATTGCGGTGACACCCCGAAACGACCTCACGCACCAATTTCACGATTCAGGAATAACACTCCGGCCACGGGTCGTCTATATCATAGCTTACATGCAAGTGTAGTGTGTAGAGACTAGAAAGGGTGAAGGGGAAGGGGAGCGACCTCTGAGGTACTGGAGAAGAGTGAGGTGGGCGAGGCCGTTCGGGAGCACGCGGCGGACGCCGTTGACGTAGATGACCGCCTCATCGGACCAATCCACGGCCGCGGCCGTCCCCTCCTCCGCCTTCGTGAGCGACCCCGCCATGAGCAATCTCACCTCGCGCCGTAAGAGAGGATGGGGGTTGATGGAGGATCCCGATTTGGATCAGTGCTGTGATGTGAAGGAGGTTGTCTGCCGCCGCTGGACTCCTCTCCTCTGGGAATTGTTTAGAGACGGGTGGAACTGGATATACGTGGAGTGACGTGGCGAGCATCATTCAGCACGTGCGGGAAGAAGGAGGTATAGCGTAGCTCACCTCCGCTGAGACAATAATCTGTCAACAAAGGGAAAACCAACGTGAGGTAAGACTCGGGTAAAAAAAGTGACGTAAGACCAGTCGTATTAGGATGCATGATACGATACCATCTTTATAATACTTTTTCCGTTTTAAAATATAAAATGTTTTAGCTTGATAAAAAAATAAATCTAGACTTCCTTCAGTATATAGGTTTACTCATGTTTAAAATGAATCTAAACACTAAAATAAGTGTAGATAATTTGTTTTACAAATGTAAAACATCTACTCCTTTTATTTTAAAATATAAGATGTTTTAGATTTGTGAAGAAAATGTATATATACTTGTTTTAATATCTAGATTCATTTCAAACTTAAGTGAATCTATATACTAAAAATAGTCTAGATATATTTGCTTTACAAAAAGCTAAAACATTTATATTTTAAAACAGAGGGAGTATCATATAGTAGTATTATAGTCTTAGTATATTTATTGTTTTGTAGAATCTCAATGTAAAATTGTGTATAAGATTTATTTAGAATTAGTTTTTTTAGTTTTATGTGCTATGGTACTAACACAAAAAAAATTATCACTAATTGCAGTGACACATAAGTATTTTGCATGCATATAGTGCATGATATTACCTATGATACCCTCACTGGGTAGTCTAAGACCGCGCTAATTTTTAAAAAATAATACAAATATTTAATGAATTTCATGAATAATATAGAAAACTGGGAATTGCCAAATGTAGCGCGGCCTCGGGGCCTAGAGTCCTGACCAGATCCTGTCGGTGAGTCGTGCCCCGACTAGCTTGTCGGAGGCAGGCCAGGCGTGGCAGAGCGGCGGTCGAGGATGTCTCGTCGATATGGGAACAGTAGTGCCTGAGCAGGCTAGATGATGGTGTGAGAGCGAGTATGGAAGCGAGCGACGGCGTCTGCAGGCGGGATTGGGCACAAGCAAGCGTCGAAGACACAAGAAGTACCCAGGTTCGGGACCCTCGTCGTGAGGTGACACCCCTACTACTGTCGATCCGACTAACTGGATGAACACCAAGAACTAAAAAAATCCTCGAGTTGTATTGATGTGTGCTAACTAACAATGAGAGACCAACCCTTACTACGTTGCCCCTGCCGCCCCTTACATAGGGCTGAGGCGGTATGGGCAATGACACTGCCAACTGGCGGGTCCCACAGGCGGGCTCAGCCGACTATTCTGGTACAGTGTTCCGCCTCCCTGATGTCTGGTACAGTGTTCCGCCTCCCTGATGTCTGGTACAGTGTCGCGCCCCTCGGTCGGCACGGAAACAGTGGAGGCCGCCCCGGCCAACACGGACGGCGGCTTGATACGTCGGAAACGTATCTCTAATTTTTAATGTTCCATGCTTGTTTAGTATCTACTTTGTTTTGCTTTGTCCACACTTTGGGGTGTTTTTATATGTTTTTTGGTACTAACCTATTAACAAATTGTCACAGTGTCAGTTGTCTGTTTTCTTCTGTTTTTGGTTCCAGAAAGGCAGAAAATCAATATTCTCAGAATTGGATGGGACAAAAGCCAAAGTCAATATTTTATCGAGGAGAACACGAAGTCCAGAGAAGAGACGGAGGAGCGCCATAGGGTGGCCACACCCCCCGGGCGTGTCCTAGGGTGGGCCCGCGCCTGGGCAGGGTGTGGGCCCCCTAGCCACCTCCCAGCCTCGCCCCTTCGCCTATAAGAAGCCCCCGATGCAGAAACCCTAGGCACCCGATCAAAACTGCATGAAATCGTCTATATTCGCCGCCACCATCGTCCCTAGATTGGGGGGATATGAAGTTCTTCCCGGTACCCTGTCGGAGGGGAGATCATCCCGGAGGCCTTCTTCTTTATCATGCCAGCCTCCGGTATGAAGTGTGACTAGCTCCATCTTGGACTACGGGTCCATGTAGTAGCTAGATGGTTGTATCTCCTCCTTTGTGCTTTCATGTATAGATCTTGTGAGCTCCGTTCATGATCAAGATCTAATATATTTGTAATCATGCATGTTGTGTTTGTGGGGATCCGATGGATATTGAGATTACTATGTCAGATTGATTAATGATTTTGTCTTATTGATTCTATCATGTACGTGTTGTTTGTGATCTTGCATGCTCTCCGTTGTTAGTAACTATCTTGGCCAAGTAGTTGCTAGTGACTCCAAGAGGGGGTATTTATGCTCGATAGTGGGTTCATGCCTCTAGTTTTCAAGGAAAGTGACATAAATCTCTTTGGTTGTAGATGTGTTGTTGCCATTAGGGACAAAACAACGGTCTTTTGTTCATGGAACAAGTGGATTGTTTACCTTACACACTTTGCTTAAAGCAGTTGTCTGTTGCTTGCAACTTAATACTGGAGGGGGTTCGGATGATAACCTGAAGGTGGACTTCTAGTCATAGATGCAGTTGGATGGCGGTCTATGTATATTGTTGTATTGCCCAATCGAATCTCATAGGATCTTTTTGTCAGTATTGCATTGTTATGCCTTGCTCAGTTCCTGTCGATTGCCCTGCTATAATTTGTTTACCCAGCATGCCATGTTTGTTTATCTAAGGAGAACACCTCTAGTGAACTATGGATCCCGGTCAAATATTTACCATTGATACATCTTCCACTGTTATTGTTTACTTGTTGCAAGCCATCATCACCTTACACATCATACAATTAATCCTTTATTACAGCAACCGGTGAAATTGACAACCTCACTGTTAGTTGGGGCAATGAGTTTGTGTTGTGCAGGTTTACACGTTGCTTGCAACACCTTTGAGGCGTTTCCTTCCTCCTACTGGTTCGATAACCTCGGTTTCTTACTGAGGGAAAACTTGCTGTTGTGCTACATCATACCTTGCTCTTGGGGTTTCCCAACGGGGCGTTCAACACGCATCAAGACTTTCTGGCACCGTTGCCGGGGAGGCTAAGGACGTCTTCACAAGGGGAGTCCTCCTCAACATTTCTCTTTACTTTGTTTTTGTTTTGCTTAGTTTCTTTTTCTTGGTTTTGTTTGCCTCTTTTTATCAAAAACTCCAAAAAAAATTAGTTTAGTTTGGTTTGTTTTCTCTTATAAAAACACAAAAAAATAGTTTCTGCCCTAGTTGCTACCATGTCTGGTTTTGGTCCAATCTCTGTGACACCTATGGAAGATATCTTCACTTTTAAGCAAAAAAAGTGAAGAGAGTTTCAAAAAAGCTTGGTCTAGAATCTCTGCTTTACAAAGGGAAACTGAGTCTAAGATGAGTCTTAGCTTGGTTATTAATAGTTTCTACCGCGGTATTGCTCCTTGTTATAGATATGCTTTGGATTGTGTGGCTGAGAAAGATATTTTGCTATGATCTGAGGATGAAGCTTTTGATGTCATAAAGAAATTGATTATAATTTATAATACGCCTGGCAAGTCTGATTCCTCTTTCATAGATATTTTTGCTAGGTTGAACACTCTTGAGTCTAGTACTGCTGCTTTGAACAGTTACTATCACACACTTAGGGAGTACCATAATTATGTTCCAATGAATTCTGAGCCTTCAAAGTGGTTTCCCACAATCAAAGTCACTATAAATAGTACAACTTTTGATGCTCGATGTGATATCATGTCTGATTTTTGCATTATGCCTAAAGATATTTATGAGTCTTTGGGGACTTTCTAAAGGAGGAAAAGAAATATCTCTTACCAATAATGCCACTTTATTACCCATTGGAATAGCTAAAGGTGTGTTTACAAAAATTTCAGGGAAAATGGTGTCTACTGATTATCTTGTTATTGAATGTGTAGGCAAAGGACATATTACACTTGGAAGTTCCCTACTGAAACACCTAGGAGCAATAATAGATGTGGAAAAGGCATTATGCATTTTGATCCTCTAGTAAGCAATCATATTTTCCCTAAAGAAAAGAAGAAAAGTAAGAAAGGTAGGAGCAAGAGGGCTAATGCTTCCTCATTTCAAAATACTTGATTTCTTGCTTCTTGTGCCTAACTTAAAGGCGTTAAAGAAAAATACTTGTTGGGAGATAATCCAAGAGTTTCCATGAGTCTTGGAAGTTATTAATTCAGTAATGACCTCCTCTTATCCATTTTGTTTGCTTTTTGTGACAAGGACCTCTAATGAGAGGAAATTAAAATTTGGGGAGTTGCTGTCTCGAAACAGATTTTTGTCCTCCACCATAAAATATCGTGAGGAGTGTCTGTAAGTCGGATTAAGATGAAAATTTATGAATAAATCCCCTAGTATGTTAGAAAACTTTCGTTAGTTCAAAACTTTTTGATTTCAGCAATAGAAGAGTTTTGAAAAAATCAGTTTCTACCTGCTGGTCTGTTTTGACAAATTTCTGCCATTATTTGCATTTGCTTCTTATTGATTTCTTTTCGAGTTCTCTTTTGGGGAATTGAGCTTGTTGAAGGAGTTGCTACAGTAGCTTGTGTTTTTAGTGAAAAGTTTTGTTTTTCCAAAGCTAAACCCAAAGGTCTATTATCTTTTGAATACACTAATGTTGTTAATGAAGATTGTGTGAAGTTTTGTATGAAGGAACAATTTCAGGTGTAGAGAGAGAATGATGTAATGAGATGAAGAATGGACAAAATCTCAAGGTTGGGGATGCCACCTGTAACACCCTCAGAATCGGACCTATGCAAGTTTTAGCGAAACCCGCCAAACCCGCATAGAAACGATTCAAAGGTGCCCACCAGGCACTTTCGTGCGGGTGGAAAAGGAAGTAATAACATTACACAACAGTCCTCGATGGGACCCACAGAACAGATATATATAACAGCGACTCCATGAGTCAAGAATACAGATATACAGTACAAAGATCCAAATCACCTTGGAAACGATAGAGCGTCCGACTACGGACAAGATGCAAATGGGGCTAAGAGCCCTGAAGAATAACCAATGGCGTCCATAACCCTGCCTGTGCCAAGGCGGAAGGTAACCACCTAACGTCGATCTCAAAACCTGCTTAAACAAAAGGGTGCCGAAGGGCAAAGGAAAAGAGGAGCGCGTCGATCGAGGCCAAGACACGGCGAGACTAGAATTCGGTCCTCGCCTACATAGGTATGGTGGTGGGCGGCGGCAACATGCACTATACAACCTATAGAGACTCGATACAACTGGCGGCGATCAGAGAGGGGTAAGAAAGACCTATTCGATCCAACCTGATGCTAACACCAACCAAACCCATCCTGGTATTTCCCCCTCGAGACCAAACGAGGAAGTCCACCGAGGAACTCACAAAGTTGGCAGTTTTACTTATTCAGTTATCGTTGCAGCAATTACTAGTCAGGTTTAGATAATCATCCTGATAAAGTAAGCAGTGGGCACTTTTAGTTAACCATTCCGTTATAGTTACAACACTTACTAATCAGATACAGATAGCATGAGATAACCCAAAACCCAGCAGTTGTTGGTACTTTTATTTAGCCATTCCGTTGTAGTTGCAATATTTACTAGTCAGATACAATGGTCGCAAGCGACACTCCAAACAAGCAATTGTGGGCAGTATTATTAGCCATCCCATTATAGTGAAGCTGATTACTAGTCATTTTAAAGTCAAATTTATAGCACTACTTTAGTTATGCTTGTCTATGATCGAGATACTGTGCTCCAAGTCGTCCATAACCGCGGACACGGCTTTCAGAAAGTTTTACCCGGTCGGGGTGCACAAATAGCAACACACACTCGATCAGCCTCGGAAAAACCAAATCAAAACCCAACGAGGCCTTCACGACAAAGAAATCACAGGATTCAGAAATATTTCAGGGGGCCACCCCATTGAGTAGACCCGCAACGAAGTTAGCTGACTCCGAGACGGACTCAAGGTTTGCGTCAATGGCTGTAAACGACTGGGAATCCGAAAGTGTGGCTGGGCTTGTCGATACCGCGAAAACATTCCGCTTACCTAAACAGTACAGTGTGCTCCTCGCACAATCGTAAATAAACAGTAGCATGGCATAAGTACAGGATAGTAAATAAAACCTCAAACTAGTTTGTGGCCCCAAGAAATAAGAATGAATCATGCTCTGGCTCAGGGGGGTCCCATAATCCTCCCGGATATGGATAGCGCGATAAAACAAGGAACAGGTATCAAGTACTCGGGGTCCTACGGGACACAAGTGGGCGTTCGGAAACCAAATATTATCTATCACCCACCGATGCCTCTGCTTACTTCAATTTTAGTTGTTAAACAGGAATTAAAGTGAACGATAAGTAAAACCATGATCATCTCCAACATCAAACATGCGGCCATACACCAATAACTGTGGCACTTGACGACACGCAACAGCACTTGAGCAAGCGACTACGACGCGCAAGTCCAACTATCTACCAAACAACAGGTAATAGGATGTGTCCAAGGCAATATAAGGCTGCAGGGGATATCACGGGTACGAAAAACTAGAGCATCGCAACACAGATAGCAATAGATCAACAGGAGGGAAATAAATACTATACAAGTAAGATAGGTAGAAAGGGGGAGATGCTCGCCTGAAAACATTGCCGAAGGTTCAACCGAAGATCGGGTCGACACTCGCATCAACTCAACGGCCTTATCCGCGAAGAAGCAAAACACTAGAATAAACACCGGATGCAATATTTAATACTACGGCAAAATATCGGCATGATGCATGTATGATGTAAGGCATGGCAAAGGTGCAATGCAATTAGGTCATATTAAGCGGAACCGGGGTCCCGACAATTAATTAGGTGGTTCATGTTATTTAGAAACCCCGCATTTAAATGTTGTTATAACATGGTAGAAGATAGTACCGGGTTCGCTATACCAATTTAAATGAGTCCAATATGAGACTAGTTTTGCCCGCATATGGTCCCCATATTTAATTATGAGGTGAATCGGCATAAGGCCCCCAAACCACACAACAATATGCATGCATGAACATTTAATATGCGATAAGTTGTATATATTATAAAAATAGGGATTGCGGGAAGGGGTTCACACATTCGGGGGTCTCGACGATCTTGGGGTTCCAGGGTTCGGGGTCCGGTCTCAGGGTTCGAAGGGGAACGGTTTGACGGGTTCAGCGGGATCGGACACAAGATGGAGAACTTGTCGCATCCGGGAGCAGGACTTGGTTCGGTGTCGGGGGCGCATCGGATCCTTCCGGGTCGGTGCCGTTCTTGTCGTCGCGAAGGTCTTGTCGGGTCCCACGGGGTCGATCTTGTCGTTGCGGGGGTCTTGTCGGGCCCGCGCCATCGAGTCGGTGTTAGCGTTCGGGAGCGTTCTCGTGGCAATCTTGGCGTTCTTCAGATTCGGGTCTTGGCGTAACCGGGATGGAGGCTTGCCGTATCGGGGAGAAGATCTTGAAGGGTGCCGGCTTCGATTGTCGATGTCGGACTTGAGTCTCGGCGTCAGGAGATCTTGGCATCTGTGTGGCGAACTCCGGGTTCGGGGAATGGTCTTGCGATCCGTGAGGGAGATCTTGAGGCGTCCGCTTCACCGGGCCCGACATGAGTCCTCGGCGTCCCAAGATCTTCGAGTGGCAACGTGTCGAACTAGGTTCGGTGCCGGGGTCTCCGATTAGCAGTCCATCTCCACAAGGCGAACACTGATAGAGGAGCTTGACATCCAACCAAAACAGAGCCACCGCCTCTGGGCGACAAGAACATGGAGGCACAAACTGCAGCCTTGGTGATGAACTTGACAGGGCAGCTGCAGGTTCGATAGAACAACGGCGGGGAAGAGATATAGCCGGCATCGGCTCGCTGACATCGGTACATGCGACAGGGACAGGGCACCGAGATGCAAGGGGGGGTCGCGGAGGCCGGTTGATGCCAAGGAGGCTCGCGCTGGGCAGCCCGCGGAGGAGTCGACGGGGCGGCCACGGGCTCAGGCCGCGAGGGGAGGCGGCGACTATGCGGGGCAGGGACAAACAGAGAGAAGCGGTGCCATGGTGGCCCGGGGTGGAGACAGGCGATGGCGAGGCCAAAGGAGAGGCGCAGGGGCGGTGACCGGCGTCAGATGCGGCCGGAGCTTGGAGGACCCCTGCAGGAGGAGGCGAGATGCGGTGTTGCCGGTTGCCAGGGACAGAGCGCCACGCGCAGGGGCAGGGCGCGGCTCGGGTCGGCGACGAGCGGTGGTTTCGGACGGCGCCAGGGAGGTGAGGTGATGGGGCGCCGGCGGCCGGCGTCGGGCGGCGCGGAAGGGGCGGTGGAGGCGAACGGCGAGGCGGGGGCCAGGTCAGCGATGGCGAGCTCATGAGGCAGCGAGGAGAGGGTGGCGGTCCGGCGAGGCGCACGGCGAGGGGGAGACGCGGGCGGCGATGGAGAGTTGGAAGCGGCGGAGCGAAACCTGGCGAGGGGCTCGGCGGAGAGGCGGGACGGAGCAGCGGTGGAAGGCGGCGGCTCGGCTGCGGCCGGAGGAGGAGAGAAGCGGCGGCGCGGCGAGCCCGCGGAGGATCTAAGCGGGGCGGCTGCCGTAGGGAAACGGCCGCGGAGAGCGGGGCAGAGGCGAGCAGGAGGTGGAGGAGGGAGAAGGGCGCGGTGTGCGTGCAGAGGGAGGGGAGGAAGGAGAAGACGCGAGCGGGGCGCCGGGGACGAGGAGGGCCAGGGGGTCTGCGGGGTGGCGTGCGTGGGTGGGGCCCAGGGGCTGTCGGCTGAGCTGTCCAGGTGAGGTGGGGTGTGTGCACTGCGTGTGTGGGGCGGTGTGCTGGGTGTGGGTGGGACCGGGGGTGGGCCGACTGTTGAGGTGGAGGGGAGAGAGAGAGGAGGTTAGGTGAGGTGGCAGCGTGGGGTTGGTTAGAGGGGGGGAGAGGGTGAGGTGGCGTTCAGGGATTGGGTGGGGTGAGGTGGAGGGGGTGTGTGGGTAGATAGGTGGGTAGCTGTAGGATTATGGGTGGGCCGTTTGTATTTTTCTGGGGTGGTCGTTCGGGTCATTCGGCCCGTTCGACTGCCCCACTAAAATAATTTAAATGCTTTATTTATTTAAACCAGGGCCTTTGCAACCCGGTAACCGACAAACAAATAATCCGGAGTCTCGGGTTTGAATTTGAAAACAAGACGGGCGTTTTAGAAAACAAAAACGGGCTTGGCGAAAATAGTTTTAGACCAACAATGCATGATGATGACGATGCAATGCACAAATTCAACGCGATTTTCTAGTAGTGGTTTTGCGGGATGCCACAATTCGACACCACTAACAATGGATCTCGCCCTCGAGATCCGCCTCATGGTACCGGAAAGGAGGTCGGTGATCTGCGTCTTCTCGCTTCAGGTAGATCCTCGCGACACCACTAACGAGGGTTCCTTCTTCATCTGGAAAATCGGCGACACCACCAACAAAGGGTCGTTGATCCTGATCGTCGAGAGAACACTCCGGAGAAACAAAGGACGAAGGTAGAGGTATCAAACGATAAGGCCACCTCTAACTTCCATAGAAGAGGAAAAGTTACATTGATCCACCAGTTCGATGCAGAGCGAGCAGTAAGAGTCGGGTAGGGTGATCGGTCCATCCGTGCAAACTATCAACTCTATACATGAGTAGGAGAATCAGGCAACTCAACTCTCGAGATTTAGACTGAAGATCTTCATAGGCGGTATCCGGAACAAAGGGATGATGCCCGCAGAAATCGTATGAAAGACACACTGATTAGGTTCCGCGATGGTTCCATTGGCATGAACAACACATGCTCAAGGTATACTCCAACTTCACCAATGCTCGTCCTTCTCATATGTTTTTCAACGACACTGATATCCAGCAAGGAACACATATGGATAAAGAGCTCAAGAACAAAAGATTGGAGGAAGGGTACAACAGACAAGTTGCAGATTGATGATCGTAGCACCTCCGTTACAAAAGGGAGAAAGCGAAACCCTGAAGGTACTGTTATCGCCATATTTTGGCCTAAGATGGAGATGGGCCGTGATCAAGATGGGCTTAGAAGATACATATATTCAAGGTGTGGTTGGATCGGCCTAGTGCGTAGATTTGGGCTGAATTGCCCGTGTATCTTGTATCTTAGTAGGAGTCGTATTTGTTTAGGTTCCGTTTATGTTTAGATAAAGATAGAGTTGTAGAGTTATTCCAAAAGTAGAGAGTCTCCGGACTATAAATATGTACCTAGGGTTATTGAGAAAAAGAGGACAATCACGTTCACAACAAACAATCTCTACATCGCCACCTTGTTCTAGGGTTTTTCTCGGGTAAGTGCCATCTTGCCTAGATCGCATCTTGCGATCTAGGCGATATTCTATCGTTGTCCGGTGTTACTCGTACTAAGCCTTGTTGATGGCGTAGTAACACCTTTACCAGATTTGTTAGAGCTAGCATCGATACTTTTACTATGATTGCTTATTCATGCTACCTCTAGCTATCTGCGTCTTTGCACCTTCTCCGGGTGTAAAGGTGGCATCTTGCTTGATTTCGCTTAAGTCGATTTGATCTGTTATAGTTGTGCCTTGTTCATCAAGGTTTAGTTTAATATCTACGTGGTTAGGCCTCACAAGCGGGTTGAACGATCCGTGTCGTAAGGTATGGTTTATTGATCTTAGAGGGATGTTTCCGGAATTGGCGTTATGTTGGTTTTAGGCCTTCTCTAGGATCGGTTTTCTACTATCTTTCGTATCTATTAGGCTCAACTCTGGCGTGGGACGTTCGGTTGCGTGGTGAAGACGTTAAACTATCGTAGATCGATTTAACTTGTAGTAATTAAGCAAAACCCCATGTTATCATAGATCCAATGCAGAACCATGGGGACAATCGGCTCAAAGCCGATTCTGAAACACAGGAGCCGATCACGGCTCGAATTTTACGTATACTTGTTTACCGTGCGAAACCAATCGGAACAATCCATCACCTTCTGACCGGTATAGGTCGGTGCACGCCCTCGAACCAAGGCAGGGGCGTGCGTGCCGGAAGATTTGCGGCCGTCGACGAGGACCAGGCCCACCAGCGCTGGGAGCCTCCGGCTCTTCGTGTTGCTCGTCACTGCCGCGGTGAGTTTTGACCGCAACACACATTCGCACGGTGGGACATTCAACAACATCTACATCAATGTCCGACGCCACGATGGAGAACAGGCGGTCACGTACGACGAGCTTCTGCTGAGCACAAAGCGGTATGACGAGATCAAGGAGCTCTTGAAGCCGACCTCATCGGCTCTTTCGAGAGGACCCGTCGCGTGGCATCGGTGGAAGGATTCTCCCGAGGGTGCTCTCGATGAAGTGGATCTATGCATTCCTTGGAGGAACGCTCGGGGCTCTGACGGAGGTCAACTACATGGTGGCTCATTCTCTACACCGCCACTCGAGAGCACGTGAACGCTTTCGGCGGGTCGCGGTTCGTGGTCCAGAAATCATGAAACATCGGTACTCTCCGTCGGGGCCCACTTTAGGAACCCACCAAGGAGAAAGACCGCTCCACACCAGGCGCAGCGCCATTCACACTTCGCTCCAGGCCGCCAGATCAGCGGCATCGTTGTCTACAAGGCGAGGCGATCCAGTGATTGCCAATTCTGTTCGAGCCACCCAAGGAGATCCCGCATGGGTACATATGCGCCCTCGTGCGGACTGCAACAACTTGACGCGCACCAGCGATCGCAACCGGAGTGCCCGCGGCAGGGTTCCTGCGGGATCTTGAGAGCGGCGTTCTGGAGCAACGATATGCAGGATGGACGCGACAAACAGCGTGGCTAGCCAAGTATGCCACTGGAACAAGCCATGAGAGTCTAGCCTCGCAGCTCAAGCAGTGGATCAAATCACTACCATCTGAGAGATCGGTTGACCCGTGCGAAGAGGCGCCATCGGCTACTCAAAGCCGTACCCCAAAGTTTGACCTGATTCCTACCGCCCAAATATAAGCTCCCCGAGTTCTCAAGATTCAGCGGTCGGAGGGTCAAGCTCGATCGAGGCCGATACAGCTCAGCTAGGTATGATTTCGGCATCGGATCAAATGCGTGTGAGATTTTTTGCACAATCTCTAACAGGACCAGCCTTTGGGTGGTACACCTCGCTGCCACCTGATTCAATTCGCACCTGGAAACAACTAGAAGAACAGTTCCACATCCAATACCATTCGGAGGCTACCGAGGCTGGCATTGTAGACCTGGCGCAAGTACGACAGAAGCGGGGAGAGACTGTAGCCGAATACATCCAGCGCTTCAGGACCATCAAGAACAGATGTTACTCGGCTCGTTTAACTGAGAAGGAAGCAATCGAGCTGGCGATATCCCTCGGCACCCATCAAGGACGTGGCATTCCGGGTAGAATACAACTCGTTGGCGCACATGGCCCGGCGATGTACGAGCGGCGCGCCACCGAGTTGTACCAAGACAAATTCAGACGTCCGATAAGCCTGGTCGATGCAGAAGAGGAAGATCCTACGCAGGACCAGGAGGTAGCCGTAGCTGAATGGGCTCGGGGGGCAGATCCTGTGACCTGTAAGTGGGTGAAACAGCAAGGGCCCGTGAGAGGGTTCGACTTCGATGTGAGCAAAGCTGAGCAGATATTCGATCTACTGCTGAAGGAGAAGCAGCTGAGGTTGCCCGAAGGCCACAAAATCCCTACGGCCCAAGAGATGAACGGGAGACCATACTGCAAGTGGCATCATTCGTTCACTCACCCCACCAACGAGTGCAAGGAGCTTCGCCGCCAAATCCAGATGGCTATAGAGCAAGGCCGTCTGATCCTCGGCCAGTTTGCCATGAAAGTAGACACGAACCCGTTCCCCGGTGTCAACATGATAGAACTCAGTCGCTCCGCGAGACGTCGACTGGACTTTTCGTTCGGTGTCAACATGGCTGGGTCTGGGTACCACCACGACACGTGCAAGGTGGGAGGCGATCACTCTCGGGGCAAAGAAAGAGAGAAGGCTGGTCCACGCGACCGGCCCAGCCACGATGGCAGGCGGTACTTAACAGAGGAACAAGTGAGGAGAGTGCGATATCAGAAGCCACATTCCACGCACCTCCTTAACAAATATGAGCGCGGTCGACCAACGTCGCCGACGACAGAGACGATGAAAGACATGGGCACCTCCAAGAGACCACCCAAAGAGAAGGAAGGCGAGACAAACATTGGGATTGCCCTTCTTCAAGCATTCTGGGGCGTGGGAATGAGCCGATTGCCTACATTGACAAGCGCCCGAATGTGGACCACAAAAGAAGGGCACGAGGCCGATGTCGGTGTTCGAACGTCTCGGACCTCTCCCACCTCAGGCCGTCCTAAGGAGTCCACTAGGCGAAGGGCCTTGAGAGGACCAGGGGACTTAAGAAGAAGAAGAGTTTCACCGTCCAAGGTGGTGCCCGATGGACTCGGACACACTCGAAGCGCAGAGTGCAACGGCTCGTAACAGAAGAAGGCTGAGCGCAGTATCTCCACGCTAAAGAAGGCACGGCCGGATCGGCCGTCAAAGTAAGGCAGATTACGGAAGCGGGCAGCGCGACAAGGAAAGAGTGGCGCCCAAAACCAATAAAAGCCGATGCAGGCATCGGTACAAACTTTATGGTGTTCGTACTCCGGCAGAGTTCTGCGCGCCACGAACCAATATGCTACCGATGGCAGCTTGGCGGTCCACGGCCGTTATCTTTGAAGCCACGAGAGAAGGGTTACAAACATCCGAAGCGCTACTGCGGCTACATCAATGGACAACCCGTCGGCAAGATGTTGGTGGACACCGGGCGGCGATTAACATCATGCCATACTCCATGCTACGACGTTTGGGACGCTCCACGGCGGACTGATCAAAACCAACGCCACGTTAAGCGACTTCAACGGCCGGTCTTGAAGCGCAAGGTGTTCTTAACGTGGATCGGCGGTGGGCAGGAAAACTATACCCACGTCATTTTTCGTCGTGAACAGCAAAAGTACCTCGCCGTCTTGCTAGGAAGGATTGGATCCACGCTAGCCGCATTCCATCCACGATGCACGATTACGTCTGATGGGGCGGAGATGAAGTGGAGGTCGTCCATGCGAGCGATACTATCGAGGTTTCCATTGCCTTGCACGAACATCCGGGAAGCGAAGACCAAGAGCCGATCTCGGAATCAGTTTGACGGTGAGCGCATTGAAGCTTCAAAAACGGGGTGAGGCTGGTCTTATCCACGGCCTTACAGTAGAAAAGCCCACGATCATCGTGGTACGGCCGATCCTGCGATCGGCCACAAAAAATAAAAGCAGCGATCATCGACAAGCGGTTCATGTAGTCGTAGCGAGAGGATACTACGCCCTGTAAAATAATAAGGTGTAAACCGTTCTTGTGATGCAAGCAAGAAGGGGCGATTCAGCGATCGGCCAAATTGTTCTTGTTGTCCTCACCCATCGTTTGCCACGTGTTTAGCGTCGATTTGACGGTGACGGAAAGCTA
Organism: Avena longiglumis; assembly: GCA_030063025.1. Classification (NCBI taxonomy): domain Eukaryota; kingdom Viridiplantae; phylum Streptophyta; class Magnoliopsida; order Poales; family Poaceae; genus Avena; species Avena longiglumis. Next base: position 124,301,063 of record CP125973.1, on the reverse strand, counting down.
GGGTGCGGGTTTACATCGGTGATGAGCTAGAAGAGATCGACATTGGTCCTAGGGATAAGCCACGACCAACATTTATCGCCAGAGTTAGAGCCAAGTCTGCGGGAACCGATGATAGCCTGTTGAAACAATATCCAGGCTTCGCATGGGACTACGAGAGATGCAGGTTGGACAGAGCATCATCGAACATCGCTCCGCTCAAAAAGGATTTCGCCATTTCAACAGCGAGCACGACAAATGAAGGCGAAATTTTGGAAGAAGTCAAGAAAGAGGTCGAGAAAATCTTGACCAAGTTGATCGGACCATGCGGTATCTTTGAATGGATTTCTAGCATCGTGCTGTAGAAGAAGGGGCGGCCAATGGCGTGTTGCTATAGATTTTCGAGATCTCAACAGAGCTACCCCAAAGGATGAATATCCGATGCGGTGGCGAAACATTGGTCAATGCTGATTTGGTCATAAAATTTTGAGCTTCATGGACGGCAATGCCGGTACAACCAGATCTTCATGGCTCCGAAGACATACACAAGATCGCATTGAGTCCTGGTCCGTGGGGTTGTTTGAATATGTAGTCATGACGTTTGGACTGAAAAATGCCGCGAACGTATCAAAGGGCCATGAACTATATCTTCCATGATCCGATCGGCAAACCGGTGGAAATCTACATCGATGACGTGGTGGTCAAGTCGCCTCAGCGCAAGGGCACTTGGGCGATCTGCAACGCGTCCTGGACCGAACAAGAAAGTTTGGCCTGAGGATGAATCCAAAGAAGTGTGCCTTCGGAGTGACGGCCGGTCAGTTCTTGGGTTTTTTGGTCCATGAACGCGGAATTGAGATCGGCCTGAAGAGTCAGGAGGCAGTACGAACGATGAAGCCACCCACTACAAAGAAAGAGCTACAGTCTCTCATTGGCAAGATCAACTTCGTTAGACGATTCATCTCTAATCTGTCAGGAAGGATAGAGCCGTTCATGGGGCTCGTGAAAATTAAAGCTGATGAGGAATTCCGCTGGGGGGCAGAACAACAACGGGCCTTCGACGAAATCAAAGAATACCTGACAAAGCCGCCAGTGTTAGTTCCACCCCAGCCAGACAAACCGTTCTACCAGATTTGTCGATGGTCGACACGTCCATCGCCTCGATGGTGGTACAAGTACATGATGGGCTAGAGCGAGTCGTATTCTACATAAGCGAAGGATCTGGGCCTTGAGACGCGGTAGCCAGATATCGACAAGTTGTGCCTCTGTTTGTTTTTTACATGCACCAAGCTACGCCACATTTTGCTATCAGCAGAGGTCATCATCATATGCAAGTCGGACGTCATCAAGCACATGTTATCGGCTCCTATGTTAAAAGGCCGATTAGGCAAATGGATGTTTGCATTATCGATTTGACATCCGGTATCACCGCGAAAGCTGTTAAGGGACAATTGGCTGATCTTATTGCCGAGAGGATCAACACTAACATAGCAAAGACCGTCCATAAAAGCATGGGCTATGTTTTCGACGGATCGGTTTGTGACGATGGCTGCGGCATCGGCATTTTCTCGTGTCGCCCGGGGCAACATTTTCCTTCTCCATCAGTTGTCTACCTCTCCCACTAACAATGTAGCCGAGCACGAGGCAATACAAGGGGATGGAGTTACTCCTCGGCCGGAGGCGAGCGATGGAAATTTTGGAGACTCCAAGTTGGTGATTTCCCGGCTCACGGAGGACTACAAGTGCGAGCGAGTCCCTCTTCCCATTATGGCTTCACCGCATGGCTGATGACGCAATTCCGGTACATCAACTTCACTTGGATCCCACGTCGCAGAATCGAGGCGAACGATCTTGCGAGATAACCTTGGGATACAAGGATATGGTGGAAGGAGCCGATGTCCAGGTACAGTTCCTAGAAGCAGACGACTGGAGAGCCGATATCTTCAATTACTTGAAAGATTCGGCTCGGGGGGCACCTAAACGGATAAGGTACAAAGCCATGAAGTACGTGCTTATTGGGGATGACATGTTTTACAGGACTCTGGAAGGGCTATTGCTCAAGTGCCTGGGGACAGCCGAGGCCAATCAGCTCCTACATGAGGTACACGAAGGAGCTGTGGAACTCACCAATCGGCTCATAAGATGAAATGGTTGATCGGCGATCGGGGTTTTATTGGCCCACTATCTTTGGAGGACTGTTTCAACTACTACAAAGGGTGTCAAGCATGTCGAATTTGGAAAATCCAGATGGTACCCGCATCAACAATGAATCCCATCATCAAACCTTGGCCATTCCGAGGTTGGGGCATGGACATGATCGGCAAGATCAATCCTCCATCAAGCAAAGGCCACATGTGGATCTTGGCCATCACAGATTATTTTACCAAGTGGGTGGAAGCCGTCCCTATGAAGTCAGTAAGCTCGAAAGATGTCATCAATTTCGTGAAAGAGCACGTCATTCATAGGTTTGGGATTCCTGACTATCTGGCGATGGAGGTTCGGTTTTGTTTCTCACGAGTTGAAAGTTCTGTGAAGACACAAGGATTAAGCGTCGGTCATCTCCGTACTACGCTCAAGCAAATGGGCAAGCCGAGGCGTCCAACGAGCCTTATCAAGCGATCAAGAGGAAAATCGATGAACACCCGAGGCGTTGGCATGAGGTTTTATCGAGGCTTTATGGGCTTATCGCATGTCGTGCCATGGGCGATAAAAACCTCTCCGTACCATCGGTCTATGGGCAGAAGCCGTATTGCCTTGGGAAATTACGGCTGGATCGAGACGTGTTACTTTTCGAGAATGAGCTAACGATGAAGAATATGCAACTTTGATGAGTGACGTGGAAGGCGTGGTGAGCTTAGGCCGTGGTCGCTTGAAAATAAAGAGAACAAGGCTAAAGTAGCTCGTGCCTACAACAAGAAGGTGAAGCCAAAGGAGTTCCACGTTGGAGATTTGGTGTGGGAAGCATGTTGCCCTTGGGTACTAAGGACGCATATGGTAAATGGTCTCCAAATTGGCACGGGCGTAAGGTCGACCAAGTTTTAAGAGGAATGCATACATGCTTGAGCGGTTGGATGGTGAAAAGTTTCAAGTGGCGGTCAATGGCGACATCTCAAGAAGTATTTTCCAAGCATGTGGGATATGGGACAATAAAAACTTGAGGGCCGATCGAGAGATCGGCTAAGTTGATTGGCGATAAAATATGGGGCGATGTTGAAAATCGGCGAATAAAACGACAAGCTACTAAGGAAATGCTTTGAGGGCATGGAGAGCGTCAAAGACGGAACTCGATTGTTTACCGTCATCATCATCCTTGCTGGTCGATAGCTGTTCAGGCAGGCACATTTTCGATGGGCAATGGAGGTTTGGTTACCGTTGGATCAGGAAATAGCGTTGTGATTCAACGGGGTTGACCTTGTCAAACGTTTTAGAAGGAGCCGATGGGTGGTCATCGGCTTTGTGCAATTAACTTGTTTAGAAGGAGCCGATACCGTGTCATCGGCTTATGGAACATCGACTGTTTCGATTATCGGCAGAATTAAAGAAAAGGAAGCAACAATTGGGAAACAGTTTCATTTCATTGGAAGGTCATTGCTTACAAGGTTCGATTACAAAGGGCCTACTAATACGGCCATTACTACTACATCCTAATCGAAGCCGAGGTCGCATCGCTTGCGCCGCCGTCTTCCTCGTCTTCGGTATTTGCTACCAGCGTCGTCTTACTACTCTTGAGGAAGCCAGGGGCCTCCTCGTCCTCGTCCTCGTCATCGTCGTCTTCGGACCCGGCACGGAAGTACCGCACCGGCTGGTACTCCTCGGAGGAGGTGTCCTCCTCCTCCTCTTCTTCTTCCTCTTCTTCAGAGGAGTCGACGCCATCCCAGGACATGGCGTCGTCGCTGCTGTCCGCCTCCAGCTCCCGTCGGCGAGGCGAAGGCTCTCTTCGCCGTCTGGGGCGCATCGTCCTCGACCAGGGCAAAAAAATCTAACCCTCGTCCCACCATTGTGGGGCGAGAGTGTTATCTTGGCCGTGGGTGCTCCGGAGTCGGCTCACGATCGCTAATGCTATTAGAGGCATGAGAGGATAGACCAGAGGAAGCAGAGGAGGCCATGGCAGAGAAGGGTTTTTTCCGGTGGAGAAAGAGGGTTTTTTGGCTTCGGGAGGAAGATGGGGATTGTGAACTGTTCAGCGGATTTAAATAAAGAGGAATAGTGAAGAAAGCGGTTCAATGCCATAGCAGTTTCCCAGTTACTTGCCAAAATCGTCAAATCATGCCTTCGCGGAGGAGTTGAGAAGACAGGGCATCATGATGAAGGGGTGGCGTGGCGATCCTGCTACGCCACGCGTTCGACATCTGGTACCCGATAAAAAAAAACGGGAGAAGGAAAAAACACAGTGGTTTTGGAATTATCATTGCCAAAACCAGGGGGCATGTGTTATCGCCATATTTTGGCCTAAGATGGAGATGGGCCGTGATCAAGATGGGCTTAGAAGATACATATATTCAAGGTGTGGTTGGATCGGCCTAGTCGTAGATTTGGGCTGAATTGCCCGTGTATCTTGTATCTTAGTAGGAGTCGTATTTGTTTAGGTTCCGTTTATGTTTAGATAAAGATAGAGTTGTAGAGTTATTCCAAAAGTAGAGAGTCTCGGACTATAAATATGTACCTAGGGTTATTGAGAAAGAGGACAATCACGTTCACAACACAATCTCGGCGCGCCACCCCTTGTTCTAGGGTTTTCTCGGGTAAGTGCCATCGCCTAGATCGCATCTTGCGATCTAGGCGATATTCTATCGTTGTCCGGTGTTACTCGTACTAAGCCTTGTTGATGGCGAGTAACACCTTTACCACAGATTTGTTAGAGCTAGCATCGATACTTTTACTATGATTGCTTATTCATGCTACCTCTAGCTATCTCGCCGTCTTTGCACCTTCTCCCGGGTGTAAAGGTGGCATCTTATGATTTCGCTTAAGTCGATTTGATCTGTTATAGTTGTGCCTTGTTCATCAAGGTTTAGTTTAATATCTACGTGGTTAGGCCTCACAAACGGGTTGAACGATCCGTGTCGTAAGGTATGGTTTATTGATCTTAGAGGGATGTTTAGGAATTGACGTTATGTTGGTTTTAGGCCTTCTAGGATCGGTTTTCTACTATCTTCGTATCTATTAGGCTCAACTACGTGGGACGTTCCGGTTGCGTGGTGAAAACGTTAAACTATCGTAGATCGATTTAACTTGTAGTAATTAAGCAAAACCCCATGTTATCATAGATCCAATGCAGAACCATGGGGACAATCGGCTCTGAAAGCCGATTTACGAGAAACACAGGAGCCGATCACGGCTCGAATTTTACGTATACTTGTTTACCGTGCGAAACCAATCGGAACAATCCATCACCTTCGACCAGGTATAGGTCGGTGGCATCTCGAACCAAGACAGGGGCGTGCGTGCGGAAGATTCTTGGCCGTCGACCGAGGACCAGGGGCCACCAGCCGCTCTGGAGCCTCCGGCTCTTCGTGTTGCTCGTCCTGCCCCGGTGAGTTTTGACCGCAACAGTGCAACGGAAACCCAACCACGAGAAATCACGGACTCGAAGAGAGAAGAGAGCGGATTCAAAACACGTAAAGGTAAGAGAGGAATAGCAAAGGGGTAAGGAGTAAAATCAGACCTAATCAGATCTATCCAACCGATTTTTCAAAAATAGTTTTGACACTCTACTTCGGCCGTTAGCTAGGTTATCCCTGAGCTAGACTTGTGGTATATCGCATGCTGAGCTCGATACCACTCAACACCCTCGAATCGGACCTATGCAAGTTTTAGCGAAACCCGCCAAACCCGCATAGAAAGCGATTCAAAGGTGCCCACCAGAGCACTTTCGTGCGGGTGGAAAGCGAGTAATAACATTACAGCAGTCCTCGATGGGACCCACAGAATAGATATATATATAACGACTCCATGAGTCAAGAATACAGATATCTGATACAAAGATCCAAATCACCTTGAGAACGATATAGCGTCCGACTACGGACAAGATGCAAATGGGGCTAAGCTCGAAGAATAACCCATGGCGTCCATAACCCTGCGAGCCAAGGCGGAAGGTAACCTCGCTAACGACGTCGATCTCAAAACTGCTTAAACAAAAGGGGTGCCGACAAGGGCAAAGGAAAAAGAGGCGTCAAGATCGAGGCCAAGACACGGCGAGACTAGAATTCGCGGTCCTCGCCTACATAGGTATGGTGGATCGGCGGCGGCAAGATGCACTATACAACCTATAGAGACTCGATACAAGCGGCGATCGAGAGGGGTAAGAAAGACCTATTCGATCCAACTCGATGCTAACACCAACCAAACCCATCTGGTATTTCCCTCGAGACCAAACGAGGAGGTCCACCGAGGAACTCACCACATTGGCGGTTTTACTTATATTATCGTTGCAGCAATTACTAGTCAGTTTAGATAATCATCACGATAAAGTAAGCGATGGGCACTTTTAGTTAACCATTCCGTTATAGTTACAACACTTAATAATCGACATCAGATAGCATGAGATAACCCAAAACCCAGCAGCTTGTTGGTACTTTTATTTAGCCATTCCGCTAGAAGTTGCAATATTTACTAGTCAGATACAATGGTCGCAAGCGACACTCCAAACAAGCAATTGTGGGCGGTATTAGTAGCCATTCCATTATAGTGAAGCTGATTACTAGTCATTTTAAAGTCAAATTTATAGCACTACTTTAGTTATGCTTGTCTATGATCGAGATACTGTGCTCCAAGTCGTCCATAACATGGGACACGGCTTAGAAAAGTTTTACCCGGCGGTGCACAAATAGCAACACACTCGATCAGCCTCGGAAAACCAAATCAAAACCCAACGAGGCCTTCACGACAAAGCAATCACGATTGAAATATTTGAGGCCACCCCATTGAGTAGACCATAGCGAAGTTAATGACTCGAGACGGACTCAAGGTTTGCGTCAATGGTCAAAACGACCGGGAACCGAAAGTGTGGTGGGCGATGTCGATACCGCGAAAACATTCCGCTTACCTAAATAAAGACAAAGTGTGCTCCTCGCTGATCGTAAATAAACAGTAGCATGGCATAAGTACAGGATAGTAAATAAAACCTCAAACTAGTTTGTGGCCCCAAGAAATAAGAATGAATCATGCTCTGGCTCAGGGGGGTCCCATAATCCTCCCGGATGTGGATAGCGCGATAAAACAAGGAACATGTATCAAGTACTCGGGGTCCTACGGGACACAAGTGGGCGTTCGGAAACCAAATATTATCTATCACCCACCGATGCCTCTCCTTACTTCAATTTTAGTTGTTAAACAGGAATTAAAGTGAACGATAAGTAAAACCATGATCATCTCCAACATCAAACATGCGGCCATACACCAATAACTGTGGCACTTGACGACACGCAACAGCACTTGAGCAAGCGACTACGACGCGCAAGTCCAACTATCTACCAAACAACAGGTAATAGGATGTGTCCAAGGCAATATAAGGCTGCAGGGGATATCACGGATACGAAAAACTAGAGCATCGCAACACAGATAGCAATAGATCAACAGGAGGGAAATAAATACTATAAAAGTAAGATAGGTAGAAAGGGGGAGATGCTCGCCTGAAAACATTGCCGAAGGTTCAACCGAAGATCGGGTCGACACTCGCATCAACTCAACGGCCTTATCCGCGAAGAAGCAAAACACTAGAATAAACACCGGATGCAATATTTAATACTATGGCAAAAGATCGGCATGATGCATGTATGATGTAAGGCATGGTAAAGGTGCAATGCAATTAGGTCATATTAAGCGGAACCGGGGTCCCGACAATTAATTAGGTGGTTCATGTTATTTAGAAACCCCGCATTTAAATGTTGTTATAACATGGCAGAAGATAGTACCGGGTTCGCTATACCAATTTAAATGAGGCCAATATGAGACTAGTTTTGCCCGCATATGGGCCCCATATTTAATTATGAGGTGAATCGGCATAAGGCCCCCAAACCACACAACAATATGCATGCATGAACATTTAATATGCGATAAGTTGTATATATTATAAAAATAGGGATTGCGGGAAGGGGTTCACACATTCGGGGGTCTCGACGATCTTGGGGTTCCGGGGTTCGGGGTCCGGTCTCAGGGTTCGAAGGGGAACGGTTTGACGGGTTCGGCGGGATCGGACACAAGATGGAGAACTTGTCGCATCCGGGAGCAGGACTTGGTTCGGTGTCGGGGGCGCATCGGATCCTTCCGGGTCGGTGCCGTTCTTGTCGTCGTGAAGGTCTTGTCGGGTCCCACGGGGTCGATCTTGCCGTTGCGGGGGTCTTGTCGGGCCCGCTCCATCGAGTCGGTGTTAGCGTTCGGGAGCGTTCTCGTGGCAATCTTGGCGTTCTTCAGATTCGGGTCTTGGCGTAACCGGGATGGAGGCTTGCCGTATCGGGGAGAAGATCTTGAAGGGTGTCGGCTTCGATTGTCGATGTCGGACTTGAGTCTCGGCGTCAGGAGATCTTGGCATCTGTGTGGCGAAATCCGGGTTCGGGGAATGGTCTTGCGATCCGTGAGGGAGATCTTGAGGCGTCCGCTTCACCGGGCCCGACATGAGTGCTCGGCGTCCCAAGATCTTCGAGTGGCAACGTGTCGAACTAGGTTCGGTGCCGGGGTCTCCGATTAGCAGTCCATCTCCACAAGGCGAACACTGATAGAGGAGCTTGGCATCCAACCAAAACAGAGCCACCGCCTCTGGGCGACAAGAACATGGAGGCACAAACTGCAGCCTTGGTGATGAACTTGACAGGGCAGCTGCAGGTTCGATAGAACAACGGCGGGGAATAGATATAGCCGGCATCGGCTCGCTGACATCGGTACATGCGACAGGGACAGGGCACCGAGATGCAAGGGGAGGTCGCGGAGGCCGGTTGATGCCAAGGAGGCTCATGTTGGCAGCCAGCGGAGGAGTCGGCAGGCGGCCAGGCTCGAGCCATGGAGGCGGCGACTATGCGGGGCAGGGACAAACAGAGAGAAGCGGTGCCATGGTGGCGGGGTGAAAGCGATGGCGAGGCCAAAGGAGGCGCGGGCGGTGTCGAGATCTGGCCGAGCTTGAGGACCCCTGCAGGAGGCGAGATGCGGTGTTGCGGTTGCGAGGACAGAGCGCCACGCAGCGGCGCGGCTCGGGTCGGCGGCAGCGGTGGTTTCGACGGCGCCGAGAGGTGGTGATGGGCCGGCCGGCAGCGTCGAAGAAGCGGTGGAGGAGGCGAGCGAGGCGGGGCCCGTGACAGCGAGCTCAGGCGGCATGGCGAGGATAGGTGGCGGTCGGCGGGCGACGGCGAGGAGACCAGGCGGCGATGGAGAGTTGGGCGGCGTGGCGCGAGCCTGGCGTGAGGGGCTCGGCGGAGGCGGACGGACGGAGGCGGTGGAGGAGCGGCGGCTGCAGCTGTGGCGGCCGGAGGAGAGAAGAAGCGAGCGGCGGGCGGCGCTCCATGAGGAGCTAAGCGGGAGGGCAAGCTGCAACGCTGGGAAACCGGCCTTGGCCGGAAGAGAGGCAGGCGAGCAGGAGGGGTGGAGGAGGGAGAAGGCGCGGTGTGCGTCTGAGAGGAAGGAGGAAGGAGAAGACAGAGGGGCGCCGGGACGAGGAGGGCAGGGGTCTCAGGGGTGGCGTGCGTGGGTGGGGCCCAGGGGCTGTCGGCTGAGCTGTCCAGGTGAGGTGGGGTGTGTGCACTGCGTGTGTGGGGCGGTGTGCTGGGTGTGGGTGGGACCGGGGGTGGGCCGGCTGTTGAGGTGGAGGGGAGAGAGAGAGGAGGTTAGGTGAGGTGGCAGCGTGGGGTTGGTTAGAGGGGGGAGAGGGTGAGGTGGCGTTCAGGGATTGGGTGGGGTGAGGTGGAGGGGGTGTGTGGGTAGATAGGTGGGTAGCTGTAGGATTATGGGTGGGCCGTTTGTATTTTTCTGGGGTGGTCGTTCGGGTCATTCGGCCCGTTCGACTGCCCCACTAAAATAATTTAAATGCTTTATTTATTTAAACCAGGGCCTTTGCAACCCGGTAACCGACAAACAAATAATCCGGAGTCTCGGGTTTGAAATTGAAAACAAGACGGGCGTTTTAGAAAACAAAAACGGGCTTGGCGAAAATAGTTTTAGACCAACAATGCATGATGATGACGATGCAATGCACAAATTCAACGCGATTTTCTAGTAGTGGTTTTGCGGGATGCCACACCACCCCGGTGTCACCCCAAGAAATATTCAAGAGGTACAAGCGTCAAAGCTTGGGGATGCCCAAGGCATCCCCTTCTTCGTCAATAAAAAGCTCAGGTCTTTCTAGACACTTCGTTTTTATTGTTTCATGCATTGTTGTGTTGTTCTTGGAGCGTCTTAGTTTTCGTTTGCTTTGCTTAGTTTGTTTAGTTTGCTTGAATAAATTAGTTTGGATACCTTCTTTTCGCTGTGTTGTTTCAAATAAGTTGATTGGTGTTGGAAAGGAGTATAAAGTTCTTGCTTGAGAGTGCAAGAGGAGCTTGCATTGACTATGACTTAGACTTTAGCATGACATGCTAGGTGTTGTTTTGACCTTATGCTTAGTGATTATTTTTGTAGCATGTCTTGTTCCAAACAATTGGGATTGCTTAGTGTGCCTTGAAAGAATCATGTGTTGTTTTAGCATACAAAAGCATAGTATTGTGGTACTCTCCTTTGATGCCTTGTTTGGGTTGACTTGGCACATGCTCACACCATGTTATGACTATGACAAGTCACCATAGCCTCTATGATCATTTAGTCCTTGACTTGTAGTACCACTCTATGCTTTGATTAGTAATGTTTTGTTGCTCTGCATGATTATGGTCATTATTGCTCTCTTAGTTGGTTGCTCCCAGTCTTTTGCTAGCCTTCACTTGTATGAGTAAGCTATACTCATGCATCCAACTCCCAAGAAACCAAGTTATTCCAAAGTGTCCACTATAAACTCTTATGCATGGTGTGTTACACCATTCCAAGTATATTATTGTTTTCATCTATCTTCCAATTAAAAAGTATTTTGTTATGTGAAAACTTAGTGATTTAATATCTCACAAACTTGATGGCACACTTTATATTATTTGCCCCTAATAAACTTGAACCATTGTGTCATCTATGTTGTATATGCTTGCACTTGTACGTTGGAATTAGCAGAACCATGCTTCCATGGGGAACGTTTTCAACATTGCACTTGTACTGTGTACACATATGATATCATGCTCTTTTGTCTATGGATGTCACCGGTGTGAAATAAAGAGGGAACTTGTAAGTCCGTGGAGTATGTATTTTGTGTTAGAGAAACGCCTGGGCCGCTAGCCTAATCGATGCCTAATCATGGTGGAAACTTGCAGCATCACCATAGCGAGCTATCTATGAAGCATCCTCAATAAAAATCTATGCATATAGTAAATAAAAAGATTGCTGAGATGCTCATTGTCTGCTTGCCTTGTAATTTTGGTTATGGGATAGCTCTTGTACCATTTGCAAGGGGTACCCCGTTGACAGTTCTCTATGATATGTATGTACTTACAATGACAAGAACTTACATGTGACTGAAGTTGATTAGCATGAGGTGTGGCCCTCGTATTCAAGGGACTTGAGATTGCCAACTTATACTTTGTCAAGCATATACTCCATATTTGTTCACTTTAACTTCAACCACTTCAAGATGCTTATGATAGGGGCAATGAGGGCTGAAAGCTAACAAGTACCATAATTTTTGGAAGCTCTTTTTGAAACTTGAAATCCCTGCTTCCCTTTGTGAAGGGCCTGTCTTCCACTATTATTTGAGTCACCACCTTCTAATTTTAGGCACCATTAAGAGTCCTTGTGTGTAGTGTCCCAAAACTTATTAATTGATGCATATTGTGATATTACTTGTTCTTGTGATACTTGTTTCTAGTCACCCTTATGAACTTTGAAGGTGTCCTATGCATATATTTGCTACTCTATGAGGGACAAGATGAATGCCACTATGCTATTTTTCTATATGTGAAACAAACAGAAGTCTTTCAATGCATTGTTATTCATGATCTTTGTTTGTAACCTTTCATGTTGCATGCATAGTTACTATGTCCTATTGTTAGAACTCCATCTTTCATGCACATGTTTAGAGTTCTTTGATACCAGCTTTCAATGGTTGCAAATGGTTTGATCTTGGTTTTGATGGTGCATGTCACCTCAAAAATTATTCTTTTTATCACTTACCTACTCGAGGACGAGCAGGAGTTAAGCTTGGGGATGTTTGATACGTCGGAAACGTATCTATAATTTTTGATGCTCCATGCTTGTTTAGTATCTACTTTGCTTTGCTTTTTCTACACTTTGAGGTGTTTTTATATCTTTTCTAGAATTAACCTATTAACAAGTTACCACAGTGTCAGTTGCCTGTTTTCTTCTGTTTTTGGTTCCAAAAAGGTAGAAAATCGATATTCTCGGAATTGGACGGGACAAAAGCCAAAGTCATTATTTTTCCTGGAGCAACACAGAACCACAAAGCAGAGTCGGAGGGGTGCCACAGGGTGGCCACACCCCCCAGGCGCGGCCTAGGGTGGGCCCGCGCCTGGGCAGGGTGTGGTGAAGGGTTTCGCGGCATAGTAAATCAAAATTTTCTACGGATGCGAACAGAGGGAAAGCCAAGATCTAATCTAGGAGATGCAATCAACGACAGAGATTGGATTAGATCTTCATACCCTTGAAGATTCAGACAATGAACGTTAAATCGGGCGTGGGTGATGTAGTCGTACTTGCTTCTCCTCCTCGCGATCCGATCCGATCTAGCACCACAAGTGGCGGTGCCTCCGTGAGATGCACACGTGAAGCACCTCGACGTCTCCTCCTTCCTCAGACCAGCAAGTATGGTGGAGAGATAGATTGGATCTACAACACGACGGCGTGGTGTATATGGTGGAGAATTTCTGCAGCAGGGCTTCGCCTACAAACAGTCGGGAGGGAGAGAGGAAAGCTAGCAAGGCGGCTAGGGTTTGGAGGATAGGTGTGGGGTTGGTGAGCCCCACCCCTCTTTATATAGAGGGGCAGCCTAACCCTCCCAAGCCCAAAGGATAAGGAGTGGGGGCATGGACTCTCCCTCTTCTAGAAACCCTATCTCTAGTTTAAACGATTTAAACTCCCTAGGATCGGCTGGGCCCTATGGGGCCTTGTGCCCTGCCCAATGCGGAGACACTCCCTCATAGGCCCATGCCCCCTCCCGGAAGGTGGGGCCACGTTGGTCCCCTTCCGGAAGGTTCTAGAAGCTTCCGGTACAATACCGATTAACCCGGAACAATTCCGAACTCCAAAAACTACATTGCCTTATATGAATCTTATTCTCCGGACCACTCCGGAACCTCTCGTGATGTCCTGGATCCCATCCGAGACTCCAAACAAAAATTCATAAACCAATTATCCAATCTATCCTAGCGTCGAGACACGTTAAGTGTGTGACCCTACGGGTTCGCGAATATGCAGACATGATCTTCTATCAATAATCAACAGCGGGGTCTGGGCACCCATATTGACTCCCACACATTCATCGATGATCATATCAGATGAACCACGATGTCAGGATTCAAACAATCCCATATATATTCCCTTCGTCTCGCGATATTTTACTTGCCCGAGATTTGATCGTCGGTATCGTCATACCTAGTTCAATCTCGTTCACATCAAGTACTTTACTCGTTCCGTAATCCGATATCACTTTGTGATTAACTCCTTAACCACATGCTTGCAAGCGGTGTTGATATCGATTACCGATTGGGCCCGAAGTATATCTCTCCGACTTGGGAGGGACAAATTCCATCTCGATACATACAACCGAACAGATACTTTTCGATCACCTGAGAGACACCTTTATGATCACCCTCTCATAGGATGACCTTTGATGACCTCAAAGCTTTCTTCCGATACCAGGGAGTTGTATTATCTCATGGTCTAAGGAATACAATATTTGACATAGGAAAAGCTTCGCAAAGATGAACACGATGATACGATCTAATTGCTTCGCTTAGTTTGGTGCATCCATCATATCATTCTCCAATGAAATGATCTCATTATCAATTGACAACTCATGTCTATGGTTAGGAAACCTTAACCATCATTGATCAATGAGCTAGTCCTTAGAGGCGTACCAGGGACACGGTGTTGTTCACAAACCACACAAGTATTAATGTTTCCGCTTAATACAATTCTAGCATGGAATATAAACTTTATCATGAACAAGAATTATAATAATAACATATTTATTATTGCCTCTAGGGCATAATTCCAACAGTCTCCCACTTGCACTAGAGTCAATAATGTAGTTTACATCTGGCAACAATCTCACACCCATGGCACTGAGGTGTTGATCATGTTTTACACGTGGAAGAGGTTTAGTCAATGGATCTGCGACATTCAGATCTGTATGTACTTTGCTAATCTTGGATCTCCATACGCAATATAATCTCGGATTATATGAAACTTGCGGTTGATATGCTTGGTCTTTGGATGATATCTTGGTTCCTTAGCGAGTGCTATGGCGCCAGTGTTGTCACACAATATCTCCAGTGGGTCCAATGCACTTGGAACCACGCCAAGCTCAGTGATGAAGTTTCTGATCCAAACTCCTTCACTTGATGCTTCTGCAGCAGCCATGTATTCCGCTTCCACTGTAGATCCCGCGATCACGCTTTGCTTGCAGCTTCTCCAGCTCACAGCTCCTCCATTCAAAATATAAACATATCCTGTCTGAGATTTGGAATCATCCTTGTCGGTGTCAAAACTAGCGTTGACGTAACCTTTTACGACAAGTTGTTCATCACCCCCATAGACTAAGAACATTTCTTTAGTTCTATTTAGGTACTTTAGGATGTTCTTCACTGCTGTCCAGTGTTCCACTCCTGGATCACTTTGATATCTGCTCGTCAAACTAAGAGCATTGGACACATCCGGTCTAGTACACAGCATGGCATACATGATGGAACCTATGGCCGAGGCATAAGGCACTTTGCTCATAGCTTCCCTATCATTTACCGTAGTGGACAGAGCCTTGCTCAATATCTTACCGACAACATAGGCCTTTGAACATTTCTTTGCCTTATCCATTACGAACCTTTTGAACTTTGTCTAGGTATGTACTCCGCTTAAAGCTATCAGCGTGTCTATCTCTATAGATCTTGATGCCCAATATATAAGCAGCTTCACCTAGGTCTTTCATTGAAAAACACTTGTTCAAATAACTCTTCACATCGTTAAGCATGTTGATGTCATTTCCGATAATCAATATGTCATCCACATACAGTACCAGAAACGTCACCGAGCTCCCACTCACTTTCTTGTAGATACAAGCTTCGTAGCAATTTGGAACAAATCCAAAGCTCTTGATCACTTGATCAAAACAAAGGTTCCAACTCCGAGATGCTTGCTTCAGTCCATAAATGGAACGCTGAAGTTTGCATACTTTACTAGCATCCTTAGGATCGACAAAACCTTCGGGTTGCATCATATACAACTCCTCATCAATGTTGCCATTGAGGAACGCAGTCTTGACATCCATCTGCCATATTTCATAATCATGAAACGCAGCAATTGCTAACAAAATCCGAATGGACTTAAACATCGCTACGGGAGAGAAAGTCTCATCGTAGTCAACACCTTGAACTTGTCGAAAACCTTTTGCGACAAGCCGTGCTTTATAAACGGTAACATTACCATTCGCGTCCGTTTTCCTTTTGAAGATCAATTTGCACTCAACGGCCTTTCGGTCGCTAGGAGGGTCCACCAAAGTCCATACTTGGTTTTCGCTCATGGATCCCAATTCGGATTTCATGGTCGACCATTTCTCAGTCTGGGCTCATCATCGCTTCCTCATAGTTCGTAGGTTCACCGTCTTCTACTAATAAGACGGTCAAGACAGGTTGCTGTACCACTCGGGAGGGCACGCGACCTTGTCGACTGCGACTTTCAAGATGTGACATCGTCCAAAGCTTCATGATACTTGTCATTAGCTTCCTCTATCGTTAGTGCAAAGTGACCTGGAACAATTTCGGTCTTGCGCTACTCTCCAATTAAAGAGAAGGTTCAATAACCTCGTCTAGCTCTACTTTCCTCCGACTCACTTCTTTTGAGAGAAACTCCTTCTCAAGAAAGGAACCGTTCTTTGCGGCAAACACTTTGCCTTCGGTTCTGTGATAGAAGGTATACCCAATAGTTTCCTTAGGGTATCCTATGAAGACGCATTTCTCGCTTTGGGTTCGAGCTTGTCGGCATCAACTTCTTGACGTAAGCGCATCCCCAAACTTTAAGACACGACAACTTAGGTTTAGCAACACACCACAGTTCATATGGTGTCGTCTCAACGGATTTATATGGAGCCCTATTTAAAGTGAATGCAGCGGTTTCTAATGCATAACCCCAAAATGATAACGGCAAATCAGGAAGAGACATCATTGATCGGACCATATCTAATAGGGTTCGATTCCGCTCAGACACACCATTCTTGTGGTGTTCGGGTGGCGTGAGTTGTGAAACGATTCCACTTGCTTAAGATGCGTGAGAAAATCATAATTCAAATATTCACCTCCACGATCGGATCGTAGAAACTTAATCTTTACATTACGATGGTTCTCCACTTCATTACGAAATTCCTTGAACTTTTCAAATGTTTGATTTATGTTTCATCAAATAGATATACCCATATCTACTTAAGTCATCAATAAAAGTGAGAAAATAGCGATATCCACCGCGTCGAAACACTCATCGGTCGCATACATCGGTATGTATGATTTCCAACAAGTCATTGCTCGCTCCATCATCTGGAGAACGGGGTTTTGATCATCTTGCCCATGAGGCATAGTTCGCATGTGTCAAATGATTCAAAATCAAGAGACTCCAAAAGTCCATCGAATGGAGTTTCTTCATGCGCTTTACACCAATATGACCTAGGCAGATTGACACAAATAAGTAGTATTATCACTATCTACTTTGCATCTCTTAGCCTCAATGTTATGGATGTGTGTTTCATCCCTTTCGAGATTTAGAAGAAATAAACCATTTACAAGAGGTGCATGACCATAAAAGATGTTACTCATATAAATAGAACAACCATTATTCTCCGATTTAAATGAATAACCGTCTTGCAATAAACACGATCCAGAAATAATGTTCATGCTCAACGCAGGCACATAATAACATTTATTAAGGTTTAAAACTAAACCGAAGGTAAAACTAAGGAGAGCGTGCCGATGGCCATCACATCAACTCTTGATCCGTTGCCAACGCGCATCGTCACCTCATCCCTCGCAAGCCGCCGTCTATTCCGTAGCTCCTGTTTCGAGTTACAAATATTAGCAACTGAACCGGTATCAAATACCCAGACACTACAACGAGGGCTAGTAAGGAAAACATCAATAACATGTATATCAAATATACCTTTGATGGTGCCAGCCTTCTTGTCCGCTAAGTACTTGACGATTCGCTTCCGGTGACCCTTGTCCTTGCAATAGAAGCAATCGATGTCGGGCTTAGGACGACTTGAGCTTCTTCTCGGCGAGGCATTGCGCTTGCCGCCCTTCTTGAAGGGTTTCTTTGCTCCTTACCTTTCTTAAAGGAGGGCTTGTTGACCATCAACACATGATTATCCTTCTTGATGTCCACTTAGCAGCCTTGACTTTGCGAAGAGCTCGGTGATCGTATCGATGGAGCCAATCGATTATGAGTCACTACAAAACTTTTGTAGCTGGGAGGAGTGATTGCAGAACCACGTAAATCTTGAGCTCCTCCGGAATCGTGCATTCCAGCTTGCTCAAGGCGTTGAGTGTAGCCCGACATCTTTATGGCATGCTCACTAACGGAACTCCCTTCCTCCATCTTGCGATTAAAGAACTTCTTAGAGATCTCATATCTCGAGCGGGCGAGTCGTTTTCAGCTCCTCGAGAATCTCGAAGGGCCCGGGATACTCTTCAAAACGATTTTGAAGCTCCGGTTCCATAGCAAACAACATGGTGCTCTTAATCACACCATAATCATCTTTGTGCGACTGATAGACAGCTTTCTCATCAGCCGGCGCAGTTGCAGCAGGGGGGTCACCAAACGCTTTACCAAGGACATAGTCCTTTTGTCCGCTAGATAGAATGATTCTTATATTGCGGAACCAATTGGTGAAGTTAGACCCATTATTTCTAAGCTTTTCCTTCTCAGCAAAAACGTTGAAGTTGAAGTTGGATTTGGCCATGTGATCTACAGTATTTGCAAGTACAATTTAGACTATGTTCATGATAAATAGTTCAACTTAATCAAATTACTAGATGAACTCCCACTAAATTCAACATCCCTCAAGTTGTTTAGTGAACACGATCCAAATTCACCACACCTAATCTGATCATCACGAGAAGAGATGTGGTTTCAATGGTGGACAACAAAGTGTCGATCATATCATTCATATGACTCATGCTTAACCTTTCGGTTCTTGTGTTCCGAGGCCATGTCTGTACATGCTAGGCTCGTCAAGTTAGACCCAAGTATTTCCGCGTGTGCAAAACTGGCTTGCACCCGTTGTATGTGAGCGTAGAGTCTATAGCACCCGATCATCACGTGATGCTTGGACACGAAGAACTTTCACAATGGTGCATACTTGGGGAGAACACAGTTTTTATCTTGATCTTTAAGTGAGGAATCATCTTATAATGCTACCATCGCGATCTAAGCATAATAAGATACATAAAAGGATAAACATCACATGCATATAACTTTATGTGACATGGTATAGCCAATATTCGCGCAATGATCTCCATCTTGTGCGTTCCGGCATGATCTCCATCACTGCACCATGATTGCCTCCACCACGAATAGCAACTACAACTATTGCTAACTACTTAGCGATAAAGTAAAGCTATTACATGGCGTATAAGAAGTTGACTCGCAGGTCATACACAATTATAAAGACAACCATATATTCTCCGGTTGTGTACTCATAGACATGCAAGTCGTGAAACATTACAAAACATGATCATCGCATACAATATACACATCACATCTTGGGCCATACCATATCACGTAAAACACTCCTGCAAAAACAAGTTAGACGCCTACTTTGTTGTTGCATGTTTTACGTGGCTTATGGGAGTAGATGCTAAGAACGATTCTTACCTACGGTAAGCCACAGCGGTGATATTATGGTTGCCAAACTCCGGTGTTAATCCCATGACAACTATAGTGAGAGAAACTGACATCCACCAGCCGCATGTGTGGTACAAGCCACACGTCAAGTGCGGAGCCGGTCTCGCGAACGACGTCGCGTAAGGTTGGCCTGGACCGCTTCAATCTCACTATCCCGCGTCATAAGAAGAACACAAACAAGAGGCTTGCAACAGAAAACATCAACGCCCGCAACAACCATGTTGTGTTCTACTCGTGAAACACATCTACGCATAGATCTAGCTCTGATACCACTGAAGGGTTTCGCGGCATAGTAAATCAAAATTTTCTACGGATGCGAACAGAGGGAAAGCCAAGATCTAATCTAGGAGATGCAATCAACGAGAGATATTGGATTAGATCTTCATACCCTTGAAGATTCGAGACAATGAACGTTCGCTCGAACGTGGGTGATGTAGTCGTACTCGCTTCTCCTCCTCGCGATCCGATCCGATCTAGCACCACAAGTGGCGGTGCCTCCGTGAGATGCACACGTGCAGCACCTCGACGTCTCCTCCTTCCTCGGACCAGCAAGTATGGTGGAGAGATAGATTGGATCTACAACACGACGGCGTGGTGTATATGGTGGAGAATTTCTGCAGGCTTCGCCTACAAGCAGTCGGGAGGAGAGGAAAGCTAGCAAGGCTAGGGTTTGGAGGAGAGGTGTAGGGGTTGGTGCCCCATCCCTCTTTATATAGAGGGGGCGCAGCCCCTCCCCAAGCCCAAAGGATAAGGAGTGGGGCATGGACTCTCCTCTTCTAGAAACCCTATCTCTAGTTTAAACGATTTAAACTCTCTAGGATCGGCTGGGCCCTATGGGGCCTTGTGCCCCCAATGCGGCCAGGACACTCCCTCATAGGCCCATGCCCTCCCGGAATGTGGGGCCACGTTGGTCCCCTTCCGGAAGGTTCTAGAAGCTTAGGTACAATACCGATTAACTTAACAATTCCGAACTCCAAAACTGCATTGCCTTATATGAATCTTATTCTCGGACCACTCCGGAACCTCTCGTGATGTCCGGATCCCATCCGAGACTCGAACAAAAATTCATAAACCAATTATCCAATCTATCCTAGCGTCGAGACACGTTAAGTGTGTGACCTGGTTCGAGAATATGCGACATGATCTTCTATCAATAATCAACAATGGGTGCAGGCACCCATATTGACTCCCACACATTCATCGATGATCATATCGGATGAACCACAATGTCGGGTTCAAACAATCCCATATATATATTCCCTTCTTCTCGCGATATTTTACTTGCGAGATTCGATCGTCGATCGTCATACCTAGTTCAATCTCGTTCACGGCCAAGTACTTTACTGTTCCGTAATCCGATATCACTTTGTGATTAACTCCTTAACCACATGCTTTCAAGCGGTGTTGATATCGACACGAGTGGGCCAGTATATCTCTCCGACTTGGGAGGGACAAATTCCATCTCGATACATACAACCCAACAGATACTTTCCGATCACCTGAGAGACACCTTTATGATCACCCTCTCATAGGATGACCTTTGATGACCTCAAAGCTTTCTTCCGATACCAGGGAGTTGTATTATCTCATGGTCTAAGGAATACAATATTTGACATAGGAAAAGCTTCGCAAAGATGAACACGATGATACGATCTAATTGCTTCGCTTAGTTTGGGTCTGTCCATCATATCATTCTCCAATGAAATGATCTCATTATCAATTGACAACTCATGTCTATGGTTAGGAAACCTTAACCATCATTGATCAATGAGCTAGTCCTTAGAGGCATACCAGGGACACGGTGTTGTTCACAAACCACACACGTATTAATGTTTCCGCTTAATACAATTCTAGCATGGAATATAAACTTTATCATGAACAAGAATTATAATAATAACATATTTATTATTGCCTCTAGGGCATAATTCCAACATGTGGGCCCCTGGCCCTCCATCGACCTTGCCTCTTGCGCCTATAAGAAGCCCCTGGGGAGAAAACCCTAAATAATCCATCATACTTCTAGAAAAACCTCTGTAGAACCGCCTCTGTAAGGTTCCCAACCTTTAATAAGGTAGAGATCCATGTGTTTACAATGCTAGTCCCTGGATCAATAGCTAGCATCCACAGTTAAGATGTAATATCAAGAAACAAAGGTCATAATACAACTTTATAACCAAGAATAACATAATTTATTACATCTTACATAGCTCATTTGGCTATTACATTACATCGCAGCAGAATATCTATAAGCATGGGGTCCTTCATCTTCAAAGTGCCACAGGCAGACATGTTGGTTGTAGACTTGTAATGCTATTTCACTAATATCAAACAAACCTGCAACATAACAAGTTACAGCCACAAGGGTCAATACATTTGAATTGTATTGGCAAGTGATATTATGGTAGTATAATGGAGTCTATCATCCATATGCATTTGGCTAAGTGGAGCTTAGGCTTGCTTTGCTCAAAATAGATTTTCCTTATCATTTGAAAACACTAAGTTTTTGCTTGACAAAATCTTTCCCAAGGAATCTCCCAATAGAAATTGGTGATCCTTCAATCCCTTGTTCACCCACAAGATTTTAACTTAGAAATTAGGATGAGGAGATTCTTGATAGCTTCCATGTCTTGATGCTCAAATTGTCCTTTGCCAGGGACATGGCTAAGTACTTAGATTTTACACTCTGCAGAGGTGGTGCACTTTCCCCACAAGACTTGGTTTCACCAAGACAAGATCTTTCAGAAGCCTTCCCTTAGACCAGAATGGACGCGCTCCAACCTATCAAACCCCTACCACCAACTGTCCATTTGGCTAAGTTCTTGCAACCTATATGATCCCGGCAGAGCCCATAATGCCAAGTGGCTGCACTTGAAGCTTCTCAACATTTGACATCTCAAATCTCTTTGTTCCTGGGTGGCCATCCACAAGTGAGATACACAAGGTAAACCATATAAATGGGCCTTGTGAACCACTCAAAACAAACCATTCCTTCCATTCCACCCAGGTGATTCATTCACTTAGTTGTTTTATTAAACAAAACACAAGTCCAGAGACTTAGAAATTTTTCCATAGCATGAATATATATTCCACCCTTGTTTTCTAATAGCTAAGCTAGGCATGATAGTAGTAGGAATCTTAACTTAGGAAAATTCTACTAAGGTTTCATCTACTAGGATTTCCCATTTCATAGTTTATACTTAGCAAAATTCCATGCAAGTCCTACTTAGAAATATCACTAATGCATAGTGAAAATAATGGGACAAAAGTATGAAGCATCACTTGCCTTGTTGGTAGAGAGTATAAGTTCACTCCTTGATCTTTCCAATGTTCACACACTTCAAATCACTACAATTCAATCAAGCAAACAATATTTCAATCTACCATTCAAGCAATTCATCACATAAAATGATGGAAACAAAAGAATGCATGCAAGCATGCAAAAGATTGTTTACTTGTAAAAGTGGTTTCTAATGGGTCATAAACATTTGAAAACACCTAATGGTCATTTTATAAAGTGGCAAAACCATTTGCAAAAGGTTTTACTTCATAAACCATTTTTAAACCAAATCATTATTTTATGTGGTGAAGAAATGCTTTTAATAAGGCAACATTCTATAGGTTTCACAAAATATGTTTTCGAACCATAAAATCTTGTGTTTAGGGTCAGAGAGTTTATTTCCAAAACATTCGTCAAAGTTTTTCTTCCAAAACCATTTTTAATAATTAAACCATATATTTTTATTTGACTAGAAATGGTTTAAATCAAAGATTCATTCTTTTGTTTCACCAAATATATTTTTGAAACCACAATTTGTTTCCTATGGTCAGTAGGTTCAAAACAAACCATTTTAAAAAGTTTTTATCTCAAAAATCATTTTAGAACAAATTTTATATCCTAAACATGCAAAAACAATCAATTTAATAGAAGCATTTTACTAAACAAAGTGCATGGTCAGAAAGTACTTGTCTTGCTGATTACATTGATATAAAATTTGTAAAATTTGGACGTGTGGTTTGAAAGTTATGAATTTTTCAAGTTTACTAATTCAATAGATCAAATTCTGTTTTTTAAATCAACACACTGGCCACGCGTCGCGCTGCGATTGGTCGGTACCGCTTCGCTCGGATCGGCAGACGCGAGCCGTTGGATTTAAGTGGGATCACACGGTGTAGAGGCAAGCGTACCCCTTCGGTTAAGTTTCTATCGCAAGCGTTGGATCTAAATCCTACGGCTGTCGATCAAGCAACCACCAATCGGCGGCGCTGGCGGCGGCGCTCGGGCGGCAGCACTCTGGCTATTCCAGGAAGCTAGGGGGAGAGCGGGTATGCTCACCGTGTTCGCCGGGACGTGCTGGAGCTCAACGTGATCGTGGTTGGCGAAGGGGCGCACAGAGATGATGGTGATTCCTCGCCGGAGTCGTCGTTTGCGTCTGGCACTTGCTGTCAACGTCGAAGGCGAGCCTACGGGTCCTGCGCGAGTGAATGGCGAGCACCTGGATGTTCACAAGGCACAGGCGAACAAGTTGGCATGAGACTCTGGTCGAGGCGCGCACGGGTTCAAGCGATGAGGCTCACCGGAGTTGTTTGCAGACGGCGGCACTGTCGGTTGACGTCGTTGCCGGCGCTGTGGGTCAGGCGCGTCCAAGTCAAAGCCACTGAAAGATGCGTCTAGAAGAGGGGAGCAGGCTCGAGTGGTTGAGGGGGCAAGGGGCGGCAGGGTTCGGCCGGAATTGTCACCGGAGCTTGTCGGAGGCAATGGCGGTGTAGAGAGAAATTGAGCAGCCTGGGGGCGTGCTAGGGTGAGGCGACAGAGGGGAAATGGGGAGGAGAGGTAGGCGACTAAATACACGCAGTCGCGGTGAGATTTTAGCACGGAATTGATGGGAATTTACCACCGGCATTCATCACCGAAGAAACGGCCAGATGAGCGTGGTCTTCGCGCGGGTGAGGACGAAGATGAGCTGGCGGTGGGGCCGTTTCGTCAGCGAAGAGAGACATGGGAGGTGGGGTCCAATAGTCAGCGACTGCGCGGGTCAAAACTTGAGTGAAACATTTTGCTGCGGGTGGGGTGGAAAGATGGGCTTGCTGGGCCTTGTTGGGCTGGTCGCTTAGTTCATTTTTTTTGTACTGCTTTGTTTTTCTTTGTCCATTCCTTTTTATTCTGTTTTGGTTTTGTTTAATTAATTCAAACACTCATTTGAATTCAAACCTTTGCCAAATTTTGTGTAGGTTTAAATATTGATTGGTAATATAATCTAAAGTCAATTTTTGGAATAAAAATTTATTCCCTTTTAGGTCTTTTAATTATTTAATTAGGCCCTTGTTTTAAATCAAATAAGGTTTATTAATAATTTGAAACACCATTTAAATTTATAAATCCTTATAAATCCTTTCAGTAGGTTTTTACTTGTTTAATAGGGTGTCAAATAATTCATCTTGAATTATTTGGAAAGTATTTGATATGATTCATAAATCATTTGAATTGGGTATTTGTTTTAATTCCAATGGAATTTAATATAGTTTTAATTCCATAAATTTTATTTGGAAGATTTCTTTAATTTTATTTAAGTTAATTAAACAACTTTTATTCCTCTTGGGTAATTTCCAAAATACTATTTTCTCATGAATTAAATAGTTCTTCTTATTAGAGATTTGTCTTTATTTAAAATAGGGATAGAATGGTTAATGCCATTTTATTTTATTTTGGAAATTCTTTATCCTTTCATTTTATTTGGATGTGGATTCTATTCATTCCATTTTCTTAATGGATTGGGCCATGGTTTAATTTGGTCTTTAAATAATTCCTTATTTAATATTTCTTTCTTCATCTTATAAAATTCATATCTTTTTATTTAGGGATCCAAACTTGGTGATTCCAATTTGTAAAATCTTATTTGATATTTATTTATCCTTTTAAATATCTTTAGGATTATTTGCTCTCCAATTTGTATGGATTTATTGATATATGCTTTATTAACTTTGGAAATTACTTTTCCTTATTTTATTTAAATTCATAAGATTTTATCCATGGTTCCAAATTAAGTGAAACCAATTTATATGGTTTTAATAGCATTTCTATTTGTCTTTCTTGATCATTTACAAATGTTTGTTGACAAATTTTTATATGGATCAAATCCATAGGTTTGGAGATAACTTGGAAATGATTTTTATTCCATTGGGGTTTAGGGTTTGGATTTATTTTCCAAGTGTTTAAATTTCCAGATGCATTTATGAAGAATGCATTTCTCTTGATTTAGATTGTGTTGGATTCAAACTTTAACTAAAGTTTGTCCAAGATGGGATTTTTAAGTTTCCATTTAGAAACAAAAGTTTCTTTTCACCCTGATTTTCAACAATAATTTATTTTGTTTATTTATTTTTCACATTACAAGATTTGGAAAATTTTGGGATGTGACAGCCTCCACCAAAGGGGAGATTCGAGGGACGGAAATTTTATGTTCCGGCACCCTGCCGAGACAGGGAAGTGCCCCGGAGCCATCTCCATCGATCTCCATCACCATCTTCATCACTATTGCTGATTCCCATGATGAGGAGGGAGTAGTTCTTCCTCGAGGCTAAGGGCTCTACCGGTAGCTATGTGTTCATCTCTCTCTCTATGCATGATCTTGTTGTGGTCATGAGCTTTGTAATCTAGTAGATATACCTTGCTACTCAAGTGCTTCAATAGATCTCTGTTCTCCCCATGTATGTGAAAGTGACAGCGTGCACGCCATGGTGGCACTTAGGTTTGAGTCTACATAAATACTCTTTGTGCTTTAATAGATCTATGCTTTTCCCCACATGTGTGAAAGTGACAACATGCATACCGTGTGTGGCACTTTGGCTAGATTGAATATTTGTTATGAGTTATATTTGGAGTTGGATGTCTCTATGAAATTGTGGTGTTTGTTGGAACCATCTAGCGCTCAAGGTGATAGTGTGGGGTTATCTAGATTGGGGAAGGCGGACTTTGAGGAGTGCTGTTATAGCCCTACCGATGATTAGAGTGTCCAACTGGAGAGTAGTTAAGAGTAGTATCATGAAGAGAGGATATTTATATGAGAGAGTGGTCACTAGTGAAAGTATGATCCCTATGCCTTGTTTCTAAACATTGAAACACCGTTTGCATCTAGATCTGTTGCATGTTTGCTTGCTTTAGCCTTTACCTCCACGTCAAGCTCCATCAAAGTATTTTCTAGCACTCACACACGTTCTCCCACGTCAACAACAAGTCAGAAGCTATTTTCTGGCACAGTTACCACTTGTATTTCACTATCTCTTCGCCGAATAGTGCACCTATACACCTGAAAAGTGTATTGGGTGTGTTGGGGACACAAGAGACCTCTTGTATCTTGATTGCAGGGTTGCTTGAGAGGGAATACCTTTAACCACTTCCTCCCTGAGTTCGATAAACCTTGGGTAATCCACTTAAGGGAAACTTGTTGTTGTTCTACAAACCTCTGCACTTGGAGGCCCAACAACTGTCTACAAGAATAGAAGTGCGTAGACATCAGTGGACTTCTAGTCATAGATGCAGTTGGATAGCGGTTTATGTATATTGTTGTATTGCCCAATCGAATCTCGTAGGATCATTTTGTATAGTATTGCATTGTTATGCCTTGCTCAGTTCCTATCAATTGCCCTACTGTAATTTGTTTACCCAGCATGCCATGCTTGTTTATATAAAGAGAACACCTCTAGTGAACTATGGACCCCGGTCCAATCTTTACCATTGATACATCTTCCACTATTATTGTGTACTTGCTGCAAACCATCATCGCTTTCCATACCATACTGTTAATCCTTTGCTACAGCAACCGGTGAGATTGACAACCTCACTGTTAGTTGGGGAAAAATCTTGAGTTTGTGTTGTGCAGGTTTCCACGTTGCTTGCAACACCTTTGAGGCATTTCCTTCCTCCTACTGGTTAGATAACCTCGGTTTCTTACTGAGGGAAAACTTGCTGTTGTGCTGCATCATACCTTGCTCTTGGGGTTTCCCAACGGGGGTTCAACACGCATCACGGCTCATGTTCCCGTCCGACCCGGGTATGGTCCGTCTTCTCTGGCGTTAGTACTGCTGGCTCTGTCTTCCTGTCTTGTCGCTGCCGGCTAGAGGCGGCGGGCTACTGTGCACCTGTCACGTTAGCCTTTTACCCTCTTGGTAGAACTTGTCCGGCTAGTACGATCCTGTCGGCTGCCTTGTACGGCTGGTGCGATTCGACTAGGAAGGTCCAGCCGGCTAGGTGCCTTGTCTGTGTCTACTTATCCGGCTGATGGTTTTGCCGTTTTGTCTTCGATCTGTATTTCTCTTTAACATACTTTTGAGTTTTTACATCCGGCTAGAATCAGCCGGCTCGCAGTTACATTGCCCTTGGATATTGTCTGGTTAGCCTATCCGGGGGTGATCCCCCCGACACTAGCCCCCGAGCACGCGTAGATTCCACCCTTAGGCGAAATGTGTGTGGGCTCAAAAGCTAGTTTGAATTTCTGTCCGGTTGAATTCTGGTGGATGGGCTACTCGGCCATGTCATCACAAACGTCAGCCACGCGCGTGAGGTCATGACGGACTTTACTACAGCGTGCAGCGACATGTCGTGTCAAGCGTCGCCTCGGGAACCGACGCCGGCGCCTCGCATACCGCTCCAGGGATCTTCTGCGCAATTTATGCCTGTGCAAACGATCTGGGAGCCGTTGGGAGCACGCGGTGCCGCCACATGGCTAGCCAGGCGGTTGCCCTCCCTAGGCCATAAATATGGGCCACGCTACGCCGCTGCCCCCGCCTTGCCATTTGCCCCCTTTCCAGCGCCAGCATCGCCCCGCCGCCCTCTGCGTCCTTGCGTCCACCTTCTGTGCTCGAGCGTTGTCGCCACCGACGATACCGTGCGCTTCTGCCTCACCGGCACCGCCCTTTCTTTGCTCGTCGGAGCTACGGGCCACCGCCTTTCCTCCACCTCTTCTTCTTCTTCTCCGGCATGCGCCATCATCGACGAGATGTCCAAGAGCCACGGGGCATGGTGTGGTTCCTCCGTGATGGAGGAGCAGGTGGAGAAGTACCGCCACGCATGGGTGTTGCCGGCAACTAAGGAGGTTGGAGTGCGCCTCGCGCCAGCCGACGAGGTGACGATGCACCCGCAAGCCGGCGAGCGCGTCATATTCCCCGTGCACCTAGCGCGCGGACTGGCCCTTCCGGCCAGCGCCTTCTTCCTCAACTTCCTCGCCAACTTTTGCCTCCTCCTCCACCATCTCGGCCCCAACGCCATCGGCATCCTCGCCCACTTCGTCGCCTTCTGTGAATCTAACCTCGGGATCCAGCCGGATCTCGGGCTCTTCTGCCGGCTCTTCCTCATCCGGCCCCAGGTCCAATATGCCAAAGGCCCGCTTGTTCCTTGCGGCGGCGCCTCCATCTATTCCCGCACATAGATCGGCTACCCCAAGTTCCGTTTACACAACACGGTCAAGTTGTGGCAGCAGATGTACTTCTACGTATGCAATCTGTCGTTCGTTGACCGGATCAACCTCCCTGCCTTCCAAGACCAGGAGTCCATCCGGGCGAACTAGGAGCATAAGATCTTCAGCTCCAAGACCAAGTCGGACGAGATGCTGTGCCGGGTGAGGGCGCTCATCACAGCCGGCCTGACTGGCATTGATGTCACCCTCAGCTGGGTATCCCGGTTGATGATGCCGCTGCAGCAACGAGCGCACAAGATGTGCTACTACTCCGGCCGGCTAGACCCGACCCGTCTCTCCCGCTGTGATCCTCCCTACGCCAACCTCTAAGAGTGGTCTGAATGATCATAAAGGAGAAGATCCAGTCTGACTAGTCTTTTGGCCTAGCTCCCTACCACCGTGGCAACCGCGCCCCGGGTAAGTTGTCTGCCTGCTTCTTCTTTCCTTTTACTTATCCGAAATCGCTTCCGGATCCGGCTCGTTTCTGTTTCCTTCCGGCACACCCTCCCGTGCATCATCTGGGAGGAGGGCGAAGCTCCCCTCCAGAACTTCACCGTCGACCTCCCCGAGCCGCTCGCACGGCAATCCGGCGAGGGCTCGGACGGCGAGGGGGACTTCTTACCTAGTCGGATTGATGAGGCGGCGGAGGACCCGCACGGCCCCGAGACGAAGGAGAGCGAGGTCCCCGCACCGCCCGAAGCAAACAAGAAGCGAGCCAGTGAGGCCAGCTCGATCCACACCGCCACCCCAGAGGATCTAGCTGCCAAGCGCAGCCGGGGATGCATCCCACGCCCTGGTCGGGGTGGAGGTACCCGAAAGAAGGCCAGTGCTCTGGTGGTGCCGGGGTGAGTCTTGCTTTTCTTGCAGTCGGTTTTGTCTGTTTCTTGCTTTTATTTCTTGCTTTGTATTGACTTTATTTTCTTTTGCCTTTGTAGTGCGGTCGTCATGTTTGGCGGCACGAGCCTGGCTCGTGTGAGACCCTGGCGCATGGCTCAATAGGATTGATAGGAAACCCATACTAACAAGTTGCAACTTATTTTCCGGAAGCTCATTCGAAAAGAACTCTAAGGTTAAGTGTGCTTGGCCTAGAGCAAATTTAGGATGTGTGACCAACCGGGAAGTGGGTACCGGGTGCGCACGAGTGAGGACAAAGTGCACAGAAAAGACTAGTGTTGGTCTGTGAGGTTAGTCTAGAGATCCTATTGAGCTGCCAGAAGTGATAGCCGTCGATCCGGAGTGACCGGGGGTGTTACAAGTGGTATCAGAGCCGATCCTTGCGGTTACATGGGAGTGTGTGGGTCAGTGGAGGATATGTGTATCATGGCACATGTGGCTCGAAGTGGACACGACATGGCAATGTGTCGACAGTGGACGCACAGACGTGTGCCAAGAGGGGACGTTACTGGCTTGTGGTTGATCGACGAGGACATCTATCTTCTAAGGGTGGGTGTATGTGAGACCCTGGCGCATGGATCAATAGGATTGATAGGAAACCCATACCAACAAGTTGAAACTTTTTTTTTCGGAAGCTCATTCAAAAAGAACTCTAAGGTTAAGCATGCTTGGCCTAGAGCAATTCTAGGATGGGTGACCGATCGGGAAGTGGATACTGATGACCCACAAGTATAGGTGATCGCAGCGGTCTTCGAGGGTAGTATTACCCAATTTATTGATTCGACACAAGGGGATACAAATAATATTTATAAGCCTTAACAACTGAGTTGTCAATTCAGCTGCACCTGGAAATAGTCTTGCTCACAGTAGTTAATCAGTAGCAATAGCAAAGTAACAACATCAGCAGAACAAGAGCAATAGTAACAACAGTAGCAAACAATAGGATATGAGTGCAGTAGGCATAGGGATGGATGGACGGGCGTTGCATGGACAAGTCTAAACATGTAACTTCAAGATCTAGGGCAATTGCAGATAAATAAGATAAAGCATCCAAGTACTAAACAATCATAGGCATGTGTTCCACATATAGTCATACGTGCTCGCAATGAGAACTTGCACAACATCTTTTGTCCTGCCAGCCAGTTGCAGCGGGGCCTCAAGGGAATCTACTAGCAATTAATGTGCTCCTTTTAATAGAGCACCGGAGAAAAGCATTAACACTCTATGAACACATGTGATCCTCACATCACAGCCATCCCCTCCGGCTGTCCCAATTTCTATCACTTCGGGGTCTTTGGATCCGGACAATGATATGTGTACACAACTTATAGATAAGATCACAAACAATACTATCATCATGAATCAATAATAAGTTCAGATCTGAGATCATGGCACTTGGGCCCTAGTGACAAGCATTAAGCACAACAAGTTGCAACAAAGTCAAATAGCACTAATAGAGATACTAGGCACCATGCCCTAACAATCTTATTCGATTACATGATAGAACTCATCCAATCCCTACCATCCCCATAACCTATAGCGGGGGATTACTCACTCATGGATGAGGGAACACATGGATGGTTGATGGAGAGGCATTGTTAATGATGATGGAGATGATCCTCTCCAAATTCTCCGTCCCGGAAGGGTGTTAGAACGGAGTTTCTGGTTCCGAATCGCGGTTTCTGGTGGTGGCGGCGCAGCGGAACTCTTTCTGGAAAACGTAGAACCCCCCTGAGTTTTTAGGTCAGAAGGCAACTTATAGGTGAAGAGGGAGGCTGAGGGGGTGCCTGAGGCGGCCACACCCCCTCCAGGTGCGGCCAGGCCTGGGTCGTGCGGCAGGCGGTGTGGGCCCCTCAGGCCCCTACTCTGTCTCGTGTTCTGGCTCCGTGTGTCTTCTGGTGAAATAGGATTTTTGGCATATTTTCTGGGATTTGTCTAACAGTTTATTTTCTGCACAAAAACTAGACAACAAGGTAATTTTGCTAAAAACAGCGTCAGTCCGTGTTAGTTGTATCCAAATCACACAAGTTTAGAGGAGAAACAATAGCAGAAGTGTTCGGGAAAGTAGATACGTTTTGGACGTATCAACTCCCCCCAAGCTTAGCTTATTGCTTGTCCTCAAGCAATTCAGTTGAAAACTAAGTGCGATAAAAGAACTTTCACGAACACATTTGTTTCATATGATGTATATATTCTCAGCACATGAGTAGATACTTAGACAATTCATAATAAGGAGTATGCAACTAAGTCTACTTAATAGTCATTACAAGCTATGAAGAGATTCCAACTCAATAACAATAAGTAGCATGAAACATAAACATAAGCAACATTGCAATGCTCATAATAAGGTATGATAGAGTGGTATCTCGCTTGCCTTTGTTTGTAGAGCACAAAATAAATGCCAAGGCACCTCTAAAGTTCAAGTGAATACTAGAAGTAAAGATATGAGAGATACAAGCATCAAAGTCATGACATAATTAACCAAGTTTTGAGACAAGCACATTACACTAAGAATGACAACTATGCTCTCAAAAGGTTGTTCATAGAATAAGTGGTGACTCAACAAGGAAGTGAAAAGGTTTTGAAAAGTTTGAAAGGCTTACAAATGCTGAAAGTATGGTACTCATTAGCTTTGAGCTCTCATTGCCCCTATCATAAGCATATTTAGATAGTTAAGGGTGAAAGTGAGGTCCAATATGAGTTATATGCTTGACAGACCATAAACTGGAAATCTCATGTCCCTTGAATACAAGGGCCGCTCCTCATGCTACTCAACTTTAGTTACCGGTAAGTTCTTGTCATAGTAAATACATGCGTATCATAGAAAATCACCAATGGGGTACCCCTTGCACATGATACAGGAACTATCTCATAATCAAAATGACAAGGCAAGCTGACAATGAGCATCTCAGCGATCTTTTTATTTGCTATTTGCATAGGTTTTTATTGAGGATGCTTCACAGATTGCTCATTATGGTTATGCTGCAAGTTTCCACCATGATTAGGCATGGCTTAGGCTAGTGTCCCAGGCGTTTCTCTAACACATATATATAACTCCATGAACTTACAAGCTCCCCTTTTATTTCACACCGACGGCATCCGTAGACAAAATAACATTTCAACTAGGTACAATGTTGAAAGCGTTCCCCGTGACATCACGGTTCTGCTAACAATGGTTTAGGTTTATTAAGTGCAAGAAATAAAGTGTGCCATCAAGTTTGTGAGAGCTTTACTAACTAACTTTCTCAAAACAAACAAACATTTTATTTGGAAGAAAAACAAGGAATAATAAATATGCACGGAAGAGCAAATGATTCTAATAGGTAGGTATGGTGGAACTGTTGGCAATATTGGTTTTGGGGAGTTGGATGCACAAGTAGAGCTCATACTCAGTGCAAGTGAAGGCTAGCAATAGAGAGGGAGCGACCAACGAGAGAGCAATAACTGTCGTAATCATGCTTGCAACAAAACAAAATTAATTATGGCATGAAAGTGATACAAGAACTCTGAGGCAAAATAAATCATCGAGGCTTACTGACTATTGTTCAGTCATATGCATGCATGAGCATGTGCCAAGTCGATTCAAATGAAACATTCAGAGGAGGATACCACAATGTCATACCAAGTTATGAATAAAACAATGCAAGCAAACATTCATATGACATGCTACATATTATTAGCATGTTGGAGCTAATCATAAGAAAGCAAGAACTACTAAGCATCCATAAATAACATACACCTTACATGAATAGACTAAGCATGATCACAATGATGAGTATATGTACAAAAATGAAAACAAATAGAGTTCATTACCAGCCTCTTACCACACCTCAAGTTGTCTTAATCTTCATTATTTCCCTTCACTTGTGTGGCTTGAATAATAACATGAAACCAAACTCCACTGAGGACTGAGGAACCCTACAAAGAACTTCACAAAACCAAAGAATAACAACAAATATTTTTGGTCTTTTCGACTTTTTAAAGCAAGCACACAAAGAAAAAACGAACAAAGCAAAATCTTTTTGGATTTATTTAAGGCAAACCAAAGCTAAAAAGGAAATAAACAAACTAAGAGAAACAATGAAAATATTTTTGGTCTTTTTGTGTTTTGGGAAAGGAGAAACAAAAACCAAAAAGAAAGCGAAATGTGGATATACAAAGAACCGACAAAACATGATATATAGATGAGTGTGATGTCGGTGTACCTCCCCCCAAGCTAAGGCTTTTGGCCTAAGTGTGGCTCAACCCCATGGTGACCAAGAAGGTGCACCTCCGCAATACGACGAAGAGGCCCCTTCGTACTGGTATGAGCTCGAGGACACCCCTTTGTAGTGCACAGAGTGGTCATAAGAGGGCGCGTCCCCCTGGTAGTGTCCGTGAAAACAATGAATGCGTAGCTGCTCTTCCATCTCCTCTTTGGAGCGTGACCAAGGTCCTTGGCAAATCCTAAACAAAGTGGTTTGGGGCAAGGGAATTTCTCTCTCTTCCCTGCCAGTAAACATCATCTTGTAAACCAAATTCTCAAGGGTAGAGTTAGCAGTGACAAAGTGATGCGCTTTCATGGAAGCAAAATCAAGCCTCTGCGGAGCCAAAATTGTATAATTTGGATCAATAGAAAAGTTGTAAGGCAGCAACAACACGTGTGGCAATAATACCCCCATAAATGGGTCCTCTAGAGGCTAAGAGACAAGAAATGAGAGAACCAAGATTATACGTGGTTTCATTGTTGAGTGCAGCAGCTAGAAAGGCCAAATGATAGTTGGAAATGTTGCTAGTGTTATCCCTACGAAGAATACTAGTGGCAAGATAATAAGCAAAATATCTGATAGCTGGGAGTTGAATATTTCTTATCTTTCCGTACTGAGCTCTGCGGTCATCATCATTAGTTACCCCGCGGTAGAGCTCCAACAAATCAGCAGGTTGAGCTAGAATCTTCTCCACCGTCCCAGCCGTGCCAATACCCAAGATTTCGCAAAATTTCTTTAGTGTCATGGAGATAGGCCTATTATAGATTTTGAATGACACATCTGACCTGAAAGGATGTTATAAAAAGAGAAACTCTCTAGAAAAGTTTTGGTGCGCATACCATATTGCACACTCTCATCCTGCATATAACTAGCTAGTCCAACCCTCCAAACCAAGGTTAGGAAATCATTGAGAATCCCTGCAGCCTGCAAAAAGGTAAGGCAAGGGAAGGTAGAAGGGTGCGCATCCCCTCATCTCCCTCGTTGCCAAAACACGGTGTAATGAGATCCTCATTGTATGATGGCCTAGCTTAGGAGGATGATCATGAAGGCCTTGTCCTCCTAGGTGCATCACTCTCAAACACTTCTCCAAAGGTGTGGTTGTCCATAAACCTTTTTTCTGAAAATTTTAGACAAACATCAAACCAAGTAATTTCCAAGTTGATAAATGATAAGGAACTACTATAGGAACTTGCTAGAGGGCTAAACATGCATCAAAATAAAATCTCTAAGCATAGAAAAAGCATGAAAGCTCACACAACTTGACACCTATAGCAGCAAAATACTCAAGATACAATCTACCAATCACAAATCTAATTGGACAAGCGGAGGAGGCATATACCAAGAAGCAATCCCTCCAAAACTCAGCAGCAAAGATGGGCTGAGCAAGGAGATCGAAAATCGGGAGCAAGAATAGCAGGAACTCGAGCTTGATAAAGTTTTCCGATGTTTTTCGGGAGAGAGAAAGAAGTGGCTGGAAGGAGATGACTTGGAGGGACATAGGTGGGCCCCACCCAGGCTAGGCGCGCCCTGGGCTGGCCGCGCCACCAGGGGGTGTGCTGGCCTGGTGGGTCCCCCTGGGCCACTCCAGGTGTCCCTCTGCCCCTTTTTTGAGGAAAAATTTAATATGAATTTTCAGGAATTTTTCGGAAAACTTTATTTTTGGCCAATTTTTAGGTTATGAAAATTAATTTTCTCGCAGAAAAAGATTTTTTAGAAGAAGCAAACAAAAACCAAAACTACAGAAGTTCTAAGACACTCTAACAAACAAACAACTAGCAAAAATAAAGCTAACAAGAGGAAGAGCAAAGACTAGGAAGGAGAAAAAGTGAGCAAGTATAACCACTGTGAATGCATTATTTTGTTCATAAAAATCGCTTTGTTAACAAGGTTGATCAAGTCTTGTTACCAAAACAATCTTATATGAAGCAAAAATTTGCATTCCACAAAGTGATTATGTTACCTCAAACTTGATAGCAATAGTCCCAATCATAATAGTTTAAAAACTTTCTTGTGGAATGGGACAATATATTTCTCCAAATTTGATTCTCTCAATATTTTCAATGAAATTCAAGCAATAGCTCTTATCAATATTCTTTGGGAAATAGACAGTATGCTCTTTGTCATTAATATTAAAAGTTACTTTTCCTTGATAACAATTGATGACAGCACCTGTAGTATTAAGAAAAGGTCTCCCAAGAATAATAGACATATTATCATCTTCAGGCATCTCAAGCACAAAAAAATCAGTTAAAACCAAACAATTATGAACCACTTGAACAGGAACATCCTCACATATACCAACAGGAATAATAGTTGACTTATCAGCCATTTGCAAAGATATATCAGTTGGTATCAACTTTTCTAGCTGGGGTCTCTTGTAAAGAGAAAATGGCATAACACTAACTCTAGCTCCCAAATCACATAAAGCAGTTCTAACATAATTATTCTTAATAGAGCAAGGAATAGTTGGTATACCTGGATCGCCAAGTTTCTTTGGAACCTTACCATTGAAGGAATAATTAGCAAGCAAAGTATAAATTTCCTCATTAGGAATCTTCCTTTTATTAGAGAAAGTATCCTTCATTTACTTTGAATAAGGAGTCAACTTAATAGCATCAGTCAAAGGAATTTGCAAAAATAAAGGTTTCAT
The DNA here is from genome assembly GCA_030063025.1 of Avena longiglumis. NCBI lineage: Eukaryota > Viridiplantae > Streptophyta > Magnoliopsida > Poales > Poaceae > Avena > Avena longiglumis. The sequence goes on along the minus strand of CP125973.1, from coordinate 124,264,674 downwards.
CCACTCACAAAACTTGTTATAGTGTTCTACCTCCTTTGACTTGTGTTTCTTATTAGGAAAATACATAGGTTTCTGCACCCAAGGTTCTCTTTCACTACCATATTTATTAGCAATAAAATCTTCCTTAGTGTACCTGGTGTTCTTAGTGTGCTTCTCAGGTTCTTCCTCAACTTCCTCCTTATCAGGAGCATCATTTTTATCATTACCACTTTCAGTTTCAGCATCAGAGACAGATATACTATTAGGATCTACAACAGGTTCAGAGGGTTCCTCAACTGTTTTATGTTTATTTTTCTTTCTATTATGAGTACTAGCACTACTTTCACCTTGTTGAAAATCCTGCTCAATTCTTTTAGGGTGTACTTCAGGATATAAAGGATCTTGAGTGGCTATACCACTCCTAGTTCTAATTCCATAAGCATGTTTATCTCCCGAGGCATTAACTAGCATATCCTTTTGTACCTTAGCAAGTTGATCAATTTGGGTTTGAACCATTTGAAAGTGTTTACAAAGCATTTTAACATCATTAGCAGTTCTTTCCACAATATCTTTCAACTCATTAATAGCTCTATAGTTTTCCAATAAATGATTCTGAACTTGTTTATTAAAATTACCTTGTTTAACAATAAAAGTGTCAAGTTCCTCTAAGCATTGATCAGGAGGTTTACCATAGGGAATATCACCTTCATTAAAGTGGAGAGAGTGTACCTCAATAGTGGATGAGTGGGGAATTGGCTTACATAATTCTTCTATAGGAGGTAAATTCTTCACATCTTCAGCTCTAATACCTTTCTCCTTAAGACATTTCTTAGCTTCTTTCATCACTTCATCATTTAATGCAATCACTCCCCTCTTCCTTGGTGTTGGTGTTGGAACTGGTTCGGGCACAACTGGTTCAGGAGTAGTAGGCTCAGGTGTATTTAGCTAAGTTGAAGTCCAATCATCATAATTTTTGCTTATTTTAGCCATTAATTCTTCAACATATGTAGGAGTTCTTTTCCTGAAAACACAATCAGCAAAACTATCTAGGTATGTCCTAGAATCATCAGTTAGTCCATTATAATAAATATCAAGAAGCTCATTTTTAGGTAATGGACATCCTGGATGTGCATGAATCAAGGCACAAAACCTTTTCCATGACTCAGGCAATTTATCTTCTTCTCCCTGTTTAAAATCAAAAAGTTTCGGCAAAGCAGCATGTCTAGCACTAGGAGGAAAATATTTCTGGAAGAAAGAAGCAATCAAACAATCAGGGCTATCAATGAATCCAGGAGGTAATCTATTAAACCAAACTTTAGCTTCTCCTTTTAGTGAAAAGGGGAAGACCTTAGTAACAAAGTACTTGCGCGTCTTAAAATCATCAGAGAATAAGGCGCTCATAGTGGAAATCTCATTCATATGTGCCACATCACTCTCACTCTCAGTCCCACAAAAAAGGTTCTTTCTCAACAATGTCTAAATAGGATAAATCAAGAGAGAAATCATAATCTTTATCTTTAATATCTATGGGATAAGTGGCAAACTTAGCATCAGAAGATAGTTTAGGAATAATGGTACGTCTCTCAAGGAGACTCTTAATAGCACTAGCACCATGTGTGTTTTGGTACTCTTCAATAAATTCATCAGTCATTTCAATGTAACCATCACTAATATCATATCTCTCTCTAGACTCAGGTGAGCTAAGAGGTGCAATAGTGCCTTCACTAGGAGCTTCAGTGTTTCTCAAAATAGTTCTAGCAATAGTAGCATCTAGGAAAGGACCTAATGAACCAATTGCATCAATCACAGTAGAAGTAACATCATGAGTATCAAAAGCAAATTCAGATTCAGCAGTAGTAGCAGTGTGTGTAGCATGACTATGTGGTGGTGGTGTAACAAGCTTACTTATAACAGACGATGAATCAAGAGCAGTAGAGGTGTTTAGGACTGTACCTCTTCTTGTAGTGGATGGTAAAATAGTAAACTTTCCATCACGAGACTTCCCCATGATGAAAGGAATAGCAGTGAACAATAATAGATCCAAGTGACTTACAAATAAAGCTATGCTCCCCGGCAACGATGCCAGAAAATAGTCTTGATCACCCACAAGTATAGGGGATCGCAACAGCCTTCAAGGGTAGTATTACCTAATTTATTGATTCGACACATGGGGAGCCAAAGAATACTTATAAGCCTTAACAACTAAGTTGTCAATTCAGCTGCGCCTGGAAATAGTCTTGCTCATAGTAGTTTATCAGTACCAATAGTTTTGTAGTAGCAATAGCAAAGTAACAGCAGCAGCAGAACAAGAGCAATAGTAACAACAGTATCAAACAATAGGATATGAGTGCAGTAGGAATAGGGATGAATGGACGGGCGTTGCATGGACAAGTCTAAATATGTAAATTAAAGATCTAGGGCAATTGCAGATAAATAAGATAAAGCATCTAAGTACTAAACAATCATAGGCATGTGTTCCACATATAGTCATACATGCTCGCAATGAGAACTTGCACAACATCTTTTGTCCTGCCAGCCCGTTGCAGCAGGGCCTCAAGGGAATCTACTAGCAATTAAGGTGCTCCTTTTAATAGAGCACCATAGCAAAGCATTAACACTTCGTGAACACATGTGATCCTCACATCACAGCCATCCCCTCTGGCTATCCCAATTTCTGTCACTTCGAGGACTTTGGATCCGGACAATGATATGTGTACACAACTTGCAGATAAGATAAAAAACAATACTATCATCATGAATCAATAATAAGTTTAGATCTGAGATCATGGCACTCGGGCCCTAGTGACAAGCATTAAGCACAACAAGTTGCAACAAAGTCAAATAGCACTAATAGAGATATTAGGCACCATGCCCTAACAATCTTATTCGATTACATGATAGAACTCATCCAATCCCTACCATCCCCATAACCTACAGCGGGGGATTACTCACTCATGGATGAGGGAAACATGGATGGTTGATGGAGAGGCGTTGTTGATGATGATGGAGATGATCCTCTCCAAATTCTTCATCCCGGCAGGGTGCCAGAACGGAGTTTCTGGTCCCGAATCGCGGTTTCTGGTGATGGCGGCGCAGCGGAACTCTTTCTGGAAAAACGTCGACCCCCCCCTGAGTTTTTAGGTCAGAAGGCAATTTATAGGCGAAGAGGGAGGCCGAGGGGGTGCCTGAGGCGGCCACACACCCTCCAAGCGCGAACAAGCCTAGCCGGCGTGGCAGGGGTGTGTGGGCACCTCAGGCCCCTACTCCGTCTCGTGTTCTGGCTCCATGAGTCTTCTGGTGAAATATGATTTTTGGCATATTTTCCGGGATTTTTTCCAATAGTTGATTTTCTGCAAAAAAAATAGACACCAAGGTAATTTTGTTGAAAACATCGTCAGTCCGTGTTAGTTGTATCCAAATCACACAAGTTTATAGGAGAAACAATAGCAGAAGTGTTCGGGAAAGTAAATACATTTTGGACGTATCACATACCGGGTGTGCACGAGTGAGGACAAAGTGCGCAGAAAAGACTAGTGTTGGTCTGTGGTGTTAGTCTAGAGATCCTATTGAGCCGCCAGAAGTGACAGCCGTCGGTCCGGAGTGACCGGGGGGTGTTACAGCTTGCAACCTCACCGGCTCGCCACCTCGTGACCCCCTCCCGTCCACTAGGACAGCCCTTCTGTGACCTCCCCCGGCACCGACCGAAGTTACCCCACCACCGGAACCGGAGCCTATGGTGCAATCGGATCCCGCCACGCAGGCGTGCGCGTCGGGTCAGCCAGAAGTGGTCTCTAGTCTCGGAGGGGGTTATTCGGCCGGAGCAGGGGGCTCACGAGCCGGGAAGGAAGACGTGGTGGTGGTGGAAGAGGTGGACTCCGACGAGGATGCGATGGAGAAGTGGCTTGCCACGGCTTGCGACGCTCTGGCTGCCCTGGCCGAGACCTCCGTGTCTCTGCCCCTGGATGCCAACACCTTGCTCTAGGGCCTGGAGAGCATACTGGAGGCTGGCCTGAAGGAATGTCGGCTGCTGCAGGCAACGCTCGCAGTTGCCAACAAGACCATGGCCGAGCAGCTCGCCATGACGCGGGGGACCACACGGAGTAAGTTTTTTCACCTTGGGATTTTTTTGTCCAACTGATTCCTTGTCCCCTTTTTTCTCTTCGTCTTGCTCATACAACCATCCTCGTCTGCGCGCAGCGCGAGATTGACTGGCTGACGTGCTCCAACACGCATCTCAGCCGAGATAACTCGGTGCTTCGCGTGCAGAATAGGTAGTTCCATGCCAAGGTCGACATGCTAGAGGTCGAGGCGAAGGAGCGCGAGGAGACCCTCGCCAGCCGGGTCGTGGACTTCGATATTTTGGACAAGGAGGTCACCCGGCTGAAGGAGCATGAGGCCTTCCTTCAGGAGGAGCTCATGAAGATTGAGCACATTCCCAAAGGTGGGCTTGCTCCTTCTTCTTCTTTCGTTTGTCCGAATGGACCCACCAGATTCATTTTTGACTCCCCTTTCTGATCAAAGGCTTCTATCCGCAAGTAGATGCCTTAGCCTACGACCAGGTCCAGTAGGTTGCGCCAGGCGAGAAGGCCAGCGTTCGGTACATGGTCGCCTAGCTCGGAGAGGACGTTGTCAACCTCCGGAAGGCCGGCGCCACCATGTTGGAGATATGCCCTAGAGGCAATAATAAAGGTGGTTATTATTATATCTTTGTGTTTATGATAAATGTTTACATTCATGCTATAATAGTATTAACCAGAAACATTAATACTTGTGTGATTTGTAAACTAGATTAGAGTCCCTAGTAAAGCCTCTTTATAATACTAGCTTGTTGGTTAATAGATGATCGTGGTTTCCTGATTATGAAATTGAGATGTTGTTAACAACAAGATCATGTCATTAGGAGAATGGTGTGATGGACATACTCCTATAGATAAGCGTAGCATAAAGATCAAGTCATTTTAATAGTTCGTTTGCTATAAGCTTTCTGATACATAGTAACCTAATTCCTTCGACCATGAGATCATGTTAATCACCATCACCGGAAGAATGCTTTGATGACATCAAACACCACACCTAACTGGGTGGCTATAAAGGTGGCATTGAGTGTTTGGAAAGTATGGGTTGAGGCACATGGATCAAGAGTGGGATTTGTCCATCCATATGACGGATAGATATACTCTAGGCCCTCTCGGTGGAATGTCATCCAATTAGCTTGCAAGCATGTGACTGGCTCACAAGGGATCACATATCACGGGAACGAGAAAAGAGTACTTATCAGTAATGAGGTTGAACTAGGTATGGAGAGATACCTGTAGGGGTTCGTAGCATGGAAAACAAAAATTTTCTATCGCATACAAACAAACAAGCCAAGATCTATCTACTAGATTGTAGCAACGAGTCGATGGTATAACTTACCCTCGAAGATTCCAAAGCGTTTAACGAGAGCGGATTCTCGTGGGTGATGTAGTCGTACTCCGATCTCAAGATCGTAGACGATCCTTCCAGCGCCACGTTCGGCGGCGCTCATGATCGGTCACACGTTCGACTTTCGACGAAGACCTTCCTCTCCCTTGTTCCAAAGGCATGGAGGTTGTAGCACTCTCGCGATTCCAAAGACAACTGGCGTGGTACAGGAGTAGAGGAGATCATGAGGCTTCGCCTTAAGCCGGTGCGAGTATGGTGGAGCTTATGAGAGAGGCTATTAGTGGTCTAGTAATTTAGACACACCAATTAGAAGGCTCTAAACCAATTAGAAGGCTCTAAACCGCTGGCTAAAGCAATTATAAGCTCTAAACCAAAACGGCTCTAAACCGGAGATCTAGAGTAGAAAGTTATGTGTCCATGGGAGGAGCCCTGCCCCTCCTTATATGGGAGGGGGGTCCTTGGCGCGCCAGGGGAGGGAGGGAGTCCCTCCCCAACTCGGCCTAGGGCTGTCGCCGGCCTGGAGGAGTCCAACTCCTCCTCCAGGTTGGTTCCAACTCCTCTTGCTTGTTTCCCACAGTTTCTTGTTTTGGCAGTTTGACTTTCAAACTGGACATTTGACTTTTCTGTTTTAGGATTCAATTTAATCCTTTATTTGGGACAGCAAGAACACTTAGTACATGATGCAATCATTCAATGAGCAATGACACATTCATGTACCCTTCCCCGGAGTCTTGGACAATCCGGAACCTTCTAGAACATTCCCGATGAAAACACCGGAATCATTCCCGAACTCCGAAACGGGACTTTCCTTATATGAATCTTATTCTACGGATCACCTCGTGATATCCCGGATCCCATCCGAGACTCCGAACAACATTCGGTCTCTTTCTCATAATACCATAACTACTCAAACAACGTCGAATCCTTAAGTGTGTCTCCCTACGGTTCGTGAATTATGCGGACATGATCGAGACACTTCTCCGAACAATAACCAATAGAGGAATCTGGAAATTCATATGGCTCCCACATATTTCTACGATTACTTTGCGATCGAATGAACCACTTACATACGATACCAATTTCCCTTTGTCTCACGATATGTTACTTACCCGAGGTTATGATCGTCGGTATCTCTGCATACCTAGTTCAACCTCGTTCGATAAGTACTCTTTCTCGTTCGTGATATGTGATCCCTTGTGACCAAGTCACATGCTTGCAAGATAATTGGATGACATTCCACCGAGAGGGCCCAGTATATCTATCCGTCATGTGGATGGACAAATCCCTCTTGATCCATGTGTTTCAACCAATACTTTCCGAACACTTAATGCCACCTTTATAGCCACCCGATTCACGGTGTAGTGTTTGATGTCATCAAAGCATCCATCCGGTAAAGGTGATATGCATGATCTCATGGTCGAAGGAATTAGGTTACTATGTATCAGAAAGCATATAGCAATTGAACTAATGAAATGACTTGATCTTTATGCTACGCTTATCAATAGGAGTATGTCCACCATATCATTCTCCTAACGATATGATCTTGTTGTTGATAACATCTCAATGTTCATGATATGGAAACCACAATCATTAATCAACCAACAAGCTAGTGAAGTATAGAGGCTATACTAGGGACTTCAAATTAGGTTTACAAATCACACAAGTATTAATGGTTTCCTTGTTAATACTATTATAGCATGAATGTAAACATTTATCATAAACACAAAGATATAATAATAACTACATTTATTATTGCCTCTAGGGCATATCTCCAACAGTCTCCCACTTGCACTAGAGTCATCTAATCTAGATTACATGGTAATATACCGAACACCCATGGCGGTTTGGTGTTGGTCATGTTTTGCCCTCGGGAGAGGTTTAGTCAACGGATCCGCCACATTTAGATCTGTGTACTTTGCAAATCTTTATATCCCCATCCCGGATATGTTCTCGAATAGCGTGAAAACGCAGCTTGATATGCTTGACTTCTTGTGACCTTGGTTCTTGCGCATTGGCTATGGCGCCCATGTTATCACAAGAGATAGACATTGGGTCCAGCGCACTTGGAACCACACCCAGCTGTAATGAACTCTTTCATCCATATCGCTTCTTGTGAAGCCTCCGAACCAGCCATGTATTCCGATTCGATTGAAGATCTCGCCACAACGCTTTGCTTTGCACTCCTCCACTAGCTGCACCATTCAAAATAAATACGATCCGGATTGTGATTTAGAATCATCCGGATCGGTGTTCCAACTAGCATCGGTGTAACCATTAACAACGAAATTCATCACCTCCATAAGAAAGAACCATATCCTTAGTTCTTCTCAAGTACTTAAGGATGTTTTTGATCATTGTCAATGATCCACTCCTGGATCACTTTGATATCTGCTAGTTAAACTAACAGCATATGCAATGTCGGGTCTAGTACATAGCATGGCATACATTAGAGATCCTATGGCTGAGGCATAGGGAGTCTTACTCATCCTTTCTCTATCTTCTGCCGATGTCGGACTTTGAATTTTACTCAAGGTCGTATTGGGCAACATGGGCAAGAACCCTTTCTTGCTTTCTTCCATTCCAAATCTTTTTAGAACTTTGTCCAAATATGTACTCTGTGACAATGATATCTGGCGTTTCGATCTATCTCTATAAATCTTTATGCCTAATATGTAAGCTGCTTCGCCAAGATCCTTCATTGAAAAACTATTATTCAAATATTCCTTGACACTATTAAGAAGGTCTACATCATTCCCAATCAACAATATGTCATCCACATACAGTATTAAGAATGCTACAGAGCTCCCACTCACTTTCTTGTAAATACAAGCTTCTCCATAAGTTTGTATAAAACCAAAACTTTTGATTACCTTATCAAAACGTTGATTCCAACTTCGGGATGCTTGCTTCAATCCATAGATGGACCGTTGAAGTTTGCATACCTTGTTAGCATCTATAGGATCGACAAAACCTTTGGGTTGCATCATATACAACTCTTCATCAATGTCTCCATTGAGGAATGCTTGTTTTGACATCCATCCGCCATATCTCATAATCATAATATGCAGCGATTGCTAACATAATCCTCAGACTTTAGCTTTGCTCTTGGTGAGAAAGTCTCATCGTAGTCAACTCCTTGAATTTGTCGAAACCCTTTTGCGACAAGTCGAGCTTTATAGACGATAACATTACCATCGCATCTGTTTTCTTCTTGAAAATCCATTTGTTCTCGTGACCTTCCGCCATCCGGTAAGTCCACCAAAGTCCATACTTGGTTTTCGTACATGGATCCAATCTCGGATTTCATGGCTTCTTGCCATTTATTGGAATCTGGGCTCATCATCGCTTCCTCATATGTCTCGGGGTCATCGGTGTTGTCCACCACCATGACATTCATAACGGAATCATACCAACTGGAGTGGTACGAGTTCTCGTTGACCTCCGAGGCTCTGTAGCAACTTCAACAAGTTTCATGATCATCATCATTAGCTTCCTCCCTTATTGGTGCAGGCACCACAGAACTTCTTCCGTGCTACGCTACTCGCAATTTCGAGAAGGTTCAACAACCTCGTCGAGTTCTACTTTCCTTCAGTCACTTCTTTCGAGAGAAATTCCTTCTCTAGAAAGGATCCATTCTTAGCAACGAATATTTTGCCTTGGATCTATGATAGAAGGTATACCCAATAGTTTCCTTGGGTATCCTATGAAGACGCATTTTTCCGCTTTGGGTTCAAGCTTGTCCTATTGTAACTTCTTTACATAGGCTTCGCATCCCCAAACTTTAAGGAACGACAATTTAGGTTTCTTCCCAAACCATAATTCATACGGTGTCGTTTCAACGGATTTAGACGGTGCCCTATTTAAAGTGAATGCGGTGTTTCTAATGCATAACCCCAAAATGATAGCGGTAAATCTGTAAGTGACATCATAGAGCGAACCATATCTAAGAGAGTTCGATTGACGTTCGGACACACCATTACTGCTGTGGTGTTCCCAAGTGTCAATTGTGAAAGTATTCCGCACTTCTTTAAATGCTCGCCAAACTCGTAACTTAGATATTCACCTCCACGATCGTAACGTAGAAATTTAATCTTCTTGTTACGTTGATTCTCTACCTCACTTTGAAACTCCTTAAACTTCTCGAAAGTTTGGACTTATGTTTCATGAAATAGATATATCCATATCTACTCAAGTCATCCGTGAAGGTAAGAACATAACGATAACCATCATGACGCTACACTCATTGGACCACACACATCGGTATGTATGATTTCCAATAAGTCCGTAGCTCGCTCCATCATACCGTAAAATGGAGTCTTAGTCATTTTTCCCATCGGACATGCTTCGCATCTTTCAAGTGATTCAAAATCAAGTGATTCAAGAAGTCCATCGGAATGGAGTTTCTTCATACGTTTCACTCGATGTGACCAAGACGCAATGCCACATATAGGTCGAATTATCGCTGATTTCAAACGTTTAGCCTCAATGTTGTTGATATGTGTATTTCCTATCGAGATTCAATAAGAATAGACCATCTATCAAAGGTGCATGTGCATAAAACATATTACTCATATAAATAGAACAACCATTATTCTCGATTTAAACAAGTAACCGTCTACTTAATAAACAAGATCCCGATATAATGTTCATGCTCAACGCAGCACCAAATAACAATTATTTAAGTATAAAACTAATCCCGATGGTAGATGAAGGGGTAGCGTGCGACGCGATCACATCAACCTTTGATCCGTTTCCCACGCGCATCGTCACCTCGTTCTTCGCTAGCTTCCGTTTATTCTGCAAGACTGTTTCGAGTTACAAATATGAGCAACCAACCAAGATCAAATACCCAGCACTACTACGAGTACTAGTGAGATACACATCAATAACATGTATATCGGATATACCTTTCTTCTTGATGTTGCCGTTCTTGATCCGCCAAGTACTTTGGGCAATTCCGCTTCGATGACCTTCTCCCTTGCGGTAAAAGCACTCGGTTTGGGCTTAGGTCCAGCCTGGTCTTCTTCGCCGGTGTGGTAGCTTTCTTACCACCCTTCTTGAAGTGTCCCTTTGCTTAGACTTGCCTTTCTTGAATTTGGTGGTCTTATTGACCAACAACACTTGGTGCTCTTTCTTGATCTCCACTTCGCAGATTTCAACATGGCAAAGAGTTCGCAACGTCTTGTTCATGTTACGCATGTTGTAGTTCATCACAAAGTTCTTGTAACTTGGTGGTAGTGATTGGAGGACACGGTAAATCCCAAAGCATTAGGAATCACTATACCCAAGCTTTGAAGTTTGTTTGCGTGCCTGGACATCTTAAGCACATGCTCACCGATTAAGCTGCCCTCTTCCATCTTGCGGTTAAAGAACTTTTGAAGCCTCATAGCTTTCAATTGCCGCATGAGTCTCAAAAATCAATTTGAGATCCTCGACAATATCATATGGGTCCGACTCTTCAAACCTTTTACAAGCTCGATTCTAAACCATACAAGATAGCACATCGAACTATGGAGTCTTGATTCTTCAGCGAGGTAAACATTCTTTACTTCATCGGAGCGCCACCGCAGTGGGTCACCCATGGTGCATCCAAAGACATAGGTCAAATTACCACTGTGAGGACAATCCTCAAATTGCGGAACCAATCCGCGGGTTGCTTCCATTGTTTTTCAACTTTTCTTTCTCTAGGAGCATTAAAATTGATGGTAGGGGCTGCCATTGATCTACAACATATTTGCAATAGTTTAGACTAAGTTTATGACAAATTGAGTTCAAATTAATTAATGAAATTAAACTAGGTGAACTCCCTCAAAACAATATCCCTCACATTGTTTTAGTGATCACACGAACCAAATCCACCACATCAACACCGATCATCACGAGAGTTGATATAGTTTCAATGGCGAACAATCATCATGTTCATCATATCTACTATACGATTCATGCTTTACCTTTCGGTAATCCGTGTTCCGAGACCATGTCCGTACATGCTAGGCTCGTCAAGATCGAACCTTAGTTTACGCATGAGCAAATCTGGCTTGCTCACGTTGTATACACTTGCGTAATCTAGCACACCCGATCATCACGTGGTGCTTGAAACAACAAGCTTTAGCGGTGCTAACTAAGGGTGAACACTTTATGATTTGAAATTGATGTGCATGAGGATCATCTTATAATGCTACCGCTCTACTAAGCAATACAAGATGCATAAAGGATTAACATCACATGCAATTCAATATATATGTGATATGATATGGCCTTTCTTCTTCGTGCCTCCGATCTCCATCTTCAAGCACGAACATGATCTCCATCATCACCGGCATTGCATCAAGGTCAATGACGCTTATCCATGGTTGTCGCCCACGGCTTCAACTATTACAACTACTTTGAATAGACACCGGGTCTTAACATAATTTAAAGACAACCATATGGCTCACGCCGGTTGTCGACTTACAATAAGGAACATTGCATACATCAAATATAATCACAATCATGGCCATATCACATCATCAGACACCCCTCGCAAAACAAAGTTAGACGCTTCTACTTTCTTTGCATATTTTACGTGGTTTGGGGCTTTCAATAAGTGTCGTTCTAACTTACGAACAAGAACCACAACATTGATACTAGCATTGTTGATCACCCATTGTAAATTGGATCTTAACTATGCTAGGAGAAACATGCACCCATAAAGCCACTTATGCAATACAAGTTACATGTCAAGCGTGGAGCAAGTCTCATGAACGATGTCATGTAAGGTTAGCCGGGCGCTTCATCCCAACATACCGCAAGATGCAAAGTACACAAAAAGTAATCTACAATAAAAGCATCAACGCCCACAATGACCATTGTGTTCTACTCGTGCAATGATCTACATATAGACACGACTACGATACCCTTTGAGGGTTCGTAGCATGGAAAACAAAAATTTTCTATCGCATACAAACAAACAAGCCAAGATCTATCTACTAGATTGTAGCAACGAGCCGATGGAATAAATTAAACTCGAAAATTCCAAAACGTTTAACGAGAGCGGATTCGTGGGTGATGTAGTCGTACTCTTCCGATCTCAAGATCGTGTGAGCGATCCTTCCAGCGCCATGTTCGGCAGCGCTCCGTAGTCGGTCACGTTCGGTACTCGACGAAGACCTTCCTCTCCCTTGTTCCAAAGAAAGCGGAGGTTGTAGCACTCTCCTCGATTCCGGCAAGACGTGGTACAGGAAGTAGAGGGAGATCATGAGGCTTCGCCTTAAGCCGGTGCGAGTATGGTGGAGCTTATGAGAGAGGCTATTAGTGGTCTAGTAATTTAGACACACCAATTAGAAGGCTCTAAACCAATTAGAAGGCTCTAAACCGCTGGCTAAAGCAATTAGAAGCTCTAAACCAAAACGGCTCTAAACGGGGGATCTAGAGTAGAAAGTTATGTGTCCATGGGAGGAGCCCTACCCCTCCTTATATGGGAGGGGGTCCTTGGCGCTGAGGAGGAGGAGTCCCTCCCCAACTCGGCCCTAGGGCGCGGGCTGGAGGAGTCCAACTCCTCCTCCGTTGGTTCCAACTCCTCTTGCTTGTTTCCCACAGTTTCTTGTTTTGGTTTGACTTTCAAACTGGACATTTGACTTTTCTGTTTTAGGATTCAATTTAATCCTTTATTTGGGACAGCAAGAACACTTAGTACATGATGCAATCATTCAATGAGCAATGACACATTCATGTACCCTTCCCCGGAGTCTTGGACAATCGGAACCTTCTAGAACATTCAGATGAAAACACGGAATCATTCCCGAACTCAAACGGACTTTCCTTATATGAATCTTATTCTCGGACCATTCCGGATCACCTCGTGATATCCGGATCCCATCCGAGACTCGAACAACATTCGGTCTCTTTCTCATAATACCATAACTACTCAAACAACGTCGAATCCTTAAGTGTGTCTCCCTACGGTTCGTGAATTATGCGGACATGATCGAGACACTTCTCGAACAATAACCAATAGAGGAATCTGGAAATTCATATGGCTCCACATATTTCTCGATTACTTTGCGATCGAATGAACCACTTACATACGATACCAATTTCCCTTTGTCTCACGATATGTTACTTACCCGAGGTTATGATCGTCAGATCTCTCTGCATACCTAGTTCAACCTCACATCGATAAGTACTCTTTTCGCTCCCGTGATATGTGATCCCTTGTGACCAAGTCACATGCTTGCAAGCTAATTGGATGACATTCCACCGAGAGGGCCCAGAGTATATCTATCCGTCATGTGGATGGACAAATCCCACTCTTGATCCATGTGTTTCAACCAATACTTTCCGAACACTTAATGCCACCTTTATAGCCCACCAGTTACGGTGTAGTGTTTGATGTCATCAAAGCATCCATCCGTAAAGGTGATATGCATGATCTCATGGTCGAAGGAATTAGGTTACTATGTATCAGAAAGCATATAGCAATTGAACTAATGAAATGACTTGATCTTTATGCTACGCTTATCAATAGGAGTATGTCCACCATATCATTCTCCTAACGATATGATCTTGTTGTTGATAACATCTCAATGTTCATGATATGGAAACCACAATCATTAATCAACCAACAAGCTAGTGAAGTATAGAGGCTATACTAGGGACTTCAAATTAGGTTTACAAATCACACAAGTATTAATGGTTTCCTTGTTAATACTATTATAGCATGAATGTAAACATTTATCATAAACACAAAGATATAATAATAACTACATTTATTATTGCCTCTAGGGCATATCTCCAGCCTCCCACTTGCACTAGAGTCATCTAATCTAGATTACATGGTAATATAACGAACACCCATGGCAGTTTGGTGTTGGTCATGTTTTGCCCTCGGAGAGGTTTAGTCAACGGATCCGCCACATTTAGATCTGTGTGTACTTTGCAAATCTTTATATCCCCATCCCGGATATGTTCTCGAATAGCGTGAAAACGCAGCTTGATATGCTTGACTTCTTGTGTGACCTTGGTTCTTGCGCATTGGCTATGGCGCCCATGTTATCACATGAGATAGACATTGGGTCCAGCAGACTTGGAACCACACCCAGCTCTGTAATGAACTCTTTCATCCATATCGCTTCTTGTGAAGCCTCCAACCAGCCATGTATTCCGATTCGGTTGAAGATCTCGCCACAACGCTTTGCTTTGCACTCCTCCAGCTAATTTGCACCATTCAAAATAAATACGATCCGGATTGTGATTTAGAATCATCCGGATCGGTGTTCCAACTAGCATCGGTGTAACCATTAACAACGAGCTTTCATCACCTCCATAAGAAAGAACCATATCCTTAGTTCTTCTCAAGTACTTAAGGATGTTTTTGATCATTGTCCAATGATCCACTCTGGATCACTTTGATATCTGCTAGTTAAACTAACGATATGCAATGTCGGGTCTAGTACATAGCATGGCATACATTAGAGATCCTATGGCTGAGGCATAGGGAGTCTTACTCATCCTTTCTCTATCTTCTGCCGATTTCGGACTTTGAATTTTACTCAAGGTCGTATTGGGCAACATGGGCAAGAACCCTTTCTTGCTTTCTTCCATTCCAATTCTTTTTAGAACTTTGTCCAAATATGTACTCAGACAATGATATCTCGGCGTTTCGATCTATCTATATAAATCTTTATGCCTAATATGTAAGCTGCTTTGCCAAGATCCTTCATTGAAAAACTATTATTCAAATATTCCTTGACACTATTAAGAAGGTCTACATCATTCCCAATCAACAATATGTCATCCACATACGATTAAGAATGCTACAGAGCTCCCACTCACTTTCTTGTAAATACAAGCTTCTCCATAAGTTTGTATAAAACCAAAACTTTTGATCACCTTATCAAAACGTTGATTCCAACTTCGGGATGCTTGCTTCAATCCATAAATGGACCGTTGAAGTTTGCATACCTTGTTAGCATCTTTAGGATCGAAAAAACCTTTGGGTTGCATCATATACAACTCTTCATCAATATCTCCATTGAGGAATGCTGTTTTGACATCCATCTGCCATATCTCATAATCATAATATGCAGCGATTACTAACATAATCCTCACAGACTTTAGCTTTGCTACTGGTGAGAAAGTCTCATCGTAGTCAACTCCTTGAATTTGTCGAAACCCTTTGGCGACAAGTCGAGCTTTATAGACAGTAACATTACCATCAACATCTGTTTTCTTCTTGAAGATCCATTTGTTCTCGACAGCCTTCCGGCCATCCGGTAAGTCCACCAAAGTCCATACTTGGTTTTCGTACATGGATCCAATCTCGGATTTCATGGCTTCTTGCCATTTATTGGAATCTGGGCTCATCATTGCTTCCTCATATGTCTCAGGGTCATCGGTGTTGTCCACCAACATGACATTCATAACAGAATCATACCAACTGGAGTGGTACGAGTTCTCGTTGACCTCCGAGGCTCAGAGCAACTTCAACCGAAGTTTCATGATCATCATCATTAGCTTCCTCCCTTATTGGTGCAGGCACCACAGAACTTCTTCCGGTTTGCGCTACTCGCAATTTCGAGAGAAGGTTCAACAACCTCGTCGAGTTCTACTTTCCTTCCAGTCACTTATTTAGAGAGAAATTCCTTCCCTAGAAAGGATCCATTCTTAGCAACGAATATTTTGCCTTCGGATCTATGATAGAAGGTATACCCAATAGTTTCCTTCGGGTATCCTATGAAGACGCATTTTTCCGCTTTGGGTTCAAGCTTGTCCGGCTGTAACTTCTTTACATAGGCTTCGCATCCCCAAACTTTAAGGAACGACAATTTAGGTTTCTTCCCAAACCATAATTCATACGGTGTCGTTTCAACGGATTTAGACGGTGCCCTATTTAAAGTGAATGCGGCTGTTTCTAATGCATAACCCCAAAATGATAGCGGTAAATCTGTAAGTGACATCATAGAACGAACCATATCTAAGAGAGTTCGATTACGACGTTCGGACACACCATTACGCTGTGGTGTTCCCGGCGGTGTCAATTGTGAAAGTATTCCGCACTTCTTTAAATGCTCGCCAAACTCGTAACTTAGATATTCACCTCCCGGAGTTCGAGGAGGAATCGAGGCGGCCTGGGGGCGTGATACTGCGGGGTGACAGGGGAAACGGAGAGGAGGGGCGAGCGCTTTAAGGTGCGTGATCGCTATGGGTTAAGTTGGCCGCGTTAAGGCGTATTGATGCCGCGATTCAAAGCTTGCAACGGCCGGCGAGGGGGAGTAAGGGTCGTGCGGGTGGGGAAGAAGGGGGCGTGGTGTGGGGTCCCCTGACAGTGAGAGAAAAGAAGTGGAGGTGGGGTCCAGTTGTCATTCTCTGTGCGGTAAGTTTCTGAGTGAGGAAAAACGGTTCGGGCGTGGGAACAGGTGGGCTACTGATGGGCTTCGTGGGCTGCTGGGTTGGGTTGGTTTACTTTTATTTTTTTCTGTCTGCTTTGTTTTATCTTTTCTATTTTCTATTTATTGATTTGAATTTCAAACAACAATTAAATCAACCAAATAAATTCATACAAACACCACACTTTAACTCTTTGAACTTGGTTCTGTTTATCAACATAAACCAACATTCCAAAATAAAATAATATTTTCATTCCTTTTTGGATCTATTTAATATAAAATAGATCATAGTTATTTAATCAAATATGATATGATTTATTTAATAAATCTCCATTTAAATTCCAAAATATTTTTCCAAACCAAACCAGTAGGTATCATTTGGAAATAAAGAATACTTGGAAACTTTGTTTAAAACAAAATAACATTTTTGCTAAAGGGGCCATTAGTAATTAAATAAAATGGGCTTTAGTTATTAATTCAAATAGGATTTGTTTTATTGAGATATTTATTTTGAAATCTAAAAACAAAGCCAAAACACTTTAGTAGGTTTTATTAGAGAATATAAAATACTTGGAAAACCTATTTAAAATAATTTAATAAGTTTTGATGTTTTAATTTAAATGGTAAAACCTTTTATTTTAGATAAAGTTGGATATTAAATTCTTATTAATTTATTTAAATCAACTTTTGCTATTTTTATTCAAAATAAAATGTTTTAAATCCAAAGCTTGGCCAAGGTTTAATTTGGTTTTATAAAATGTTCTTTATTTATAAACTTCTATTTCATTTGAAAACAAATCTTTTCATTTAATTGTTTCAAAATAATATTTCCAAATGTTTTTATTTTTCCTTTTATTAAATGTTTATCTTTTTAAATCCCTTTATTTTAATTCAAATGGGTTTGAAGTTCCAATTGAGTTTCAAAAGTTTCTTTTGGCTCTGAAAATCAAACAAAGTTATATTTTATTCATTTATTTTCACATTACAAGATTTGGAAAATCTTGGGATGTGACAGGCTACCACCCTTAAAATAAATCTCGTCCCGAGATTTGGGGAGATTAGGGTTACAAGCATGTTAAAAACAACTAGGGTACTACCACCCTTAAAAATTTTCAAACAAAAATTACATATTGGCCTTCTTGGGATCCTGGGAAACCTCTCTAAGCAAACTTTGTATGTGTCCTTGGTTTCCATACTTGACTCATGGGCCAAGGTTGAAATCCTTCGTAGACTTGTTTAACTTGTTCTCCATCCTTTCTGGACAATTGTTGGCATAGTGGCCTAGTTCCTTGCATTTTAAACATGTGACAAGGCTGAGATCCCTCATAGGCTGGTTTATCTTATGCTTCATCTTTTCTGGACAGTAGTTTGCATAATGTCCTAACTCTTTGCAGTGTTTGCACATCACTTGGCTGATATCTTTCTTTTCCTTTGGTATCATTGCTTTTTGTTTGTTTCTTTGGTTCTTCTTCTTTTTGGGGCATTCATTGGAATAGTGTCCCATCTCTTTGCAATTGTAACATTGCTCTTGAGTAATATCCTTCTTGTTAAGGTTGGGGCATTTCTTCTTCTTCTTGGGTCTCTCCAAAGCTAGGAGTTCTTCTAGTTCATGTTCTTCATAGGTGGGAGATCTTTCTCTCTTCTTGGGGCATTGATCTTCTTGCTCCTTGGATGCATGATCCTTGTCCCTACAAATATTGCTAGCTTGGGTTCCTTCTAGATTAACATCTTTGTCATCCTTGTTGTCATTGGCTCTTTGGGAAAAGTTTTCTCCCATGTTGATCATTTGAGTAACCAATCCTTGCAACAATTGGGATTGAAGTTTCAAAATCCTTTGTATGGCTGGGTCTAGTCCATTGTTGTTGGTTAAAAGCTGAGTTGTCTCTTGGCTCAACTGGTTTTGGGTTGCTATAAGTTCTCTCATGTTGTCCTCTTGGTTGTTGTTGTCATCAACCTTGATGTTGGAGTTTCTTGGAGTAGTCATCTGTTTGGGTTTGAAGGGAGATTAGAATAGGCAAGATATTTCTAAGGAAATATTTCTAATCACACACATCACAATTCACACAAATAATGTGCATGCAATCACAAGAAAACTCTCCACTCAAACAACAAGTTTCAAGCACATACTTAGGAAACCAAAAATATTTTTGTTACACCACATAAGTTGGTGTGTTTGACTTATCTATAATATGGTGGTCCATCTATATGGTTTACTTGTGATCTTTCCTTCCTTCTTGATTCTTCCTACTTGGGATCATGGTTTCTTTGAGAAAACTCTTGGTTACAATACTTCAAATGGTGTAGGCTCCTTCTATCTTTTGCATTCCCTCAGTCTCTAAATCTTGAGCAAGATTTCTTGTCTCACTTGTAGTCCTTAGTGGTATTCAAGTTAGAAGTCCTTGGTGAATATGCTTAAGATGTTGAAGTCATTAGAGTTGAAGAAGTTGAAGTCATTAGAGTTGAAGATGTTGAAGTAGTCCTTTGCACATGGTGTAGTCTTTGGCCATGGGGTAGGTTTTTCCATCAGTTGAAGTAGAAGAGAAGTAGAGTTGAAACCAAATGGTTAAGGAAAGAGTTTACAAGTATTTTTGTAAATAAGTTTTGGATCAAAATGTAACTCCTATTTTTCTAAGGGTTTTTGTCCAATCCTAGGGTTTACAAATCCTACAGGCAACACAATGCTCTAATACCATCTGTAGGGGTATCAACCTAAAAAGGTAGATTCCTCCTGTGTTTTACAATGCTAGTCCCTGGATCAATAGCTAGCATCCACAGTTAAGATGTAATATCTAGAAACAAAGGTCATAATATAACTTTATAACCAGGAAAAACATAATTTTATTACATCATACATAGCTCATTTGGCTATTACATTACATTGCAGCGGAATAACTATAATCATGGGGTCCTTCATCTTTAAAGTGCCACAGGCAGATGTTGGTTGTAGACTTTGTAATCCTAATCAAACAATCTTCACTAAAATCAATCAAACCTGCAACACACAAGTTACAGCCACAAAGGGTCAATACATTTGAATTGTATTGGCAAGTGATACTATGGTAGTATAGTGGAGTCTATCATCTATATGCATTTGGCTAAGTGGAGTTGAGGCTTGCATTGCTCAAAATAGATTTTTCCTTAACATTTGAAAATACTAAGTTTTGTTTGACAAAATCCTTTTTCGCAATCAAAGATTGAAGATCCTTTCCAAGGCATCTCTCAATCAAAGATTGAAGGTTTCACACAACCCTTGTTCAAACCACAAGTTTTAACTTTAGAAATTTGAATGATGAGATTCTTGATTGCTTCCATGTCTTGATGCTCAAATTGTCCTTTACCAGGGACATGGCTAAGTACTTAGATTTTACACTCTGCAGAGGTGGTGCACTTTCCCCACAAGACTTGGTTTCCCAAGACAAGATCTTTCAGAAGCCTTCCCTTAGACCAAAATGGACGCGCTCCAACCTATCAAACACTACCACCCACTGTCCATATGGCTAAGTTCTTGCAACCTATGTGATCATGGCAGAGCCCATATTGCCAAGTGGTTGCACCTGAAGCTTCTCAACATATGACATCTCAAATCCCTTTGTTTCCTGGGTGGCCATCCACAAGTGTGATACACAAGGTTCACCAGTCCCCTGGCCTTGTGTAACCACTCAACATATCCAAATCTTTCCATTCCACCCAGGTGATTCATTAACTTAGTTGTTTTATTAAACAAAACATAAGTCCTCAGACTTAGAATATTTTTCCATAGTGTGAATATATTTTCCACCCATGTTTTCCATTAGCTAGGCTAAGCTTGGTAGTAATAGGAAACTTAAATTAGGAAATCCTACTAAGGATTCATCTACTAGGTTTTCCTATAGCAAGATCTATACTTAGCAAAATCCATGCAAGTTTACTTAGCAAAATCACTAATGCATAGTGAAAGTATTGGGATAGAAAGTATGAAGCATCACTTGCCTTTTTGGTAGGGAATGGTGGTTCACTCCTTGATCTTGCTAGTCTCACACTTTCTAACTTCACTACAAGTCAATCAAGTAGACACAAAATCAACTAGCATTCCAAACCAATAAATCAATCAAACAATTCAACACACACAAAACAATGGGGTCTAAGTCATGCATGGGAGCATGCACAAGATAGTTTTATTTTGCAAAGAGGGCCTCTATTGGGTTTCTAAACTTTGTAAGTTCCAAATTGGTCATTTACCAAAGTGGCAAAGTCATTAGTTAGAGGGTTTTGCCCAAAAACCATTTTTAAATCCATTCATCATTTTATGTGGTGAAAAATGTTTTTATCAAGGCAAAACTATTAAGTTGTTCACCAAATGAGTTGCTAATTTGCAAAACTTGGTGTTTTGGGTCAGTGGGTTTGATCAAACCATTTTCTTAAGGTTTTCTTTCCATAAGCATTTTTATAACAAAAACTATTCTTTTTATTTGGCTAGAAAATGGCTAAGTCAAGTAATCCAATCTAAATTTTACCAAAATCATTTTTAACACCAAGGGTTGGTTCCTAGGGTCAGTAAGGTCACAACAAACCATTTTGCAAAAGTTTTAACCTTAAAACCAAATTTAAACAATTTTTATACTCTAAACAAGCTCACAAAAGAAACTGCAAAATCAAGCAAACTAACAAATACTATTTTCTAAACTAAGGCCACAGTTGGCTAGGGCTTGTTCTCCTGAATCCATTGATATAAAATTTGTAATTTTTGGACGTGTGGTTTGAAAGTTACAAAGGTTTGAAGTTTGCAAATAATTCTGATTCAAATCTGTTTTTAGTTTTAATCCTGGCCACGCGTCGCCGTTTCATTGGTCGATACCGGTTCAGCCGGATCGGCATCGTGAACCGCAGGATCTAACTGGAAACGTGCGGCGCAGATCAACGCATACCCCTTCGCTCACTTTCTTTCCTAGCCGCTGGATCAAGATCGGATGGCCCTCAGTGCCCGACCATAAGCTGGCGGCGATATGTTAACGGCGAGCGGCCAGTTGACGGCGGCGCTGGCGAGGCAGGAAGCGAAACAGGGAGGGAGCAAGCTCACCGAGGTCGCGAGGATGAGGTGATGTTGTTCGTGTGGTCGTCGTGGCAAGGCGCCTGACGGGCAGGATTTCGCCGGAGTTGGTTACGGCGACGGACGCATGGCCGAGGTCGAGGACAGCTGTGGTCCACGGGAAGACAAACGGAGGACTGGGTTAGCTGCGCAAGACCATGGCAAAGATGTGTGCATGATCTAGAAGACACGGGGTGGTCGGAATTTACTTGTGGGCGTCGTCGGAGTAGAGGCGGGCAGCGGCATCGGAGGTTGTCGTTGACGAGGCTCGGTGTCCGGTCGAGCGGGTGGTACGGGAGGAGTGCGGGAGTGGGGAAGCTGCTAGGGTGCTCGAGAAGGAAGGGGGTGGCGTGTACTGGCCTGAATTGGCCGAAGGCGGTGGTCGGAACAGAGGAGTTCGAGGAGGAATCGAGGCGGCTGGGGCGTGATCTCGGGTGTGAGGAAGCGGAGAGGAGGGGCGAGCGCTTTAAGGTGCGTGATCGCTGTGAGTTAAGGTGGCCGCGTTAAGGCGTATTGATGCCGCGATTCAAAGCTTGCAACGGCCGGCGAGGGGGAGTAAGGGTCGTGCGGGTGGGGAAGAAGGGGGCGTGGTGTGGGGTCCCCTGACAGTGAGAGAAAAGAAGTGGAGGTGGGGTCCAGTTGTCATTCTCTGTGCGGTAAGTTTCTGAGTGAGGAAAAACGGTTTGGGCGTGGGAACAGGTGGGCTACTGATGGGCTTCGTGGGCTGCTGGGTTGGGTTGGTTTACTTTTATTTTTTCTGTCTGCTTTGTTTTATCTTTTCTATTTTCTATTTATGGATTTGAATTTCAAACAACAATTAAATCAACCAAATAAATTCATACAAACACCACACTTCAACTCTTTGAACTTGGTTCTGTTTATCAACATAAACCAACATTCCAAAATAAAATAATATTTTCATTCCTTTTTGGATCTATTTAATATAAAATAGATCATAGTTATTTAATCAAATATGATATGATTTATTTAATAAATCTCCATTTAAATTCCAAAATATTTTTCCAAACCAAACCAGTAGGTATCATTTGGAAATAAAGAATACTTGGAAACTTTGTTTAAAACAAAATAACATTTTTGCTAAAGGGGCCATTAGTAATTAAATAAAATGGGCTTTAGTTATTAATTCAAATAGGATTTGTTTTATTGAGATATTTATTTTGAAATCTAAAAATAAAGCCAAAACACTTTAGTAGGTTTTATTAGAGAATATAAAATACTTGGAAAACCTATTTAAAATAATTTAATAAGTTTTGATGTTCTAATTTAAATGGTAAAACCTTTTATTTTAGATAAAGTTGGATATTAAATTCTTATTAATTTATTTAAATCAACTTTTGCTATTTTTATTCAAAATAAAATGTTTTAAATCCAAAGCTTGGCCAAGGTTTAATTTGGTTTCATAAAATGTTCTTTATTTATAAACTTCTATTTCATTTGAAAACAAATCTTTTCATTTAATTGTTTCAAAATAATATTTCCAAATGTTTTTATTTTTCCTTTTATTAAATGTTTATCTTTTTAAATCCCTTTATTTTAATTCAAATGGGTTTGAAGTTCCAATTGAGTTTCAAAAGTTTCTTTTGGCTCTGAAAATCAAACAAAGTTATATTTTATTCATTTATTTTCACATTACAAGATTTGGAAAATCTTGGGATGTGACAACCTCTCACACCCAAAACCCTAGCTCCTGGTGGGACGATGAGGGTTCCCACCCATATGGTGCATATCCTCTACGAATTACCAATTAATATGCATGCTACAAGGATAACAGCCACGACCTGCACATCCGGCTTCATACGAGAGGAAGAAGATACAGCTGACTTCTCCGTCTCATTCCAAATCTCATGGTCAACGCATAATATACGGCACAAGAATCACTGGCGACATTGGTTGTTAAGTCCTAGGTGAGATAGTTCTGAATAGTGTTATTCCAACTGTCAGGTTTAATAGATTAGCTAATCACCCTTGATCAGTAATCAATAGTCCTCATTATTATTGAAAATAGTGTTTTCGGACCTTTTTCAAATGCAGGTGAAGACAACACTGAATTTGTAAAATACTTTTCAGAAAATAAATAAAGGACATGAGAAAGTGTGAACTTGCCTTTTGTGATTGCAAGATTATGCGCTCAAGGTCTTCGAGTCAATATAAGATCCAAAATCTGAAATCAGCATCATTGGTCCGGTAAGGACTAATGTTTAAAGAAGCAATATACTTTTATGAATAAGTAATGTGATGCACGTTCTATACGCAAATCCCGGTTATAACGTTGTCTTAGGGTTTGGATCCTAGAAATGGTTATTTTGGAATGTGTGGTACTTTTAGATAAGTTTCATAGTTGTACTTTTATTGGAGTTTATGAGTGGTTGTAAATATCACATATGTAGGAATAAAGTGTACATACTTATGACATACTAGTTAGGATTACTTATACAGGGTTTCTTATTTAAAGTGGCAAAAAGGATAACCTTCAAAGAAAAGTTTTCGCTTCTAAGGTCTAAACAAACTTTGTGATTAGTTAGTGGTGGTTGATGTCATTTGTTTGCTGAAATGGTTTGGATTGAGTTGCTTTATAATTTAACTACTTCAGACCAAAGTTAACTATAAAACATATAATAATGCTTATAGTGTTATATTAAGATTTTGTAGACTAAATTTAACTTTAAAGTATAGATAGTTTTGAAAGTATCGTACTTACACCTTGGTATCTTGTATATCTGAAATGTGTTCTTTAAGTTACTTAAGAATGTTTATTATGTTACTTGAGTAATGGTTTCTTGATGTGAGTATGGAGTAATTTCATTTATCTTTTATCGGCAAGTGGGTATAGTTTATGAACCCAACATAATGTTACTTAACTACTTATGGATTTATATAGTGTTGTAGTAGTTTTTGTAATTTGGTGATTAATATGGTTTAGAAAAGATTTGATTGTTCACAAGTTGTGCTTTAAAGATTTTATTATTAGTGGAATTCTGTTTAGAGATAATATTTATTTATGGTTGAGGATTTTTCTAAAATAAGAACATTTATAATGTTTTAAACCATTATGGCATTAGATTATTAACATTTAAGACTAATAATATTTATTAGACTTATTTAAATCATTTTAGGAATATTAATAAATTTTATTGATCTTTATATGAATTATTAATGAAGTAATTAAGTTTAACTTTGAGTTATTAAAATATTTAATTTTTTTATTTACCTTAAAAGGATATTATAAGATTTTTAGCATGTAAATAATATTTTTGTGATCATTTTGGTATATCATATTTATTTTTGGTGATTTATAAACAATAAGATATGATTTTTATAATTCTTATTACTTTTATAATTACTTAATAAATAATAAATATTTAATTAAGTGAAATAATAATACATGATTATTGTTTTAAATTAAAATTCTTATTTTTCTAAGATTTTGGTATTTTACTTATATTATAAACATTTATCATTATAGGAATATGAATTATTAAAGTTTTATTTCTTATAAAACGTTTACTAAATACTATTTATTTTAAATAATTATCATAACCATATTTGGTAATAGTTTTAAGTTGTAGATTTTATTTTTCTGAATTTTTTCATATATTATACACATTTTCTGAATTATAAATCAAAAGTTATTAATTAAACAAGATTTAATCATTTATTAAATTTCTGGAATAATATTAATTGGATTAAAACATTTTATTTAACTCCTAACAGAAAATACTTTTTATACCGCACCCAGAGCTAGCCCCAGTCACTGACTAATGGGCCATTGTCCACCTCAGCTCTCAGGTCAAAGAAATGCTTTTGGTACTGACCCCCTCTCTACTCACTGTCGATGACATGTGGGCCTTGGGCCATGTCATCCACCACGCGAGGCAAAGACTGGTCATACGAACTGACGCTACTCGATCATGATGTGAGCATGACGTCAACACCACCACCACCGTTGGTGAGTGGTCACCGGCAACGATCCACGGTGCCCTAGCAAACGAAATGGTCATCGAATGTGCGCGACCTACGGAACCTAATAGTGGCAGCGCCGCTCGGAAATGGTCATCGAAGCTTCAGCTCCGACGAGCTCCGACAGTGGCCGACGGTGGCTTACCGTGAAACAGAGATTTACAACGAGATCCAACGATTCAAGGATGCTGGAAGATTCAGGAACTCACCCTGATGATGATTGAGTGGTTGGCGAGGACAGGCGTGGTCGGAATTGAGCTCCCCGACGAGGATTCCGACGAACTACTGCGAAGAGTAATGACCAAATTCACCCGCTCCAGTGCTCCCCTTGATGCAAGCTTCTACCTAGAGGATCTACGAAGGACGGCGCTTCTCCATTACAGCTCAGAATGGTGTGGGGTGACGTGGTTCGACGATGAAGAGTGGCTCCGGCGAGCTAGGGTTCGGTCTCGTTCATATCTGAGAGGATAAGGAGGGATTGGGGATAGAGATGGAGGCAATGCGTCGCGGTGGCCTTCTTATCCCCTCCTGGCATCGGCGGCGAGTATCTTGACGCAATGACGGCGATGACGGCATCGGGCGGCGACGAGCTCCGCCAGCGAGCTGCCTGTGTGCGTGACGGTGACGACGATGACCGTTTTGCAGATAACCCCCTAACGTTTTCTTTAGCTCAACCCGCGGTCCGTTTCTGACCCCACTTGTCAGTCACAGACAGAAAAGAACATGGGCTGGTACTGGGTCGTTGTGGGATGCACATAGGCGTCAGATAGGTATTGGGTGTTGGGCTACGGCCAGGTTTAGTTTTTTATTTGTTTTAACCTTTTTCTATTTTCTATTTTCTAATTGATTTGAATTTGAATTAGATTTTTGAAACTTTCTTTGTATGTTTAATTTGCTGGATATTGACAGTAATATTAAAATATATTTGGCAACCTTTGTGAACCTTTATTATGCCTTCTTTTTATATTTCTTTTATTTTCTCAATAAGAACTCTTTTTTAATATTTTGAAGAAACTTCTTCTTATTATTTTTCTATTCTATCTTTACTTAGAGATTTTTTGAATGATATGTTCTTATTTGCTTATAAATTTAATTTTAATGAGCTCATAGTTTGAATAGAAACTTTATATATAAGTTTAATGATTTTATACCATTATTTGATGCATGAAATATAAAGACCTTAGTATGGTAATTATTACTCCCATTAATTTGGAAAATAGCAATGTATGTGAATAACAAAGAAGTTTAGGGTGTTGAATCTTGGAATATTACCCTTGGTTTTAGGATTTTATATAGGTTTAGATTCGCTTTAAGATTTAGGATTTATCAACTAAGTGTATTGCCTTTTGTGTATTGTATTGGATGAAATCTCCCTTTTAAATTGGAAAACTTTAATTAGAGTGTTTTATAGAAGTGAATATACTTAAGCGCATATAGTGAGGATGGTTGAAATTAACAGAGATATGCTTATGTAATTTGCTATAGGAAACTATCTCTATAGAGTTTTATAGACATCGCATGATGAATCAATGGTATATGATGGATAGTATGTTTGAGTTGAGATTTAGAGTTGAATGCTTACCATGATTAAAATAAGAAAATGATTTATACATATAACTATATTTCTCCATCTTGGGTTTCTAATTAAGGAACTCCTTTCCTAGATATAATACCTTTTTCAATCCATTACCATGGTTAGTTTGATGGATTTACTTATTAAAATCTTATTATTCAATATATCATTCTTCTAAACTTTGGAATGAATCCAATGAGTTTGATATAAATATACTTCATAGCTTTCTCAATTATTGCTTGGTTGAATCTACTATTTTTTACTGTTGACAATCTTCCATCCCACCAGTAGTTCCTTCAAACTCTACTACCAACCTTCCTTAATCCCCAACACTATTCTTTCTCTAAAGTAAACTATCCTTAAAGATGAATACATTATTTTTAATGACTCTATGCTCTACTAGCTTTAGTTGAATAACACCATCTTATAATTACATAACTCTTATGACTTACACTTCAATCCCTGAATTATATTTATGTGGGTTGCAAAGGCTTCTCTAGAATCACTTATCTTTACTAAGATTCCACTCATGTTCTGCCCACCAGTATTACCTTACTAAATATAAGCATTTCATGTTGGTGGCCAAAACATTACCATTATAATACTTTAATCATTTATTATTGAAGTTCTTAGTTGGCTAAGAAGTGCTTTAGCAATCCTACCTTTTATTGTCTGGAAATTATCTTCTTAGTATCTCATATTGGATTAAAGTTATTTATGAACTATGCCCTCTTTAAAAGATTTAAGTAGATGTTATGATAAGATCAGAAATTAATAGATCAAAGATTGATAGTTAAAGAGTTTGTGAATCAATGGTTGATTACTCAAAATTAATGAACAACAGATATCAAAATAGGTCCCATTAAGATTGATATGGAAAGAAAGATATATTGTGGATGATCCTGACTTGGTCTCTTTCCAACTCCAACTCATTTAAGGGTTCAAGATTATGTGTTACTATGATACTTATAATAGGAATAGATAAAAATAAGATAGGTCAGCACTAATCATTGCATTTTTATTATTCTAGTGGTAATCTTAACTTAGTATTCATAAATTGGTATGATGAATAGTATGGTATGATCCCTTAAGGACCATATATGAATCCTTTAAGCAATGTATTATGAGTGACATTTATTATAACTAGTCTTCCCTTAGACCAAATCATGTTTAACCAAATAATATTTCAGCAAAGGTCATATTGGAACTTATCACGGTTAACTTGATGATCTACTTCAATTCCATCAAGTTAAGAGAAGCTTCAATCCCTTTGACAAGTTTTGTTTAAAAGCACGAAAATTACTCGGATTTTCTATGCATGAATGCAATGCACATATCTGGGTTCAGCTTATTATTAGACTCTAATGCTGGGATGTTACAGACTCTCCCCCTTAAAATAAACTCCGTCCTCGAAGTTCGCAAACTCTCATGTTTCTGAGTGAGAAATTGTTTGTTAGTGGTTACTACACTCTCCACTCTATGATGATCTTTAATGGAATTAATTGGAGTATTCCATATCCTGATTAGATTTCCTCATTCAATTCTTTTACTTGAATCATCAAACTTCATTACTATTTTAATAAGTATAGTTTGTAGGTTCTCACTACCATAAGTTTTTAAGTTCCTATATATGCATTTTAATATCCAATAGACTATCTCACTATTCCTGTCATTATATAGTTGATACTGGTATTCCTTCTTAAAATTGGATTTGAACTCAATTTGTCCATACCCATTGGGAATTGTTCATTCTCGACACTTGTTTAATTAGGATTCTTAAGGTTTACTTAAAAGTTGTTTCTTTTTAAATTAGATTGTTAAATGTATCATTTATCATCCTCAAGTTTATACCTCCTTAAGATTTTATTTTAAATAACTTTTCTCTATTTCCTATAGTATTTTATTCAACTCTCATTCCTAATGTTTACTCTCCCCCTTAAGTTTTACTAATAGTTTTGAAACTCCATTCATAGAAGCTATTGATTCTTGAACTAAAATGTTGATTCATGTTCGGTTTATTTTTTACTAGTTTCAAGTCCAATGAAAGATTATACGGTGCATCCACATAGTTGTGGATCTCCGAAGCAAATCTTTCGGCACTAAATGTCGTACTTACTATTGGGGCATTCTTGCTGAATAAACTGGACCTTGCAAAGCATCTTGCCAAGTGATCATCTTCCAATCTGTTAAACTTTCTTAGGTCTTACTTAACTTAGGCCAAATTTAATGCTCTTTATGCAACTTTTAATAAGATTTGGTTCACTATTTCAACCAAATACTAGCTGCGGATGAAATACTAACTGGGGATTAGTTACTAGCTATGGATCAAATACCAGTTGAGGATTATTACCGGCTGCGAACCGTCCTAGGGTGTATGTATTTCCCTATGGTTTCCCACATACTTCTTGCATTCACTCGGTATTGTCAGATTTTGAATGCCATTTTGGTTCCAAAGCTAACTATTTGTACTTATTCATGGTACTTCCATAAACTTGGTACAACTATTACTTTGCTTCTTAGTAATATTACCCACTCTGATTGAGCTTTAAGTTTATTATATCTTGTGGTTCCGTACATATTCTATACCAAACTTCTTTCTTGAGTCTGGCTAGGAATAATTTATGCTTTATCTATCCTCTAAGTGGTGTTAACACTCCTTATATCTTGGTTTTTCATTCCCGTAAGTCTTCCTTTTTGATCTTTAAAATTCGTCGCTCCCTTACGCGGAGTTCCATTCCTATCTAGGTCTATAACATCAAGTAATAACTGGGTGTTACATCATGCATTTGCACACCTAATTAAACTTCATGTACAGATCTAGTCAATCAAGAAAAATCAATAAGATCCAAAAGTCGATAAACAACCAAACAGTTACCATCTATTATACATAGGTTTTAGATAATTTACAGATGTACTAGATATTCCAACGGTTTGCTCCATACCTATTTACACAACTACCTTACAAGAACTTGTTCCTGTGGATATATCCTCACTTATTCCGGCAAACCCTTCAAACTACAATACGCATTACCCTCTATATACATTATTCAAGCCCTCATCCCTTGGGATGTTGTTTCTCTCTCACTTCCATCTTCCTCTAGTGCTTCGTGGAGTTCCGTCCATGATGACGTGAAGTCCTACGACTGCCTTCTAGAGCATAGGAGCATCCAGGAGGTGCGTAATCTTGATTAGAAGTACCGAGACTGAGATTAGTCATTGAAAAATTACTAGAGTTAGCATAATCTTCCACCGAATAATTCGGGTTTTCTGGCAACACTTCCTCATAGTAAGTTGGTTCCTTAGCTTTTTCTTGGATCCAGTCATATATGTTGGTATAGTAGCTATTGTTGTAATCTTCTAAGTTAATTGGATTCGTATTACCCCCATATGGTCCATAAGGCTCCCTATGGTTATAATTAGTCTCTTCTTCAACACCTGCATCACAAGGTATAGGATTCCCTATGGTTTTACCTTGAGATTCTATTTCCCATCCATAGTTAGGCTCAGGTTTATTTGGAATAACTTTATTCCATTCTTGTTGTTCGGAATTGTACTTGGTCCATAAGTCTTCAGGTGGCTTGAAGTCATTCTGGTAATAGGCATAATTTTCTGAGTTTGGGTCATCGAACTCAGTTTCCTCAAACATCTCTCCTGAAGGTATGTATTTGGGATGCCTAGCTTCTTTATTTAACTTCTTCCTACGAGCCATTGCTTTATCAGGATCAGTAAAATCCTCAATGACCATATCCAGCTCATGAACTAAGACTTGGTGAGTGTTACGATAAGTGTTTAGCAAAGAACGATAACGATCCATATATTCTATAGCTAGAGTAGGTTCAGCTTGGACTAAGGTAGAGTGATCTAACTCATGCTCTGAGTTTGTGGTTTCATGTGGTATAATGGTGTGAGTACTACCTTCTAAAGCTTGGGATTTATGCTGTCGGATCATGGTTATGGCTGCTGCTACGGCAATCTGATATGCAGATGCCATGCACCTTGCCTCTCCTGCTGGCATTTCTCCCTTCAGTCCTAACTTCTTGGGTAACATGATCATGACACGGTATTTAGCTAATACCTGCCCATCATAGTAACTGTAAATCTTGACCAGGAGTCTTGATTTACACTCCAAACTCCATAGAAGTTGTCGGAGATTGTCTGTCCAATCCCCTCCGTAGTCATCCAACGTCCTGTTCATCACTTGAACATTCCGGGGTGGATATCGAGGTGCCATGTGAAACTATGGATAATAAATTATCATCAGTCACATAGAGTTAAAACTCTTGGGTAATGATTGGAATTGCAATCATATAAAAGAGTTATCGCACTAGTAACATAATAGGATTATTCTCAAGTGAATATCCCTCATATCACTAGAGAACTCTTCATTATTGCTAGGATGTGTCCTACAGGTTCTACCCATTTACTAGGTTTCCAACCTAAGGTCAAAGCATATGCTCTGATACCAACTGCGGTGACCCAACATACCATGCATGATGTAGTATACTATAGTCATGGACATAACACCAATGAAACAACGTTCACTAGTATTACATCCCTCAGAATGGCACAACAGAAACACAGCGGGTCGAATACATGGCTAAAGGTTACAACTCACTCTTTACATAAGATCCAGAGAATACTCTAGGTTTAAGATAGAGAAAGAACTTCTTATGAAGAAGAATCAAAGATACACAACGCAAAAACAATTATATTACTAGAACTAATATTTTAACCACGGTTTTGATGTTGCGGCTTTTGCAACGCACTATAGAGATAGGTTCTATGGCTAGAGATTATATTACAATTTAATTAGTAACTTATTCTTCACTTGACTTGAGGTATATGTTGTCTTCCTTGTCTTTATTGAAGAATCTTTAGCTGAGCAAGATAAGTCCTGGAGCATAACTTGATGTGGTTGTTGTCTACTCCGACTTCAGAATCTAGCAAGGGTTAAGAAGATACTTTGAGTACGAGCGTACTCAGCAAATTCACTATAAAAGGAGTGTTTGATGCACTATAACTACAGCCACAGACCGTAGGTCATAGGCAATGCAAGTTTTCATAAACATTTCTTCAAAGGTTGCTTTTATTCTGAAAAGCTATGTCCGTCAGCCTTCACGGGTTTACTAGAACCTTCATGGGGTTCCTTTCCCACCGCGTTCACAGCTCCTTCCCGAAACAGGGAGTAACAAGTTACAGTTTTTACACTCTGCAGAGGTGCGTTACTTTACCCATGAGAGATCAACTCTTTGTTGCACAACCGGGCAGCTTATTCCCGTCCACAATTCCATGATGTGGGGCCCAGAAGATGATCCAAGCCAATCACTACCCCCTTCGCGACCTCGCATGCCTCATTGGTGTACACCATGCCCACATAAAGAATTACGGCAATGGTATGTACAAACCGTTAGATGCCAGAACTATCGTGGGACGATGAGGGTTCCCACCCATATGCTGCATATCCTCTACGAATTACCAATTAATATGCACGCTACGAGGATAACAGCCACGACGTGCACATCCGGCTTCATGCGAGAGGAAGAAGATACAGCTGACTTCTCCGTCCCATTCCAAATATCATGGTCAACGCGTAATATACGGCGCAAGAATCACTGGCTACATTGGTTGTTAAGTCCTAGGTGAGATAGTTCTGAACAGTGGTATTCCAACTGTCAGGTTTAATAGATTAGCTAATCATCTTGGATCAGTAATCAATAGTCATTATTATTGAAAATAGTGTTTTCAGACCTTTTCAAATGCAGGTGAAGACAACATTGAATTTGTAAAATACTTTTCAGAAAATAAACAAAGGACATGAGCAAGTGTGAACTTGACTTTTGTGATTGCAAGATTATGCACTCACGGTATTCGAGTCAATATAAGATCCAAAATCTGAAATCAGCATCATTGGTCCGGTAAGGACTAATGTTTAAAGAAACAATATGCTTTTATGCATAAGTAATGTGATGCACGTTCTATACGCAAATCCCGGGAATGACGTTGTCTTAGGGTTTGGATCCTGGAAATGGTTATTTTGGAACGTGTGGTCCTTTTAGATAAGTTTCATAGTTGTACTTTTATTGGAGTTTATGAGTGGTTGTAAATATCACATATGTAGGAATAAAGTGTACATACTTATGACATACTAGTTAGGATTACTTATACAAGGTTTCTTATTTAAAGTGGCAAAAAGGATAACCTTCGAAGAAAAGGTTTCGCTTCTAAGGTCTAAACAAACTTTGTGATTAGTTAGTGGTGGTTGATGTCATTTGTTTTCTCAAATGGTTTGGCTTGAGTTGCTTTATAATTTAACTACTTCAGACCAAAGTTAACTATAAAACATATAATAATGCTTATAGTGTTATATTAAGATTTTGTAGACTAAAGTTAACTTTAGAGTATAGATAGTTTTGAAAGTATCGTACTTACACATTGGCATCTTGTATATCTGAAATGTGTTCTTTAAGTTACTTAAGAATGTTTATTCTGTTACTTGAGTAATGGTTTCTTGATGTGAGTATGGAGTAATTTCATTTATCTTTTATCGGCAAGTGGGTATAGTTTATGAACCCAACATAATGTTACTTAACTACTTATGGATTTATATAGTGTTGTAGTAGTTTTTGTAATTTGGTGATTAATATGGTTTAGAAAAGATTTGATTGTTCACAAGTTGTGCTTTAAATATTTTATTATTAGTGGAATTCTTTTTAGAGATAATCTTTATTTATGGTTGAGGATTTTTCTAAAATAAGAACATTTATAATGTTTTAAACCATTATGGCATTATATTATTAACATTTAAGACTAATACTATTTATTAGACTTGTTTAACTCATTTTAGGAATATTAATAAATTTTATTGATCTTTATATGAATTATTAATGAAGTAATTAAGTTTAACTTTGAGTTATTAAAACATTTAATTTTTTTTATTTACCTTAAAAGGATATTATAAGATTTTTAGCATGTAAATAATATTTTTGTGATCATTTTGGTATATCATATTTATTTTTGGTGATTTATAAACAATAAGATATGATTTTTATAATTCTTATTACTTTTATAATTACTTAATAAATAATAAATATTTAATTAAGTGAAATAATAATACATGATTATTGTTTTAAATTAAAATTCTTATTTTTCTAAGATTTAGGTATTTTACTTATATTATAAACATTTATCATTCTAGGATTATGAATTATTAAAGTTTTATTTCTTATAAAACGTTTACTAAATACTATTTATTTTAAATAATTATCATAACCATATTTGGTAATAGTTTTAAGTTGTAGATTTTATTTTTTTGAAATTTTTCATATATTATACACATTTTTCTGAATTATAAATCAAAAGTTATTAATTAAACAAGATTTAATCATTTATTAAATTTCTGGAATAATATTAATTGGATTATAACATTTTATTTAACTCCTAACAGAAAATACTTTTTATACCGCACCCAGAGCTAGCCCCAGTCACTGACTAGTGGGCCATTGTCCACCTTAGCTCTCAGGTCAAAGAAATGCTTTTGGTACTGACCCCCTCTCTACTCACTGTCAATGACATGTGGGCCTTGGGACATGTCATCCACCACGCGAGGCAAAGACTGGTCATACGAACTGACGCGGCTCGATCATGATGTGAGCATGACGTCAGCACCACCACCGCCATCGGTGAGTGGTCACCGGCAACGATCCACGGCGCCCTAGCAAACGAAATAGATCTAATTCGAATATGCGCGACCTACGGAACCTAATAGTGGCAGCGCCGCTCGGAAATGGTCATCGGAGCTTCAGCTCCGACGAGCTCCGACGATGGCCGACGGTGGCTTACAGTGAAACGGCGATTTACAATGAGATCCAACGATTCAAGGATGCTGGAAGATTCAGGAACTCACCCTGATGATGATTGAGTGGTTGGCGAGGACAGGCGTGGTCGGAATCGAGCTCCCCGACGAGGATTCCGACGAACTGCTGCGAAGAGGAATGACCAAATTCACCCGCTCCAGTGCTCCCCTTGATGCAAGCTTATACCTAGAGGATCTACGGAGGACGGCGCTTCTCCATTATGGCTCAGAATGGTGTGGGGTGACGTGGTTCGACAGCGAAGAGTGGCTCCAGCGAGCTAGGGTTCGGTCTCGTTCGTATCTAAGAGGATAAGGAGGGATTGGGGATAGAGATGGAGGAAATGCGTCGCGGTGGCCTTCTTATCCCCTCCTGGCATCGGCGACGAGTATCTTGACGCAATGACGGCGATGAAGACATCGGTGACGAGCTCACTGAGCTAATGTGCGTGTGGTGTGACGATGACTATTTTGCAGATAACCCCCTGACATTTTCTTTAGCTCAACCCGCGGTCCGTTTCTGACCCCACTTGTCAGTCATAGACAGAAAAGAACCTCGGCTGGTACTGGGTCGTTGTGGGCTGCACATAGGCGTCAGATAGGTATAGGGTGTTGGGCTACGACCAGGTTTAGTTTTTTATTTGTTTTAACCTTTTTCTATTTTCTATTTTCTAATTGATTTGAATTTGAATTAGATTTTTGAAACTTTCTTTGTATGTTTAATTTGCTGGATATTGGCAGTACTATTAAAATATATTTGGCAACCTTTATGAACCTTTATTATGCCTTCTTTTTATATTTCTTTTATTTTCTCAATAAGAACTCTTTTTAATATTTGGAAGAAACTTCTTCTTATTATTTTTATATTCTATCTTTACTTAGAGATTTATTGAATGATATGTTCTTATTTGCTTATAAATTTAATTTTAATGAGCTCATAGTTTGAATAGAAACTTTATATATAAGTTTAATGATTTTATACCATTATTTGATGCATGAAATATAAAGACCTTAGTATGGTAATTATTTCTCCCATTAATTTGGAAAATAGCAATCTATGTGAATAACAAAGAAGTTTAGGGTGTTGAATCTTGGAATATTACCCTTGGTTTTAGGATTTTATATAGGTTTAGATTCGCTTTAAGATTTAGGATTTATCAACTAAGTGTATTGCCTTTTGTGTATTGTATTGGATGAAATCTCCCTTTTAAATTGGTAAACTTTAATTAGAGTGTTTTATAGAAGTGAATATACTTAAGCACATATAGTGAGGATGGTTGAAATTAACAGAGATATGCTTATGTAATTTGCTATAGGAAACTATCTCTATAGAGTGTTATGGACATCAGATGATGAATCCATGCTATATGATGGATAGTATGTTTGAGTTGAGATTTAGAGTTGAATGCTTACCATGATTAAAATAAGAAAATGATTTATACATATAACTATATTTATCCATCTTGGGTTTCTAATTAAGGAACTCCTTTCCTAGATATAATACCTTTTTCAATCCATTACCATGGTTAGTTTGATGGATTTACTTATTAAAATCTTATTATTCAATATATCATTCTTCTAAACTTTGGAATGATTCCAATGAGTTTGATATAAATATACTTCATAGCTTTCTCAATTATTGCTTGGTTGAATCTACTATTTTTTTACTGTTGACAATCTTCCATCCCACCAGTAGTTCCTTCAAACTCTACTCCCAACCTTCCTTAATCCCCAACACTATTCTTTATCTAAAGTAAACTATCCTTAAAGATGAATACATCATTTTTAATGACTCTATGCTCTACTAGCTTTAGTTGAATAACACCATCTTATAATTACATAACTCTTATGACTTACACTTCAATCCCTGAATTATATTTATGTGGGTTGCAAAGGCTTCTCTAGAATCACTTATCTTTACTAAGATTCCACTCATGTTCTACCCACCATTATTACCTTACTAAATATAAGCATTTCATGTTGGTGGCCAAAACATTACCATTATAATACTTTAATCATTTATTATTGAAGTTCTTAGTTAGCTAAGCAGTGCTTTAGCAATCCTACCTTTTATTGTCTGGAAATTATCTTCTTAGTATCTCATATTGGACTAAAGTTATTTATGAACCTTGACCCCTTTAAAAGATTTAAGTAGATGTTATGATAAGATCAGAAAATAATAGATCAAAGATTGATAGTTAAAGAGTTTGTGAATCAATGGTTGATTACTCAAAATTAATGAACAACAGATATCAAAATAGGTTCCATTAAGATTGATATGAAAAGAAAGATATATTGTGGATGATCCTGACTTGGTCTCTTTCCAACTCCAACTCATTTAAGGGTTCAAGGTTATGTGTTACTATGATACTTATAATAGGAATAGATAAAAATAAGATAGGTCAGCACTAATCATTGCATTTTTATTATTCTAGTGGTAATCTTAACTTAGTATTCATAAATTGGTATGATGAATAGTATGGTATGATCCCTTAAGGACCATATATGAATCCTTTAAGCAATGTATTATGAGTGACATTTATTATAACTAGTCTTCCCTTAGACCAAATCATGTTTAACCAAATAAGATTTTAGCAAAGGTCATATTGGAACTTATCACAGTTAACTTGATGATCTACTTCAATTCCATCAAGTTAAGAGAAGCTTCAATCCCTTTGACAAGTTTTGTTTAAAAGCGCGAAAATTACTCAGATTTTCTATGCATGAATGCAATGCACATATCTGGGTTCATCTTATTATTAGACTCTAATGTTGGGATGTTACAGGCTCGTTGCTACAATCTAGTAGATAAATCTTGGCTTGTTTGTGTGCATGCGGTAGAAATTTTTTGTTTTCCATGCTACGAACCCCTACAGTGGTATAAGAGCCGTGTCTATATGTAGATCTGTTGCATGAGTAGAACACAATGGTCATTGTGGGCGGTGGTGCTTTTATTATCAATTGCTTTTTGTGTACTTTGCATCTTGCGGTATGATGGGATGAAGCGGCCCGGGCTAACCTTACATGACATCGTTCATGAGACTTGCTCCACGCTCAACATGCAACTTGTATTGCATAAGTGGCTTTGCGGGTGTCTGTCTCTCCCATCATAGTATAGATTCAATTTACAACGGGCACTTGATAGTTCAAACATCAACATTGTGGTTCTTGTTCGTAAGTTAGAACGACACTTATTGAAAGCCCCAAACCACGTAAAATATGCATAGAAAATTAGAGGCGTCTAACTTTGTTTTGCAGGGGTGTGATGTGATGTGATATGGCCATGATTGTGATCATATATTATGTATGCAATGTTCCTTATTGTAAGTTGGCAACCGGCAGGAGCCATATGGTTGTCTTTTAAATTCCGTTAAGACCTGCGTGTCTATTCAAAGTAGTTGTAATAGTTGAAGATGGTGGACGACAACCATGAAACGGCGCCATTGACCTTGACGCCATACCGGTGATGATGGAGATCATGTTCGTGCTTGAAGATGGAGATCGGAAGCACAAGAAGAATGGCCATATCATATCACATATTATGAATTGCATGTGATGTTAATCCTTTATGCATCTTGTATTGCTTAGTTTGCGACGGTAGCATTATAAGATGATCCCTCAAGCACACAATTTCAAGTTTTAAAGTGTTCATCCTTAGTAAGCACCGTTGCTAAAGCTCGTTGTTTCGAAGCACCTCGTGATGATCGGGTGTGTTAGATTCTGCGAGTGTATACAACGTGAGCAAGCCAGATTTGCTCATGCGGAAGCTAAGGTTTGATCTTGACGAGCCTAGCATGTACAGACATGGTCTCGAGCAGGGGATCACCGAAAGGTAAAGCATGAGTCATATAGTAGATATGATGAACATGTTGATTGTTCGCCATTGAAGCTACATCAACTCTCGTGATGATCGGTTTTGATGTGGTGGATTTGGTTTGTGTGATCACTAAAACAATTTGAGGGATATTGTTTTGAGTGGGAGTTCACCTAGATTAATTTAACTATTAATTAGAACTCAATTTGTCATAAACTTAGTCTAAACTATTGCAAATATGTTGTAGATCAATGGCGGCCCCTACCATCAATTTTAATGCATTCCTAGAGAAAGAAAAGTTGAAAAACAATGGAAGCAACTTCGCGGATTGGTTCCGCAATTTGAGGATTGTCCTCAATGCTGGTAATTTGACCTATGTGCTGGATGCACCGTTGGGTGACCCGCCTGCAGCTACTGCTACCGATGAAGTAAAGAATGTTTACCTCACTCGGAAGAATCAGTACTCCACAGTTCAGTGTGCTATCTTGTATGGTTTGGAATCGGAGCTTCAGAAAAGGTTTGAGAACCATGACCCACATGATATTGTCCGTGAACTCAAAATGATATTTGAGGCTCACGCAGTAGTTGAGAGTTATGAGGCTTCTGAAAAGTTCTTTAACTACA
The DNA here is from genome assembly GCA_030063025.1 of Avena longiglumis. NCBI lineage: Eukaryota > Viridiplantae > Streptophyta > Magnoliopsida > Poales > Poaceae > Avena > Avena longiglumis. Next base: position 124,225,002 of record CP125973.1, on the reverse strand, counting down.
AGATGGAAGAGGGCAGCTCCGTCAGTGAGCACGTGCTTAAGATGTCTGGGCACGCAAACAAACTCGAAAGCTTGGGTATAGTGATTCCTCATTCTTTGGGGATTCACCGTGTTCTCCAATCACTACCACCAAGTTACAAGAACTTTGTGATGAACTACAATATGCAAAACATGGACAAGACGTTGTCAGAACTCTTCTCCATGTTGAAATCTGCAGAAGTGGAGATCAAGAAAGAGCACCAAGTGTTGTTGGTCAATAAGACCACCAAATTCAAGAAGCAAGGCAAGTCTAAGCAAAAGGGAAACTTCAAGAAGGGCGGTAAGAAAGTTGTCGCGCCGGCGAAGAAGACCAAGACTAGGCCTAAGCCTGATACTGAGTGCTTTTACTGCAAGGGAGAGGGTCACTAGAAGCGGAATTGCCCAAAGTACTTGGCGGATTTGAAGAACGACAACATCAAGAAGAAAGGTATATCCGATATACATGTTATTGATGTGTATCTCACTAGTACTAAATAGTAGTGCACGGGTATTTAATCTTGGTTCGGTTGCTCATATTTGTAACTCGAAGCAGTCTTTGAGAATAAACAGAAGCTAGCGAAGAACGAGGTGACGATGCGCGTTGGAAATGGATCAAAGGTTGATGTGATCGCGGTCGGCACGCCACCTCTTCATCTACCATTGGGATTAGTTTTATACTTAAATAATTTTTATTTGGTGTCTGCGCTGAGCATGAACATTATATCTGGATCATGTTTATTGTGATACGGTTACTTGTTTAAGTCCGAGAATAATGGTTGTTCGATTTATATGAGTAATATGTTTTATGCACATGCACCTTTGATAGATGGTCTATTCTTATTGAATCTCGATTATGGTAATACACACATTAATAATATTGAAGCTAAACGTTTGAAATTGAGCGATAACTTGACTTATATGTGGCACTGTCGTCTTGGTCATATTGGAGTGAAGCGTATGAAGAAACTCCATTCCGATGGACTTCTTGAATCACTTGATTTCGAATCACTTGAAAGATGTGAAGCATGTCTGATGGGTAAAATGACTAAGACTCCATTTTCTGGTATGATGGAGCGAGCTACGAACTTATTGGAAATCATACATACCGATGTGTGTGGCCCAATGAGTGTAGCATCGCGCGGTGGTAATCGTTATGTTCTTACCTTCACGGATGACTTGAGTAGATATGGGTATATCTATTTCATGAAACATAAATCCAAGACTTTCGAGAAGTTTAAGGAATTTCAAAGTGAGGTAGAGAATCAACGTAACAAGAAGATTAAATTTCTACGATCTGATCATGGAGGTGAATATCTAAGTTACGATTTTGGCGAGCATTTGAAGAAATGCGGAATACTTTCACAATTGACACCGTCGGGAACACCACAGCGTAATGGTGTGTCCGAACGTCGTAATCAAACTCTCTTAGATATGGTTTGTTCTATGATGTCACTTACAGATTTACCACTATCGTTTTGGGGTTATGCATTAGAAACATCCGCATTCACTTTAATTAGGGCACCATCTAAATCCGTTGAAACGACACCGTATGAATTATGGTTTGGAAAGAAACCTAAATTGTCGTTCCTTAAAGTTTGGGGTTGCGAAGCCTATGTAAAGAAGTTACAACCGGACAAGCTTGAACCCAAAGCGGAAAAATGCGTCTTCATAGGATACCCGAAGTAAACTATTGGGTATACCTTCTATCATAGATCTGAGGGCAAAATCTTCGTTGCCAAGAATGGATCCTTTCTAGAGAAGGAGTTTCTCTCGAAAGAAGTGACTGGAAGGAAAGTAAAACTCGACGAGGTTGTTGAACCTTCTCTCGAACTTGCGAGTAGCGCAGCACCAAAAGTAGTTCCTGTGGCGCCTACACCAATAGGAGAGGAAGCTAATGATGTTGATCATGAAACTTCGGTTGAAGTTACTACAGAACCTCGCAGGTCAACGAGAACTCGTACCACTCCTGATTGGTATGATCCCGTTATGAGTGTCATGTTGGTGGATAACACCGATGACCCTGCGACATATGAAGAAGCGATGACGAGCCCAGATTCCAATAAATGGAAAGAAGCCATGAAATCCGAGATTGGATCCATGTACGAAAACCAAGTATGGACTTTGGTGGACTTACGGATGGTAGGAAGGTCATCGAGAACAAATGAATTTTCAAGAATAAAGCAGATCTTGATGGTAATGTTCTCGTCTATAAAGCTCGATTTGTCGCATAAAGGGTTTCGACAAATTCAAGGAGTTGACTACGATGAGACTTTCTCACCGATGTGAAGCTAAAGTCTGTGAGGATTATGTTAGCAATCGCTGCATATTATGATTATGAGATATGGCAGATGGATGTCAAAACAGCGTTCCTCAATGGAGACATTGATGAAGAGTTGTATATGATGCAACCCAAAGGTTTTGTCGATCCTAAAGATGCTAACAAGGTATGCAAACTTCAACGGTCCATATATGGATTGAAGCAAGCATCCCGAAGTTGGAATCAATGTTTTGATAAGGTAATCAAAATTTTTGGTTTTATACAAACTTATGGAGAAGCTTGTATTTACAAGAAAGTGAGTGGGAGCTCTGTAGCATTCTTAATACTGTATGTAGATGACATATTGTTGATTGGGAATGATGTAGACCTTCTTAATAGTGTCAAGGATTATTTGAATAATAGTTTTTCAATGAAAGATCTTGGCGAAGCAGCTTACATATTAGGCATAAAGATTTATAGATATAGATCAAGACACCTAATATCATTGTCACAGAGTACATATTTGGACAAAGTTCTAAAGAAGTTTGGAATGCAAGATAGCAAGAAGGGATTCTTGCCCATGTTGCCCAATACGACCTTGAGTAAAACTCAAAGTCCTGCAACGCCAGAAGATAGAGAAAGGATGAGTAAGACTCCCTATGCCTCGGCCATAGGATCTCTAATGTATGTCATGCTATGTACTAGACCCGACATTGCATATGTTGTTAGTTTGACTAGCAGATATCAAAGTGATCCAGGAGTGGATCATTGGACAGCGGTCAAAAACATCCTTAAGTACTTGAGAAGAACTAAGGATATGGTTCTTTCTTATGGAGGTGATGAACAGCTTGTTGTTAATGGTTACACCGATGTTAGTTGGAACACCGATCCGGATGATTCTAAATCTCAATCTGGATACGTATTTACTTTGAATGGTGCGTGATTAGCGGAGGAGTGCAAAGCAAAGCGTTGTGGCGAGATCTTCAAGCAATCGAATACATACACGCTTTGGAGGCTTCACAAGAGGCAATATGGATGAAGGAGTTCATTATAGAGCTTGGTGTGGTTCCAAGTCTATTTGGACCCAATGTCTATCTATTGTGATAACATGGCGCCATAGCCAATGCGCAAGAACCAAGGTCACACAAGAAGCTGAAGCACATCAAGCTACGTTTTCACGCTATTCGAGAGCATGTCCAAGATGGTGACATAAAGATTTGCAAAGTACACACAGATCTGAATGTGGCGGATCCGTTGACTAAACCTCTCCCGAGGGCAAAACATGACCAACACCAAACTGCCATGGGTGTTCGGTATATTACCATGTAATCTAGATTAGTTGACTCTAGTGCAAGTGGGATACTGTTGGAGATATGCCCTAGAGGCAATAATAAAGGTGGTTATTATTATATCTTTGTGTTTATGATAAATGTTTACATTCATGCTATAATAGTATTAACCGGAAACATTAATACTTGTGTGATTTGTAAACTAAATTAGAGTCCCTAGTAAAGCCTCTTTATAATACTAGCTTGTTGGTTAATAGATGATCGTGGTTTCCCGATTATGAACATTGAGATGTTGTTAACAACAAGATCATGTCATTAGGAGAATGGTGTGATGGACATACTCCTATAGATAAGCGTAGCATCAAGATCGAGTCATTTTAATAGTTCGTTTTCTATAAGCTTTCTGATACATAGTAACCTAATTCCTTCGACCATGAGATCATGTTAATCACCATCACCAGAAGAATGCTTTGATTACATCAAACACCACACCGTAACTGGGTGGCTATAAAGGTGGCATTGAGTGTTCGGAAAGTATGGGTTGAGGCACATGGATCAAGAGTGGGATTTGTCCATCCATATGACGGATAGATATACTCTAGGCCCTCTCGGTGGAATGTCATCCAATTAGCTTGCAAGCATGTGACTGGCTCACAAGGGATCACATATCGCGGGAACGAGAAAAGAGTACTTATCGGTAACGAGGTTGAACTAGGTATGTAGAGATACCGACGATCAAAACCTCGGATAAGTAAACTATCATGAGACAAAGGGAAATTGGTATCGTATGTAAGTGGTTCATTCGATCGCAAAGTAATCGTAGAAATATGTGGGAGCCATATGAATTTCCAGATTCCTCTATTGGTTATTGATCGGAGAAGTGTCTCGGTCATGTCCGCATAATTCACAAACCGTAGGGAGACACACTTAAGGATTCGATGTTGTTGTGTAGTTATGGAATGATGAGTAAGAGACTGAATGTTGTTCGGAGTCTTGGATCGGATCCAGGATATCACGAGGAGATCCGGAATGGTCCGGAGAATAAGATTCATATAAGGAAAGTCCTGTTTCAGAGTTCGGAAATGATTCCGGTGTTTTCACGAGGAATGTTCTAGAAGGGTCTGGAAGGTCTGACACTCCGAAGGGGAAGGGTACATGGATGTGTCATGACAATGTGGAATGGTTGCATCATGTACTAGGTCACTTGGATAGGCAATATGAAGAGAGAAATCAAATCCAAGTTTGAAAGTCAAACACCAACTTGAAAAGTCAAATCCGAAGTTTGCTTGGTGGAGGGAGAGTAGGAAACCTACCTAGGGTAGGAGTCCCACTCCCTCCACCCACCGTCCAAGGAGGAGGAGTTGGAGGAGGACTCCCTCCTCCCAACCGCCTCCCTCCCACCTATATAAGTAGGGGTAGGGCGCCCCTACCTCTCACACCCAAAACCCTAACTCCTGGCGCCACCACCCCAAGTGATGCCGCCGCCTAGGGCTCCTCCAAGTCGCCGACTTGGGCTTCTCCAAGCCCTAGCCACCGGCAAAACCACCTCCCCTTGGTGCCTCTAATCCGTAGATCGCCAAGGCCCTCTCTTACTCCACCATACTCGCTCCGGCTTAGGCGAAGCCCTGCGGGATCTCCCCTCTACTTCCGACACCATGTCGTCGTGCTGCCGGAATCACGAGGAGAAGTGCTACAACCTCCGCTGCCTGCTGGAACAAGGGAGAGGAAGGTCTTCATCGAGTACCAAACGTGTGACCGACTGCGGAAGCGCTGCCAGAACGCAGCGCCGGAAGGATCGTCTACGCGATCTTGAGATCGGCAAATGCGACTACACCCACGAGAATATGCTCTCGTTAACCGCTTTGGAATCTTCGAGGGTGAGTTCTTCTATCGACTCGTTGCTACAATCTAGTAGATAGATCTTGGCTTGTTTGTGTGCATGCGGTAGAATTTTTTTGTTTTCCATGCTACGAACCCCTACACACCATCCATGACTTCCTCTGGCCAGATGATCTTCTGCCGGAGACGATTGGCGCGCTTGTCATCAAGCTTCGTGATGCCCTAGGTGCCATCGACTGGCTCCACGACCTAGCTGCTCGCATCGGATCCAATATGGCCTTGGCGTTGATGCTCAGCTGGTACAAGGATGCCCGCGCCGAGAAGCTGGTGGGAGGCTTCAGAGCCGGCGCTGACCATACCACCATTTGCCAAGCCTATCCAGGTCTCCGAGTTGTCGCCATCCAGATTGCCGGCTATGCCGACCCTTCGCTCATTGCATGCCTGTCCTTGACTTAGCCAGGCGGGAGGAACTGCATCCCGGCCCAAGCTGACTTGTACCCTTATCCGGCTATGAGCCTCTTTATATTCTGCCTTTTTTCCTTTGCGATCTTGCGCTTCTGACTTAACCGGCCAGGGGAATTGCATCCCGAGACGGGTGGACTTGCTGCTTTGTTCCGATAGGATCGAACGCCTTCTAGCCGGGAGCTATATGCTTCCAGTGGGCGCGCCCCCACTGGGTGTAGCCCCCGAGATTCGAAGTAGCTGGAGTAGCCAGGTGCTTTGAATCTTCAAAAATCCTTGCATTCCTTCTTACCCTTTAGAAACTGACTTGCTTAGCCAAACGGGGGAAACTGCATCCCGACCCGGCCACTCTTACTCGGCTATCCTTGAGCCTTTTTCTCTATTACTTTCCTTACTACTTCCAGCTTTCTCTCTTTCTTTCTTTCTTTCCTTATGATGTTCCTTCTTTCTCTCTTTCTTTTTTTCCTTATGATATTCCTTCTGAGCCTCTCTTTCTTTCTTTCCTTATGATCTTCCTTTTGAGCCTCTCTTGCTTTGTTTTGACCGGCTTGAAAATATTCTAGCCGGGAGCTATATACTTCCAGTGGGGCGTGCCAACGCACCCACTGGGTGTAGCCCCCGAGATTCGGAGTAGCTACTGCAGGTAAGTGCTTCGAATCTTCAAAAAATTCCTTGCGTTCTTTCAGTGCCTTGCATGTCCGAATGATGTACTTAGCCGGACGGGAGAAAGTGTATCCCGGCCCGGGCTAACTCATTGTCTTGCCTTCCCGACGAGCTTCGTCTTTCTATGACCGGCTGGGACATCTTCTAGCCGAGAGCTACATACTTCCAATGGGTGCGCGCTAGCGCACCCACTGGGTGTTGCCCCCCGAGATTCAGAGCAGCTGGCGCAACCAGGTGCTTCGAATCTTATCAGTTCTTGAGATCCGACTTGGTGCGGTCGTGCAAAAAATAAACATACAGAAATTAACTTTTGTCAGTACATTGTCGTATGGTACACATGGTGTCAATCAGATGGTTGTTTTGTTTTCGAAAAACTAGCTGATGATGAAGGAGCCCTCCCATGGTGCGGACAACTTGTGCATGCCCTTGGTGTCTTGCACCATCCAGAGCACCAGATCACCCTCGCGGAACGCAACAGGCCAGATCCGGTTCGAGTGGTACCGGCGCAGCCCTTGCTGGTATATGGCCGACCTAGACAAGGCCAGCTCGCGGGCCTCCTCGAGGAGGTCCACGATGTCCGCCATCGCTTCCTGGTTCTCTTCTCCGTACAGAGGATCTTGCAGGGTGAGTCGAACTCGATGTCCGCTGCGAGGACCGCTTCTGAGCCATAGGTGAGGAAGAAAGGGGTGAAGCCAGTTGAGCGATTCGGGGTAGTGCGCGGGCTCCACAGTACAGCTGGGAGTTCCTCGATCCAGCAGTCGGGCGAGCGCTCCAGTGGCTCGATCAGCCGAGGCTTGATTCCGGATAGCACCAAGCCGTTTGCCCTCTCCACCTGTCCGTTGGACTATGGATGTGCAACATATGCGAGGTCCAGTCGGATCTCCTTGTTGTGGCAGAACCAGGCAAAGGTTCCCTTGGCGAAGTTCGTGCCATTGTCGGTGATAATGCTGTGCGGGTACCCGAACCAGATGATGATGTCCCGGAAGAAGGTGATGACCGTGGCGCCGTCCAGCTTCCGGATCGGCTTCGCCTCCATCCACTTGGTGAACTTGTCCACCACCACCAACAGGTGGGTCATGCTGGCTCAAGCCCGCTTGAAGGGATGTCGGTCCCTAGACAGCAAAGGGCCACGTGACCGGTATAGTCTTGAGAACTGAAATCGACATGCGCCTTAGTCGGCCGAATCGCTGGCATCCATTGCATGTAAGAACCAACTGGTCCGTGTCCTCCACAGTGGTGGGCCAGTAGAAGCCGTGGCGCATTTCCTTCGTGACTAGGGCATGAGAAGAGGTGTGGGGGTCGCACTCCCCCTGGTGGATCTCCTTTAGCAACCTGTAGTCGGTTTCCGCGTCAACGCACCGCTGGAAGATGCTCGAGGCATTGTGCTTGTACAACTCTTTGTTGATGATGGTGTACATGTGCGAGTGGCAACGGATTTTCCTTGCCTCCACCTCGTCATACGGAAGCTCGTCGTTGAGATTTAGTTCATGAAGGGATGGGCCCGGAATGAAACTTTCCGGATGGTGAGGACGCTTCCCGGTATGACCTGGAGCTCATCCGGAGGTCGGTCGGGTGGGATGCCTGAGTCGGTCGGGCGAAGATAATCCGCGAGTATATATTTCAGAATTTGATAAAAGCTTGTTTGGGCCACCCAAGGAAAAATTCGGAGTCGGAAGTACAAGACATCCCTCAATTATCTTAGGAGGAAAATAATATTTTGTGTGCGGATTTTACTGAAAAGGAAATCCATGATGCCATCATGCAAATGGAGAAGACTAAAGCACCTGGACCGAATGGCTTTCCCGCTGAATTCTACCAAGTCTTTTGGGAAGTTATCAAGCCTGAGTTTCTGAATATGTTCGGAGCCTTTCAAAATGGGGTGCTAGCTCTTTTTCGACTGAACTTTGGTACAATTGTACTTCTGCCAAAAAAAGAAAACGCCGTCCAAATTCAACAATATAGTCCCATTTGCCTACTTAATGTGAATTTCAAGATATTCACAAAAGTAGGTACGAATCGTTTAACTGAAATTGCACATAAGGTGATTCGACCACTCAAACAACTTTCATGATGGGAAGACATATCTTAAAAGGGGTTGTGGTGCTTCATGAAACAATACATGAGCTACATAAGAAAAAATTGGATGGGGTTCTTATTAAAATTGACTTCGAAAAATCTTACGATAAGGTGAGATGATCTTTCTTGCAACAAGTCTTGCGTATAAAGATTTCAATCCTAAATGGTGTGAATGGATTAAGAATTTTATAACAAGGAGCAGCGTTGGGGTTAGGGTTAATGATTCAATAGATCATTATTTTCAAACGCATAAAGGATTACGCCAAGGAGATCCTTTATTCCCAATCCTTTTTAATATCATTGCTGACATGCTAGCGATCCTTATAAGCAGGGCAAAAGAGGATGGCCAGGTCAATGGGTTAATACCTCATTTAGTGGATGGCGGTGTGTCTATTCTTCAATATGCAGACGATACAATTATAATTATGGAACATGATCTGCAAAAGGCACTTAATATGAAACTCATACTTTGTATTTTCAAACAACTATCAAGTCTTAAGATTAATTTTCATAAAAGTGAACTCTTCTACTTTGGAAAAGCTAAGTCAGTAGAGGATCAATACATAGATTTGTTTGGCTGCCAATCAGGATCTTTTCCCTTTAAATATCTCAGCATTACTATTCATTTTCTCAAGTTAAAAAATGGATAGTGGAAACCTGTGAAAGACCGTTTTGAGAAAAAATTAATTAACTAGATCGGTAAGCTTCTTTCTTATAGGGATCGTCTAGTTCTTATTAACTTGGTATTAACAAGTTTACCAATGTCTGTTCAAAAAAAAAAAAAAAAACAAGTTTACCAATGTTTATGATCTCCTTTATGAAAGCGCCGATCAGGGTTAGGAAGAGATTGGATTTTTTAGATCTTGTTTCTTTTGGCAATATGATAATCATAAAAATAAATATCGCTTAATCAAATGGAACATTATTTGCCGACCTAAGGATCAAGGTGGCATAGAAGTTTTGGAAACCAAAAATAGATGCTAGCTTAGCAAATGGCTTTTCAAGCTCCTTACTAAGGATGGAGTGTGGCAAGAGATATTACAAAATAAATATCTACAGTCCCAAACGTTGTCGCAAGTGATAGCGAAACCACATGATTCACCATTTTGGAAGGGTCCAATGAAGGTAAAACATGATTTTTTTGCTAGTTGACTTTCGGGTGAATGACGGAGCGAATACAAGGTTTTAAGAAGACGTTTGGTTAGGAGACATGCCTTTAGCACAAAAATACAATTCCCTTTATATTATTGCTCAGCGGAACAAATTACCGTTGCTGAGGTCTTATCCTTACTTACAATTAATATTTCAGATCTTTGACGGGAAATAGATGGAACATATGGTTCCATCTACTGTTTAAGCTTATACAAGTCAATCTAACGGGAGAGCGGGATATTTTTATTTGGCGCCTTACACAATCAGGAATTTTTACGGTTAAATCCATGTGCATAGACCTTTTGTATGGTAATACAAGGTTCCTTAAAAAATATATTTGAAAAATCAAAGTGTCTTTAAAATTCAGAATCTTCATGTGATTTGTTCATAGGAAAGTAATTCTAGTTAAAGATAACCTAATTAAAAAGCACAGGCAGAAAGATACTAGATGTTGCTTTCGGGACAAGGACGAGACTATACACCATCTATTTATTGACTGCCCGCTTGCAACTATTATTTAGCGTATTATAATATAACTTTTAATTTAACTTCATCCATAAGTATTAATAATATTTTTTGCGAATTGGCTCAAGAGCGTTCCTAACAAAGAGAAAATTCAACTTAGAGTTGGAGTTTGTGCGGTCCTTTGGACTATTTTTGAAATGTCTCGTAACAATTATATTTTTAACAGAGACCGATCTAAAACTTTTTTTATAGGTTATCCTTCTAGCCACCTATTGGATCCGTACATGGGTGTGTCTCCAGCCAGAGGAGGACCGTCATGTTATAGCTACTGGGTGTACCTTTTTGAAGACGGTTGTGCGGGATATTTTCAGCCGCCGTGGGCCGGGTGGTGATGTGATCTTAGAATAACATACTAATGACGCTGCGGATTTTTGATGTATATTTTTTAGATGGCTTATTCAAGTCTCAACTCTTTGTGATCCTTGAACTTCATGTGCTACAGACTTTTGTCTCAATAATAAAATAAAAGGCATCTTTCTGATGCAAGGCTGGGGCTAGGCTTCCTTTTTGAAAAAATCACAAAACAAAGAGATTTGGCGGATGGAGAAAACATACTTGCACCTCAAATTCTCAGTTTGTCACCCATACATCAGAATCAGTAACAGAGTTCCAAAGCTCTAGTCATGCAAAAAATCAGAAACCGAATGGAAACTGTCGTAAGCTTTGATCTCATATCCTAATGAAGAAGATGCTAAGCTCTGGCCCATTGTTGCCATCAGGGTTGAGCATGTACAGCGACTCGGAGTCCCGGGAGCCCACCACGCGGTCGAAGCGGGCGCGCATGTACGCAAGGTCCCCGGCCTCCTGCCCCTCCGTGCCCTCGCAACCCATAACGTCGTTCGGCAGCACGCCCGCGCCGACCGACACGGTGCGCAGCAGCTGCATGACGGTGAGGTCGTCCTCCGTGGGCTCCCGCCGCATGGCGTATCCGATCTTGCGCCCGTTCACATAGGCCGTCCACAGCGGCTCGTCGAGCAGCCGCGTCCGGCCGATGCCGGCGCCGGCGCCAGGCGGCTTCTTCTCACACTCGAGCGCCACGCGCAGGTGCTCGGCGCCCATCTCCTGCATGAACCTGCCGGTCTGCATCGCGAGCTCCAGCAGCATGATGGGCACGCTCCCGGGCGTCTCCTGCACCGCAAGCGTCACCCGCGCCTTGCGGTACCCGAACAGGGTCCCCGTCGTGCGCGACGCCCCACTGACGTGGCCGTCGTGCATCCGCGACGGCCCGCCGTGCCGCGGGAGGACGCCGTGGAAGCGGCACGCAGGGGCGAGGATCGGGAGGGACCTGAACAGGGCGCGAACGGCGCGGATGGCGCGCAGGGAGCGTGCGGCCGTGCGGCGCTGCTTCTTCTTGGACGGGGGCGGGGTGAGCGTGATCGTCGGCCGGGGCGTGTGAGGCGAGGGCGGCGGCAACTCGGAGTACGCGCCGGCGCCGGGAGTGCGAGGCGTCCCCAGCGCGTGCAGCGGCGACATCGGCGGGGTGGGCTGCGGCGTCGTGTAGCGTACCATCGCCGTTGCCGGCTTGATGGACGTGCTTGGTACTGAGATAGCGCGTTGTTCTGGCATCGTCGGCTGTGATCGATGCTTGTAGGAGAAGACTCGGGGTTTTTGAAACGCTGGCTGGCTGGCTGGCTTAGGTTGGTGGAATGCACGTACGCGAAGGTAGACGAGGCATGCACGATAGACATTGGGGTTTTACTTCGGCTTTTTCTAGTCAAGGATTGTTAATTTCTTGTTTTGTTTAGGTTTGTTTTGATTTGGCCTCAGAGGATGGTCCAGATGTTCCTAATCTCTTCAGCTTGCTTCTTCATTTTACAAATTTTTAAATTTATAAATTTGGCCTTTTTGGGAGTACTTATGTGATGAACTTCCTCTTCTTTATAAACATCCATCATGAAATGAAATTTATATGATTCCTTTCCCCGAGTCAGCAACACAGGATGGCTGAGCTGTAATCAGGCCCATATATAATTGCCTTGGGACAGATATCTAAGCAATGGCCAGCGTGACGCCCCAAGGCCCGAATGAAACCCGGTGAACCATGGGCCATGAATTGTTTTTTTTAAAACAAGACAAAATATTTACATATTTCTTTGATTTAGATACTATTAGGAAAATAACTATCTGTGGCGCATGAGTTTTAGAATTCTGTGGCATATGGGAATGCGCCACTGATACTAAGCCACTGAATTGTGGCGTATATTGTTATGCGCCACAAAAATCTTAAAAATTTGTGGCGTATACATAGAATTATCTTTTCGAATTTCAAAAAAAGGCGGGCCAAATCTCCAATTTCTATGGCCCATATTGCCAATATACGCCACCAGAGAAGAAGGGGAGAAGAGGAGGACAAGGGGAGAAGTGGAAAAGGAGGAGGGAGGAGAATGGGAGAAGGGGAGGAGAAAGAGAGGAGTAGTGGAGGAAGGAGAAGTGTGGAGGAGAAAAGAGAGGGAGAAGGGACGCCGGCGGGATTTAACTCGAATCCCGCCAAACAATTCTGTGGCACATATTGGAGATATACGCCACAGAATCCCCCCCCTTTTTTTTACAGGAAAATAATTCTTTTTGTCATAATTTTTTACTCTTTTCAAATTTGAAAAATCTGTAAAATCTAGAACGGCCTTTGGTCGTTGAATTCGAGTAGTAAATTTTGAGACGATCGTTTTGATGGGTAAATTTTTTCCGACATTGTATGCAAAAGTTCTGGCCGTTTTACCGTGACATGATTTTTTTTTGCAAAATACATCGAAATTCATGTTTTTAATTTTACCTACAACTATACCCTAAAATATAACTACATCTCAAAGGATTTTTTTTGAAGTTTTTATCATTTTCGTTTATTTTTTACAAAAGTTAAAAGAGAATCCATGGAGGGAGAGGGGTGGGATGTATTTTTCCACATTCTGTGGCCCATATCTCTATATGCGTCACACAAACATCACTTTCTGTGACGCATATCGATATATACGCCACAAATGGTTAGTCAACATATGTTCAACAAGATGGACAATTACAATTTCTATGGCGCATATGTTAAAATGCGCCATAGACATTACAATTTTTGTGGCGCATATGGACATATGCGCCACAGTAAGTTGGAAGCCCAACCCCGATAGCGGGTCCCACCAAATTTCTGTTGGAGATATGCCCTAGAGGCAATAATAAATGTAGTTATTATTATATCTTTGTGTTTATGATAAATGTTTACATTTATGCTATAACAGTATTAACCGGAAACATTAATACTTGTGTGATTTGTAAACTAAAATAGAGTCCCTAGTAAAGCCTCTTTACAATACTAGCTTGTTGGTTAATAGATGATCGTGGTTTCCCGATCATGAACATTAAGATGTTGTTAACAACAATATCATATCATTAGGAGAATGGTATGATGGACATACTCCTATAGATAAGCGTAGCATAAAGATCAAGTCATTTTAATAGTTCAATTGCTATAAGCTTTCTGATACATAGTAACCTAATTCCTTCGACCATGAGATCATGCTAATCACCATCATCGGAAGGATGCTTTGATGACGTCAAACACCACACCGTAACTGGGTGGCTATTAAGATGGCATTGAGTTTTCGAAAAGTATGGGTTGAGGCACATGGATCAAGAGTGAGATTTGTCCATCCATATGACAGATAGATATACTCTGGACCCTCTCGGTGGAATGTCATCCAATTAGCTTGCAAGCATGTGACTGGCTCACAAGGGATCACATACCACGAGAACGAGAAAAGAGTACTTATCGGTAACGAGGTTGAACTAGGTATGCAGAGATACCGATGATCAAAACCTCAGATAAGTAAACTATCGTGAGACAAAGGAAAATTGGTATCGTATGTAAGTGGTTCATTCGATCGCAAAGTAATCATAGAAATATGTGGGAGCCATATGAATTTCCAGATTCCTCTATTGGTTATTGATCGGAGAAGTGTCTCGGTCATGTCCGCATAATTCACGAACCGTAGGGAGACACACTTAAGGATTCGATGTTGTTTAGTAGATATGGAATGTTAGTAGGGCTACCGAATGTTGCTCGGAGTCTCGGATGGGATCCGGGATATCACGAGGAGATCCGGAATGGTCCGGAGAATAGGATTCATATAAGGAAAGTCCTATTTCGGAGTTCGGGAAAGTTTCCGATGATTTCATCGGAGAGGTTCTAGAAGGGTCTAAAAGGTTCACCGGTCCGAAAGGAGAATGTTCCATGAATGTGTCATGGGTATGTGGAATGATTGGATAATGTCCAAGGTCACTTGGTGTTGGCATATGCAAGAGAGAAATAAATCTCTAAATTGAAAGTCAAACGGAAAGTTTGAAAAGTCAAACTGGAACGATGGTTTCCTCGTGGGAGAAGAAACAAGTCCTTCTCTCAATCCAACTTGGGTTTGGGTTTGGATTCAAACCCACCCCTCCCAAGGCTGCCCCTCCCTCTCATAAATAGAGGGGGAGGGCTGCCCAAACAACACAAGTTCCAAGCCCTCTTCACGAGCCGCTGTCGTCGACCCGCGCCGCCGTCGCCGGTCCGTCGCCGCCGACACCTCCTCCTCCTCCCGGATCTCTAAACCCTAGTTTTCCGGGAAACCCTAATCCACCATAACTCGCATCCGGCTTAGGCGAAGCCCTGCGGGATCTTCCCTCTACTTCCGACACCACGTCGTCGTCTTTAGAAATCGTGAGGAGAACTACAACCTCCGCCTTGGAACAAGGGAGAGGAAGGTCTTCATCGAAAATCGAACGTGTGATCATGAAGCGCTGCCGGAACGCAGCGCCGGAAGGATCGTCTACGCGATCTTGAGATCGGCAAGTGTACGACTACATCACCCACGAGAATCTGCTCTCGTTAACCGCTTTGGAATCTTCGAGGGTGAGTTCCTCTATCGACTCGTTGCTAAAATCTAGTAGATAGATCTTGGCTTGTCTGTGTGCATGCGGTAGAATTTTTTTGTTTTCCATGCTACGAACCCCTACAATTGCTGTGGCGCATTGTTTCCCTATATGCGCCACAGAATATGTTTATGTGGTGCATTGCCTGAAATGTGCCACTGTAATTTGTCTATGGCGCATGGTCATACATATGCGTCACGAAATATCCGTCTATCTATAGCTTGTTTCCTAGTATTGAAAAGAACAGAGTGGCACGTTAATTAACGGGAAATCGAACAAGAAGCGATACAACAAGTGACAAGCCCATACGAACAGAGACAAGAGTCTTTTTTTTTTCAAAACGAGGCAAAAGCTTTGCCTTTCATTGATATAGTAGAAAAGAGCTGGCCCGTTTCTAAGGAAAACTGGCAAAAAACCGTTACAATGCAACACCACACGTCAGTCCCGAGGCTGCGCTCCACACAGGTCGACGACCAACCAGGTCGACACCACACCTCAACGCAACAAGCGGAGGCGAAAGACCGAAGCCACTGCTCCAACTACCACGCCGGCCGCAGGTTCGTGCCCCACCTAGCCAAAGACGAACCCGCCTCCGCCAAACCACCAAAAACACTCCACGGGTCCCTCAGTCCGGTGGACGTCCAAAGCGAGGTCCCAAGAGGCAAAGCAACATAAGAGAGCCGCCCACGCCCGATCCCGCGAGGGATCTACGGTTTCCCTCGGAGAGCCCAGGAAGAGGACGAACCCCCGGATAGCCCGATCCCTATGTCGACTTTTTTTTTGACATAGGTGCACCTAGACCTATTCGAGCACTTAAGCTCTTATGTCTTGATTTGGTGGTTTCACGTCAGATGCCAAATGTACCGAAAGGCGAAAGCAGCACGCACAGGCGGGTGCGTCAACTCGGGACGACAACGTCCGCTTCACCACTACGCGGCTGCCCGCGCGCGTCGTCCCCCACACACACCATCACGGCCTACCGTACCATGGGGAGCGCATCCATTGCACTGGCGCATCACACCACCCTTGCCTAGGTAGTAAAATCCACCGTAGGTACCTAAACTTGACACCCTTTTTCAATATAGGTCATCGACCTTAGAAATACATGACTTACGGTCACTAAATACGTTGGCTATTTTATTATGGTCACTGGGCGTTTGTACAACGACGTATTTGTTAACGTGGCATACTTTGACCAGTGTACAACAATATTTTTTTTGCGCAAATAAGCCCCTTGACTAAAAGTATTTGGCATATACCCCTAGGCCCACCTAGCATATGCCCCTTCACACCATATTCAGAAAATCAATCAATAAAAAGGTCCCACGGGTCAGCCTCTGTTTAACTGCTAACAGAGTGGGATTAACCCACTCACTCCACGAACAGAGGAGACGCGCGTTGGCCGCGTATGGCCGCCTAGCTCCAGTCGGCCCTGGTCTCTGCTTCGGCATGTGCCACAGTGGCTCTGCCCCCAACTCCGTCTTGTCTTGCCGCTGCCCCGCCTCGTTCGGCCTGGCGTTCCTGCCCTGCGCCGCTCGGTGCCGCCTACAACCTCTGCGGTTTGGAGCCGTCGGAAGCAAGCGACGTTGATTGCCGTGGGTCACCTCCCAACCATCCCGCCGCACGATTCACCACCGCTGGCCACTCTCCACTGCGGATGCTCGCTCCGTTCGTCGCCGCTCGATTCCACTAACGAGGTCGATGGAATCGACGACACCGGTGTGGAGGCTTGCAAGCAAGGAGCAAGGCGGCGGCCGAGGTGGAAGCGGGCATTCTCGGCTACCGAAGCTGCCGGGCGGCGAGGTGGAATCAAACGGGTGGTTGGAGGTAGCACTGGGATGGCCCTATCTCTGCCATTTTCTAATTTAGCCCTGTTTTTTTTTGTTTCTCTAGAATAGTCCCTATGGATGGTTAAGGGGATGATAGATAGGGTCCACTCAGTGCCACGTCAACAAATACGTAGTTGTACAGACGCCTAGTATCGGTAATAAAATAGCAGACGTATTTAGTGACCGTAAATCATATAAAAAAGGTGTTAAGTTTAAATTTTACTCCTTGACTAGGACACGCTCGCTATCCCACCACTATCCCAGACTGTTCGGCCAGCAGTGCCCTGCTCCTCCTGTGTACACGATGGGCGATGGCTCATCGAACCTACAGTACTGCCGTTCAATCACGCCCCGCGCCCCGCGTGGCGATCGGTTTGGCGAGGCCGGCGCCTCCGAGAGCGGGCAGATGCTGTGTCGAGCGAGCAATGATATGTGCGCGAAATGGCGTCTCCGACGACCGCCGCACTGGGTGCGTGGCTCGACACGCCAGCAACGCGGATGGGCCAGCAACAGTCACGTACGTAGCACGTGATAGATGAAAAAAATGACGGTACCTTCTCCTTATCCGATGGCCGTGCCGGGACCCGGGGCCGCGCGGCGCAAGATCACTGGCAGTGATTCACTGCTACTACGCCTGACCTGGCCATGTGTTTTTCGTTCCCTCATCGCCCAGCAAAGGAACAAAGCCCCGATGGTCGGTCACTGGTAACAAGCATCCAGACTTATCCTCGCGGCAGCAGCAGCTAGACAAGTCTTATCCGACTCCTGTTCCGAAGGACACGCGCACATGTGCCAGTTAATCCTACCATGTGATGTGATGTGAGTTCGTCGATTTGTCATGGGCAACGACGGAGAGAGCGTAAAAACGTCACCAGATCAAGATTTGATGGCCGGCTCGGTCGGTCACCGGGAGTGGGTCTCCGCCTAATTTAACCGTCGCCGTCACCGTCACCGTCACCACGCATCACCGCTCCATCCGCAGGTACTCGAGCGTGGAATCATTTCCCTGCCCGTCCATCACGCGCAAACTCCTGATTTCCTTGCGCGATAGACGGCGCTGATGAGTACCGTATACCCGAGACCGCGAACGTGGCGCCTTAACTAGTAGGCGACCCCGGCCGCCAATTAATGGAAAAGTACGGGGCTATGCCACGTTGACGGCGTCGCGTTGGCGAGCCCTATCTAGCCTCCGACAGTGACGGTATCATGGGTTCATTCATTATCATGTGTACGTATACTGTACTCCTTTCATTTATGTGCCGCAACGCGGTTTTGGTTCAGTTCACACCACAGATGGGAAGGTGAAGAGAGTAGTGCTTGTCACGCCGCATGGGCTCTGGTTCCAGCCTAGTGTAGCGATCAGCGCACCAGCCGCCACCGCCCGCCCCATGAAGGTTCCTCCCGTTTTTCTGCGGCAAAACTGATGCGACAGCACCAAGGAGTGGCACCGAATTTTATCGGCCGAACATCTGCCAAGAATTTTATCGGCCCAACAAAATTGACCTTTCACTCCGTCCTTTCGGCAGAGGAGATGATAAACGTTTTCTCTTTACGGATACTACACGAGTGTTTTTGCTCCAGTCCTTCAGACACGTACGTCCAAGCAACGTTCTCGGAAGCCACATTGCCTTCGATTCTCCGAGGGTCATGGATGCAACTTTTACTTTAGATGCAAAAGCACTTGCTACCCGGAAGCAGCCGCCATGCTCTAATTCAACAACGTGATCGCGTGTGGAGGACGCATTTTGTCGCCATGTGCGTGTGGTCCAAAGTCAGAATCGCCCCAAGTAGCAAGTTTCCCGGTGACGATAAGGGGAGGGGGGCAGCCAGCCCCTTACCCCTCCTCCAAGTAAGGGGCGGCGAAGGGGGGTCCCCTCTAAGTTAGGGTTTCCCCTCTCCCCTTTTGCCTTAGTCACATGGGTCTCAAGGGGCTGTGGCGTCCTGGCCCATTAGTGTCGGGGTGCCCCCTCTTGATCCCATGTGGTCCCTCCGGGTAGGTAGGACCCACTGGGTGTCTCCTGGAACCTTCTAGAATCTTTCTATACAATACTGGAAAATCCCAAACTTTTTTGTTTCTTCTAGAAGCTCCTCATGGTGTATATGATCCCATCTGAAACTTTGATACAACAATTGATTACACCATACATATTCTCAGCAAAGACTAGTGATTGTGAAGCGTTAAGTGTGTGTGTGGCTTGATGGGTTCGAGAACATGTAGACATGATCAAGACACCTTTCCGATCAATAACCATCAGTGGGACCATGATGCCCATAATGGTTCCTACACATTCAATGAAGTTCTTTCCGGTTTAACCACAATGTCAAAGTTTCAATCAATCCGATATACGATTCCTTTTGTATCGTGGTATATTACTTGCCTGAGATTCGATCTCACCATACCTAGTTCAATATCGTTACCGACGAGTTATCTTTACTCGTACCATGGTATATGATCCCTATGACTAAACACATTAGTCACATGCTTGCAAGCTCTTAGGATTTTATACTACCGAGAGGGCCTAGAGATATCTTACACTCCATCACACGAAGGAACAAATCTCAGTTTTGATTCATGCAACCCAACAGACACCATCGGAGATACCTGAAAGCCACCTTTATAATCCCCCAGTTATGGAGTAACGTTTGATGTCCACAGAGTATCCCTCTGATGTCCGGGAGTTACATGATTTCATGGTTTGAGGAAACTATACTTGACATATCCAGAAAGCGATATCAATCAAACTAGGCGATGCCATGAGAAGCTATGCTTATTATTTTTTCTATCCATCACATCATTCTTCTAATGATATGATCTCATTATTAATCAACATCATATGTTCATGGTTAGAAATCCTTAATCATCATTTAACCAAGGAGATATTTGAGTAGAGCCTCACTAGGGACATGGTGTTGTTTATAACTCTACACATGTATTACGATTCCGGTTAATATAATTGTAGCAATAGAGAATAAATATTTATCATGAACAAATAAATATGAATAATAACAACTTCATTATTTCCTCTATGGTATATCCTAGCCAATAATCTGGCCCTTCTTAAAATATCCGACCAATAACCCGGGAAATAATCCGCCCATATACCGAGCGATGCGCACCTCATTGCGGAAATGTCCTTAGCCAATTTTTGTGGGGGGCGGATATTTGGAATAATCCGTCCCCGGATTATTCGGAGTAAA
The DNA here is from genome assembly GCA_030063025.1 of Avena longiglumis. Lineage (NCBI taxonomy): Eukaryota > Viridiplantae > Streptophyta > Magnoliopsida > Poales > Poaceae > Avena > Avena longiglumis. The sequence goes on along the minus strand of CP125973.1, from coordinate 124,204,799 downwards.
GATGATTTTCTAGCTTAATACATTGCAATATCTTTTCACTTCACATTTTGGGGGATCGATGTTGACAAGAGTTTATCATATAGGATGCCTACATCAGTTAACACATGATTAGATCATCACTAGTGTTGTTGTCTAACACACAAAACATAAAGGACCTGGAAATGTTCTTTCAGGGGGTGGAAGTCATTTTCGGTGGTGCAACGAGTATGTGACAGTGATATTTTTCCTCTCATGTTCGGTGGTGATCTTGCACATCTCCGGCCGTCGCCTCCCGTGCATTCAATGTTGGCGCCACCTAATTCAAGCTCTTCTCCAACAAATACTTGCTTGAATTCACCTCGTGGCCAATCTCCACTAGCCAAGACAGCGGAGGACGAGTTTGTGCTGCCAAAGCTAGCGTCGACTAGGCTTCGACGACGATGCTGCCATGGGATGCTACCCAGGGCCTAATGTTACTTGTATTACTTTTGCTACATTCGTATATATTTTTTGCTACAAACTCATATTTTTTTGCTATTTTATTATTTTTGAAATGCAACAGGGTAATTATTTTGTGCCATTATGTTCATTTGCTACAATAGTACAGAGTATTTGCTACGACGTCTGACGAGTCTATGGATTTTTTTGTTACAAACTTTATGGGATTTTGCTACAATAGTGCAAAGTTTATGCTACGAGATCTCCGGCAAGAGTCTCTGGCGAAATCAGATTTGGTACAATAGTCCTATTTGTTATCCATACATTCTGTGAGTTTGCAACATTCGAAGATTTTTTTCTACAAGGTCTCCGGTGATGTCTCCAATGAATGTGGTTTTGCTGCAATAGTAAAAAAAATTGCTACAAGATCTTCGACGAGGTCAGTCTTTCTCGTTTGTTTTATGGCGAACTGTTTTTTATTGCTTACAACAGATGCGAGGTTTTTTTTTTTTTTGCTACACCCATCAAAAGCTGGATGGGAGGTCCAGCTGGAGGACATGTGTCGTTCTCCAACCTCCAAAGTTCGCAGCAAAAGCGGGCTGGGAGGTCCAACTGGACACGTGTCGTTTTCCAACGTCCCAAGTACGCTTAGTCCTCGCCAAAATAATATGAACTGGTAAATATATTTTTTAGTAAGTTATACAAATACCATGATCATGCGGTGTCATACTTTGGTTGTTGTTTCGGTACCATTCCATCATCGCACGGCAGCATGTACCGATCAGCGGTACAACGCCACGAGAAAGTCAAGAGGGGCAACGAAACGAAATGCGAGTTGAAGCACACTGTACCAAAAAACAGCCACACACAGCACTCGCATGGCCGCGCTGCACAGATCAAGCACCCGAACGCAAAGCTTTTCCTCGCTTTGAAAATAGTTTCGAAGAGAGAATCGAAATCCGTCTAGCCAACCACAGAATCTGCTGCACTGGCCAGATTTTCCACGTAGAGCCAACGCACGGTTGCTTAACTAGCTTATCCTCTGGTCGTCCTTTCCGCAAAAGGCCAACCCCGATCGGTAAACCGGAACCCGACAGCGGATCTGGCTCGCCATCCCTCCCCGATGTGGAAAGAGCAGTTAAATACTCCTCCTTCCTCCAGCATGGGTGTCCATTCTTCGGCGTGTACGCACCGAACAAGTGGCTAATCTAATCAGGCCAAGAGCCTTTTGACTGCAGGGGAAGCGTCAAGCGTGCGTGCGTGCGTGTGGCCGATAGAGACGCCCGCCTGCCCACCCTCCTTTTGTTGTTGTTGCTGTTGGTTGGGTCGCTGCGAGGTCTGAGCAACCGAGGAAGAGGGCCTTGTTTTCTCCACGCCCTCCCTTGGACTCGTCGTACCGGTACCGGTCTTTGGTGTTTGGCGGCTCGGATTAACCACTCCCCACCAATGGACCGCCCCCCGTGCGTCACTTTCCCGGAACGAGCACGCAAGGTTGTTCTAGCGTCGAGGTAAAGGTCATTTGCGCAAAACCAGAAGATGTTCAAAACACCTCGAGGTGTTGGTCGCTTGCGACGAAAGATACGGAAAGGGGGTTTTGGTGGTTTGGCAGGGTGGTGTTGGGAGCTAGCAATAAGTAGTTCGTCCTCACTCACCCGTCACCAACCACCACTCCCCTCCTCCTCCTCCGAGCCTACAAAACGGGAGAAGGTCCATCGCCACCGTTGCAGACTTGCAGTGCAGCGACACGTTTCACTTCCCGTCTACCTAAGCCGAATCACCAAATACTATGCAGCAAAGTAGCGAGGCGGGAGCAAACATGCAGCAGAAGCTGTGACTCTGTGAGCAGAGCAGGGGCAAAGCCACCAAGTTGATGAGCTGATCACCACCACCGTGCTGGTGCTGGCTACTGTGGGTGGCTTTCCAGTGGGGCTAGCTAGCTGAGCTGACTCCTCCAAAGCAAGGGCAAGAGGCCAATACATCGAGTGAAGGCGAGGCGAGGAGGCAGAATCATTCGGCCGCAAAGCTGCCGGCGCCACCCCGTCGGCACTGTCCCCGCTTTCCTCGGCCGCGTGGGGGCCAACCCCGCCCCCCTATCTTCTCCCTCTCGCTCCTGCACGCGCTGGTCCTCCCCCTGCACTGCACTCCCGCGTGCGTCTCGTTGGGTTTCGGTGTGCTGCCGCTGTCGTCGCACCACCACCACCACCGCACCGCACCGCATCCGCACCACCACACCACACCGTCCTGCTTTTTCCCCGAGAGGAGAGAGAGGAGATGCTCCCGCTGCTCCTTATATCCACGCTCCCGGCCTTCACGCTGCTCCTCGTCGCGCCCGCCTCCTACAGGCCCTGGAAGCTCGTAAGGGAGCTCGGACTCGTCGCGCTGCTGCTGGCGCGGGAGCTGCTCAGCCACTCCGCCTCCGCAGCCGCCGCCGCGGGCAGGAAGGAGCAGCAGGGCGCCAGGAGAATAATGCCGCCGACGCCCAAGGCCAAGGCGCAGGCGCCGCCCGCATTGGCGGCGGCCGACGACGACGCGCTCCCGCTGCTCGACCTGCCGGAGCTGGCGCTGGACCGCGTCCTCGAGGACCTGTCCCCGGCCTCGCTCGCCGCGATGGCGTGCGTCTGCAAGGGGCTCAGGGACCGATGCTCCATGGACGCCCTCTGGGACCGCCACGTCCGGGGCAAGTGGGGTCAAGTGCTCGGAGCCGCCGCGCGCCAGGAGTGGGAGGCGGAGCTGGCCGCCAGAGCGGCGGCCGCCGCGCGCCCGCGCCCGAACAGGCGGAGCGGCTGGGCGGACTCGCTGGCCTGCGCGTGGCCCTTCTCCTGGATCGGCTGCCGCTGGGTCAAAGACGACACTGCGGCCGCCCCCGCCGCCCAGCCACCACCGGCCGACACGGTGGCCGCGTGGTACCGCGCGCTCGAGTGCGGCGAGTTCTGGTTCCCGGCCCAGGTGTACAACCGCGAGGTACTACTTGACAACAGTTTTTTTTGCAAATTAAGCTTTTGTCAGCTGTTAATTAAACACGGCTCGCGAGAAAAGGTCCGTTTTTCTAATGCGAAAAGGAATTTCTTTATTAGCAGGACGGGCATGTCGGGTTCTTGCTGTCGTGCTACGACGCTCACCTCTGCTACGACAGGAGAACCGACACCTTCACCGCCAGGTACTCAATCGACAAATGGACCTGTTTGATCCATACATGCATTGATCGGTATAGGAGTTAATGAGTGAAGGCGACGAGAGCATCTGATATTTGGGTTTTGGATCGACTGTGATCGGCTCAAATTAACTTCGGTGGTGATGGGTTCCTCTGATAGGTACCCGCCGCACGGCCGGAAACCGGCCAAGGAGGAGGAGGGCGTGCAGTGGTGCAGGGTCCGCGCGGCGCCGGTGAGCACGCCGGCGCAGGATCTCCATGCCTCGGGCTGCCTGGACGGCCTGCACCCCGGCGACCACTTCGAGATCCAGTGGCGGAAGAACAAGGATTTCCCCTACGGTACGCATCACGCTCTCGCTCGCAAAATCGCCTTTTTGCTCTTCTTGGTAGTAGTAGTGCTGGCTGTACTAGGTAGTACTACGACGACGGTGCAGAATTCAGTTGGTAACAGATGGATGCTTTGTGCTGGATTACAGGCTGGTGGTATGGCGTCGTGGGTCACCTGGAGTCGTGCAATGCCAGCATCGGGCATCTCTGCCGTTGCCACGAAGACGGTAACCACCCCTCTGCTATCTTGTTCAAGTCTTCTCATACTGTCGGATAGTAAACCTCAGGAGTGAGCACGGGGCTAGCTCGTCTTGCTCTACATTTGTACAGATTGTAGAAAGAAAAATATATTATAGATAAAAAGGTGAAAATATTCGGGAACATATTGGAGACAACAAAAAGATTCTTTGTCCCAGAGCTCAACTTGCCCAAAAAAAGAGGCGTCGTGGTGGCTACAGTCCGATTCCCCTTTCGTGGATCTTGTGCCCGTTCACCATATCCACTGTCTGTTCATATACAATCTAGCATCCCGTGCCGTTCTTATCCATATCCATAGCATGTTTCACTCACTTCTGAATGAAGAATAATCTTGGTCCATCTGTCTGCTGCTCTGTCAGATACGGTGATGCTGGAGTTCAGGCACTACGCGGCGGGGTCGAGGTGGAGGCAGACCACCGTGAGCAGGAAAGACCACCGGGAGAAAGGGGACGAGACGGACGGGTTCTACGGCGGCATCAGGAAGCTCCAGACCCAAGACGAGATCTCCACGTGGCGCAGGTTCTGGCCCGTCGATGTCCTCAGCTGAACATTTTTCTCTGGCCGTCCCGCTCCTGTCCCGTGCTGTACAGCGCTGCCGAGCTACTCTGAAGAATCCGCACCTCCTGCTGGCTGTTGCCCGCCGTCTTCTGAATGTTTTTTTTGGTACTAGAGATGAAGATGAAACCCAGGATGATTTGCTCTCTGTCGTGGAAGACCCAGCAGAGAAGCGACGATAGGTGGATATGTGAATGGTGATGTGTATAGCTTTACCAAGTTCTCGATTCATAGTGTGCTGCTGCCATGTCATTAGTTGATGTGTAGAGTTGTACTAGTTATTCTGAATGTTATATGGCAAATCGATTTGCACTTGTATTTTGATGTTGTTCTCTGTCATGCTAGTCAAGGCCTCCAGGGATATAAAGATACGCAGCGGCGTGACTTTAATTTGTCGGGCGCGGGGCACGATCGTTTGCTAGAATTCTTTGTGTATATTGATCTACGCCTATCTCAATTCTGATTAGTTAGTGCTGACCAGTCTGGAATCAATGGGAGGTTATGTGAATGATGATGTACAAGTTTATCAAGTTCTCAGTTTGCATGTGCTGCTGCCGGATCCTAGATTTGTAGATTTTCTGAAAGTTTTTTTTTAAATGGGAAGTGAAACCCTGGCTTCTGTCAAAAGATGCATCGATATATTTTCTGAATGTTATGTTGTATAAATCAGTTTTTAGTTGTACTTTTCCATCAGTGCGAAGGTTGCAAGTCTTCGTGGATGGTTTTATGAAAAGAAATGCGGTCCTAATTATAATCACAGGAGATGCAATGTAGAAATCCATGTTTTCTCCATGTCACATGGGATCTTGTAGATTTGGGAATATATCCTACTAGGCCTAGCGGCACTAAATAATCAAATCGGTGGTAGCCGACCTAGTTGGTGAAGTGGTGAGTAGTAGTGAAGCGCTAGTTACTGCATTTACATTCTGCGCGTCACGCTACTCCATACTGAGCTAGTGTTTTGTTCCGGCAAATAAATATAGCTAAGTTTCTCTGTACAACGTAATGGACAATTAGAATCGACCACCAACACAAATTCTAAGAGGAAGGGCATCTAGTGATGGCGGAGAAGAGGAGGGGGGCAAATGTGCTTAATTGATAGTGTGATATCCTAGGAAAAAGATGCATGGGAAAATTGGGTACAACATACTCGGCCTGTAGTTCTGTCTTGCCCGGAAAAATTAGGACGATTGCAGAAGATGTCCAATGTGTCATGCTACCCCAGTCTTTACCACATTGCCCGATGTAGAAACTCAAGATCAAAAACTGCAGATTCCGGCTAATTGATGTCCTCGGCTGAAACTAATCTCGTCGTCCTCCATGTTGTACAGCAACTACCCAGTGCAGAATTCTGTATTCTCCTGTTGCCGCTCTTCTAAATATTTTAGATAGACAAAGATGAATCACAGGATTTCGCTCCCGGTTTGTTCCATATTAGTTATCGCTGATTCAGTATAAAATTGTACGAAATCAGCGACAACTAATTTCAAAGATGGGGTATAACTTTTTCAAGTTTTCAGTATGCTATGTGCTGTCGCATCATCCTAATTAATGTATAGATTTGCGGTTCTTACGGATACTACATGGTAAATTCATTGTGCAATTTATTTTGGTGATATTTCTTGTCATGCTAGTCATGGAATATCGACTAATCAAGGTACAGAGTTGCGTGATTGTGCCCTTTGACTGGAATTCTTATGTGGATCTGACGATCAGATCCTTAACTAAACTCAGACTAGCCAGCGTTAATTAGTAAGCCTTTGCAGATGGGAAAAATCTTGGTCCATCTGTCTGCTCTGTCAAATACGGTCATGCTGGAGTTCAGGCACTACGCGGCGGATTCGAGGTGGAGGCAGACCATGGTCAGCAGGAAAGACCACCGAGAGAAAGGGGACAAGACGGACGGGTTCTATGGCGACATCAAGAAGCTCCAAACCAAAGACGAGATCTCTGTTAGGAATAGACAAGTTTTATTTCCTGGGGGCCTCCTGAATATACTTTTCCTGAGAGATAGAAAAGCCATAAGAAGTGGAAGAAACCTCGATCCCAAGGAAATAGCGGAGAGGACCAAGATCGGTCATAAGAAACTGCTCACGAAGACGAGCCTTAACAAAGGCAATATACTCAGGATCATCACCAGTAATAATCATATCATCAACATAGAGAAGGAGAAGTGTGGACAAACAACGCTGGATCATGAGCGCTGGGAGAGAAACCAGCAGCAGTCACCACAGAGGCAAAACGCTCAAACCAGGCACGAGGGGCCTGTTTCAGGCCATAAAGAGAACGCCGAAGGCGACAGACCATCCCATCAGGGACAGAATACCCGGGAGAAGACTGCATGTAAACCTCCTCACTCAACTCGCCATTAAGAAAAGCGTTCTGAACATCAAGCTGAGACACAGACCAGTGTCGAACAGAAGCGACAGCAAGAAGAGTACGCACAGTGGTCATATGAGCCACAGGGGCAAAAGTCTCATCATAGTCACGGCCGTGCTCCTGCTGAAAGCCACGAGCTAAAAGACGCGCTTTGTAGCGCTCAAGAGATCCATCAGAGCGGGTCTTAATTTTATAGACCCACTTACACATGATAGGACGAACACCGGGAGGGGGAGAGACAAGATCCCAGGTGCTAGTGCGCTCAAGCGCAGCAATCTCCTCAGCCATATCAAGCTGCCATACAGGATGACGCTCAGCATCCCGATAAGAAGTCGGCTCGAGGCAGCGAAGACCGTCTTGACTAGGAGTAACGTGATGCGGAGCACGACGTGGACGAGTCACCGGAAGAGGAGAGGGAAGCTCGTCAGAAGAAGAAGAAGCCATATCAGAAGAAGAAGAAGAAGAAGAAGAAGGGACATGAGTGCGACGAGAATAATGAAAGGGAAAAGGAGACAACGGTGAGGTGGGTGGAGGATCAGAAGAAGAAAGAGGAGAACTAGGTGGGGAGGAGGACAACGGAGTCGAAGAGGATGGCGCCGGGGACGAAGAGGGCGCATCAGGTCCAGGAGGAGGGACAATAGGAACAGAAGGAGGTACATCAGGAAACAGAAGAAAGGAGATATCATCCACCGGGTAGGTACCAGAGGTGGGGCGAGGGTAGAAGGGACACGTCTCATCAAACGTGACATCACAAGAGATGCGCATCCTACGACCAACAGGGTCCAACAGCGATATCCCTTATGCTCATCACTATAGCCAAGAAATACACACTCAACAGACTGAGCGGTCAGTTTGGTGCGTTCACGAGGAGGGAGAAGAACATAGCAAACGCAACCAAACGAACAAAGAACCGAGTAGTCTAGAGAGCCACCAGAGAGACGCTCGAGAGGGATGCCACCTTGGAGGGCAGCAGAAGGCTAGATGTTAATGAGATAAGTCGACGTATCGACAGCCTCAGCCCAGAAATGCGACGGAAGAGAAGAAGCAATCATCATAGCACGGGTGGTCTCAAGAATATGACGATGCTTACGCTCGACGACCATTTTGAGCATGTGCACCGGGACAAGAAAACTGAGCAAGGGTGCCCTTCTCAGCAAGAACACCACGCAGGTGCTGAGAGATATACTCACCAGCAGAATTAGCACGGAACACACGAATGGGCGAGGAATACTGAGTGCGGACCATAGCCGCAAAGCGCTGATAAATGGACAGCACCTCACTGCGAGAGCGCATGAAATATAGCCAAGTGTGACGAGAAAAATCATCGATAAAGTGAACATAGTAGCGATGACCTCCTTTCGAGGGGAAAGGAGCTGGTCCCCAAACATCAGAGTGAACAAGATCAAAAGGACGCTCGGACAAAGACTCACTGTGAGGATACGGTAGGTGAATCTGCTTACCAAGGCGACAGCCCTGACAATCCAAAGAAGCGTTTCCGGAGACAGACCCCAGAACACCACGATGAACTAAAGACGAGAGGCGAGAACCACATAAATGTCCAAGACGATGATGCCACTGCTTAAAAGAGCTAGTAGCGACAGCTACAGATGCCAAGGAACTGGCTACGGTGGCATTAGAAGGAAGACGAAGCCAGTGAAGCTCCCAGAGGCCATCATGGTGGCGGGGGCCAGCACCAAGCATAGTGCCGGTGCGACGATCCTGAACAGAACAGGAATCAAAGTCGAGAGTGATGCTACAACGAGAGTCAACGATCTGACTACCAGAAAAGAGTTGCATGTTAAGTTGAGGAACATGCGCAACATAGGGAACATAAAACGAGGAAGTACTAAGAATGCCTCGACTAATTACTGGGTGAGGGGTGCCATCGGTAGTAAGAACACGAACAGGGGGGTCGACAGGTCGAACAGAATGCAACAAGGAAGAATCGGGAGTCATATGAAAAGAAGCTCTAGTATCAAGAATCCATGGGGATGTACCTGGAGAAGGAGGAGGTGGTCGCTCAATGCCAGAAAACTCAGTCGCAGAACCAGCAGAACCTGTCGGTGAAGAATCCCAAGCATCAAGCAGGCATCGAAGCTGCGCTATCTCATGCGCAGAAAGGGGCACGACTGGAGAGGTCGAGGTACAATCAGGTGCCGACGAGGAGATGTCACCAACACACACAGAGGCCGCCAAAGGTGATGACGGAGAGCAATACGCCGATGAAGACGGAGTCGACGAAGGACGGTCACAGCCGCCTGAAGAAACCGCAAGATTCGATGTCGAGCGGCGGGCCGACATAGACGGGGACGGCGAAGCCCGGCCATAACCACGTGAAGGGGCCGCGAAAAACGATGTAGAGCGGCAGGCCGGCGTAGACGAAGTCGGCGAAGGGCGGCCATAGCCGCCTAAATGTGGCATCCCGCAAAACCACTACTAGAAAATCGCGTTGAATTTGTGCATTGCATCGTCAGCATCATGCATTGTTCGCATAAAACTATGTTTGCAAAGCCCGTGTTGTTTTCTAAACGCCCCTCTTTATTCAAACAGCAAAAACCGGGTCTCCGGAATATTTTGTTTTGGCCGCTATCGGTATGCATATGGCCCGTTAAAATAAATAAAAGGTTTAAATATTTTCAGTAGGGGCAGTCGAACGGGCCGAATAGACCCGAACGACTACCCCCAGAAATTAAATCGGTACACCCAAATCAGCCCCATCTAATCCTATTCCTACCAACTAGTCTACCCACACCCCTTGGCCACATCACTCCACCCAATCAGAGTTTGCCACCTCCTCTCACCCTCCCCCCTAACCAATCTAAATCTGCCACACCAGCCGGCCCACACCCCGTGGACCCGCCCCTGACCGATCCCACCTCCCCACGCCTGCCTCTCTCCCCGCGTTCACACTACCGCGCGCCCCCGCCCACCAACCGCGTGCCACCCCGACACGATCCCCACCCCCGGTCCCACGCGGGCCCTCCTCCACCGCCTGCCCCTCTCTCTCTTCTCTCGTTTTCTTCCCCAAGACGAACTACCCCGGCCGCACGCTCACCCACCTTCTGCTCCCGGCTGCTGCCGCCGCCATCCCATCTCGCCCATGCCGCAGGCAGCCACGCCCGCCACTGCCTCCGCCACGGCCTCCGTCTCCAAGAATGCCACGCTGGCCATGCTAAGCTCAACCTCGAAGCGTCTCCACCGCTGGGCGCTGCTTGCAGCCCGGCCGCCACACTCCGCTTAGCCACGCTGGCACCGCCGCTGCCCCGCCTCTAGCGCGTGGACCGCCTGCCCGCTGTCCGCCGAGCCCGAGTCTCGCCGCCTTTAGCTGCTCCGGCCCGCGACGCAGCTGTGGCCACTCGCCCTCCAGCCTCTAACCCGAAGACGCAAGACGCCCCTCGGAACCCCGAGATCAAATCGCAAGACCTCCACGTTACGCCAAGTTCGCTAACATGGCAAGTCCAACCCGGAGATCTCCGTCCCGGGACCTCTAGGCTTCGGGGGCGGAACCGACAAGACCTACCCCACGGAACGACAAGTACTTCCTCATGGAACACGAAGGATCCAGCTAGCAAAAGAGCGACGGTGTCGAGAACCCCCGTACCCGAAGACCTCCGACAGGAAGCCGACAAGACCTCCATCACGGACGCGGGAAAAACCCCCGGGACTCCAAGATCGCCACGAGGACGACAAGTTCTTCTTCCCTCGCCAAGACCGCCTCGATGGCGCGGGGCCCGACAAGACCCTCGCAACGGCAAGACCGACCCCGTGGGACCCGGCAAGACCTTCGCGATGACTGAGAACGACACCGACCCGGAAGAAGCCGATGCGCCCCGACATCGACCCAAGTTCTGCTCCCCGGACATCGAGACCCCGACGCGACAAGACCTGCCCCGATACCGAGAATGACCCCGGAGTCCGAGAACGCTTCCGCCGAACCCCCGAACCCCAGATCCGTCGAACCCTGAGACCGACCCCGAACCCCGGAACCCAAGATCGTCGAGCCCCCTCTAATGTGTGACCTTTTTCCTCGAACCCTCTTTTATAACATATAAATTTGTTGCACATTAAATTGTCATTCCCGCATGCATAGCATTGGTTTGGGGGCCTTATGCCGTTTCACCTCTAATTAAATATGGGGCCCATATGCGGGCAAATCTAGCCTTATATTGGCCTCATTTAAATTTGTGTAGCGAACCCGGTGCTATCTTTTGCCATGCTAAAACAACATTTAAATTGCGGGGTTCTAAATAACTTGAACCATTTAAGTAATTGTCGGGACCCCGGTTCCGCTTAAATATGACCTAAATGCATCGCATCTTGCCAGGACATGCATCATACATGCACCATGCCGATCTTCTGCCGTTGTATTAAATCTTGCATCCGGTGTTTCTTCTAGTGTTTTGCTTCTTCGCGGATAAGGCCGTTGAGTTGATGTGAGTCACCCGATCTTGGTTGAACCTTCGTCAATGTTTTCAAAGTAGCATCTCCTCTTTCTACCTATCTTACTTTTATAGTATTTACTTCCTCCTGTTGATCTATTGCTATCTCGTGTTGTGATGCTTTAGTTTCCATCCGTGATCAACCGAGCAGCCCTATATTGCCTTGGACACATCCTATTACCCGTTGTTTGGTAGATAGTTGGACTGCGTCGTAGTTGCTTGCTCAAGTCTTGATGTGTCGTCATATGCCACGATTCTTGATGTATTGCCGCATGTTGATGTTGGAGATGATTCTAGTTTTACTTATCGTCACTTTAATTTCTGTATAACAACTAAAATTGAAATAAGCAGAGGCATCGGTGGGTGATAGAAAATATTTGGTTTCCGAACGCCCACTTGTGTCCCGTAAGACCCCGAGTAATTGATACCTGTTCCTTGATTTATCGCGCTATCCACATCCGAGAGGTATATGGGACCCCCCCTGAGCCAGAGCTTGATTCAGTCTTATTTCTTGGGGCCACAAACTAGTTTGAGGTTTTATTTACGATCCTGTACTTATGCCATGCTACTTCAGATTTAAATTGTGCGAGGAGCACGCATCGCTTTTTGAAGCGGAATGTTTACGCATCGACAAGCCCAGCCACACTTTCGGGTTCCCACGCATGTACCATTGTCGCAACCTTGAGGCCGTCTGAGCTTGCTTACTCCGCTATGGGATCTACTCAAAGGGTGGCCCTCAAATATTTCCAATCGTGATTGTTCAATCGTGAAAGCCTCGTGGGTTTTGATTTGGTTTTTCCGAGGTTGATCGAGCGTGTGTTGCTATTGGTGCACCCCGCCGGTAAAACTTTCTCGAAAGCCGTGTCCGGATATGGACGACTTGGAGCACGATTCTCGATCATAGACAAGCATAACTAAAGTTTATCGCTATAAATTTGACTTATAATGACTAGTAATCAGCTTCACTATAATGGAATGGCTAATTAATACGCCCACAATTGCTTGTTTGGTTGTCGCCATGCGACAATGGTACTGACTAGTAAGTATTGCAACTACAACGGAATGGCTGAATAAAAGTACCAACAACCGCTGGGTTTTGGGGTTTATATCATGCTATCTCAGATCCGATTAGTAATTGCTGCAACTATAACGGAATGGTTAACTAAAGTGCCTATCGCTTACTTTTCCGTGACGATTATCTAAACTGACTAGTAAAGTGCCGCAACTAGAATGAATGAATAAACCGCCAACTGTGAGTTCCTCGGTTGACTTCTCGTTTGGTCTCGAGGGGAAACGCCAGATGGGTTTGTTTGATGATAGAATCAGGTTGGTTCCATAGGTCCTTCTTACCCTCTGCTTGACGCCTTGTGTATCGAGTCTCTATAGATTGTTTAGTGCATGCCGCCGCCGCCATCCACCATACCTATGTAGGCGAGGACCGCCAATTCTAGCTCGCCGCAATCGCCTCGATCTTGATGCTCCTTCTTTTTCCTTTGCCCTTTGTCGGCACCCTTTGTTTAAGCAGGTTTGAGATCGACGTCGTTAGCGGTGGTTACCCTTCCGCTTGGCACGGCAGGTTATGGACGCCATTGGTTATTCTTCGTGGCTCTTAGCCCCATTTGCTTCTTGTCCGTAGTGACGCACTATCGCTTTTCAAGGTGATTTGGATCTTTGTATATTATATTCGTATTCTTGACTCGCGAGTCATTTATATATACTGCTCGTGGGTCCCATCGAGGACTGTTGTGTAATGTTATTACTTCGTTTTCCACCCGCACGAAAGTGCCTGGTGGGCACCTTTGAATCGTTTCTATGCGGGTTTGGCGAATTTTGCTCAAACTTGCATAGGTCCGATTCTGAGGGTGTTACACTAAAGAAGCTGCAAAAGTCAATGTCGAGCGACGAGCTGATGTAGACGAGGTCGGTGAAGCGCGGCCATAACAACGTGAAGAGGCCGCAAGAGTCGATGTAGAGCGGCATGCCGACGAAGACGAAGTCGGCGAAACGTGGACAGAACCGCGTGAAGAAGCCACGAGAGTCGATATAGAGCGGCGAGCCGACATAGACAAAGTCGGTGAAGAGCAACAAGGTAGCGAAGATGAGGTCGGATAACCACAGGAAGAATATGCGAGGACCGACGTAGAGTGACGCGCCGACAAAGATGAAGTCGACGGGCAAGGGCCAAGTAACGAAGGAAGACCCGAGCGCACGACGGGAGCATCGGAAGAAACAGCAGCAAGAGACGGAGACAACATCTTTTTTTTTGCAGAACTCTCACAGGCAGATGAAATCCGGCGAAATTTGCACTGATCAGAACACCTCCGGCGAAATCAATCTAACACCCAGCAAATTCCGGCCTGGCCGGACCTATTTAGGGCGTCCGGCGACCGTTCCAAGGACGGGCATGGGCGAAAGCGGTCGGACGGACAGGGAGCGGCGGGAGCAAAGACGGGGACCGATCGATCCAAGACCGGGCGTCGGGCGGCGCAGTGGAGCTCTGGGCGGCGGAGGCCACGAGCGGACGGGCGGGAGCTGAGCGGCGGTGGCGGGACAGAGCCTACAAAGGCGGGCGGGCAGAGCGACGGGGACGAGGATGAGCTGCAGGCGGCAGGAGGCCGCGAGGCGGATTGATCGATCCGATCCGATCGGGCAGACGACGGCGGAAGAGGTGGCGGCAGCGGCCGGCCGCGGCGGCAGAGAGCCAGGGCGGGCGGCGGCTGCGGCAACGAGAGGAGAGGAGCGAAACCTAGCGCTATGATACCATGTTAGGAATAGACAAGTTGTATTCCCTGGGGCCAAAGGCCACAACATATAGTTACATGTACAGGTGAGAATATGCAGGAAACCCCCACTACTAGGAAAACAGCTATAGGTAATCAGCACATCCGTGGCTCACATGGTTGAAGTGCCCCACGGCTAAAACAGGCGTGGCTCACCTGTGGGCAGTGCCCTACTAGTAACTAGAACAACCGTGGCGCACATGACTATAGTGCGCCATGTGTGTGGGCCAGGCCTGCTGCCACACGCCAAACATCCAGGCGCATACGGTCATGTGCGCCACGGTTGTTAGGGTCATTTGTGGCGACGTGCACAGTGCGCCACGCCTAAGCGCATGCCCCTCGCTGCAAACGGCCACAAACTGTGGCGCACTCGGCCTAGTGCGCCACAGTGAGTAGGAGCATCTGGCGCATGTGGCATAGTGCGCCACGATGTTTGTACCCCTGTGGCGCACTAGGTCCGTGTGTGCCACGGATGTGTCGATTCTTTTAGGACAGCACTTTATGTGCACATGTGTGCCCACACATCCACCACCCCACACTTCACTTTCCCCTTCTTCTTCCTCCTTAGATCTAGTCGGGATCTTCTCCTTCCCACCTCAAGTTCTCCACACATTCACCATTTTTAGCATGTAAAAATTGCTTTGGATGTTACATAAGTAATAGAGGAGGTCTCCGGTCTCTCATCTATCCGTCTCCGGTCGACGCGCGCACCTCTCCTTTCCATCTTTCTCGCGATCGATCGGTCTCTCATCTTGGTAAGTTGTCCATGTAAGGATGTGTTCATGTGTATATGGATGATGTGCTCATGTGTATGTAGATGATCGATGCTCATGATGTGTGTATGTGTGGAGAGGATCGATGGTCATATGTGTGTGTATATGGAGAGTATCGATGATGCTCATGCATGTGTGTATGGAGAGGATAATGATATGTTCATGTGTGTATGGATCGGTCTCTCTCTCTTGTGTTTGTATGTGAACAAGTTGCCATTTGTTTTGCCAAAATGTTGATTCATTTCCATTTTGGCAAGACTTTGGCATTTCGCAAAGGTCCTAAT
Source organism: Avena longiglumis (assembly GCA_030063025.1). Classification (NCBI taxonomy): domain Eukaryota; kingdom Viridiplantae; phylum Streptophyta; class Magnoliopsida; order Poales; family Poaceae; genus Avena; species Avena longiglumis. The sequence continues at coordinate 124,189,436 of CP125973.1, read as the reverse complement.
TTTAGGATAGGTCATGCCGAAATTTTCTATCGACCATTGCATGCATGCATTCATTATGTGGTTCTAATAGACTTCAAAATTGTACCGTGTACATCGTGCAGGCAAAAATGGTCCACATAATGAGCGAAGGCATTGTGGCTAGATTTTTGAAATGTGCGACGGCCGACATGATACGAAATAACAAGATGATATAAGATGTCCGTGCGTAAGATGCAAACTCAATCGGGTGATCGACCCATTCGGAATCTGCAGCGCACTCGCCCGCCATGGTTTCATGGATGGATACACTCGTTGGATAAGCGGCGGCGTAGATGATGGAGACGGTGAAGAAGGTGGCCAACATGGCGATGATCATCATCACGGCGAGAAGGCGAGATGATGAAGAGTCTCCGGAGATGGTGAAGGTGCAAGGCATCGGATGATGATGATCTAGATGCCGGAGGAGACGACGATGGAACAACGTCAGGCTGGGTGTGGGACCCTTATGTGCAAGAGCTGCTTCTCAAGCAGACGAGTAACGCCAGAGCTGCCGCTAGAGAGAAAGCCAAGCTTGCGCAACTTGAGAAAGACGCGGTTACTCCATTGTATGAAGGATGCAGGCCCGATGATACCCGGTTGAATGTAACGCTCAAGGCTATGGAGATGAAGGCAAAACACAAATTGAGCGACGCAAGCTTCGACGATATGATGGCATTCTGGCACGATCGTCTCCCGAAGGGGAACACATGTCCAACTAGTATCGAGGATGCCAAGAAAATCGTCTGTCCTCTCGATCTACCGCACGTTAGATATCACGTATGCATCAACGATTGCATCATTTATCGGGGCGAGGACGCGGAGAAAACCACATGTCCGGTGTACGGCGTGAGTCGATACAAGAAAGGGAAGAAAGCACCTCGAAAAGTGGTATGGTACTTTCCTATCACTCCTCGTCTGCGCTATTTTGCGGACCCTAAGGAAGCGAAGCTCATGCGATGGCATGCAAAAGGAAGAAGCCAAGATGATGATGACCCCGAAAAGGATGAGCCGACGCACCCTTCGGATGCTAGCGGTGGAAAGCATTGGACCTCGAATTCGTAATTCGGTGGAGATTCGAGGAACATCGGCTTGGTGCGAGCACCGATGGACTCAATCCGCTCGGTAGCGAGCAGCACGCACAACACTTGGCCGTGTTTGTATGGATGTACAACCTCCTCCATGGTTGTGCATGAAGAAGAAGTACATACAAATGAGTATGCTAATTCAAGGGCAAACAACCTGGTACCAACATCAATCAGTATCTCGGGCTGTTGAAAGAGGAGCTAGCCACGTTATGGGAATCGAGCCAATACTTACGACGTCGCACAAGATTATTTCACTATGAGAGCGTTGGTCACTACGGTGCAAGACTATCCAGTTATGGTATATCTCGGGGCAGGTTATCCAAGGATTCTGCGCATGCGTTAGGTGCATGGATAGACAAGCTATCTCCAACTAGAGAAAGATCCAGGGTCATCGAAAACCGTGTTCATGGCGCACCGGAGGTGGCTCGGCAAGAATGATCCATGGAGAAAACGTGGAGACCTGTTCGATGGCAAATCAGAGACCCGAGGAATCCCAGAGCGTAGGAGCAGCGAAGAAGTGGAAGAGTTGCTGAAAAACTGGAAAGATTGTCCTAAGCCTAGAAAGAAGCGAAAGAGGCAGCAACAAGACAAGCCGCTGATGAAGGTATGGAAAACAAGGTCTGTTTTCTGGGAGTTGCCATACTGGAAGTTTCTCCGCACGCCTCATAGCCTCGACATCATGCATATCACGAAAAACTTGTGCGAGTCCGGTCGCCACCATAATCAACATGCCGATAGGACGAAAGATGGTCCAAAGCAAGGCACAACCTGATATGCTTGGGTATCCGGAGCTCCACGGAGGACGACTACTCCGATGATCGTGAAGATGACGATGATCATGAGTCGGAGGCGACACAAGGTCGTCGGAAGTGTAAAAAGTTCAAGAAGAACGAATATTACGCCTCCTTCTTGCTTCACTCTAAGCCGGGATGAGATCAAACAGTTTTCAAGTGCCTTCTAGGAGTCAAATTTCCTTACGGCCACGCTGGCAAGATAAGCGATACCTAGACGAGGCGGGCAGAGGTTCAGTGGCATGAAGTCTCACGATGCGCCGTGCTAATGACGCAGTACTTCCGCACTAAGAGGGATAATGGACGAGCACGTCCGTGAAACGTTATTTGTCCTATGCAAGTTTTTCGACGTCATCTCTAGGAAGTCGATTGGCTTGAATCAGCTCGGAAGGCTACGGTGAGGAGATCGTGGTGATACTATGTGAGCTTGAGGTCTAGTTCCCACCCGCATTCTTGACATTATGGTGCATCCGCTGGTCCATGTCGTGGAGGACATCGACAACTCGGGACGATGTTCCTCCGCAGCATGATGGCGTCGAAAGGATGAACGGACACATCAAAGGATACGTTCGCAACAGGTCCCGTCCAGATGGAAGCATAGCCAAGGGCTTTCTGGCCGAAGAGTGCATCTCTTTTTGCACGAATTATCTAGACATCGAGAACCCTGTGGGTCTTCCCGCCAACAGACACCTTGGCAAGCTCGACGGATCTGGTCACCGAGAGGGTCGTCGCATACTACATGCAGACTTCGATTTTCGACGCGCAGACTTTGATCGAGCAAACCTCGCCGCTACAAAGATTTAGAACTGGTCGATCCTTGGGTATGTACACAAAAGGTTAATCGAGAAGAAGTACAAGGACCGGGCATACAGAGGACGCAGGGAGAAATAATCAAAGAGCACAACTCAGATTTCACGCGTTGGTTTAGGCGGACGCCTTGATAATCCCCGCCGCATTCTTCCGACACGGAAAAGATCATATTCACCTTGTCGCAGGACCGATGCAAAACCTGGTGACCTATCGCGTATGATATCAACGGCTACACATTCTACACGGAGGAAAAGGACAACAAGTGTGAGTATCAGAACTCACGCGTAACGTCGGAATTCTACACCGATGACAACGTGAAGGAAAGATTCTACGGAAGAATCGAGGAGATCTGGGAGCTCGACTACTGTGGAGAAAAGGTGCCGTGTTCCGTCGATGGGCAAAGAGCGCCGAAAGAGAAGACCGGTATTTCACAACCATGGTTATACCCGGCAGCCAAATCCAAGGTCACGGCAAACGTGGCTGAAAAATGAACCGTGGGTACTGGCTACCAAAGTGGACCAATGTTTTTTCATTACCGACCCGACAAAGCCTAGCCGTGTTGTCGTGAGGAGAGGAAAAAGAAACATCATCGGAATGGATGGAGTCGCCAACGAGCAAGACTTCGACCAGTACGGCGATCCAAAGATTGAAGATGACGACGACTATGATGCAGCAACATACACCACAAGAAGAAAAAGGACAACCCTACCCAAAAAAGGTAGCCTGTTCGAAAGAAGAAACATTAAAGTGCCGGGGCTAAATTATTCAACCGCGACAAATAAGGGAAAAAAGATTGTAAAACGCTAGCTCAAAAAATATTGTAAACGCGTGGTCAAAAAAGATTGTAATATTCATGAACAAAGTATTATGAAATTTAGTTATACTTTAAATCATATTTTTGGGTATTTTTGGAATATTATTACTTTTGGGCATTTTTGGAATATTTAAAAGTATTTTAAAATCAAAATAAAACTTCTATGGCATATATCACCACTTTTAGGCATTTTTTGGAATATTTAAAAGTGTTTTTAAAATCAAAACAAAAAATTGGGGCACCAGGATTCAAACCTGGGTGCTCTCAGGTTTAGAATAGAGTAGTGGGCAGAACCAGTGGGATAGGCTAGTATAGTTGTTAGCTAGTGGGACTGTAGTTCTCTTATCTAGTAGTTAGAAGCCGATAGGCGTAGCGCACTAGCCCATAGTGCGCTACAGATATCCAGCGCTATGGCTCATGCACCACGCCTAAGTGCCTTTATCCACACGTGTGGCGCCCGACCCCCTCTCTCATCCCCATCTCTCCATCTCTCAGCCCGAAGCCAAAGGACCGCCGCCGCTCTCGATCCGCCGCCGCTGCGTCTGAGGAGGAGGAGGCCTGCCCGCGCCCGAGGAGGAGGAGGTCCGCCCGTACGTGTCCGAGGAGGAGGTCCGCCCGCGTCTCAGGAGGAGGCCCGTGTCCGAGGAGGAGCAGCCGCCGCGCGCGTCTCAGGAGGTGGAGGCCGCCGTCGTTCGCCCGTCGTCGTCCGCCCGTCGTCCGCCCGTCAGAGGTGAGCATCTCCTCTCCCCTCTCTCCCTCTCTCCCTCTGTTTTGGGGGCATCCTAGGCTTTGCAACCCTAGTAGCGGGCATCCCCGCAAGCAGGGCTCTCTGCTAGCTAGTACCAGAAGCCCTGATGCTGCTATAGCTCCTCCCATAGAACAATGCTGTCATCGTGTCACTCGAATCGGTTGCGGAGGAGGGGGCCGCTGCAGCCCGCTGGCGGTGCCTCCAATGTTGCAGGCTGCCTGCGATCTTCTTCGCGGCGTCCTAGCCTAGGTTCGTTACTGGTTATATACTGTTGTACTATTTGTGAAACCTGTGTGTACTGGCCATATATATTTGCTATGCTGGCCATATATTTGCTATGCTGTGTGTACTATTATATATGTTCCCTATTATATATGTTCCCTGTTATATCTGTGCTCTGTTATATACTGTTGTGTATATGTTATATACTGTATATTTTATATTCTTTATGTATCTGTGTATATGTTATATACTATAAACTATCTCAATGTATATGTTATATACTGTTGTGTATCTGTGTTAATCATTAATGATGGATGATGGAAGCGGAGGCGGCGATGATGGATGGGGCTATTTTCTTTGTGTGTGAATGATGGATGGGGTCAATGGGGTTATCACTGGGGCTGGGGCTGTTTTTTATTTTAGGGATTTCAATTGAGTTGCCCATTTCTCCCTAAGTGTTGATTCACTGCTTTGTTGAGAAAATGGGCAGAGGTCCAAAAATTAGCAAAGGTCATGCCGGATTTTTCCGTGCATTTAACCAATTATTTGTTTTTTATTAGTGCAAAGATGTGTGACAACGACGAGGCTGGATGTTCTAAGCGCATCAGCGCTGAAGGAGAACTCAGACCTCCGAATAAACAATTGACATTCTGGGAGGCGGCCCAGCGTCTAGAAGACGATGAAGAATACCATCCTTCGGAGAGCGAGGATGATGAGATGGAAGACTTGGAGGAAGAAGCCGAAGGAACGGCGGACGATGAAACCACTGATGGCGGCGAGGGCACAGGGAGTGGTAGCAACCCTCCTAAGAAGAAGAAGAAGCCGAAGGACCGGCCAACACGGGCCGCAGTCGGGGAGGAAATTACCAAGTGAGCCCATCGGGGTTCCTTTGGAGCCCGCCTTGTCATCAAAGGTACGGTGGGCAAGTGCGGCGATCACCGACAACCATCTCGATCAACACCGAGAATCTCGGCATAAAGATAATGGCCATACACACCTTCCGGGAAGTCGCACGCAAGATACACGTTCCCCGCTAAGTATTAGAACACAAATTATCATGGGAACGAAGTAAACAAATCCGCCCTAACAAAGATGAGCACCGCCCTGGCCAGCTGGAGAACCCGAATAAAGAAGAAGATCTATAAAGAAGGCAAAAGTCTCGAGGATATCCAGAAGATTGACCCGCAGATCACCGAAGATTAGTTCCGGGAGTTCAAGGAGAGGTGTGAATCCGAAAGAGCCCTGGCCAATAGTAATCGGGGAAAGGTCTTGCAGCGATGAATATATGTCATCACTATCTCGGATCTGGTGGATACAGAACCGCGGAGGCCAAATGGAATAAGGAGGACGAAGAGTATAGATCCAAGGATAGAAACCCTTTGCTAAATTCAACCCGGCAGGTTCGAACTTCATCGAGGCCCGTTACCATGTGGACCCAAAACAAACAACTCACCGCGGATCCTGCGGTGAAGGAATTCGAGGAAATTGTGGTAAGTATAATCTAATTACATGGATCAACACGATTGCAATCTAATCGATGATCTAAATGATTCATTTATTACTTCCGCAGGAGGAGGAAATTGTTGCTAGTCATGGATCCTGTGGTTCCTCATCCTGTGGGTCGACGCCACCCGGTGGATAACCTTTAACAGGCGATGAACCGGGCCAAGAAAATAGAGCGATTCTGAAGAAGCCGTTGTCTGGCCGTCTGGGCGGCCTCGGGGTAAGAATTGGGTGGATCATTTTGGTCCACCGCCGAGGATGTGGCGCCGTCGGGAAGGAGCGAGGAGGAAAACAGAGAGGTTCAAGAACTTAAGGCACAAGTGGCGCGGATCCCGCATCGTCTAAGACAACTCGGCAATCACCCTTACGTCCTTCCCGCCTACCTTGGTGGAGTCAATAGCGAATCGGAGTGGGTGGTCGAGTAGGGCCGTGCGATTCCAAGCATGGTCAGCCACTTGAACAACGCGGGCGCCACAATCAGCGAACCACGTGTTCGTGACTCCGCTAGCACCGCGGCGCCGCAAGTTTTGGTGACTCCTGCCATCACCGCGGGCGCCGAGTACATGTTGGTGCCCCGCCATCGTCGCGGCACCGGAGCTCAAGCACCGTCGGTAGGGTGAATACACCGCGCCAGCACCGCGCCATCAAGCAGCCCTTCTCTTGCACGCCGTCGCCAGATGCGGTCGACATTAGCCGATCTCGATGCCATCACGGTAAACAAATTGCTTTAATTACCGCCTTTCATGCCATCTATATATTACTCTTGTGGCATCTCGCTCGACGACGCTGTACATGTTTTCGCAGACGGATGTTCCTTGCACTCTCTTATGCTACGTGAACAACGAAATGAGGGATGTTGCCAAGGGTACCATCGTTCAACTCTTGCAGCGACGTTCCACTCAAAGCCGATGCCGATAGCGTGCATGTGGTTAAAATTAGTCGGGTGCTAAGGGGCTGACGACTGAACCTCCCATTCAACCCCAGGAGCGGATGAAGAAGAGTCGCTGTCTCGAAGTTGCTTCGCTTGTTCTTGCTATGGCCAAAGAGCATGATCCGTTTGGGGACGGGGCCATCACGCCACGACAACAGACACCTTTGTCGTGCAGCGACAAGCGGTGGCAAGCTACCGCCCTTGCCGTCACCTCCACGCGTGGGTCGGATGATCATGTTGATGATATGCACATGGCGCAGATCCGCCGAGGACGAAGACCGGAATGATCACTTCTTCAAGACTCAGTTTGGCAACGAAGAAGACATAGGTGGCCCACAGAGAAAGCCACTATCACCAAGCGTCTGTTTGGTTCTCGAGACGCCCGGCTTGCGCTTTACTGAGCCAGTGATACAACCAACTGCCCTTTATTCTAAGCCTGACACACACTACATAGGGCGGCGGTGCTCATATTATGTGCCTGCCCGCTCTCCAAAAGGAAAAAGGGCAGGAAAAGAAAATCTAGCATCTCGAGCCAGCGGTGGCGTCCAACAATCGCGAATCCGATCAGGTTTGGACGGGCCACCAAGACCCGAGGGTATTATGTGGAGGATTCATGTGGCGGTGAGCCCATGCTACCTAAGAATTTGCGAAGCTCGCCAGCGGAATCAGTAGAGTGTGCATGACGGCGTCTTGACGATAGAGAGACGCCTTCTATCGGAGAAAGATCCTCGCACCGGTATTCGTGGTTAAGGTGCCACCAGGCTTGGGCTTCACGACATCATGGATCTGTTCTTCCCGCGTTCGAGGACATCTTCAATATGTTCCACCTATACCCTGCACTATACCATGGTCCGTCTTTTCTCTCCGCCACGCAGAGATCATTAGAGAGAACACCGGCATCGCTATAGTGGACCCCTACTACATGCGTGACTTGGGTTCCCTGGCGAACGACGATCGTGGCCTCGCACCTAAAAAGAATCCTCGTGGCGAACAAGACAAAGGAATACATTCTCGTGCCTTACTTTCCGAGTAAGTCGTTATTCACCGCCACCGCCGATTGGCTTTATTAGATCATCATCATTCTTTTTCAACACATTCCATTTGAATTTTTGCAGAGATGAACACGACGCTCATCTCCTTATCGCCGAAGCATTCCCACGCCACGTATTTCGACTCGGGGAGTCTAGAAAAGAAGAAAAACTACGACAAGATCAAGAAAGTTCTGGATGATGCTCTCACTGGCTTTGCCTCGACGGAAGGCACCAGCTTCGTGCGTAAGAAGGTCAAGTTCGGCAGGCACGTCTTCAACCACGTAACGGAGTTCCCCTGCGTGAAGCCGGAAAACAAGAAGAAGGAAGCCTACTACGCACTCCATCACATGAGGTTCCTACTTGACCAGCAGAATTCTACGTTGCGATCATCTCAAGCAAGGGCAAGCAAAGGCCAAGATCAATGATTCGGATATTAGACAAGAGATGTATCGCATCCGGCAGCAGTTTGGGGCAATCATCTTCGTGATGTCATGACTTTGGGGGGATCTTCACGGAGGAAATATCCCGAATAACCGTGACATAGAAGGTCGCCTAGAGATGCAGGGGTGACTATAGGAAGTTCATGACGAGATGTATGCCCTCCTGCTCCCTAAGCCGAGCCAGAAGGCTTGATGTTGGCCTAGTTGTAGTTGCAAACTATAGATGACCTTTGTGTGTGTGTGTGGACGACAAGTGTACTTATCTTATTAGGTTTATGAATCACCGCTTACTTATTTTGCTTATTATTATTATATATCAATCAATGCTTGGTTTTTTTTCTTACTCTTTGGGTTTTTTTGCTTACTCTTTGGTTCTCGGACGACAAGTGTGAGTTATTTTTGTCTTTTTCGAGAATATGCCGATGATTGAAATGTCGTGGCACAATATATATGTGAATGTGCTATGACGGGATTGTTAGCCTTGTGATATGCACAAGTTTAGGAATTGTGCATCCTACTTGGCTAACAGTCCCGTCATAGCATATTCCTGTGTCCAACGACCTAGCTAGTTATATATGAGGCATTCTTTTCGAGTTATTTTTGTCTTTTTCGAGAATATGCCGATGATTGAAATGTCATGGCACAATATATATGTGAATGTGCTATGACGGGATTAGCCTTGTGATATGCACAAGTCCAGGAATTGTGCATCCTACTTGGCTAACAGTCTCGTCATAGCATATTCCTGTGTCCAACGACCTAGCTAGTTATATATGAGGCATTCTTTTCGAGTTATTTTTGTCTTTTTCGAGAATATGCCGATGATTGAAATGTCATGGCACAATATATATGTGAATGTGCTATGACGGGATTGTTAGCCTTGTGATATGCACAAGTCCAGGAATTGTGCATCCTACTTGGCTAACAGTCCGCCATAAGCATATTCTGTGTCCAACAACCTAGTTATATATGAGGCATTCTTTTCGAGTTATTTTGTCTTTTCGAGAATATGCCGATGATTGAAATGTCGTGGCACAATATATATGTGAATGTGCTATGACGGGATTGTTAGCCTTGTGATATGCACAAGTCCAGGAATTGTGCATCCTACTTGGCTAACAGTCCCGTCATAAGCATATTCCTGTGTCCAACAACCTAGTTATATATGAGGCATGCTTTTTGAGTTATTTTTGTCTTTTTCGAGAATATGCCGATGATTGAAATGTCGTGGCACAATATATATGTGAATGTGCTATGACGGGATTGTTAGCCTTTTGATACGCACAAGTCCAGGAATTGTGCATCCTACTTGGCTAACAGTCCCGTCATAAGCATATTCCTGTGTCCAACAACCTAGTTATATATGAGGCATGCTTTTTGAGTTTGCTCTTTTTGATTTAAGAGTACTTTCTATAAGTGTATCTTCATATGCGACTTTAATTATACATGTTTTTTCAATCACCGGTTAGTTATTATTGTCAACTTGTAGATGACGTGGTACATCGTGTACAAGGGACGAGTTCCCGGAGTCTACGATAATTGGGAAGACTGCCGGAGACAGGTGCACCGTTTCAGCGGCAATAGCTACAAAGGGTACAACACTATGGCGGAGGCGGAATCTAGATACACGCGCTATCTAGCGGTAGTTAGGACAAGGAACCGGATGAAGACCTACACCTTCGTCGCGGCGGTGATCATGCTTATCTTCTTTGGTTATTTATCTCGCGTTTGTGTCTAGCTAGCTAGTTTAGATGTCTAGGCGAGCTTCCGATCTCTAACTTGTTCGATCGACACATGTATTCGCATGTCACCAATTACTACTTTGTAACATGATCAAAACAATATAACTTAGACTATGTATTCATGTATGAGACTTATCTATATGTATTTGTTTCAATCTTGTTTTTCATATTGAGTATTTATATATATAATTGTATATCTTGTATCTGTGTGTGTATATCTACTGTAATATTGTATATAATCTGTATTGCATATAATCTGGCTTGGAAATTAAAAAAAAATACATCTGTGGCGCACATGGTCTACCTTCTGTGGCGCACTACACCTAAAGCGCACCATGGATGTTTAGTGGCGCACTAGGTAGTGCGCCACAGAAGATCCAAGAGGTAGCGCACCATGCCAAACTTCTATGGCGATTAGAGGTGCGCACGCTATCTCTACACAACCGCAAAGATTAGGCAGTGCGCCACGATCGAGAGATAACCCGTGGCGCCATGATGATGGTTTCAGGTGCGCCACTAAAGGCCGTTTTCCTAGTAGTGCCCCTAACAGATGGGGAAAATACACATATACAAATATACATCTGACAATCTCCACGTGGTGCAGGTTCTGGCCCGTCGATGTCCTGAGCTAAACATTTCTCTGATTGTCCCGTGTCGTGCTGTACAGCGTTGCCGATTTCCTCTGAAGAATCTGCACCTCCTTCTGCCCGCCGTCTTCTGAATGTTTTTGATACCAGAGACGATGAAGATGAAGCCCAGGATGATTTTCTCTCTGTCGTGGAAGATCCATCAGAGAAGCGGTGAATGGTGATGTATAGCTTTACCGAGTTTTCAGTTCATGTTGTGTTGTTGCCATGTCATAGTTGATGACTTGATGTGTAGAGTTGTAGTTCTTCTGAATGTTATATGGCAAATCGTTCTGTAGTTGTGTTTTGGTGTTGTTTTCTGTCGTGCTAGTCAAGGCCTTGAGGGATAGAAGATGCCAAGCCGCGTGACTTTTCTGACGCGGGGCACGATCTTCTCCTAAAATTCTATATGTAGATGGATATAACGATCAGACGCCAAGCTAAATTTTGATTAGTCAGTGCTGACCAGTTGGGGATCAATGATATGTTATTATGTGAATATAATGATGTACATGTTTATCAAGTTTTCGGTTTGCATGCAGCACAGATACTTGATTTGTAGATTTTCCGAATTTTTTTTATATGGGAAGTGAAACCCTGGCCTCTGTCAAAAGATGCATCCATAGATTTTTTGAATGTTATATTGTATAAATCAGTTTTAGTTGTATGCATGTTATATTGTATAAATCAGTTTTAGTTGTACTTCTCCATCTGTTCGATGGTTGCAAGTCTTCGCGGATGATTTTGTGGGAAGAGAGGCGGGACTCACAACAATCTATCACAGAAGATTCAATGTAGGACTCCATTTTTTTCTCCATGTCACATGGGATCTTGTACATTTGGGAATATATCCTACCAGGCCTAGCGGCACTAAATAATCAAATCGGTGGTAGATGACCTAGTTGGTGACGTGGAGATGTAATGCAGTAGTGAAGCGCAGTTACTGCACTTACATTCTACGCGTCATGCTACTCCATACCGAGCTAGTGTTTCGTTCCAGCAAATAAATATAGCTAGTTTCTCTGTACAATCGTAATAGAAAATTATAATCGACCACCAACACAAATTCTAAAAGGAAGGGCACGAGTGATGGCGGAGAAGAGGAGGGGGACAAATGTGCTTAATTGATAGTGTGATATCGTAGGAATGAGATGCATGGAAAATTAGGGTACAACATACTCAGCATGCAGTTCAGTCTTGCCCGAAAAAATTAGGACGATTGCAGAGGATGTCCAATGTGTCATGCTACCCCAGTCTTTACCACATTGCCCGATGTAGAAACTCAAGATCAAAAACTGCAGATTCCGGCTAATTGATGTCCTCGGCTGAAACTAATCTCGTCGTCCTCCATGTTGTACGGCAACTACCCAGTGCAGAATTCTGTATTCTCCTGTTGTCGCCCTTCTAAATATTTTAGATAGACAAAGATGAATCACAGGATTTCGCTCCCAGTTTGTTCCATATTAGTTATCGCTGATTCAGTATAAAATTGTACGAAATCAGCGACAACTAATTTCAAAGATGGGGTATAACTTTTTCAAGTTTTCAGTATGCTATGTGCTGTCGGATGATCCTAATTAATGTATAGATTTGTGGTTCTTATGGATACTACATGGTAAATTCATTGTGCAATTTATTTTGGTGATATTTCTTGTCATGCTAGTCATGGCATATCGACTAATCAAGGTACAGAGTTGCGTGATTGTGCCCTTTGACTGGAATTCTTGTGTGGATCTGACGATCAGATCCTTAACTAAACTCAGACTAGCCAGTGTTAATTAGTAAGCCTTTGCAGATGGGAAAAATCTTGGTCCATCTGTCTGCTCTGTCAAATACGGTCATGCTGGAGTTCAGGCACTACGCGGCGGGTTCGAGGTGGAGGCAGACCATGGTCAGCAGGAAAGACCACCGAGAGAAAGGGGACAAGACGGACGGGTTCTATGGCGACATCAAGAAGCTCCAGACCAAAGACGAGATCTCTGTTAGGAATAGACAAGTTTTATTTCCTAGGGGCCTCATGAATATACTTTTCCTGAGAGATAGCAAAGCCATCAGAAGTGGAAGAAACCTCGATCCCAAGGAAATAGCGGAGAGGACCAATATCGGTCATAAGAAACTGCTCACGAAGACGAGCCTTAACAAAGGCAATATACTCAGGATCATCACTAGTAATGATCATATCATCAACATAGAGAAGGAGAAGAGTGCGTCCACGAGGAGAAGTATGGACGAACAACGCTGGGAGAGAAACCAGCAGCATTCACCACAGAGGCAAAACGCTCAAACCAAGCACGAGGGGCCTGTTTCAGGCCATAAAGAGAACGCCGAAGGCGACATACCATCCCATCAGGGACAGAATACCCGGGTGGAGGCTGCATGTAAACCTCCTCACTCAACTCGCCATTAAGAAAAGCGTTCTGAACATCAAGATGAGACACAGACCAGTGTCGAACATAAGCGACAACAAGTAGAGTACGCACAGTAGTCATATGAGCCACAGGGGCAAAAGTCTCATCATAGTCACGGCCGTGCTCCTGCTGAAAGCCACGAGCTACAAGACGCGCTTTGTAGCGCTCAAGAGATCCATCAGAGCGGGTCTTAATTTTATAGACCCACTTACACGTGATAGGACGAACACCGGGAGGGGGAGAGACAATATCCCAGGTGCCAGTGCGCTCAAGCGCAGCAATCTCCTCAGCCATAGCAAGCTGCCATACAGGATGACGCTCAGCATCCCGATAAGAAGTCGGCTCGGAGGCAACAGAAAGACCGTACTGACTAGGAGAGTAACGGTCTGGAGCACGACGTGGACGAGTCGCCGGAAGAGGAGAGGGAAGCTCGTCGGAAGAAGAAGAAGACATATCAGAAGAAGAAGAAGGGACATGAGTGCGACGAGAATAATGAAAGGGAAAAGGAGACAACGGTGAGGTGGGCGGAGGATCAGAAGAAGAAAGAGGAGAACTAGGTGGGGAGGAGGACAACGGAGTCGAAGAGGATAGCGCCGGGGACGAAGAGGGCGCATCAGGTCCAGGAGGAGGGACAATAGGAACAGAAGGAGGTACATCAGGAAACAGAAGAAAGGAGATATCATCCACCGGGTAGGTACCAGAGGTGGGGCGAGGGTAGAAGGGACGAGTCTCATCAAACGTGACATCACGAGAGATGCGCATCCTACGACCAACAGGGTCCCAACAGCGATATCCCTTATGCTCATCACTGTAGCCAAGAAATACACACTCAACAGACTGAGCGGTCAGTTTGGTGCGTTCACGAGGACGGAGAAGAACATAGCAAACGCAACCAAACGAACGAAGAGCCGAGTAGTCTAGAGAACCACCAGAGAGACGCTCGAGAGGGATGCCACCTTGGAGGGCAGCAGAAGGCTGGATGTTAATGAGATAAGTCGACGTAGCGATAGCCTCAGCCCAGAAATGCGACGGAAGAGAAGAAGCAATCATCATAGCACGGGTGGTCTCAAGAATATGACGATGCTTACGCTCGGCGACCATTTTGAGCATGTGCACCGGGACAAGAAAACTGAGCAAGGGTGCCCTTCTCAGCAAGAACACCACGCAGGTGCTGAGAGATATACTCACCAGCAGAATCAGCACGGAACACACGAATGGGCGAGGAATACTGAGTGCGGACCATAGCCGCAAAGCGCTGATAAATGGACAGCACCTCACTGCGAGAGCGCATGAAATATAGCCAAGTGTGACGAGAAAAATCATCGATAAAGAGAACATAGTAGCGATGACCTCCTTTCGAGGGGAAAGGAGCTGGTCCCCAAACATCGGAGTGAACAAGATCAAAAGGACGCTCGGACACAGACTCACTGTGAGGATACGGTAGCTGAATCTGCTTACCAAGGCGACAGCCCTGACAATCCAAAGAAGCGTTTCCGGAGACAGACCCCAGAACACCACGATGAACTAAAGACGAGAGGCGAGAACCACATAAATGTCCAAGACGATGATGCCACTGCTGAAAAGAGCTAGTAGCGACAGCTACAGATGCCGAGGAACTGGCTACGATGGCATTAGAAGGAAGACGAAGCCAGTGAAGCTCCCAGAGGCCATCATGGTGGAGGGGTCCAGCACCAAGCATAGTGCCGGTGCGACGATCCTGAACAGAACAGGAATCAAAATCGAGAGTGATGCTACGACGAGAGTCAACGATCTGACTACCATAAAAGAGTTGCATGTTAAGTTGAGGAACATGCGCAACAGAGGGAACATAAAACGAGGAAGTGCTAAGAATGCCTCGACTAATTACTGGGTGAGGGGTACCATCGGCAGTAAGAACACGAACAGGGGGGTCAACAGGTCGAACAGAATGCAACAAGGAAGAATCAGGAGTCATATGAAAAGAAGCTCCAGTATCAAGAAGCCATGGGGATGTACCTGGAGAAGGAGGAGGTGGTCGCTCAATGCCAGAAAACTCAGTCGCAGAACCAGCAGAACCTGTCGGTGAAGAATCCCAAGCATCAAGCAGGCATCGAAGCTGCGCTATCTCATGCGCAGAAAGGGGCACGACTGGAGAGGTCGAGGTACAATCAGGTGCCGACGAGGAGCTGTCACCAACACACACAGAGGCCGCCAAAGGTGATGACGGAGAGCAATACGCCGATGAAGACGGAGTCGACGAAGGACGGTCACAGCCGCCTGAAGAAACCGCAAGATTCGATGTCGAGCGGCGGGCCGACATAGCGGGGACGGCGAAGCCCGGCCATAACCACGTGAAGGGGCCGCGAAAAACGATGTAGAGCGGCAGGCCGACGTAGACGAAGTCGGCGAAGGGCGGCCATAGCCGCCTAAAGAAGCTGCAAAAGTCGATGTCGAGCGACGAGCTGACGTAGACGAGGTCGGTGAAGCGCGGCCATAACCAAGTGAAGAGGCCGCAAGAGTCGATGTAGAGCGGCATGCCGACGAAGACGAAGTCGGCGAAACGCGGATAGAACCGCGTGAAGAAGCCACGAGAGTCGATATAGAGCGGCGAGCCGACATAGACAAAGTCGGTGAAGAGCAACAAGGCATCGAAGACGAGGTCGGATAACCACAGGAAGAATCTGCGAGGACCGACGTAGAGTGACGCGCCGACAAAGATGAAGTCGACGGGCAAGGGCCAAGTAACGAAGGAAGACCCGAGCGCACGACGGGAGCATCGGAAGAAACAACAGCAAGAGACGGAGACAACATCTTTTTTTTTGCAGAACTCTCACAGGCAGATGAAATCCGGCGAAATTCGCACTGATCAGAACACCTCCGGCGAAATCAAGCTAACACCCAGCAAATTCCGGCCTGGCCGGACCTATTTAGGGCGTCCGGCGGCCGTTCCGAGGACGGGCGTGGGCGAGCAGTCGAGGCAGTGACGGACCACAGGAGCGGCGGGAGCAGCACGGCGGGCAGGGACCGATCTGATCCAAGACCGGGGGCGTCGGGGGCGGCCGCAGGTGGAGCCTGGGGCGGGCGGCGGGAGGCCACGAGCGGGCGGACCAGGGACGGGAGCCTAGAGCGGGCGGTGGGCGGGACAGAGCTGCGCCAGGCGGGACAGAGCAGACGGGGACGATGAGCTGGCGGGCGGCAGGAGGCCGCGAGCGGGCGGGATTGATCGGATCCGATCCGATCGAAGCAGGACGACGGCCGGGCGGAAGAGGTGGCGGCAGCGGCCGGCCGCGGCGGCAGAGAGCCGGGGCGGGCGGCGGCTGCGGCAACGAGAGGAGAGAAGCGAAACCTAGCGCTCTGATACCATGTTAGGAATAGACAAGTTGTATTCCCTGGGGCCAAAGGCCACAACATATAGTTACATGTACAGGTGAGAATATGCAGGAAACCCCCTAACAGGTGGGGAAAATACACATATACAAATATACATCTGACAATCTCCACGTGGTGCAGGTTCTGGCCCGTCGATGTCCTGAGCTAAACATTTCTCTGATTGTCCCGTGTCGTGCTGTACAGCGTTGCCGATTTCCTCTGAAGAATCTGCACCTCCTTCTGCCCGCCGTCTTCAGAATGTTTTTGATACCAGAGACGATGAAGATGAAGCCCAGGATGATTTGCTTCTGTCGTGGAAGATCCATCAGAGAAGCGGTGAATGGTGATGTATAGCTTTACCGAGTTTTCAGTTCATGTTGTGTTGTTGCCATGTCATAGTTGATGACTTGATGTGTAGAGTTGTAGTTCTTCTGAATGTTATATGGCAAATCGTTCTGCAGTTGTGTTTTGGTGTTGTTTTCTATCGTGCTAGTCAAGGCCTTGAGGGATAGAAGATGCCAAGCCGCGTGACTTTTCTGACGCGGGGCACGATCTTCTCCTAAAATTCTATATGTAGATGGATATAACGATCAGATGCCAAGCTAAATTCTGATTAGTCAGTGCTGACCAGTTGGGGATCAATGATATGTTATTATGTGAATATAATGATGTACATGTTTATCAAGTTTTCGGTTTGCATGCGGTGCTGCCGGATACTTGATTTGTAGATTTTCCGAATTTTTTTTATATGGGAAGTGAAACCCTGGCCTCTGTCAAAAGATGCATCCATAGATTTTTTGAATGTTATATTGTACAAATCAGTTTTAGTTGTATGAATGTTATATTGTATAAATCAGTTTTAGTTGTACTTCTCCATCTGTTCGATGGTTGCAAGTCTTCGCGGATGATTTTGTGGGAAGAGAGGCGGGACTCACAACAATCTATCACAGAAGATTCAATGTAGGACTCCATTTTTTTGTCCATGTCACATGGGATCTTGTACATTTGGGAATATATCCTACCAGGCCTAGCGGCACTAAATAATCAAATCGGTGGTAGATGACCTAGTTGGTGACGTGGAGATGTAATGCAGTAGTGAAGCGCAGTTACTGCACTTACATTCTACGCGTCATGCTACTCCATACCGAGCTAGTGTTTCGTTCCAGCAAATAAATATAGCTAGTTTCTCTGTACAACGTAATAGAAAATTATAATCGACCACCAACACAAATTCTAAAAGGAAGGGCACGAGTGATGGCGGAGAAGAGGAGGGGGACAAATGTGCTTAATTGATAGTGTGATATCGTAGGAATGAGATGCATGGAAAATTTGGGTACAACATACTCAGCATGCAGTTCAGTCTTGCCCGAAAAAATTAGGACGATTGTAGAAGATGTCCAATGTGTCGCGCTACCCTAGTCTTTACCACATTGCCCGATGCGGAAACTGTAGGGTTTCGTAGCATGGAAAACAAAAATTTTCTACCACATACAAACAAACAAGCCAAGATCTATCTACTAGATTGTAGCAACGAGTTGATGGAATAACTTACCCTCGAAGATTCCAAAGTGTTTAACGAGAGCGGATTCTCGTGGGTGATGTAGTCGTACTCTTCCCGATCTCAAGATCGCGTAGACGATCCTTCCGGCGCTGCGTTCCGGTAGCGCTCCCGCAGTCGGTCACACGTTCGGTACTCGACGAAGACCTTCCTCTCCCTTATTCCAGCAGGCAGCGGAGGTAGTAGCACTCTCCTCGCGATTCGGAAAGACAACGTGGTACCGGAAGTAGAGGGGAGATCTCGCAGGGCTTCGCCTTAAGCCGGAGCGAGTATGGTGGAGTATGAGAGAGCTCCTCGGCGATCTAGGTTTTAGACACACCAAGGAGGAGAGGCTAGAGCCGGCGGCTAGGGTTCCGGGGACCCCCAAGTCGGCGGCTAGGGCAAAAACCCTAGGGGGGGCGGCGGCTATGGTGGTAGGCGCCAAGATAGGGTTTGAGGAGAGGTACTTGTATGTGCTAGGAGGGAGCCCTGCCCCTCCTTATATAGGCTGAGGGGCCGGTGTCCAAGGGGAGGGAGGGGAGTCCCTCCCCAACTCGGCTTGGGTGGTGGCCGGCTTGGGGAGGAGGACTCCCTCCCCAACTCGGTTTCACCTTCCTCCTCTTTTCCTCTTTCCAAAACTTGTCGTTTGACTTTCAAACTAGTCGTTTGACTTTTCAATTTAGGATTTAAATAAACCCTTTATTTTGGACAGCGAAGACACTTAGTACATGATGCAATCATTCCAACTTGCAATGACACATTCATGTACCCCTTCCCCTCCGGAGTGCCGGACATTCCGGAACCTTCTAGAACATTCCCGATGAAAACACCGGAATCATTCCCCAACTCCGAAACGGGACTTTCCTTATATGAATCTTATTCTCCGGACCATTCCGGATCTCCTCGTGATATCCCGGATCCCATCCGAGACTCCGAACAACATTCGGTCTCTTTCTCATCATACCATAACTACTCAAACAACGTCGAATCCTTAAGTGTGTCTCCCTACGGTTCGTGAATTATGCGACATGATCGAGACACTTCTAACAATAACCAATAGAGGAATCTGAAATTCATATGGCTCTACATATTTCTACGATTTTGCGATCGAATGAACCACTTACATACGATACCAATTTCCCTTTGTCTCACGATAGTTTACTTATCCGAGGTTATGATCGTCGGTATCTCGCATACCTAGTTCAACCTCGTTACCGATAAGTACTCTTTTCTCCTCGTGATATGTGATCCCTTGTGAGCCAGTCACATGCTTGCAAGCTAATTGGATGACATTCCACCGAGAGGGCCCAGAGTATATCTATCCGTCATATGGATGGACAAATCCCACTCTTGATCCATGTGTCTCAACCAATACTTTCCGAACACTCAATGCCACCTTTATAGCCACCCGCCACGGTGTGGTGTTTGATGTCATCAAAGCATCCATCCGGTAAAGGTGATATGCATGATCTCATGGTCGAAGGAATTAGGTTACTATGTATCAGAAAGAATATAGCAATTGAACTATTAAAATGACTTGATCTTTATGCTACGCTTATCTATAGGAGTATGTCCACCATATCATTCTCCTAATGATATGATCTTGTTGTTGATAACATCTCAATGTTCATGATAGGGAAACCACAATCATTTATCAACCAACAAGCTAGTGATGTATAGAGGCTATACTAGGGACTTCAAATTAAGTTTACAAATCACACAAGTATCAATGTTTCCTCGTTAATACTATTATAGCATGAATGTAAACATTTATTATAAACACAAAGATATAATAATAACTACATTTATTATTACCTCTAGGGCATATCTCCAACAGTCTCCCACTTGCACTAGAGTCATCTAATCTAGATTACATGGTAATATACCAAACACCCATGGCAGTTTGGTGCTGGTCATGTTTTGCCCTCGGGAGAGGTTTAGTCAACGGATCCGCCACATTCAGATCTGTGTGTACTTTTCAAATCTTTATATCCCCATCTTGGATATGTTCTCGAATAGCGTGAAAACGTAGCTTGATGTGCTTCAGCTTCTTGTGTGACCTTGGTTCTTGCGTATTGGCTATGAACCACACCCAGCTCTGTAATGAACTCTTTCATCCATATCGCTTCTTGGGAAGCCTCCGAAGCAGCCATGTATTCCGATTCAGTTGAAGATCTCGCCACAACGCTTTGCTTTGCACCTCCACTAATCGCTGCACCATTCAAAATAAATACGATCCAGATTGTGATTTAGAATCATCCGGATCGGTGTTCCAACTAGCATCGGTGTAACCATTAACAACGAGCATTCATCACCTCCATAAGAAAGAACCATATCCTTAGTTCTTCTCAAGTACTTAAGGATGTTTTTGATCATGTCCAATGATCCACTCGGATCACTTTGATATCTGCTAGTCAAACTAACAAAGATATGCAATGTCGGGTCTAGTACATAGCATGACATACATTAGAGATCCTATGGTCGAGGCATAAGGAGTCTTACTCATCCTTTCTATCTTCTCGATGTCGGACTTTGAGTTTTACTCAAGGTCGATTAGCAACATGGGCAAGAACCCTTTCTTGCTATCTTCCATTCCAAACCTCTTTAGAACTTTGTCCAAATATGTACTCTGTGACAATGATATTTGGCGTTTCGATCTATCTCTGTAAATCTTTATTCCTAATATGTAAGCTGCTTCGCCAAGATCCTTCATTGAAAAACTATTATTCAAATATTCCTTGACACTATTAAGAAGGTCTACATCATTCCCAATCAACAATATGTCATCCACATATAGTATTAAGAATGCTACAGAGCTCCCACTCACTTTCTTGTAAATACAAGCTTCTCCATAAGTTTATATAAACCAAAGCTTTTGATTACATAATCAAAACGTTGATTCCAACTTCGGGATGCTTGCTTCAATCCATTATATGGACCGTTGAAGTTTGCATACCTTGTTAGCATCTTTAGGATCGACAAAACCTTTGGGTTGCATCATATACAACTCTTCATCAATGTCTTCATTGAGGAACGCTGTTTTGACATCCATCTGCCATATCTCATAATCATAATATGCAGTGATTGCTAACATAATCCTCACAGACTTTAGCTTCGCTACTGGTGAGAAAGTCTCATCGTAGTCAACTCCTTGAATTTGTCGAAACCCTTTTGCGACAAGTCGAGATTTATAGACAGTAACATTACCATCAACATCTGTTTTCTTCTTGAAGATCCATTTGTTCTCGATGACCTTCCGCCATCCTAAGTCCACCAAAGTCCATACTTGGTTTTCGTACATGGATCCAATCTCGATTTCATGGCTTCTTGCCATTTATTGGAATCTGGGCTCATCATCGCTTCCTCATATGTCTCGTGGTCGCTTGTGTTGTCTACCAACATGACACTCATAACGGGATCATACCAAGCTGGAGTGGTACGAGTTCTCGTTGACCTCCGAGGCTCTGTAGCAACTTCAACCGAAGTTTCATGATCATCATCATTAGCTTCCTCTCTAATTGGTGCAGGCACCACATGAACTTCTTCCGGTGCTGCGCTACTTGCAATTTCGAGAGAAGGTTCGACAACCTCGTCTATTTCTACTTTCCTTCCAGTCACTTCTTTCGAGAGAAATTCCTTCTCTAGAAAGGATCCATTCTTGACAACGAAGATTTTGCCTTCGGATCTATGATAGAAGGTATACCCAATAGTTTCCTTTGGGTATCCTATGAAGACGCATTTTTCCGATTTAGGTTCTAGCTTGTCCGGCTGTAACTTCTTTACATAGGCTTCGCATCCCCAAACTTTAAGAAACGACAATCTAGGTTTCTTCCCAAACCATAATTCATACGGTGTCGTTTCAATGGATTTAGACGGTGCCCTATTTAAAGTGAATGCGGCTGTTTCTAATGCATAACCCTAAAATGATAGCGGTAAATCTGTAAGTGACATCATAGAATGAACCATATCTAAGAGAGTTCGATTACGACGTTCGGACACACCATTACGCTGTGGTGTTCCCGGCTGTGTCAATTGTGAAAGTATTCCGCATTTATTCAAATGCTCGCCAAACTCGTAACTTAGATATTCACCTCCACGATCAGAACGTAGAAATTTAATCTTCTTGTTACATTGATTCTCTACCTCACTTTGAAACTCCTTAAACTTCTCGAAAGTTTCGGACTTATGTTTCATGAAATAGATATACCCATATCTACTCAAATCATCCGTGAAGGTAAGAACATAACGATAACCACCGCGCGATGCTACACTCGTTGGACCACACACATCGGTATGTATGATTTCTAATAAGTCCGTAGCTCGCTCCATCATACCAGAAAATTGAGTCTTAGTCATTTTACCCATCAGACATGCTTCGCATCTTTCAAGTGATTCGAAATCAAGTGATTTAAGAAGTCCATCGGAATGGAGTTTCTTCATATGCTTCACTCCAATGTGACCAAGACGGCAGTGCCACATATAGGTCGAGTTATCGCTTGATTTCAACCGTTTAGCCTCAATGTTATTAATATGTGTATTTCCACTATCGAGATTCAATAAGAATAGACCATCTATCAAAGGTGCATGTGCATAAAACATATTACTCATATAAATCGAACAACCATTATTCTCGGACTTAAACAAGTATCCGTCTCGCAATAAACAAGATCCCGATATAATGTTCATGCTCAACGCAGGCACCAAATAACAATTATTTAAGTATAAAACTAATCCCGATGGTAGATGCAGGGGTAGCGTGCTGTAACACCCTCAGAATCGGACCTATGCAAGTTTTAGCATTTCCCGCCAAACCCGCATAGAAATGATTCAAAGGTGCCCACCAGGCACTTTCGTGCGGGTGGAAAACGAAGTAATAACATTACACAACAGTCCTCGATGGGACCCACAGAACAAATATATATATACAACACGACTCCATAAGTCAAGAATACAGATATACGGTACAAAGATCCAAATCACCTTGAGAACGATATAGCGTCCAGCTACGGACAAGATGCAAATGGGGCTAAGAGCCCTGAAGAATAACCAATGGCGTCCATAACCGCCTGTGCCAAGCTGGAAGGGTAACCACGCTAACGACGCCGATCTCAAAACCTGCTTAAATAAAAGGGTGCCGACAAAGGGCAAAGGAAAAGAGGAGCGTCAAGATCGAGGCCAAGACACTCGAGGCTAGAATTCGGCGGTCCTCGCCTACATAGGTATGGTGGACTGAAGCGGCAGCGGCAGCATGCACTAAACTACCTATAGAGACTCGTTACAACTGGCGGCTATCAGAGAGGGGATAAGAAAGACCTATTCGGATCCAACCTGGTACTACCATCAAACAAACCCATCCTGGCGTTTCTCCCTCTAGACCAAACGAGGAAGTCAACTGAGGAACTCACATAGTTGGCAGTTTTATTTATTCGGTTGTCGTTGCAGTAATTACTAGTCAGGTATAGATAATCATCCTGATAAAGTAAGCAGTGGGTACTTTTAGTTAACCATTCCGTTATAGTCGCAACACTTACTAGTCAGATACAATTAGCATGAGATAACCCAAAACCCAGCAGTTTTTGGTACTTTATTTAGCCATTCCGTTGTAGTTGCAATACTTACTAGTCAGGTACAATTGTCGCAAGCGACAAACCAAACGAGCAATTGTGGGCAGTTTTAGTTAGCCATTCCATAATAGTGAAGCTGATTACTAGTCATTATAAAGTCAAATTTATAGCACTACTTTAGTTATAGTTGTCTATGATCGAGATACTGTGCTCCAAGTCGTCCATAACCGCGGACACGGCTTTCAGAAAGTTTTACCCGGCCGGGGTGCACCAATAGCAACACACACTCGATCAACCTCGGAAAAACCAAATCAAAACCCAACGAGGCTTTCACGACAAAGCAATCACAGGATTCAGAAATATTTGGGGCCACCCCATTGAGTAGACCATAGAACGGTGACTCGAGACGGACTCAAGGTTTGCGACAATGGTCAGAACGATCGGGAACCCAAACTGGCTTGTCGATATCGCGAAAACATTCCGCTTACCTAAATAAGACAGTGTGCCTCGCACAATCGTAATAAAGCAAAGAAGCATGGCATAAGTACAGGATCGTAAATAAAACCTCAAACTAGTTTGTGGCCCCAAGAAATAAGACTGAATCAAGCTCTGGCTAAGGGGGGTCCCATAATCCTCCCGGATGTGGATAGCGCAATAAATCAAGGAACAGGTATCAAGTACTCGGGGTCCTACGGGACACAAGTGGGCGTTCGGAAACCAAATATTATCTATCACCCACCGATGCCTCTGCTTACTTCAATTTTAGTTGTTAAACAGGAATTAAAGTGAACGATAAGTAAAACTATGATCATCTCCAACATCAACATGCGGCAATACTCCAACAACTGTGGCACTTGACGACACGCAACAACACTTGGGCAAGCGACTACGACGCGCAAGTCCAACTATCTACCAATCAACAGGTAATAGGATGTGTCCAAGGCAAATATAAGGCTGCAAGGGGTATCACGGGTACGAAAACTAGAGCATCGCAACACAGATAGCAATAGATCAACAGGAGGGAATAAATACTATAAAAGTAAGATAGGTAGAAAGGGGGAGATGCTCGCCTGAAAACATTGCCGAAGGTTCAACCGAAGATCGGGTCGACACTCGCATCAACTCAACGGCCTTATCCGCGAAGAAGCAAAACACTAGAATAAACACCGGATGCAATATTTAATACTACGACAAAAGATCGAGCATGATGCATGTATGATGTATGACATGGCAAGGTGCAATGCAATTAGGTCATATTAAGCGGAACCGGGGTCCCGACAATTAATTAGGTGGTTCATGTTATTTAGAAGCCCCGCAATTTAGATGTTGTTTTCACAAGGCAAAATAAGTTACCGGTTCGCTACACAAATTTAAATGAGGCCAATATGAGACTAGATTTGCCCGCATATGGGCCCCATATTTAATTATGAGGTGAATCGGCATAAGGCCCCCAAACCACATGGTAATATGCATGCGGGTATGACAATTTAATATGCAACAAGTTTGTATTATATTATAAAATAGGGTTTTCGGAAAGGGTTAACACATTAGGGTTCGGCAGATCTTGGGGTTCTGGGGTTCGGGGTTCGGTCTCAGGGTCCGGATCTGGGTTTCGACGGGATCGTTCTCGGACTCCGGGAAGGACTTGGTTCGGTGTCGTTCTTGTCGTTGCGAAAATCTTGCCGGGTCCGCGTATCGGGTCGGTCTTGGCATTCGTGAAGAAGAACTTGTCGTTCTCGCGGGGAACTTGGCGTTCTTCCGGTCCAGGTTTTGGCGTTCGAGGGAATTGCTTGGCGTTCCCGGAGGAAGTACTTGTCGCTCCCGGGGTCTCGGGTCGAAGAACTTGGCGTTCTGCATCGGTGTTCTTGCCGACCGGGTTCTCGAGCATCGCATCCGGGAAGGAGGACTTGTCGTTCAGGGTCTCGATGTCCGGGGTGAAGTGCTTGTCGTATCCGTGAAGAAGAGCATGTCGGTCCACGGGTTCAGTCTTCGGATTGTTGCATCGGGGTCTCGACGAGGTTCACGATCTTCAGACTCCTGGAAGGAGAACTTGGCGTCTGGGATTCCGACGAGCTTGGCGTGTCGAGGTCGGTTTTCGGCCCGGCCGATCTTCGGGTCTCGGCGTCCGAGGCTCCTCGCGATACCTGGTGGCAACACGATGTCCTTGTGGAGGTTCGGATCATCTCGGCGTAGTCATCGTCTCGGTCTTGGCGCCGAGGCGGATCTTATCTAGTAATCGAGAACGTTAGCAGCCTTGAAACCGAGATGGACTTCAGCGTCGGCCAAAAGACCAAGACCAAAGCAAGGATCTGGTGCACGCGGGGCTAGCTCCCAGCAGCCGACGGAGGGCGCGGTTGGTGGTGGCCCGCCGGACGGAAAAGCGAGGCCCCAGCAGAGGCGAATTTACATCGGGCGGTGGGCGTAAGGGCGGAGACCAAGGACGGCGAGGCGTATTTGGAGGCCATGGGGGCCTGCAGAGGGACACCGGGAGAGGCGCGACCGGAGGAGGCCTGGCGATGGCAGGCGCGGGAGGAGGTCCGGCCAGCGTCGAGGTGGAGAGGAGGGCGGCGGCTCGGCTGCTGGCGGTGCTGGGAGGAGTCATGGAGGAGAGGCGGCCTCGACGGGGCGGGAAAGGAGGCGGCTCAGTGGGCGGCGGCGGTTGGGCGAGGAGGAAGGCGAGAGCGGCGGCCAAGGCGTGAGGCGCGGCCAGAGGAGGCGGCCAAGGAAGGGAGGCGTCGGGGCGGGTCCAGGTCAGGCGGGAGAGAGAGAGAAGGAGAGGCGGGGCCTGCGGGGCCAGGGGGTTGGTGGGACCAGGAGCGGGCCAGGGGAGGGGATCGGGGCCACGGGTCGGTTGGGTTTGCAGGTGCGTGCGTGTGGTGTGGGCAGGTGGAGAGGAAGGAGAGAGGGAGAGGAGGTGAGCCAAGTGGCGCGGCCTGTGGGGGATTGGGATGAGGTGAGGTGGCGAGAGATGATAGGTGGGGTGAGGTGGAGGGGTGTGGGTAGACTAGGGCTGGTAGAAAAGGTTTTGGGTTGGACGTTTTGAAGGGTGGTCGTTGGGTCTATCCGCCGCTCATTGCCCCACTAAAATAATATAATATTTTATTTGTTTTAATTGCACCGTTTGCAAACCGATAGCAGACAAACAAAATAATCCGGAGACCCGGGGTTTGCGTTATAATTAAGATGGGGCGTTTTAGAAAACAAAAACAGGCTTTGCGAAAATAGTTTTAGGCAAACAATGCATGATGATGACGATGCGATGCACAAATTAAACGCGATTTTCTAGTAGTGGTTTTGCGGGATGCCACACGTGCCGACCGCGATCACATCAACCTTTGATCCGTTTCCCACGCGCATCGTCACCTCGTTCTTCGCTAGCTTCCATTTATTCTGCAGCACCTGTTTCGAGTTACAAATATGAGCAACCGAACCAGTATCAAATACCCAGGCACTACTACGAGTACCAGTGAGATACACATCAATAACATGTATATCAGATATACATTTCTTCTTGATGTTGCCGTTCTTCAAATCCGCCAAGTACTTTGGGCAATTCCGCTTCCAGTGACCTTCTCCTTTTAAAAACACTCAAGATCGGGCTTAGGTCCAGCCTTGGTCTTTCACGGCGTGGTAACTTTCTTACCACCCTTCTTGAAGTGTACCTTCCGCTTAGACTTGCCTTTCTTGAATTTGGTGGTCTTATTGACCAACAACACTTGGTGCTCTTTCTTGATCTCCACTTCGCAGACTTTAACATAGCAAACAGTTCGCAACCGCTTGTTCATGTTCGCATGTTGTAGTTCATCACAAAGTTCTTGTAACTTGGTGGTAGTGATTGAGGACATGGTAAATCCCCAAAGCATTAGGAATCACTATACCCAAGCTTTGAAGTTTGTTTGCGTGCCTGACATCTTAAGCACATGCTCACTTGCCGAGCTGCCTCTTCCATCTTGCGCTTAAAGAACTTTTCAGAAGCCTCATAACTTTCAATTGCCGCATGAGTCTCAAAATCAATTTGAGATCCTCGACAATATCATATGGGTCTGAATTCTCAAACCTTTTCTGAAGCTCCGATTCCAAACCATACAAGATAGCACACTGAACTATGGAGTACTGATTCTTTCGAGCGAGGTAAACATTCTTTACTTCATCGGAAGCATCAGCTGCAGGTGGGTCAACCAGCGGTGCATCCAAAGACATAGGTCAAATTACCGCCAGAGGACAATCCTCAAATTGCGGAACCAATCCGCGAAGTTGCTTCCATTGTTTTTCAACTTTTCTTTCTCTAGGAACGCATTAAAATTGATGGTAGGGGCTGCCATTGATCTACAACATATTTGCAATAGTTTAGACTAAGTTTATGACAAACTGAGTTCAAATTAATAATAAAGTTAATCTAGGTGAACTCCCACTCAAAACAACATCCCTCACATTGTTTTAGTGGTCACACGAACCAAATCCACTACATCAACACCGATCATCATGAGAGTTGATATAGTTTTAATGGCGAACAATCGTCATGTTCATCATATCTACTATATGATTCATGCTTTACCTTTCGGTGATCCGTGTTCCGAGACCATGTCTGTACATGCTAGGCTCGTCAAGATCAAACCTTAGTTTCCGCATGAGCAAATCTGGCTTGCTCACGTTGTATACACTTGCAGAATCTAACACACCCGATCATCACGTGGTGCTTCGAAACAACAAGCTTTAGCAACGGTGCTAACTAAGGTTGAACACTTTATGACTTGAAATTTATGTGCATGAGGGATCATCTTATAATGCTACCGTCGTCTACTAAGCAATACAAGATGCATAAAGGATTAATATCACATGCAATTCATAATATGTGATATGATATGGCCTTTCTTCTTTGTGCTTCCGATCCCCATCTTCTAGCACGAACATGATCTCCATCATCACCGGCATTGCATCAAGGTCAATGACGCCTCTCCATGGTTGTCGTCCACCGGCTTCAACTATTACAACTACTTTGAATAGACACGCGGGTCTTAACATAAATTAAAGAAAACCATATGGATCCTGCCGGTTGCCAACTTACAATAAGGAACATTGCATACATCAAATATAATCACAATCATGGCCATATCACATCACTGCACACCCCTGCAAAACAAAGTTAGACGCCTCTACTTTCTTTGCATGTTTTACGTGGTTTGGGGCTTTCAATAAGTGTCGTTCTAACTTACGAACATGAACCACAACATTGATATTAGTATTGTTAATCACCCGTTGTAAATTGGATCTTAACTATGCTAGGAGAAACAGGCACCCGCAAAGCCACTTATGCAATACAAGTTGCATGTCGAGCGTGGAGCAAGTCTCATGAACGATGTCATGTAAGGTTAGCCCGGGCCGCTTCATCCCAACATACCGCAAGATGCAAAGTACACAAGAAGCAATCGACAATAAAAGCATCAACGCCCACAATGACCATTGTGTTCTACTCGTGCAACAGAACTACATATAGACACGGCTCTGATACCACTGTAGGGTTTCGTAGCATGGAAAACAAAAAATTTCTACCGCATACAAACAAACAAGCCAAGATCTATCTACTAGATTGTAGCAACGAGTTGATGGAATAACTTACCGTCGAAGATTCCAAAGTGTTTAACAAGAGCGGATTCTCGTGGGTGATGTAGTCGTACTCTTCCCGATCTCAAGATCACGTAGACGATCCTTCTGGCGCTGCGTTCCGGCAGCGCTCCCGCAGTCGGTCACACGTTCGGTACTCGACGAAGACCTTCATCTCCCTTGTTCCAGCAGGCAGCGGAGGTAGTAGCACTCTCCTCATGATTCCGGCAGCACAACGGCGTGGTACCGGAAGTAGAGGGGAGATCTCGCAGGGCTTCGCCTTAAGCCGGAGCGAGTATGGTGGAGTATGAGACAGCTCCTCGGCGATCTAGGTTTTAGACACACCAAGGAGGAGAGGCTAGAGCCGGCAGCTAGGGTTCCGGGGACCCCCAAGTCGATGGCTAGGGCAAAAACCCTAGGGGGCGGCGGCGGCTATGGTGGTAGGCGCCAAGCTAGGGTTTGAGGAGAGGTACTTTTGTGTGCTAGGAGGGAGCCCTGCCCCTCCTTATATAGGTGGAGGGGCCGGCGGCCAAGGGGAGGGAGGGGAGTCCCGCCCCAACTCGGCTTGGGTGGTGTGCCGGCTTGGGGAGGAGGACTCCCTCCCCAACTCGGTTTCACCTTCCTCCTCTTTTCCTCTTTCCAAAACTAGCCGTTTGACTTTCAAACTAGCCGTTTGACTTTTCAATTTAGGATTTAAATAAACCCTTTATTTTGGACAGCGAAGACACTTAGTACATGATGCAATCATTCCAACTTGCAATGACACATTCATGTACCCCTTCCCCTCCGGAGTGCCGGACATTCCGGAACCTTCTAGAACATTCCCGATGAAAACACCGGAATCATTCCCCAACTCCGAAACGGGACTTTCCTTATATGAATCTTATTCTCCGGACCATTCCGGATCTCCTCGTGATATCCCGGATCCCATCCGAGACTCCGAACAACATTCGGTCTCTTTCTCATCATACCATAACTACTCAAACAACGTCGAATCCTTAAGTGTGTCTCCCTATGGTTCGTGAATTATGCGGACATGATCGAGACACTTCTACGAACAATAACCAATAGAGGAATATGGAAATTCATATGGCTCCCACATATTTCTACGATTACTTTGCGATCGAATGAACCACTTACATACGATACCAATTTCCCTTTGTCTCACGATAGTTTACTTATCCGAGGTTATGATCGTCGGTATCTCTGCATACCTAGTTCAACCTCGTTACCGATAAGTACTCTTTTCTCGTTCCCGTGATATGTGATCCCTTGTGAGCCAGTCACATGCTTGCAAGCTAATTGGATGACATTCCACCGAGAGGGCCCAGAGTATATCTATCCGTCATATGGATGGACAAATCCCACTCTTGATCCATGTGTCTCAACCAATACTTTCCAAACACTCAATGCCACCTTTATAGCCACCCGCCACGGTGTGGTGTTTGATGTCATCAAAGCATCCATCCGGTAAAGGTGATATGCATGATCTCATGGTCGAAGGAATTAGGTTACTATGTATCAGAAAGCATATAGCAATTGAACTATTAAAATGACTTGATCTTTATGCTACGCTTATCTATAGGAGTATGTCCACCATATCATTCTCCTAATGATATGATCTTGTTGTTGATAACATCTCAATGTTCGTGATAGGGAAACCACAATCATTTATCAACCAACAAGCTAGTGATGTATAGAGGCTATACTAGGGACTTCAAATTAAGTTTACAAATCACACAAGTATCAATGTTTCCTCGTTAATACTATTATAGCATGAATGTAAACATTTATCATAAACACAAAGATATAATAATAACTACATTTATTATTGCCTCTAGGGCATATCTCCAACACTTCCGCCAAAACATTTTTCTAAAGCATCTCTGCCTGCCGTAGGGTAGCTGGGATGAATACGGCTGCTTCACCATGGTGTCCTCAAGATCCCTCCAAGACTGCACATATGCGCCGTGTGTGATCCTCCGAAGAATACAGAGCGTTTTCCTTCATGTAGATGCAGCGACCTAGGAAGATTGGAACGTTTCGAAAGTACGTTTTCTTCGATCCTTTCTTGGGAACAAGCAAGTGTTTCTCCAAGGTGCAGTGTCACACACGAGGCTGTCACGCCTTAGTCATACGCGAGGATGTCACATAGGGTAACGAATTCCTGTGACATGAGTGGTGTGTAATTTGTTGATTAGGTGTGGCATCCGTGCCGGTGTGCGTGAGGCCTGGTTGCTGTGCGTGAGTTGGCCTGCGAGCCGTGAGTGAGTCGTGTGCGATAAGTACCCCAGCTGTAACTGAACGAGGTAGCCTGAACATTGGAATAGAAAGCCAACTCCGATCCTCCTCTCTCTCTCTCTCTCTCTCTCTCTCTCTCTCGTGCTTTTTCCCTTTTCTGTTCCAAATCAGGCGAGCCTCACGCCGGAAATTACACCGGCAAAGGGGCGTGTGTGACAGTTGGTATCAGTGTCAGTTCCGATCCAAAGGGTTAGGGTTCGTCCGTTGATTCCCAATTCGCCACGACTTGGAGCCGTAAAATCCCGAGCCACGGTCTGAGATTGGAGCTCGATTCCTCGATCTGCTTCTGATCTCAGTAATTCCGTCTATCGGTTGGCTCAGTCCGGCGAGGAGTCGCCACGGCGCATATAATTCAGGAAAGACAGGCAACTGCGTGACTACCGCAGAGCAAATGGCCTATGTTTCAAATGCGGGGAGAAGTACGATCCTACTCACCAATGTGCCAAGAAGCCGGGACCAGAACTACATGCTCTACGACTTGAAGACACTGACTCAGAGGTCACACCTAAACAATTGTCTGAAGAAGTACTGAATATGAAGGAATTACATGATATGGTTGAAGCCAAACAACTGAGCCTATCACTCAATGCCATTGCTGGTCTCGATTCTTCTAAAACTATCCGTTTGCGAGCACTCGTGGGAAATCAGGTGTTGCTGATTTTGGTCGATTCAGGCAGCAGTAGCAGTTTTCTGAATTCTGAAATGTTGTCACGCATACACTGCCCAGTGCAGAAAGTAGCAGCTGTTCCTGTGAAGCTACCAAACGACCAGTACTTGCAGTGTGACAGCATGGTTCCTGACTTCAGTTGGTGGATTCAAGGAGAGACATTCCACACACCCATGCGTGTACTCAACATTGGGGCTTATGATGCAATCCTGGGGGTTGATTGGCTCAAGAAACATGGACCCATTAAGGGAGATTGGGTGAATAAAACTATTCGTGTTACTAATGCAGGAAAACGTGTCACTCTGACCGGAGTTCAGCCAACTAACGACACAACAGTACGTGAGATACCTGTGGAGCAACTAATCAAATGGACAAAAGGAAATGAACTTTGGGCTTTGGCTGTGGTTCATCCGGACAGTGCACATGTAACTGCAACTATACCACCCAAGGTACAAACAGTGTTAGATGAATTCCAGGAGGCTTTTGCAGATCCTGCAACTTTAACACCCACTAGGCCATATGACCATGCGATCCAGCTAAAACCTGAGGCAGTCCCATTCAACGCACGACCATACCGTTACTCTCCTGAACACAAAGACGAAATAGAGAAGCAGGTGCGTGCTATGCCGGATGCTGGTGTTATTACACAGAGCATGTCCCCATTTGCCTCGCCAGTTCTCTTGGTTCACAAAAAAGACGGGACATGGAGATTTTGTGTTGACTACCGTCGACTGAATGAGCTGACAGTGAAAAACGTGTTCCCTATGCCAATCATTGATGAACTACTTGATGAGTTGGCTGGCGCACGTGTATTCTCCAAGATAGATCTACGTGCCGGGTATCATCAGATACGCATGCGACCTGAAGATGAAGCTAAAACAGCATTCAAAACACACCAAGGCCATTACCAATTCAAGGTCATGCCTTTTGGATTGTGCAACGCACCGGCAACATTTCAATGTGTCATGAACGTTGTCCTCGGCCCTTGCCTTCAGCGATCTGTGATTGTATTCATGGATGATATCCTCGTCTACAGCACCTCTCTGGAACAACATGTTGAGCATCTGAAAGAAGTGTTGTCACTGCTTTAGAAGGAGCAATTGTTTGTCAAATGCAGTAAATGCTCTTTTGCTTGTGCAAGCCTTGAGTACCTTGGCCATATCATTTCTGCTGATGGCATGGCTACTGATCCCACCAAGACACAAGCAATGGCGCAATGGCCTCAGCCTCTGACAATAACTGAATTACGTGGGTTTTTGGGACTCACGGGTTACTATCGCAAATTCGTCCGAAATTATGGCATTATTGCCAAACCTTTGACGAATTTGCTGAAAAAGAAAAGCTTCGAATGGTCTAATCAAGCAACTGAAGCGTTCCATGCCCTTAAGACAGCAATGATCTCAACTCCAGTGCTCCGTTTGCCTAATTTCCAGAAACAGTTTGTCGTGGAAACAGACGCTTGCGATCTGGGAATTGGTGCCGTGTTGATGCAAGATCAACACCCAATCACATTTTTGAGCAAGGCCTTGAGCAAGGCGCACTTATCCTTGTCCATTTACGAGAAAGAATTCCTTGCCCTGCTGATGGCAGTGGAACGCTGGCGGCCGTATCTGCAGCGGGCAGAATTTCAGATTCTAACGGACCATCATAGCCTCTGGTACTTGGAAGATCAGAGTCTGCAGTCCCCGCTGCAGCGCAAGGCGATGGCGAAGCTCATGGGGCTCTAATTCAAGATATCGTATCGTAAAGGTGCCGAAAATCATGCTGCTGATGCTCTCTCTCGAGTTGGCCACCTAATGGCAATCAAAGTGTGCTCTGAAAGTCAGCCGCGTTGGCTACAGGAGGTCATCAATTCCTATGTCACTGACCCAGATGCTCAACGCCGTCTTACTGAGCTTGCAATTACCAGCCCTGATGAGCACGGCTACGATCTGCAGCAGGGAATAATTCGTTTCCGCGGCCGCGTCTGGATTGGATCCAATTCTGCGCTCCAGACAAAACTAATTGCAGCGTTTCACTCTAGTGTTGGGGGCACTCTGGTGTGCAGGCTACATACCATCGTCTCAAAAGGTTCGCTTGGCATGGGTTGAAAGCTCAGGTCACAGATTTCATTCGTCAGTGCGACCTCAATTCTCCACCTGGTGGCCTGCTTGAACCCCTGCCTTCTCCTAGTGGCGCATGGCGTGACATAACAATGGATTTTGTGGAAGGGCTGCCGTCTTCCGAAGGATACAACTCTATCATGGTGGTGGTGGATCGATTCACGAAGTATGCACATTTTGTTCCTCTCAGGCACCCCTTCACAGCACCATCTGTTGCTTGCAGCTTCGTGGACTATATCGTCAAGCTTCACGGTATGCCCCATACCATCATTTCAGATTGAGACCGTATATTTTCTAGCAATTTTTGGAAACTACTCTTCAAAACTTTGGGCACGAATCTACACTACACTACAACATACCACCCTCAGACCGATGGTCAAAGTGAACGAGTTAACCAGTGTTTGGAGATGTTCTTGAGGTGTACTGTGCACGATGCTCCGAAGCAGTGGCGTCTTTACCCGAGTCTGGCTGAATTCTGGTACAATTCATCCTTCCACACCTCGTTGGGATGTTCCCCTTTCAAGGCACTATATGGCCATGATCCAGATTTTGGTGCAATGCCGGAGGTGCTTGTTGATTCAACATCCCCTGTTTCCAGTATACTGACTGAACGTGCTGTTCATGTGGCACTTTTGAAGAAGAACTTGGAAGCAGCTCAACTAAGGATGAAGATCAATGCTGATCGTAAGAGAATGGAACGGGAATTCCAGGTAGGTGATCAGGTTCTGCTGAAACTGCAACCTTACTCTCAAGCTTCAGTAGTGAACCGTCCATATCCAAAGTTGGCCTACAAATATTTTGGTCCATACAAAGTGCTAGAGAAAATTGGGAAAGTGGCCTACAAACTTAAGCTCCCTCCATGTGTCTCAACTCAAAGACTATCGGCTTGATTACACTCCAGTATTTGCAACCTTGTCGACCCTTCCTTCACTTGATTCTGAAGAAACTGAGCCTGAAGCTGTGCTGGATCGCCGTTTGGTTAAGAAAGGAAATACTGCCGTGCCTCAAGCTCTGATCAAGCTCTGATAAAAATCCTCCCATCCTCCGGGTCTACAGGATGCCACGTGTCTTTTCTCCTCTAAAAGAAATACTAAACAAAAATACCCCACCTAGGAAGCATCTATCAGCCCGCGCCACCACAACTGCCTGGGTCCCACCGTAGCACCCCCTCCTCGCACAATAAAAGTCCGGTGAGAGAACTCGCCGGAAACACCGCCGAAGAACTCTACTGAAAGCAACTCCGGTCTCAACTTCCGTAGCACCTCCACCCGTCCCTTGGAAGCCTTCCCCCTTGGAAGCACCTGCCACCCTCACCACTTCCGTCATCAAAGAAGACATGACCCGTCATGAGGAGGTGGTGATTAAGATGGTGCCAAAAATGAAAGATTCATAGCAAAAAATCCTTACTATGATGCAAATTCACAAAACTCTTCTAGCAAAAAAATGTTCATATAATGCAAATCCACGAAATATATGTAGCAAAATGTTTTTTCCTAAATGCAAATCCATAGAATCGTCGTACCAAAAAATTGTTCTATAGTGCAAATCCACGAAATGATGTAGCAAAAACATATTCATATCATGCAAATCCACAGAACCTAAGATGCAAAACCATAGAATGATTGTAGCAAATAATTTTTTCTATAAAGCAAATCGACATAATGGTGGTAGCAATACTGACCGCCTTGGGGCAAAATCCACATGATCGTTGTAGCAAAAAAATATTCATATAATACAAACCCACAAAACATATGTAGCAGAAATTTTCTTCCTAGATACAAATCCAAAGAATCGTTGTAGCAAAAGAATTGTTCGTACAATACAAATATACAAAACGTATGTAACATAAAAACGGTGGTGAAGGATGTTGAGGGCGAGCTTGGATCTGTACACATATGGTAGCATGTCACTGTCGCTTGGCAGCACCTTCTGGTCGCAGCTAAGCCGACCCCCCTTGGCAGCACTGCCAACAACCGCTTGCAGCACCACGGCCCTCCCCTGGCAGCGCTCTTAATAGCACCTTCCCTGACGTCGAACCACCATCGGCCTGCCATGGGAGCTTCACCGCACGGCGCCGTTTACAGCACGATGGAGTGAAGGGATTCGCGGCATAGTAAATCAAAATTTTCTACGGAGCGAACAGAGGGAAAGCCAAGATCTAATCTAGGAGATGCAAACAACGAGAGAGATTGGATTAGATCTTCATACCCTTGAAGATTCACAATGAACGCTCGTAACGTGGGTGATGTAGTCGTTCGCTTCTCCTCCTCGCGACCCGATCCGATCTAGCACCACAAGTGGCGGTGCCTCCGTGAGATGCACACGCAGCACCTCGGCGTCTCCTCCTTCCTCGGACCAGCGAGTATGGTGGAGAGATAGATTGGATCTACAACACGACGCGTGGTGTATGTGGTGGAGAATTTCTGCTGGGGCTTCTCCTACAAACAGTGGAGGGAGAGAGGAAGGTAGCAAGGCTGCTAGGGCTTGGAGGAAGGTGTGTAGGGAGGCACCACCCTCTATATATAGAGGGGGGGCAGCCTTGCCCTCCTCCAAGCCTATCTCTAGTTTAAACAATTTAAACTCTCCCTTATCTAGAAATCCTATCTCTAGTTTAAACGATTTAAACTCTCCCTTATCTAGAAATCCTATCTCTAGTTTAAACGAGTTTAAACTTATCCAGGATCGGCTGGGCCCTATGGGGCCTTGTGCCCCTGGCCCAATGCGGCCAGGACACTCCCTCATAGGCCCATTGTGGCATCCCGCAAAACCACTACTAGAAAATCGCGTTGTTTTTGTGCATTGCATCATCATTACATCATCATGCATATTAATTTTACCTGAAACTATGTTGCGAAAGACTATGGTTTTCCGAAACTAGCCCTCCTTCTATTTCAAATTAAACCCCCGGCTGCTTCCGGATATTTTGTTTGTCTAAAAACTAGTTACAAAAATGTATTGCAAATTAAATAAAAGTTATAATATTGTAGGGGGCAGTCGAACGGGCCGATTCGACCCGAACGACCACCCCCAAAATAAAAAAATCGGTCCGCCTAAATTCCTAAACATACCCAACCTAATCTACCCACCCAACCATCCACCTCACCCCCTCCTATCACGAGACGCCACCTCACCTCCCCTTCCTCCCCGGCCAATCAACCGCGGCCACGTCACCCCCACACCACCGTCTCTCTCTCTCTCTCTGCCCCACTCCCTCACAGCCCACCTCACCTCGGCCCTCTCTCGACCGCCGGCCCACCCAAGACACACACACACGCACCCCACGCGGTGCGCCCTCCTTCCTATCTCCTTCCTCGACATCCCTCTTCCGTCCCCTTCTCCCTCCTCTGGTTCTCTCCTCTGCATGCTCGCCGCGCCCTCCGACCAACCCCTCCCCGAGGCCCCCAGCGCCCCACCTCTCCGGCAGCCCGCGCCCTCCGGTCCTCCCCTGCCCCGCATCCACCGCCGCTTGCCCTCACCCTCCTCGCCGGCGACCGTGTTCCCCACCCCCTCCTCTGCGTCCGCTCCGGCCCGAGCTCCGCGCCAAGGACGCCGCGCCGCCGACCCCTCCGTTCTTCTCGCCGGCCTCCTTCCGCCAACAGCCACCGGCCAGCGTCTCCTTCCCGGCCGCATGCTCGCCAAGAAGCCCGCCTGGGCTGGGCTCCCGACGCCGCCTCCGCCTCAAGCCCGTCGCTGGCGTCCTCTCCGCGCGCCCGCGTCTCCCCTCCCCCTTCGTCCAAGCTCGCCGTCGCCTCCGCGTCCGCCCTCGCCGCGATGCGCCGCCAGGAGCTGTGCCGCCGCTCCCCCTCGCAGTCTCCACTCACCGAAGGACCCCGACCCCGACCGTGGTGGCCATGGAGGGCCTCTGTTCTGCCGCTCGAGGGAGCTGCTGCTCACGGGAGAGGCACCAAGACGTGAGCCACGGAGGGGAGGGAGATGGGCAGATGGCCTTCACCGTCGCCAAGTTCCAACCATGCCACGAACAGCCGCGCCCGGGATCCGTCCCCGTCCATGTGCTTGCCGGCCGTTGTTGTCTGATGGTGGAGTTAGGCTGTACCTGATGGATGTGTCCACCGCGCGGTTGAGGCCGAATCACCACAGCTTTTGTCTGTGTGATCCAAGGAACCCTTGTTCTTCTCTCGGGACACCAAGTACTCCTGTATGGTGCCGCACGCCAAGTCCTCCATCACCGGTTAGGTGGTAACTCAAGATCGTCCTCAGGGATCTGGCGTCCGAGACCAACTCGCTAAAATGCTTCGTATCAACATGATCTCCCTCGGGCCTCCGACATGGAACGCCAAGGTCCACCGGCGCCAAACCCAAGACCGACTTCGTCACCCGAGAACTCTGACAAGGACGCCAAGCTCGTCGAGATCCCGGACGCCAAGTTCTTCGTCGAACCCCGAAGCCCGAACCCCATGGACCGACATGATCTTCTTCACAGATACGACAAGTACTTCCTCGAGGATGCGAAGTCGCGAACCCGAACGCCAAGATCTTCATCCCGAACGACAAGTCCGACCCGAACCACAGACCCGACAAGATCTTCGCGACGGCAAGATCGACCGCGTGGAACCAAGTTCTCTGACACGACACGACAAGCTCTCCATCTTGTATCCGACCCTCGAAGACCGAATCCGTCGAACCCTGGACCCTGAGACCGGACCCCGAACCCCGGAACCAAGATCGCCGAACCCTAATGTGTGACCCTTTTCTCGAGCCCTATTTTTATAAAAGTAATATCAAATTGTCGCATCTTAAATTGTTCATGCATGCATACCTGTCATGCGGTTTGGGGGCCTTATGCCGATTCACCTCATAATTAAATATGGGGCCATATGCGGGCAAATCTAGCCTTATATTGGCCTCATTTAAATTTGTGTAGCGAACCGGTAACTTATCTTGCCTTGATATTACAACATTTAAATTGCGGGGTATCTAAACAACTTGAACCTATTAGATAATTGTGGACCGGCCCGCTTAATATGGCCTAATTGCACCGCATTTACCATGCCATGCATCATTCATGCATCATGCCCGATCTTCCCGTAATCTTAAATATTGCATCCGTGTTTCTTCTAGCGTTTTGCTTCTTGGCGGATAAGGCCGTTGAGTTGATGCGAGTGTCGACCCGATCTTGGTTGAACCTTCGACAATGTTTTCAGCGAGCATCTCCCCTTTCTACCTATCTTACTTTTATAGTATTTATTCCCTCCATTGATCTATTGCTATACGTGTTGCG
Source organism: Avena longiglumis (assembly GCA_030063025.1). Classification (NCBI taxonomy): domain Eukaryota; kingdom Viridiplantae; phylum Streptophyta; class Magnoliopsida; order Poales; family Poaceae; genus Avena; species Avena longiglumis. The sequence goes on along the minus strand of CP125973.1, from coordinate 124,149,908 downwards.
ATGCTCTAGTGTTCGTGCCGTGATATCCCTTGCAGCCTATATTGCCTTAGACACATCCTATTACCTGTTGTTTGGTAGATAGTTGGACTTGCGGCGTCGTAGTCGCTTGCTCATGTCTTGATTGCGTGTCGTCAAGTGCCACAGTTGTTGGAGTAATGCCGCATGTTGATGTTGGAGTTGATCATAGTTTTACTTATCGTTCACTTTAATTCCTGTTTAACAACTAAAATTGAAGTAAGCAGAGGCATCGGTGGGTGATAGATAATATTTGGTTTCCGAACGCCCACTTGTGTCCCGTAGGACCCCGAGTACTTGATACCTGTTCCTTGATTTATCGCGCTATCCACATCCGGGAGGATTATGGGACCCCCCCTGAGCCAGAGCTTGATTCAGTCTTATTTCTTGGGGCCACAAACTAGTTTGAGGTTTTATTTACTATCCTACTTATGCCATGCTACTACTGTATTTACGTTTGTGCGAGGAGCACACTGTACTATTTAGGATCGGGACACGTTTTCGCGGTGTCGACAAGCCCAGTTTTGGGTTCCTAGTCGCTCACAGCCGTCCACCCAAACCTCGGGTCCGTCTCGGAGCTAGCTTACTTCGTTGCGGGTAAGACTCCAAGGGGTGGCCCCCTGAAATATTTCTGAATCCTATGATTGCTTTGTCGTGAAGGCCTCGTTGGGTTTTGATTTGGTTTTTCCGAGGTTGATCGAGTGTGTGTTGCTATTTGTGCATCCCGGCCGGGTTAAAACTTTCTGAAAGCCGTGTCCGCGGTTATGGACGACTTGGAGCACAGTATCTCGACCATAGACAAGCATAACTAAAGTTTATTGCTATAAATTTGACTTTATAATGACTAGTAATCAGCTTCACTATAATGGAATGGCTAATAATTGTAACACCCTCAGAATCGGACCTATGCAAGTTTCAGCGATTCCCGCCAAACCCGCATAGAAACGATTCAAAGGTGCCCACCAGGCACTTTCGTGCTGGTGGAAACGAAGTAATAACATTACACAACAGTCCTCGATGGGACCCACAGAACAGATATATATAACAGCGACTCCATGAGTCAAGAATACAGATATTATATACAAAGATCCAAATCACCTTGAAAACGATAGAGCGTCCAGCTACGGACAAGATGCAAATGGGGCTAAGAGCCCTGAAGAATAACCAATGGCGTCCATAACCCTGCCCAGGCCAAGCCGGAAGGGTAACCCTGCTAACGACGTCGATCTCAAAACCTGCTTGAACAAAAGGGGTGCCGACAAAGGGCAAAGGAAAAAGAGGAGCGTCAGTACTGAGGCCAGTACACGGCGAGGCTAGAATTCGGCGGTCCTCGCCTACATAGGTATGGTGGACTGAGCGGCAGCGGCAGCATGCGCTAAACAACCTATAGAGACTCGATACAACTGGCGGCAGTCAGAGAGGGGTAAGAAACACCTATCCGGATCCAACCTGAGGCTAACACCAAACAAACCCATCCTGGTTTTTCCCCCTCGAGACCATACGAGGAAGTCAACCGAGGAACTCACACAGTTGGCAGTTTTATTTATTCAGTTATTGTTGCAGCAATTACTAGTCAGGTTTAGATAATCATCCTGATAAAGTAAGCAGTGGGCACTTTTAGTTAACCATTCCGTTATAGTTGCAACACTTACTAATCATATACAGATAGCATGAGATAACCCAAAACCCAGCAGTTGTTGGTACTTTTATTCAGCCATTCCGTTGTAGTTGCATTACTTACTAGCCAGGTACAATGGTCGTGTTTACACTCCAAACAAGCAATGGTGGGCGGTATTAATTAGCCATTCCATTATAGTGAAGCTGATTACTAGTCATTATAAAGTCAAATTTATAGCAATAAACTTTAGTTATGCTTGTCTATGATCGAGAATCGTGCTCCAAGTCGTCCATATCCGCGACACGGCTTTCGAAAGTTTTACCCCGGGTGCACCAATAGCAACACACGCCGATCAACCTCGAAAACCAAATCAAAACCCAACGAGGCTTTCACGGTGAACAATCACAGGATTGAAATATTTCAGGGGCCACCCCTTGAGTACACCAGAACGGTAAGCAAGCTCCCAGACGGACTCAAGGTTTGGGTAGACTACCGTGAAATCGGAAACCCGAAGTGTGGCTGGGCTTGTCGACACCGCGAAATCGTGTCCCGATCCTAACAGACAAAGTGTGCTCCTCGCACAATCGTAAATACATAAGTAGCATGGCATAAGCAAGGATCGTAAATAAAACCTCAAACTAGTTTGTGGCCCCAAGAAATAAGATGAATCAAGCTACGGCTCGGGGGTCCCATATACCTCCGGATGTGGATAGCGCGATAAATCAAGGAACAGTATCAAGTACTCGGGGTCCCACGGACACAAGTGGGCTCGAAACCAAATATTATCTATCACCCACCGATGCCTCTCGCTTATTTCAATTTTGTTGTTAAACAGAATTAAAGTGAGCGATAAGTAAAACTATGATCGTCTCCAACATCAACATGCGGCAATACATTAACAAGCTGTGGCAATCGAGCGACACGCAAAGACTAGAGCAAGCGACTACGACGCTAAGTCCAACTATCTACCAAACAACAGTAATAGGGTGTGTCCAAGGCAATATAGGGCTGCGGTATATCATGTACGAAACTAAAGCATCGCAACACAGATAGCAATAGATCAACAGGAGGGAATAAAGACTATAAAAGTAAGATAGGTAGAAAAGGGGGAGATGCTCGCCTGAAAACATTGCGGAAGGTTCAACCGAAGATCGGGTCGACACTCGCATCAACTCATCGGCCTTATCCGCGAAGAAGCAAAACACTAGAAGAAACACCGGATGCACTATTTAATGCAACGGCAGAAGATCGGCATGATGCATGTGTGATGTATGGCATGGCAAAGGTGCGGTGCAATTAGGTCAATATTAAGTGGAACCGGGGTCCCGACAATTAGTTAGATGGTTCGAGTTATTTAGCAGCCCTGCAATTAAATGTTGTTTTAACAAGGCAAGATGAGTTACCGGTTCGCTACACAAATTTAAATGAGGCCGATATGAGACTAGATTTGCCCGCATATGGGCCCCATATTTAATTATGAGGTGAATCGGCATAAGGCCCCCCAAACCACACAAATATGCATGCAAGATGAATGATTAAAGTGCAACAGGTTTTATATTTAGCATTTATAAAATTGGGCTCGGGAAAAAGGGGTCACACATTTAGGGTTCGGCAGATCTTGGGTTCCGGGGTTCGGGGCCGGGTCTCGGGGTCAGGGGTCGACGGAACGTTCTCGGGCTCCGGGATCGTTCTCGGATATCGGGGGGTAGATCTTGTTGCATTCGCGATGGTCGGCCATGTTGTCGGTCCTATCGTTCGGGTTGAAGCACTTGTCGCATCGAGGTCTCGGTGTCCGGGGTGAAGTACTTGACGTTCTCGAGGGAGTACTTGTCGCACATGTGGTCTTCGGGTTCCCTGTCGATGATCTTGTCGTCGAGAAGAACTTGTCGGGTCCGCGTATCGGTCGGTTCTGGCAGCCGGGGTGAAGTGCTTGTCGTCCCATGGCGATCTTGGAGTTCCGGGGGTTTTCTCCGCGTCCGTGATGTAGATCTTGTCGGTTCCCTGTCGGAGGCCTTCGGGGACGGGTCTCGGCGAACTTGGCGTGTCGAGGTTCGGTTTCCGGCCCGACGGGTCTTGCATAGTGCCCGGTCTCGACTCGGTCGGTCTTGGGGTTTTGGTCCCGTGGCATCAACGGACTTGTAGTAGCACATGGTCTTGCCGATCTTGGCTTGCACCTCTCGGATCAGCGTCGGGCAAACACCGCGAGACTGCGGGAGCATGTCTGCGGCACCAGACGAGGAGGACGAGGGCGGCTTATGCAGCCCGGACAGGGTCATCTCGAGGCGCGAGCCGGCGAGGGCGGCCGAGCTGGGACCGCCGAGGAGGGACGCCATGGCGGCGCGGCTCGGGCAGCGGACGCGGGGTGTCGCCGGGACGGGTTCGGCGAGGCGGGCTGGCGTGAGCGGCGCCGGAGAAAGGCAGGAGGCGGGCCGGGAGGCGGCCAACGAGGGGAGCGAGCCGGGCGGAGCCCGGCGAGGCGCGGCGAGGGGCGAGGCAGGGCGGAGGAGGCGGAGAGGGAGACGCAGTGGGGAGCTTGAGGGCGAGAGGGCGGGCGAGGAGGCGGGTGCGAGCGAGCTTGGGCGGCGAGGAGGGCGGTGATGCGGCGGGGAGAGGGGGCTCGGGCGCCGGAGGGAGGAGCGGAGGCGGCGCTGGGCAGATGGAGAAGGGGAGCGACGCGAGGAGGCGCGGGACTGGGGGAGGAGGCGGCCGCGGCTAGGCGCGCCTGGTGGAGGAGAGGCCGCGGCCGGCTGGGAGCGGCTGCGCGGCGAGAGGATGGTGAGGGGCGGGGAGGAGCCTGCGAGGGAGGAAGGGAGCGTGGGAGAGAGAGGGAGAAGAGAGAGGGAGCGGGGACGACGGGGCAGGTGGGTCCAGAGGGGTGGGTCCCGCGGGGGTGGGGCGTGTCGGTCGGTCAGGCGTGGTGTGAAAGGTGTCGTCGTGTCTTGTGTCGTTAGGGGAGAGTGGGGTGTGTGTGGTGGGGTGGGTGAGAGAGAGAGGGTCTAGGTGGAGGGCTAGGATTGGTTAGAGGAGAGAGGGTAGCTGAGGTGGCGAGAGTTTATTGGAGGGAGTGATGTGGCTGGGGGTGTGTGGGTAGGTTATCTGGTAGCTGTAGGATTAATGGGGCTGATTAGGTGGACCGATTGTATTTTTCTGGGGTGGTCGTTCGGGTCATTCGGCCCGTTCGACTGCCCCACTAAAATAATATAATTAAATTATTTATTTCAACCAGCGCTTTTGCAAACCGTCAGCGGGCAAAACAAAATAATCCGGTGACCCGGGTTTTGCGTGTTGAACAAAAACGGGGTGTTTGGAAAACAAAACTAGGTTTTTCCGAAAATAGTTTTGTGCAGGCAAATGCAAGATGATGAAGATGTTCAAATGCAATGTGGCATGATGACATGAGCATGCGGTCATGATGATGCAATGCACAAAAACAACGCGATTTTCTAGTAGTGGTTTTTGGCGGGATGCCACAATTCGACACCACTAACAATGGATCTCGCCCTCGAGATCCGCCTCATGGTCCCAGAAGGAAGGTCGGCGATCTGCGTCTTCTCGCTTCGTGTAGATCCTCGCGACACCACTAACGAGGGTTCCTTCTTCATCTGGAAATCGGAGACACCACCAACAAAGGGTCGTTGTTCCTGATCGTCGAGAGAACACTCCAGAAACAAAAGGTCGAAGGTAGAGGTATCAACAAATAAAGCCACCTCTACTTCGATGGAAAGAGGGAACCTATGCATTCTCGTCAACTTCAATGTACACAAACGAATAGAAGGGGTAGTCGGCATGGGGGCCAATCCATCACGCACCCAAACTATTACCCTGCACAATCAGTGGAAAAGCGTGCAACCATTCTCGGAATCAGACTGAAGATCTCGACAAGCGAGGTTCGGAAACAAAGGAGGGATGCAGACTCTGCATCGGATCTGGCGTAGATGATGTCGTCGCGTCGGAAAACACCGGAAGGCACGAGAAGGAACAAAGAGAAGACCACCGGACGAAGGATTCCTCGGACAGCTTGAACACCGGATGGTAGAACACCGTTATCAGCGGAGGAAGCGAAACCCTGAAGGTACGACGGAGAACCCAACCACGAGAAGTCCTGGACTCGAAGAGAGAAGAGAGCGGATTCAAAACACGTAGAGGTAAGAGGAGAACAACAGAGGGGTAAGGAGTAAAATCAGACCTAATCAGAACTATCCAACCGATTTTTCAAATGTAGTTTTGACACTCTACTTCGGCCGTTAGCTAGGTTATCCTACAGGCTGGACTTGTGGGGTATCGCAACTGCTGAGCTCTGATACCACTCTGTAACACCCTCAGAATCGGACCTATGCAAGTTTCAGCGATTCCCGCCAAACCCGCATAGAAACGATTCAAAGGTGCCCACCAGGCACTTTCGTGTTGGTGGAAACGAAGTAATAACATTACACAACAGTCCTCGATGGGACCCACGCAGATATATATAAATGACTCCATGAGTCAAGAATACGATATTATATACAAAGATCCAAATCACCTTGAAAACGATAGAGCGTCCAGCTACGGACAAGATGCAAATGGGGCTAAGAGCCACAAGAATAACCAATGGCGTCCATAACCTGCCTGTGCCAAGCCGGAAGGGTAACCCTGCTAACGACGTCGATCTCAAAACCTGCTTGAACAAAAAGGGGTGCCGACAAAGGGCAAAGGAAAAAGAGGAGCGTCAGTACTGAGGCCAGTACACGGCGAGGCTAGAATTCGGCGGTCCTCGCCTACATAGGTATGGTGGATCGGCAGCATGCGCTAAACAACCTATAGAGACTCGATACAACTGGCGGCAGTCAGAGAGGGGTAAGAAACACCTATCCGGATCCAACCTGAGGCTAACACCAAACAAACCCATCCTGGTTTTTCCCCCTCGAGACCATACGAGGAAGTCAACCGAGGAACTCACACAGTTGGCAGTTTTATTTATTCAGTTATTGTTGCAGCAATTACTAGTCAGGTTTAGATAATCATCCTGATAAAGTAAGCAGTGGGCACTTTTAGTTAACCATTCCGTTATAGTTGCAACACTTACTAATCATATACAGATAGCATGAGATAACCCAAAACCCAGCAGTTGTTGGTACTTTTATTCAGCCATTCCGTTGTAGTTGCATTACTTACTAGCCAGGTACAATGGTCGCAAGCGACACTCCAAACAAGCAATGGTGGGCAGTATTAATTAGCCATTCCATTATAGTGAAGCTGATTACTAGTCATTATAAAGTCAAATTTATAGCAATAAACTTTAGTTATGCTTGTCTATGATCGAGATACTGTGCTCCAAGTCGTCCATATCCGCGGACACGGCTTTCAGAAAGTTTTACCCGGCCGGGGTGCACCAATAGCAACACACGCTCGATCAACCTCGGAAAAACCAAATCAAAACCCAACGAGGCTTTCACGACTGAACAATCACAGGATTCAGAAATATTTCAGGGGGCCACCCCTTGGAGTACACCCGCAACGAAGTAAGCAAGCTCCCAGACGGACTCAAGGTTTGGGTAGACGGCTGTGAACGACTGGAAACCCGAAAGTGTGGCTGGGCTTGTCGACACCGCGAAATCGTGTCCCGATCCTAAACAGTACAGTGTGCTCCTCGCACAATCGTAAATACATAAGTAGCATGGCATAAGTACAGGATCGTAAATAAAACCTCAAACTAGTTTGTGGCCCCAAGAAATAAGACTGAATCAAGCTCTGGCTCAGGGGGGTCCCATATACCTCCCGGATGTGGATAGCGCGATAAATCAAGGAACAGGTATCAAGTACTCGGGGTCCTACGGGACACAAGTGGGCGTTCGGAAACCAAATATTATCTATCACCCACCGATGCCTCTGCTTATTTCAATTTTTGTTGTTAAACAGGAATTAAAGTGAACAATAAGTAAAACTATGATCGTCTCCAACATCAACATGCGGCAATAATTAACAACTGTGGCACTGAACGACACGCAACAGCACTAGAGCAAGCGACTACGACGCGCAAGTCCAACTATCTACCAAACAACAGGTAATAGGGTGTGTCCAAGGCAATATAGGGCTGCACGGTATATCACAGGTACGGAAACTAAAGCATCGCAACACAGATAGCAATAGATCAACAAGAGGGAATAAAGACTATAAAAGTAAGATAGGTAGAAAAGGGGGAGATGCTCGCCTGAAAACATTGCGGAAGGTTCAACCGAAGATCGGGTCGACACTCGCATCAACTCAACGGCCTTATCCGCGAAGAAGCAAAACACTAGAAGAAACACCGGATGCACTATTTAATACAACGGCAGAAGATCGGCATGATGCATGTGTGATGTATGGCATGGCAAAGGTGCGGTGCAATTAGGTCAATATTAAGTGGAACCGGGGTCCCGACAATTAGTTAGATGGTTCGAGTTATTTAGCAGCCCCGCAATTAAATGTTGTTTTAACAAGGCAAGATGAGTTACCGGTTCGCTACACAAATTTAAATGATGCCGATATGAGACTAGATTTGCCCGCATATGGGCCCCATATTTAATTATGAGGTGAATCGGCATAAGGCCCCCCAAACCACACAAATATGCATGCAAGATGAATGATTAAAGTGCAACAGGTTTTATATTTAGCATTTATAAAATAGGGCTCGGGAAAAAGGGGTCACACATTTAGGGTTCGGCAGATCTTGGGTTCCGGGGTTCGGGGCCGGGTCTCGGGGTCAGGGGTCGACGGAACGTTCTCGGGCTCCGGGATCGTTCTCGGATATCGGGGGGTAGATCTTGTTGCATTCGCGATGGTCGGCCATGTTGTCGGTCCTATCGTTCGGGTTGAAGCACTTGTCGCATCGGGGTCTCGGTGTCCGGGGTGAAGTACTTGACGTTCTCGAGGGAGTACTTGTCACACATGTGGTCTTCGGGTTCCCTGTCGATGGTCTTGTCGTCGAGAAGAACTTGTCGGGTCCGCGTATCGGGTCGGTTCTGGCAGCCGGGGTGAAGTGCTTGTCGTCCCATGGCGATCTTGGAGTTCCGGGGGTTTTCTCCGCGTCCGTGATGTAGATCTTGTCGGTTCCCTGTCGGAGGCCTTCGGGGACGGGGTCTCGGCGAACTTGGCGTGTCGAGGTTCGGTTTCCGGTTCCGACGCCGGGGTCTTGCATAGTGCCCGGGTCTCGACTCGGGTCGGTCTTGGGGGTTTTGGTCCCGTGGCATCAACGGACTTGTAGTAGCACATGGTCTTCGGGCCGATCTTGGCTTGCACCTCTCGGATCAAGCGTCGGGCAAACACCGCGAGACGGCTGCGGGAGCATGTGCCGGCACCTGACGAGGAGGACGAGGGCTCGGGCTTGTGCAGGCCGGACAGGGTCATCTCGAGGCGAGCCGACGGAGGGCGGCCGAGCTGGGACCGCGTCGAGGGACGCCAAGGCGGCGCGGCCGGCGAGCAGACGCGGGTGCCGGGGACGGTCTGGCGAGGCCGGGCGGTGAGCTGCTGCCGGAGAAAGGCAGGGAGGCGGCCAGGAGGCCAACGAGGGGAGCGACCTGAGCCCGCGAGGGGGCGCTCATGAGGCATGAGGCGGAGGAGGCGAGGAGACGCAGCTGGCCGGGAGCTTGAGGGGCGCGGAGGCGGCGGCGCAGGAGGACGGGTGCGGAGCGGCGAGCTTGGGCGGCGAGGAGGGCGTGATGCAAAGCGGCGAAGAGGGCTCGGAGGAGGGAGCGAGGCAGCTGGGCGGATGGAGAAGGGAGCGGAGGGGCGCGAGGAGAGGAACTGGGAGGAGGCGGCCGCGGCTAGGCGCGCCGGGGTCGGAGAAGAGGCCTGCCGGGAGCTGGCCATGGCGAGAGGATGGTGAGGGGCGGGGAGGAGCCTGCGAGGGAGGAAGGGAGCGTGGGAGAGAGAGGGAGAAGAGAGAGGGAGCAGGGACGACGGGGCAGGTGGGTCCAGAGGGGTGGGTCCCGTGGGGGTGGGGCGTGTCGGTCAGGCTGCGGCGCTGTAAAGGCGTGTGTCGTCGTGTCGTTGGGGAGAGAGTGGGGGTGTGTTGTGTGGTGGGGTGGGTGAGAGAGAGAGGGTCTAGGTGGAGGGCTAGGATTGGTTAGAGGAGAGAGGGTAGCTGAGGTGGCGAGAGTTTATTGGAGGGAGTGATGTGGCTGGGGGTGTGTGGGTAGGTTATCTGGTAGCTGTAGGATTAATGGGGCTGATTAGGTGGACCGATTGTATTTTTCTGGGGTGGTCGTTCGGGTCATTCGGCCCGTTCGACTGCCCCACTAAAATAATATAATTAAATTATTTATTTCAACCAGCGCTTTTGTAAACCGTCAGCGGGCAAAACAAAATAATCCGGTGACCCGGGTTTTGCGTGTTGAACAAAAACGGGGTGTTTGGAAAACAAAACTAGGTTTTTACGAAAATAGTTTTGTGCAGGCAAATGCAAGATGATGAAGATGTTCAAATGCAATGTGGCATGATGACATGAGCATGCGGTCATGATGATGCAATGCACAAAAACAACGCGATTTTCTAGTAGTGGTTTTTTGCGGGATGCCACAATAATACTGCCCACAATTGCTTGTTTGGAGTGTCGCTTGCGACCATTGTATCTGACTAGTAAGTATTGCAACTACAACGGAATGGCTAAATAAAAGTACCAACAACTGCTGGGTTTTGGGTTTATCTCATGCTATCTGTATCTGATTAGTAATTGTTGCAACTATAACGGAATGGCTAACTAAAAGTGCCCACTGCTTATCTTATCAGGATGATTATCTATACCTGACTAGTAATTGCTGCAACGATAACTGAATAAATAAAACTGCCAACTGTGTGAGTTCCTCGGTTGACTTCCTCGTTTGGTCTCGAGGGGGAAACACCAGGATGGGTTTGTTTGGTGTTAGTTTCAGTTTGAATCCGGATAGGTCTTTCTTACCCCTCTCTGATAATCGCCAGTTGTATCGAGTCTCTATAGGTTGTCTAGTGCATGCTGCCGCTTCCTCTTCAGTCCACCATACCTATGTAGGCGAGGACCGCCGAATTCTAGCCTCGCCGTGTCTTGGCCTCGATCGACGCTCCTCTTTTCCTTTGTCGGCACCCCTTTGTTTAAGCAGGTTTTGAGATCGGCGTTAGCAGGGTTACCCTTCCGCTTGGCACAGGCAGGTTATGGACGCCATTGGTTATTCTTCAGGGCTCTTAGCCCCATTTGCATCATGTCCGTAGTCGGACGCTCTACCGTTTTCAAGGTGATTTGGATCTTTGTATATTATATCTGTATTCTTGACTCATGGAGTCGCTGTTATCTATATCTGCTACGTGGGTCCCATCGAGGACTGTTGTGTAATGTTATTACTGCTTTCCACCCGACGAAAGTGCTGGTGGGCACCTTTGAATCGTTTCTATGCGGGGTTTGGCGGAATCGCTGGAACTTGCATAGGTCCGATTCGAGGGTGTTCTGAGTGGTATCGAGCTCAGCGATGATACCCCACAAGTCCAGCCTGTAGGATAACCTAGCTAACGGCCGAAGTAGAGTGTCAAAACTATTTTTTTTTAAATCGGTTGGATAGTTCTGATTAGGTCTGATTTTATTCCTTACCCCTCTGCTATTATCCTCTTACCTCTGCGCGTTTTGAATCCGCTCTCATCTCTTTCTTCGAGTCCAGGAATTCTCGTGGTTGGGTTTTCGTCGTACCTTCAGGGTTTCGCTTTCTTCCTTTTGCAACGGAGGTGCTACGATCATCGATCTGCAACTTGTCTGTTGAATCCTTCATCAAATCTTTTGTTCTTGAGCTCTTTATCCATATGTGTTCCTTGCTGGATATCCGTGTCGTTGAAAAACACATGAGAAGGACGAGCATTGGTGAAGTTGGAGTATACCTTGAGCATGTGTTGTTCATGCCAATGGAACCATCGCGGAACCTAATCATTGTGTCTTTCATACGAGTTCTGTTGTATCTTCTGGTGTTTTCCGATGTGATGACCTCATCTACCTCAGATCCAATGCAGAGCGGGCATCATTCCTCTGTTCCGGATACCGCTTATGAAGATCTTCATTCTAAACTCTCGAGAGTTGAGTTGCCTGATTTTCCTATTCATGTATCGAGATGACAGTTTGGGTACGGGATGGATTGATCACCCTACCCGACTCTTACTGTTCGCTCTGTACATCGAACTGGTGGATCAATGTAACTTTTCCTCTTCTAATGGAAGTTAGAGGTGGCCTTATTGTTTGATACCTCTACCTCCGTCCTTTGTTTTTCCGGAGTGTTCTCTCAACGAGCACGGACAACGACCTCTTGTTAGTGGTGTCACGAGGATCTACACGATGCGAGAAGATGCAGATCGCCGACCTTCTTTCCGGTACCATGAGGCGGATCTCGAGGGCGAGATCCATTGTTAGTGGTGTCGAATTGTGGCATCCCGCAAAACCACTACTAGAAAATCGCGTTGTTTTTGTGCATTGCATCATCATTAAATCATCATGCATATTAATTTTACCTGAAACTATGTTGCGAAAGACTATGGTTTTCCGAAACTAGCCCTCCTTCTATTTCAAATTAAACCCCCGGCTGCTTCCGGATATTTTGTTTGTCTAAAAACTAGTTACAAAAATGTATTGCAAATTAAATAAAAGTTATAATATTGTAGGGGGCAGTCGAACGGGCCGATTCGACCCGAACGACCACCCCCAATATAAAAAAATCGGTCCGCCTAAATTCCTAAACATACCCAACCTAATTTACCCACCCAACCATCCACCTCACCCCCTCCTATCACGAGACGCCACCTCACCTCCCCTTCCTCCCCGGCCAATCAACTGCGGCCACGTCACCCCCACACCACCGTCTCTCTCTCTCTCCTCTGCCCCACTCCCTCACACAGCCACCTCACCTCTCAGCCCCCTCTCCCTGACCGCCGGGGCCCACCCGGCAGCACACACACACACGCACCCCACGCGGTGCGCCCTCCTTCCTATCTCCTTCCTCGACATCCCTCTTCCGTCCCCTTCTCCCTCCTCTGGTTCTCTCCTCTGCATGCTCGCCGCGCCGCCGGGCCCCTCTCCGACCAACCCCCCTCCCCCGAGCGTCCCCCGCGAGCGCCTCCCCCACCTCTCCGGCCGCCCGCGCCCCTCCGGTCCTCCCCTGCCCCGCATCCACCGCCGCTTGCCTCCTCACCTCGCGACCGTGTTCCCCTCCTCTGCCCGCTGCCGGCCCGAGCTCCGCCAAGGACGCCCGACCCTCCGTTCTCTTCGCCCGCCAACAGCCACCCACCGCCTCCTCCTTCCTCGGCCGCATGCTCAAGATAAATCCCGCTTGGCCGGGCCTTCCCGACTTGGGCTCCCTCCGCCACCTCTGCAAGCCCCCGTCGCTGGCGTCCTCTCCGCGCGCCCGCGTCTCCCCTCCCCCTTCGGCCAAGCTCGCCGTCGCCCTCCGCGTCCGCCCTCGCCGCGATGCGCTCCCCCTCGCAGTCTCCACTCACCGTAGGACCCCGCCCCGACCGTGGTGGCCATGGAGGGCTTCTGTTCTGCCGCTCGAGGGAGCTGCTGCTCGCGGGAGAGGCACCAAGACGTGAGCCACGGAGGGAGATGGGCAGATGGCCTTCACCGTCGCCAAGTTCCAACCATGCCACGAACAGCCGCGCCCGGGCTCCGTCCCCATCCATGTGCTTGCCGGCCGTTGTTGTCTGATGGTGGAGTTAGGCTGTACCTGATGGATGTGTCCACCGCGCGGTTGAGGCCGAATCACCACAGCTTTTGTCTGTGTGATCCAAGGAACCCTTGTTCTTCTCTCGAGACACCAAGTACTCCTGTATGGTGCCGCATGCCAAGTCCTCCATCACCGGTTAGGTGGTAACTCAAGATCGTCCTCAGGGATCTGGCGTCCGAGACCAACTCGCTAAAATGCTTCGTATCAACATGATCTCCCTCGGGCCTCCGACATGGAACGCCAAGGTCCACCGGCGCCAAACCCAAGACCGACTTCGTCACCCGAGAACTCTGACAAGGACGCCAAGCTCGTCAAGATCCCGGACGCCAAGTTCTTCGTCGAACCCCGAAGCCCGAACCCCATGGACCGACATGATCTTCTTCACAGATACGACAAGTACTTCCTCGAGGATGCAAGTCGAACCCGAACGCCAAGATCTTCATCCCGAACGACAAGTCCGACCCGAACCACAGACCCGACAAGATCTTCGCGACGGCAAGATCGACCGCGTGGAACCAAGTTCTCTGACACGACACGACAAGCTCTCCATCTTGTATCCGACCCTCGAAGACCGAATCCGTCGAACCCTGGACCCTGAGACCGGACCCCGAACCCCGGAACCAAGATCGCCGAACCCTAATGTGTGACCCTTTTCTCGAGCCCTATTTTTATAAAAGTAATATCAAATTGTCGCATCTTAAATTGTTCATGCATGCATACCTGTCATGCGGTTTGGGGGCCTTATGCCGATTCACCTCATAATTAAATATGGGGCCATATGCGGGCAAATCTAGCCTTATATTGGCCTCATTTAAATTTGTGTAGCGAACCGGTAACTTATCTTGCCCTGATATTACAACATTTAAATTGCGGGGTATCTAAACAACTTGAACCTATTAGATAATTGTCGGGACCCCGGTTCCGCTTAATATGGCCTAATTGCACCGCATATTTACCATGCCATGCATCATTCATGCATCATGCCCGATCTTCTGCCGTAATCTTAAATATTGCATCCGGTGTTTCTTCTAGCGTTTTGCTTCTTCGCGGATAAGGCCGTTGAGTTGATGCGAGTGTCGACCCGATCTTCGGTTGAACCTTCGACAATGTTTTCAGGCGAGCATCTCCCCCTTTCTACCTATCTTACTTTTATAGTATTTATTCCCTCCTGTTGATCTATTGCTATATGTGTTGCGATGCTCTAGTGTTCGTGCCCGTGATATCCCTTGCAGCCTATATTGCCTTGGACACATCCTATTACCTGTTGTTTGGTAGATAGTTGGACTTGCGCGTCGTAGTCGCTTGCTCATGTGCGGTTGCGTGTCGTCAAGTGCCACAGTTGTTGGAGTAATGCCGCATGTTGATGTTGGAGTTGATCATAGTTTTACTTATCGTTCACTTTAATTCCTGTTTAACAACTAAAATTGAAGTAAGCAGAGGCATCGGTGGGTGATAGATAATATTTGGTTTCCGAACGCCCACTTGTGTCCCGTAGGACCGCGAGTACTTGATACCTGTTCCTTGATTTATCGCGCTATCCACATCCGGGAGGATTATGGGACCCCCCTGAGACAGAGCTTGATTCAGTATTATTTCTTGGGGCCACAAACTAGTTTGAGGTTTTATTTACTATCCTGTACTTATGCCATGCTACTACTGTATTTACGTTTGTGCGAGGAGCACACTGTACTGTTTAGGATCGGGACACGTTTTCGCGGTGTCGACAAGCCTCAGTTTTGGGTTCCCAGTCGCTCACAGCCGTCCACCCAAACCTCGGGTCCGTCTCGGAGCTAGCTTACTTCGTTGCGGGTAAGACTCCAAGGGGTGGCCCCCTGAAATATTTCTGAATCCTGTGATTGCTTTGTCGTGAAGGCCTCATTGGGTTTTGATTTGGTTTTTCCGAGGTTGATCGAGTGTGTGTTGCTATTTGTGCATCCCGGCCGGGTTAAAACTTTCTGAAAGCCGTGTCCGCGGTTATGGACGACTTGGAGCACAGTATCTCGACCATAGACAAGCATAACTAAAGTTTATTGCTATAAATTTGACTTTATAATGACTAGTAATCAGCTTCACTATAATGGAATGGCTAATAATACTGCCCACAATTGCTTGTTTGGAGTGTCGCTTGCGACCATTGTACCTGACTAGTAAGTATTGCAACTACAACGGAATGGCTAAATAAAAGTACCAACAACTGCTGGGTTTTGGGTTTATCTCATGCTATCTGTATCTGATTAGTAATTGTTGCAACTATAACGGAATGGTTAACTAAAAGTGCCCACTGCTTATTTTATCAGGATGATTATCTATACCTGACTAGTAATTGCTGCAACGATAACTGAATAAATAAAACTGCCAACTGTGTGAGTTCCTCGGTTGACTTCCTCGTTTGGTCTCGAGGGGGAAACACCAGGATGGGTTTGTTTGGTGTTAGTTTTAGTTTGGATCCGGATAGGTCTTTCTTACCCCTCTCTGATAATCGCCAGTTGTATCGAGTCTCTATAGGTTGTCTAGTGCATGCTGCCGCTGCCGCTTCAGTCCACCATACCTATGTAGGCGAGGACCGCCGAATTCTAGCCTCGCCATGTCTTGGCCTCGATCGACGCTCCTCTTTTCCTTTGCCCTTTGTCGGCACCCCTTTGTTTAAGGTGTTTTGAGATCGACGTCGTTAGCAGGGTTACCCTTCCGGCTTGGCCTGGGCAGGGTTATGGACGCCATTGGTTATTCTTCAGGGCTCTTAGCCCCATTTGCATCTTGTCCGTAGTCGGACGCTCTACCGTTTTCAAGGTGATTTGGATCTTTGTATATTATATCTGTATTCTTGACTCATGGAGTCGCTGTTATCTATATCTGTTCTGTGGGTCCCATCGAGGACTGTTGTGTAATGTTATTACTTCGTTTTCCACCCGCACGAAAGTGCCTGGTGGGCACCTTTGAATCGTTTCTATGCGGGTTTGGCGGGAATCGCTGAAACTTGCATAGGTCCGATTCTGAGGGTGTTACACCCATGCCCCCTTCCGGAAGGTGGGGCCACGTTGGTCCCCTTCCGGAAGGTTCTAGAAGCTTCCAGTACAATACCGATTAACCCGGAACAATTCCGAACTCCAAAAACTGCACTGCCTTATATGAATCTTATTCTCCGGACCATTCCGGAACCTCTCGTGATATCCCGGATCCCATCCGAGACTCCGAACAAAAATTCATAAACCAATTATCCAATCTATCCTAGCGTCGAGATACGTTAAGTGTGTGACCCTGCGGGTTCGAGAATATGCAGACATGATCTTCTATCAATAATCAACAGGGTGCAGGCACCCATATTGACACCCACACATTCATCGATGATCATATCGGATGAACCATGATGCCGTGGATTCAATCAATCCCATATATATATTCCCTTCGTCTCGCGATATTTTACTTGCCCGAGATTCGATCGCTTGCACCGGCCATACCTAGTTCAATCTCGCTCACAACAAGTACTTTACTGCTCCGTAATCCGATATCACTTTGTGATTAACTCCTTAACCACATGCTTGCAAGCGGTGTTGATATCGACACCGAGTGGGCCCGAAGTATATCTCTCCGACTTGGGAGGGACAAATTCCATCTCGATACATATAACCCAACAGATACTTTCCGATCACCTGAGAGACACCTTTATGATCACCCTCTCATAGGATGACGTTTGATGACCTCAAAGCTTTCTTCCGATACTGTGGAGTTGCATTATCTCATGGTCTAAGGAATACAATATTTGGCATAGGAAAAGCTTCGCAAAGATGAACACGATGAAACGATCTAATTGCTTCGCTTAGTTTGGGTCTATCCACCATATCATTCTCCCAATGATATGATCTCATTATCAATTGACAACTCATGTCTATGGTTAGGAAACCTTAACCATCATTGATCAATGAGCTAGTCCATAGAGGCGTACTAGGGACACGGTGTTGTTCACAAACCACACAAGTATTAAAGTTTCCGCTTAATACAATTCTAGCATGGAATATAAACTTTATCATGAACAAGAATTATAATAATAACATCTTTATTATTGCCTCTAGGGCATAATTCCAACAGTCTCCCACTTGCACTAGAGTCAATAATCTAGTTTACATTTGGCAACAATCTCACACCCATGGCACTGAGGTGTTGATCATGTTTTATACGTGGAAGAGGTTTAGTCAATGGATCTGCGACATTCAGATCCGTATGTACTTTGCTAATCTTCAGATCTCCATCTGCTATATAATCTCGGATTATATGAAACTTGCGGTTGATATGCTTGGTCTTTGGATGATATCTTGGTTCCTTAGCGAGTGCTATGGCGCCAGTGTTGTCACACAATGTTGTCTCCATCTGCCAAGCTCAGTGATGAAGTTTCTGATCCAAACTCCTTCACTTGACGCTTCTGCAGCAGCCATGTATTCCGCTTCCACTGTAGATCCCGCGATCACGCTTTGCTTGCAGCTTCTCCAGCTCACAGCTCCTCCATTCAAAATATAAACGTATCCTGTCTGAGATTTGGAATCATCCTTGTCGGTGTCAAAACTAGCGTCGACGTAACCTTTTACGACAAGCTGTTCATCATCCCCATAGACTAAGAACATTTCTTTAGTTCTATTTAGGTACTTTAGGATGTTCTTCACGGCTGTCCAAAGGTTCCACTCTGGATCACTTTGATATCCTTTCGTCAAACTAAGAGCATTGGAAACATCCGTCTAGTACACAAGATGGCATACATGATGGAACCTATGGCCGAGGCATAAGGCACTTTGCTCATAGCTTCCTATCATTTACCGTAGCTGGACACTGAGCCTTGCTCAATATCTTACCTGACAACATAGGCACTGAACCTTTCTTTGCCTTATCCATTCTGAACCTTTTCAGAACTTTGTCTAGGTATGTACTCTGGCTTAAAGCTATCAGGCGTCTTTGTCTATCTCTATAGATCTTGATGCCCAATATATAAGCAGCTTCACCTAGGTCTTTCATTGAAAAACACTTGTTCAAATAACTCTTCACATCGTTAAGCATGTTGATGTCATTTCCGATAATCAATATCTCATCCACATACAGTACCAGAAACGTCACCGATCTCCCACTCACTTTCTTGAGGATACAAGCTTCGTAGAAATTTAGAACAAATCCAAAGCTCTTGATCACTTGATCAAAACGAAGGTTCCAACTCCGAGATGCTTGCTTCAGTCCATAAATGGAGCGCTGAAGTTTGCATACTTTACTAGCATCCTTAGGATCGACAAAACCTTCGGGTTGCATCATATACAACTCTTCATCAATGTTGCCATTGAGGAAAGCAGTCTTGACATCCATCTGCCATATTTCATAATCATGAAACGCAGCAATTGCTAATAAAATTCGAATGGACTTAAACATTGCTACGGGAGAGAAAGTCTCATCGTAGTCAACACCTTGAACTTGTCGAAAACCTTTTGCGACAAGCCGTGCTTTATAGACGGTAACATTACCATCCGCGTCCGTTTTCTTCTTGAATATCCATTTGCACTCAACGGCCTTTCGGTCGCTAGGAGGATCCACCAAAGTCCATACTTGGTTTTCGCTCATGGATCCCAATTGGATTTCATGGCTTCCACCATTTCTCGTAGTCTGGCTCATCATCGCTTCCTTATAGTTCGTAGGTTCACCGTCTTCTACCAACAAGACGGTCAAGACAGGTTGCCGTACCACTCAGAGGGCACGCGACCTTGTCGACCGCGACGCTCAAAGAGCACATCGTCAAGATTCATGATCCTTGTCATTAGCTTCCTCTATTGTTGGTGCAAAGCATCGAACAATTTCGTGTGCGCGCTACTCTCCAATTCAAGAGAAGGTTCAATAACCTCGTCTAGATCTACTTTCCTCCCACTCACTTCTTTCGAGAGAAACTCCTTCTCAAGAAAGGAACCGCTTTTGCATAAAACACTTTGCCTTCGGTTACGTGATAGAAGGTATACCCAATAGTTTCCTTAGGGTAACCTATGAAGACGCATTTCTCCGCTTTGGGTCCGAGCTTGTCCGCATCAACTTCGACGAAGCTTCAGATCCCCAAACTTTAAGAAACGACAACTTAGGTTTAGCACCAAACCACAGTTCATACGGTGTCGTCTCAACGGATTTAGATGGAGCCCTATTTAAAGTGAATGCAGCGGTTTCTAATGCATAACCCCAAAATGATAACGGCAAATCAGTAAGAGACATCATTGATCGGACCATATCTAATAGGGTTCGATTCCGGCGTTCAGACACACCATTGCGCTGTGGTGTTTCGGGTGGCGTGAGTTGTGAAACGATTCCACTTGCTTTAAGATGCGTGAGAAAATCATAACTCAAATATTCACCTCCACGATCGGATCGTAGAAACTTTAATCTTTCTGTTACGATGGTTCTCCACTTCATTCTGAAATTCCTTGAAGTTTTCAAATGTTTCAGATTTATGTTTCATTAAATAGATATACCCATATCTACTTAAGTCATCGGTAAAAGTGAGGAAATAGCGATATCCACCGCGCGTCGAAACACTCATCGGTCCGCATACATCGGTATGTATGATTTCCAACAAGTCCGTTGCTCGCTCCATCATACCGGAGAACGGGGTTTTGATCATCTTGCCCATGAGGCATGGTTCGCATGTGTCAAATGATTCAAAATCAAGAGACTCCAAAAGTCCATCAGAATGGAGCTTCTTCATGCGCTTTACACCAATATGACCTAGACGACAAAGGCCACAAATAAGTAGTATTATCACTATCTACTTTGCATCTCTTAGCCTCAATGTTATGGATGTGTGTTTCATCCCTTTCGAGATTTAGAAGAAATAAACCATTCACAAGAGGTGCATGACCATAAAAGATGTTACTCATATAAATAGAACAACCATTATTCTCCGATTTAAATGAATAACCGTCTTGCAATAAACACGATCCAGAAATAATGTTCATGCTCAATGCAGGCACATAATAACACTTATTAAGGTTTAAAACCAATCCCGAAGGTAAAAATAAGGAGAGCGTGCCGACGGCCATCACATCAACTCTTGATCCGTTGCCAACGCCAAGATCGTCACCTCATCCTCGAAGTCGCCGTCTATTCCGTAGCTCTGCTTCGAGTTACAAATATTAGCAACCGAACGGTATCAAATACCTGTGCACTACAACGAGGGCTAGTAAGGAAAACATCAATAACATGTATATCAAATATACCTTTGATGGTGCCAGCCTTCTTGTCCGCTAAGTATTTCAGCTATGCCCAAAGGACCCTTGTCCTTGCAATAGAAGCACTCAAAGGTCCGCTTGGGACCAGACTGAGCTTCTTCTCGCGAGGGCATTGCGCCGCCCTTCTTGAAGGGCTTCTTTGCTCCCTTACCTTTCTTAAAGGAGGGCTTGTTGACCATCAACACATGATTATCCTTCTTGATGTCCACCTCCGCAACCTTCAGCTTTGCGAAGAGCTCGGTGATCGTATCAGTGGAGCCAATCTGATTATGAGTCACTACAAAACTTTTGTAGCTGGGAGGGAGTGATTGCAGAACCCTGTCAATCTTGAGCTCCTATGGAATCGTGCATTCCAGTTGCTCAAGGCGTTGAGTGTAGCCCGTCATCTTTATGGCGTGCTCACTAACGGAACTCCCTTCCTCCATCTTGCAGTTAAAGAACTTCTCGGAGATCTCATATCTCTCAGAACGGGCTTGAGTCTGAAACATGGTTTTCAGCTCCTCGAGAATCTCAAAGGGCCCGGATAGGTTTCAAAATGATTTTGAAGTTCCGGTTCCATAGCAAACAACATGGTGCTCTTAATCACACCATAATCATCTATGCGCGACTGATAGACAGCCTTCTCATCACCGGTAGCGATTGCGCAGGGGGTCACCTAACGCTTCCCAAGGACATAGTCCTTTGTCCGCCGCAGAATGATTCTTAGATTGGAACCAATTGGTGAAGTTAGACCCATTGTTTCTAATCTTTTCCTTCTCAAAGAAAAACGTTGAAGTTGAAGTTGGACTTGGCCATGTGATCTGATGATTGGCAAGTACAATTTAGACTATGTTCATGATAAATAGTTCAACTTAATCAAATTACTAGATGAACTCCACTAAATTCAACATCCCTCAAGTTGTTTAGTGAACACGATCCAAATTCACCACACCTAATCCGATCATCACGAGAAGAGATGTGGTTTCAATGGTGGACAACAAAGTGTCGATCATATCATTCATATGACTCATGCTTAACCTTTCGGTTCTTGTGTTCCGAGGCCATGTCCGTATACGCTACGCGTCAAGTTAGACCCAAGTATTTCCGCGTGTGCAAAACTGGCTTGCACCCGTTGTATGTGAGCGAGAGTCTATAGCACCCGATCATCACGTGATGCTTGGAAACGATTTAACTTTGCAACGGTGAATACTTGGGGAGGACAGTATTTATCTTGATCTTTAAGTGAGGAATCATCTTATAATGATACCGTCATGATCTAAGCATAATAAGATACATAAAGGATAAACATCACATGCATATAACTTTATGTGACATGGTATAGCGAATCTTGGCAAGAATGATCTCCATCTTGTGCGTTCCGCATGATCTCCATCACTCCACCATGATTGCCTCCACCACGAATAGCAACTACAACTATTGCTAACTACTTAGCGATAAAGTGAAGCTATTACATGGCGTATAAGAAGTTGACTCATGGTCATACACAATTATAAAGACAACCATATGGCTCCTACGGTTGTGTACTCATCGACATGCAAGTCGTGAAACATTATAAAACATGATCATCGCATACAATATACACATCACATCTTGGGCCATACCATATCACGAAAACACTCCTGCAAAAACAAGTTAGGCGCCTCTACTTTGTTGTTGCATGTTTTACGTGGCTTATGGGAGTAGATGCTAAGAACGATTCTTACCTACGGAAAGCCACAACGGTGATATTATGGTTGCCAAACTCGGTGTTAATCCCATGACAACTATAGTGAGAGACGGCATCCACCACCGCATGTGTGGAACAAGCCACACGTCAAGTGCGGGCGGTCTCATGACGACGATGTCGCGTAAGGTTGGCCTGGACCGCTTCAATCTCACTATCGCGTCATAAGAAGAACACAAACAAGAGGCTTGCAAGAAAACATCAACGCCGCAACAACCATGTTGCGTTCTACTCGTGAAACACATCTACGCATAGATCTAGCTCGATACCCAAGGGATTCGGCATAGTAAATCAAAATTTTCTACGGAGCGAGCGGAGGAAAGCCAAGATCTAATCTAGGAGATGCAAACAACGAGAGAGATTGGATTAGATCTTCATACCCTTGAAGATTCGCACAGTGAGCGTTAATCCGGAACATGGGTGATGTAGTCGTACTCGCTTCTCCTCCTCGCGATCCGATCCGATCTAGCACCACAAGTGGCGGTGCCTCCGTGAGATGCACACGCAGCACCTCGGCGTCTCCTCCTTCCTCGGACCAACGAGTATGGTGGAGAGATAGATTGGATCTACAACACGACGGCGTCTTGTATGTGGTGGAGAATTTCTGCAGGCTTCGCCTACAAGCGATCGGGAGGAGAGAGGAAGGCAAGGCTGCTAGGGCTTGGAGGAAGGTGTGTAGGGGAGGCGCCACCCTCTATATATAGAGGGGCGGCCAGCCCTGCCCCCCCTCCAAGCCTATCTCTAGTTTAAACAATTTAAACTCTCCCTTATCTAGAAATCCTATCTCTAGTTTAAACGATTTAAACTCTCCCTTATCTAGAAATCCTATCTCTAGTTTAAACGAGTTTAAACTTATCCAGGATCGGCTGGGCCCTATGGGGCCTTGTGCCCCTGGTCCAATGCGTCCAGGACACTCCCTCATAGGCCCATGCCCCCTCCCGGAAGGTGGGTCCACGTTGGTCCCCTTAGGAAGGTTCTAGAAGCTTCGGTACAATACCGATTAACGGAACAATTCGAACTCCAAAAGCTCTTTGCCTTATATGAATCTTATTATCGGACCATTGGAACCTCGTGATATCCGGATCCCATCCGAGACTCGAACAAAATTCATAAACCAATTATCCAATCTATCCTAGCGTCGAGATCGTTAAGTGAGTGACCTGCGGGTTCGAGAATATGGACATGATCTTCTATCAATAATCAACAATGGTGCAGGCACCCATATTGACTCCCACACATTCATCGATGATCATATCGAATGAACCACGATGCCAGGATTCAATCAATCCCATATATATATTCCATTCGTCTCGCGATATTTTACTTGCCCGAGATTCGATCGTCGGTACCGTCATACCTAGTTCAATCTCGTTCACAGCAAGTACTTTACTCGTTCCTGTGGCATCCCGCAAAAACCACTACTAGAAAATCGCGTTGAATTTGTGCATTGCATCGTCATCATCATGCATTGTTTGCCAAAATTATGTTTGCAAAGCCCGTGTTGTTTTCCAAACGCCCCATCTTATTCAAACGCCAAAACCCCGGATGCAACCGGATATTTTGTTGTCAAAAACTATTTACAAAATCCGTCGCAATCAATTAAAAATATTAAATTATTTTTGTGCGGGGCAGTCGAACGGGCCGATTGACCCGAACGACCGCCCCAGAAAAACTGAATCGGTCCGTCTTGGACACCCCAGCAAAACCTAAACCTACCAATAATCCTACCCAACCTTCCCAGCCACCTCACCCCAGCCACTAGCATGCCGCCACCTCACCCCTCCTCTCCTCCCACCCAATCTAGTGCGGACACGTGGCCCAGCCAGCTCCCTCCCCAATCCCTCAGCCCACCCACCACCCTGGGACCCACACGCACTACACGCACACCAGCAGACCCACACACCACTCCACAGGCGCCCTTGGCCCCAGCCCCACGCCACTGTTTCTCTCCTTCCCCCCCCGCAGCACTCTTCTCTCTCCCCATCCCCTACCTCTCATCCGCCTCCGTCGGCCCCTCCACCCACGCTCCCTCTCCCCCCTGATCCCCGTCGCCTCCCGCCCAGGCCGCTCGAGCCCCTTCTCAGCTCCTCCTCCCGCGCCCAGCTCACTTGCCGTCAGCCCCGTCAGCTCCTCCCAGCCGGGCCTCACTCGGCCTCGCCTGCCAGCCCTGGCCTCCTCCTCCGGAGCTGCTCGCCCGTCCTCGCACCGCGCCTGCCGCCCCTCCTGCGCGACCCGCCGCCGCTGCAGCACCGCCCTCGCGCCCGGCGCCCTCCGCGCCGCCTGCGCCGCCTCCGCGACCTCGCCCGCGTCCTGGCCGCCCCGCCGCCGCGCCGGCTGCCTCGCCCGCCGCCGGCCTCACGCAACCGGCGTCACTGTCCTGCCGACAACCGCAGGTCGAGGCCCCACCGGCCAGGACCTCCCCGTGCGCGTGTATGAAGGTTGCAGGTGCCTGTGTATGTGCCAGTCCAAGCCACTGCCAAGGAACGGAGCAATCACCACACTGCCAACATCCGGGATCCGAACAAGATCTTCGTCACGGAACGCCGAGATCGCCGACGCGGAGACGCCGAGTACTTCCTCCCGGACACCGAGAACCCCGTGGCGGCAAGTGCCTCGACCCGAACGCCATGATCGTCGACATGAACCGAAGACCGCGAATGCGACAAGAACGTCAGCGATCGGGTCCGAGTCCGCGCTAACGCCGACCAAGTTCGCTCCGGACATCGAGACCCGATGCGACAAGATCGCCCGATACCGAGAACGACCGGAGTCCGAGAACGCCTGGCCGAACCTCGTCGATCCCATCGAACCCTGGACCCCGAGACCGGACCCTGGACCCTGTCGAACCCCGAACCCCGGAACCCCAAGATCGTCGAGCCCCCTCTGATGTGTGAACCCTTTCCGAAACCCTATTTTATAACATAATCACAACTTGTTGCATAATTGAATTGTCATTCATCTCGCATGCATATCATGTGGTTTGGGGGCCTTATGCCGATTCACCTAATAACTAAATATGGGGCCCATATGCGGGCAAATCTAGCCTTATATTGGCCTCATTTAAACTTGTGTAGCGAACCGGTATTTTATCTTGCCTTGTTATAACAATATTTAAATTGCGGGGTAGTTAAATAACTTGAACCACCTAATTAATGTCGGGACCCCGGTTCCGCTTAATCTGACCTGATTGCATCGCATCTTTGCCATGCCATCCATCATGCATGCATCATGCCGATCTTCTGCCGTGTATTAAATATTGCATCCGGTGTTTTCTTTTAGTGTTTTGGTTCTTCGCGGATAAGGCCGTTGAGTTGATGTGAGCTTCGCCCCGATCTTCGGTGGAACCTTTCGACAATGTTTTCAGGCGAGCACCTCCCTCTTTCTACCTATCTTACTTTTATAGCATTTACTTCCCTCCTGTTGATCTTTGCTATCTGTGTTGCGGTGCTCTAGTTCTCGTTCCCGTGATATCCCCTGCAGCCATATATAGCCTTGGACACATCCTATTACCTGTTGTTTGGTAGATAGTTGGACCCGCGTGTCGTAGTCGCTTGCTCAAGTGTTTGGTGTGACGTCAAGTACCACCTTTGTTGGAGGATTGCCGCATGTTGACGTTGGAGATGATCATGGTTTACCTATTGTGTCACTTTAAATTCTGTTTAACAACTAAAATTGAATTAAGCAGAGGCATCGGTGGGTGATAGGTAAGATTTGGTTTTCCGAACGCCCACTTGTGTCCCGTAGGACCCGAGTTCTTGACACCTGTTCCGAGATCGAGCGCTAACCACGGTGGGGAGATATGGGCCCCCATTGATAATTACCTGATTTCAAAGTATTGTCTTGGGGCCACAAGTAGTTTGGGGCTTTATTACTATCTGTACTTATGCCATGCTTCTTTGCTTTATTTACGATTGTGCAGTCTTTGCTGTCTTTATTGAAGCGGAGTGTTTTCGCGGTGTCGGCAGGTCCCGATTGGGGACTCGCGTGTTCACAGCCATTACCATTGGCGCAACCTAAGTCCGTCTCGGAGACGGCCGACTTTGTTGCGGGTGTACTTAGTGGGTGGCCCCGTGCTTGCTTTGGGTGCAGGAGCGTCGTGACTTAGGCCCCGCCGACATACCGATGGGTGTATGTTAACTGATCCGCAAAAGGGTCAAGTGCTGTGGATACTTTGCACCCTGCAGGTTAAATCTTTTCGAGAAGCCGTGTCCGCGGTTATGGACGACTTGGAGCACAGTGTCTGATCATAGACAACTATAACCAAAGTTTACTGTTTTAAATTGACTTGTTTCCGATATGATTAGTAATCAGCTTCACTACAACGGAATGGCTAAGTAAAAGTACCAACAACTGCTGGGTTTTGGGCTTATCTCATGATAATTGTATCTGACTAGTAAGTGATGCCACTTTAACGGAATGACTAATTAAAAGTACCCACTGCTTATTTTATCAGGACGATTATCTATACCTGACTAGTAATTGCTGCAACGATAACTGAATAAGTAAAACTGCCAACTGTGTGAGTTCCTCGGTTGACTTCCTCGTTTGGTCTCGAGGGGGAAACGCCAGGATGGGTTTGTTTGGTGATAGCTTCAGGTTGGATCCGGATAGGTCATTCTCACCCTCCGATAACCGCCATTGTATCGAGTCTCTATAGGTTGTTTAGTGCATGCCGATGCCGCTCGATCCACCATACCTATGTAGGCGAGGACCGCCGAATTCTAGCCTCGCTGTGTCTTGGCCTCAAGATCGACGCTCCTTCTTTTTCCTTTGCCCTTTGTCGGCACCCTTTGTTAAGGTGTTTTGGGATCGACGCCGTTAGCGGGGTTACCCTTCCGGCTTGGCTCGGTGGTTATGGACGCCATTGGTTATTCTTGAGGCTCTTAGCCCCATTTGCATCTTGTCCGTAGTGGACGCCCTCTTTTCAAGGTGATTTGGATCTTTGTACCGTATATTCGTATTCTTGACTCTTTGAGTCATTGTTGTATATATCTTTCATGGGTCCCATCGAGGACTGTTGTGTAATGTTATTACTTTGTTTTTCCACCCGCACGAAAGTGCCTGGTGGGCACCTTCGAATCGTTTCTATGCGGGTTTGGCGAGTTTCGCTGAAACTTGCATAGGGCCGATTCTGAGGGTGTTACAGTTCCTTAATCCGATATCACTTTGTGATTAACTCCTTAACCACATGCTTGCAAGCGGTGTTGATATCGATTACCGAGTGGGCCCGAAGTATATCTCTCCGACTTGGGAGGGACAAATTCCATCTCGATACATACAACCCAACAGATACTTTCCGATCACCTGAGAGACACCTTTATGATCACCCTCTCATAGGATGACGTTTGATGACCTCAAAGCTTTCTTCCGATACCAGGGAGTTGTATTATCTCATGGTCTAAGGAATACAATATTTGACATAGGAAAAGCTTCGCAAAGATGAACACGATGAAACGATCTAATTGCTTCGCTTAGTTTGGGTCTATCCACCATATCATTCTCCCAATGATATGATCTCATTATCAATTGACAACTCATGTCTATGGTTAGTAAACCTTAACCATCATTGATCAATGAGCTAGTCCATAGAGGCGTACTAGGGACACGGTGTTGTTCACAAACCACACAAGTATTAAAGTTTCCGCTTAATACAATTCTAGCATGGAATATAAACTTTATCATGAACAAGAATTATAATAGTAACATCTTTATTATTGCCTCTAGGGCATAATTCCAACATGGAGGAGTTTGGAAACAAAGGGACACGTGAGCGAGCGGGGCGAGTGTGTGGGGCGGCGGCGGCGCTCTATGGGTGGGCGCCGCGCTCGGTGGGCGGGGTGGCGGCAGCATGTGGTCGCGATAAGCTTTTCGGCCGAGGCTGCGCCAGAGATGTGCGAGAAAGGGGAATAACCAGCGTAGGAAAGAAATAGGTAGAAGATAAGATAGAAAGTGGGCCCCACTCGCTGTCTCCTTTTCACCAGGACGCGTGGCCTTTGCTCGATCCGGAGGATGCGCCGCGTGAGATCCTCCGAAGGAAACAAAGCGTTTTCCTTCCTGTAGATGCAGCGACCTGGGAAGATTGGAACATTTTGAAAGTACGTTTTCCTTTGATCCTTTCTTGGGGACAAGCAAGTGTTTCTCCAAGGTGCAGTGTCACACACGAGGCTTTCATGCCTTAGTCATACGCGAGGATGTCACATAGGGTAACGAATTCCTGTGACATGAGTGGTGTGTAATTTGTTGATTAGGTGTGGCATGTGTGCCGGTGTGCGTGAGGCCTGGTTGCTGTGCGTGAGTTGGCCTGCGAGCCGTAAGTGAGTCGTGTGCGATAGGAGCATCTCCACTCGCCTAACCAGGACGCTGATTCGGATGCTGAAATTTGGTCCGGACGCCAGCCATTCGCCCAGTCGCATATCCAGGGACCTGTTTTCGTCCAAATTTCGGCGTGTTTTTGTCCGGCCTACCCAGGCCAAACCCAGGTTCCCGGGTACGTCCTGGGGACGTCGGACGCCGCAAAAAAGGGCGTGGGCCAGCTATGACGGCAATACATTCCCATTCCCACCTACTCCACTCGCCCAGACTGCCGCGAAGTGCTCCTAGCATCCCCTGTCGCCATGACTTCGCCGGCGGAGCTCTTGCGCGCTGAGACATGCCCACGCCTCTAGCTACACTCGCCGTAGTTGTCGCCCACCACCACGCCTTCCACGCTGCCTATCTCGCCGACCTAGCCTCGACGTAGCTCTGCTTCGGTACGTGCTCCCACCACCACGCCCGCCAAGTGTTCGACATTTGGCCGGATTCGTCCATAGACTCCGACGGCGACGAGATACTCGCCACTGACTCCGACGAGGACGAGATACTCGCCATGGACTCCGACGATGAGGAGATGCTCGTCGTACTCCTGGAGGAGGAGAGCGCCAAGGTCGCCGAAGGTGAAGAGCACTTGCAGATCCTCGCATCGCTCGCCCAACTGTACATGCAGATGGCGAAGCCGAAGCGCGGTGGTTCGGCGCCAGGTCGCCGGAAGTGCAAGGAGAGACAAAGGATAGAGGGCTACTGCATGTTATACGCCGACTACTTCGCCGACCAGCCACTCCATGGAGAGGACATGTTTCGGCGCCGTTTCGGTATGAGCCGGAAGCTCTTCCTCAAGATCGTGCATGTCATCCGGGAGTTCGACCCATATTTCCTTTGCAAGAAGGACTGCACCTTCTTGGTTGGGTTTTCCTCGCTTCAGAAGTGCACCGTGGCGATGAGGTTGCTTGCATATGGAGCGCCGGCTGACAGTGCCGATGACTATCTCCGTATCGCCGAGTCCACCGCCTTTGATTGCTTGTACAGGTTCTGCAGGGCAGTGATTACAGTGTTCGGGGAACAGTACTTGAGATCACCCACTGTTGAAGACACTGCTCGGATCCTCGCAGTCAATGAAAGTAGATGATTTCCTGGTATGCTTGGAAGCATAGATTGCATGCATTGGGAGTGAAAAAACTGTCCATTTGAATGGCAAGGAATGTACAAAGGCCATAAAGGAGGATGCACTGTGATACTTAAGGCAGTTGCTACACATGATCTTTGGATCTGGCACTCCTTTGACATGGCAGGATCGAACAACAACATCAACGTCCTCAACTCCTCAACTGTATTTTCCAAACTTGTTGAGGGTCATGCTCCCCCCGTGGAATTTGAGATTGGTGGGCACCACTACAATAAGAGATACTATCTAGCAGATGGCATCTATCCAAGATGACCAACATTTGTGAAGACTATCTCAAGCCCAATGCTTCCCAAGCATTCTCACTTTGCCAAGGAACAGGAAGCTTGTAGGAAGGACGTGGAGCGGGCATTTGGTGTGCTCCAGCAGATGTTTGCAGTTGTCCGGTTCCCTGCTATGACCTGGTCGAAAGATCAGATATGGAAAGTGATGAACTGTTGTGTGACCTTGCATAACATGATCATTGAGGATGAGAGGAAGGATCCAGTGAGCTTGCTCGAGGAGGACGAGCCATACTACAGACAGGATCCTCTTGCCGAGCCTGATCATTAGGTGCCTCCAACTTGGGTTACATTCACCGCAATGCGTCAGGAGATCCGAGATCCGGCGATGCATCAACAGCTGCAGGATGATCTTGTCGAGCACCTATGGATACACAAGGGCAACACGACGTAGATGCCGAACATGAACTGGCCGAACTTGGCCGAAATATGTTGTACTTTTATTGCAGGCCGGACTATGTTTACATTTACGCCAAACTTTGGTCTTAAAATGTTCTATGATGAACTATGTCGAAATCTGGATGAACTTGAGCCGAATTTAAGCCGAATTTGAGCGAAAACAGGAGACCCGAGAACTCGGACTCGATACGCGAGTGAGAAACTGGGCGTACCCAGACCGAAAACTTACGCCGTCCGGCCAAAGTTTGGTCCGGATTTCGGCGTGGGTTCGGCCAACGAGTGGAGATGCTTCGAGTACCCCAGCTGTAACTGAACGAGATAGCCTGAACATTGGAATAGAAAGCCAACTCCGATCCTCCTCTCTCTCTCGTGCTTTTTCCCTTTTCTGTTCCAAATCAGGCGAGCCTCACGCCGAAAATCACACCGGCAAAGGGGCATGTGTGACAACCACATCCACAGCAGCTCCACCCCACCGTTGGAGGCAAGGTCGGCCCGCCGCCATGAGCGCATAGTCCTGCTCCTGGAACCATATGACGAGCTCGGCCGCCTTGGCGGCGGTGCCGTGGGATCTTGGATCGGGGGGAGGCCAAGGGCACTGCTGCCGGGATAGGGCTATTGTTGCAGGAGGACGACGGAGCAGGTACGTGGAGATCTTGCGTAAGAGTAGTACATGCTGGCGGGAAGGGTCGAAGCGGCGGTGGCGCCGGAGCTGCACATCGGATATCGCCAGCGGCACCCACGCACGAGCACGACTCCTCGCGGTCTCACTGAAGAGAGAGTATTTTTCTGCCAAACGATAGCACGGTAACACACATGCCGACTTGGACTCTGTTGGGTCAGGCCCGTCTATGGCCTAATTTTCTTGCGGTGCCAATTTTGCCAGTAGTATAAACTGTACTAGTCATCTTTTTAAGACTAGTATAAACTGATGTAAGCCTTTAGATCGATGAAAATGAAGGGTTGTTATTTACTTGAGGGTACCATAGAACATCTCAAATTTTAGTTGCACTTTTCCATCAATGCGAAGGTTTGAAGTCTTCGCGGACGATTTTGTGGGAAGAGAGGCGGGGCTTAATTATAATCACAGAAGATGCAACGTACGAGCCTTTTTTTCCCCATGTCACGCGCGCGCGGGATCTTGTACTTTTGGGAATATGTCCTACCAGGCCTAGTGAGACACTAAATAAAATCGGTGACAGCTGACCTGGTTGGTGAAGTGGCAAGGTACTGTAATAGTGAATTGTCGGTTACTGCACTTACATTCCGTGCGTCATGCTAGTTTATACTGAGCTAGTGTTTTATTTTCCGACAAATAAATATACTAGCTAGTTTCTCTGTACAACGTAATGGAAATTAGAATCGACGACCAACACAAATTCTAAGAGGAAAGACACGAGTGATGGCGGAGAAGAGGAGGGGGACAAATGTGCTTAAGTGATAATGTGATAGCCTAGGAATGAGATGCATGGGAAATTTGAGCCACAGTACTGCACAACATGCTTGCTTATCAGTTGAGTCTTTAGCAGCAAGAGCATTAGGCAAGTCTATTCATGATGTCTCTTTATTATGCATGTATAATAATATGTTTAGAAACGATTACTACGAGCCGGGCTAGCTGGCTCACTGAATCACTATCTCGTCTAAGGAGTATAGCATTTTGTGGTATGTGGTGGAATACAAAACGCATTGTGCTGTGTGTACGTAGGCCGTAGGTGGTAAGACGGCTCATCTTGTACAACCTTGCATGGATGTGTCCTGCTACCCTAATCTTGACCACGTTGCCCGGTGCAGAAATTGAAAATCCAAATCAACAGATTCTGACCAGTGAATGTAAACGGGCTGAAACTATTGTAGTTGTTTGTTCGAGTGTGATCCAAATTTATAAGAAGGCTTACTTCTGGTGGTCCTTCTGAGCTGAACCGAGGCTATATTCTAGGATTGTTGGTTCTTTAATGTATGTCTTGATTTATTTTCGTTCTGATTTGTTATATGTTGTGAGTTTGGTCAGTCGACATATGGCTAACCCTGGTAAAGAATATTAAAAAGTTGTTCGGTAAATTTTTAGGTATCTTCGTGGCACATCCAATACATGCTCGAAATTTGGCAAAATCGGTGAGGGACTTACAATCTACGTGGGTTCAGTTACTCTGCCGATTTAGATATGAGGAGATCCCTCGTAGGTTATGTGTGTACTATTGGGAATGTGCCGTGAGTTGGAAGACAATGCTGTAACAGTGGGCTGCACCGAAAAATATTTTTATGGGACCTGGTCCACAAGTGGACCAACTTACATGATTGACACATGGTAATTTAGATCTAGAAAACGGTTTCAAATCCTGTTTTTTTCTCTGGTTTGGACACGTGTCATTTGCTGAAATTGGTCCACGCCTCTAAATTCGTGGACCAGGTCCCATAGAAATATTTTCCCACCTAGGACAGCTCGTGCTGTAGCCCTGGGCTTAGGCCCCAAAGTGCACTAAATTGTGTTTTAAACTTTGGAAAAAATCCTAAAAAGCAGTAGCTCAAAGCCTATACACATGGGCTAGCCTGGCGAGTCGCCCATTTCTGGTTCCGCCATGGCTGCAACCAGTTGTTACTCAATCTATAATCGAAACAGAATGTATAGCTATTGCTAAAACTTGTGAAGAGTCTGATTGTTTGAAAGGTTTGTATGCAAAGCTTTCTGAAGATAATTCTTAAATTAGTCACGGTGATACAATCATGCTAGAGTTCAAGCACTACGCGGCGGGTTCGAGGTGGAGGCAGACCACGGTGGGTATAGGAAAGACCACATGTAGAAAGGGGACGAGACGAACGGGTTCTACGGCGGCATCAGGAAGCTCTAGACCAAAGACGAGATGTCCATGTGGCGCGGGTTCTGGCCCATCGGTCTCCTGAGCTGAACATTTTTATGGCCGTCCCATGCTGTATACAACACTGACAAGCTCATATGAAGAATCCGCACCTCCTACCGTCCTACGGCCCGTCGTCTTCTGAATGTTTTTGATACTAGAGATGAAGATGAAGCGCGGGATGATTTGCTCTCTGCCGTGGAAGATCCAGCAGAGAAGCAGCGATAGGATATGTGAATGGTGATGTATAGCTTTTTACCGAGTTTTCAGTTCGTGTTGTGCTGCTGCCATGTCATCATAGTTGATGTGTAGAGCTGTAGTTGTTCTGGATATCATATGAAAAATCTTCTTGCAGTTGTATTTTGGTGATGTTATCTGTCTTGCGGCCGCGTGACTTTTCTGGCGTGCGGCACGATCAGATGCCTAGCTAAATTCTGATTAGTCAGCGCTGATCAGTCTGCAATCAGGGAGAAGTTATGTGAATGATGATGTACAGGTATACCAAGCAATTTGCATGTGTTGCTGCCGGATCGTGAAACCCTAGCCTATTCTCTGAATGTATGTTGTATAAATCAGTTTTAGTTGTACTTGAGAGGCGGGACTCTTTATAATCACAGGAGATGCAATGTAGGAGTCCATTTTTTCTCCATGTCACATTGTAGATTTGGGAATATATCCTACCAGGCGTAGCAGCAGTAAATAATCAAATCGGTGGTAGCTGACCTAGTTGGTGAAGTGGAGATGTAATGTAGTAGTGAAGCGCCAGTTACTGCACTTACATTCTTCGCGTCACGCTACTCCATACTGAGCTAGTGTTTCGTTCCGGCAAATAAATATAGCTAGTTTCTATGTACAACGCAATGGAAAATTAGAATCGACCACCAACCCAAATTCTAATAGAAAGGGCACGAGTGATGGCGAAGAAGAGGAGGGGGCAAATGTGCTTAATTGATAGTGTGAT